>CM074860.1:22186000-22837000 GCA_037501455.1 Lantana camara
ATTCTTGATCAAGGTCAAAGTCAATGGTCAAAGTGAAAAGGTCAAGGGTCAAAGGTTAAGGTCAATGGTCAAAGGTCACTATTCAAGTACTTATATTGTATTTATACGGTACTTATATAGTATGTATACGTGTATTTATATGGTATGTATATGGTATTTATACTGTATGTATATGGTATTTATACGGGGATACCTGCCGTATTTATACAGTATTTATACAAGAATACATGCGGTATTTATACAAAAGTACATACGTATTTTATTATGAAAATACACATAGTATTTATACGAAAGTATACACGTATTTATACATATTGGAATCAAATACGTATACATATATTAAACATGTATACCATAACATATATCAATTGGTCAAGTATAATTATGTAACAATTAATTATACATGTAACATTTAAAACTATAGGTTATACTTTAATTATGAAATAATAAATAACATGTAACATTAAATTAAATCATGTAATAAATTAAATTACATATGTATGATCATAAAATAATTAAAGTGTAACATATAACATGCTAGAATAATTGTCACATAATTAATTTCTAACAAAATTAAATTATGTAACACTTTCATAATAAACTATACTATAAGAGACATAATTCATAAATTCATGAATATTTAAAACATAAATTAAATCACATAATTCATGCATAAAATAAAACATATATTAAATCCTAAACCTAGCATAATTAATAAATAAATTAAAACATCATTTAAAATATAAAATAAACTAATTATAACAAAAAAATAAATAAAAGAAAACATACCTTTCAAGGGGGGAGGAGCTCGGTTTTTAGGGGAGTAAATGAGCACATTTTGAAGGCCTCTCATGCTCTATTTATAGGTGAAGGTTGGGGTCACTTTGCAATTTTTCCAAAATTAATGGATAACATGGGGTTCTTTTCATAATTTCTCTAAAATAGGTTAGTTTCTTTCATAATTGTTGGAAGAGGGGTATTCTGGTGATTACACCTTTACACTGTGTGTTTTAGGAGCTGAAAAAGTTCCCAAGAGCTAGGAAATAAAATTAGCTTCGAAACGGTTACTCACGGGTGTCAAAATCGGACGTACGGTTTAAAAGTTATAAGCTTTGGAAGATAGGATTTTTCTAAATTTCGAAAATTGATTTAATTATGAAATAAATAATATGATAAATTTTGAAGGTTCGAAAGGCTTTCCAAAAATGTAGAAAAAATCGAGGAACGTTATGGTGATGATCTCAAGGGTTAAATTATCCTATCGAGGGAAATATATTCTACCGACGGAAATTTTTATTTGAAAATAAATTCTTAAATTGCTCTGGACATATAAACGAAACCTCAAAGCATTGAAAAGAGGATTGGAAAATTCTAAGGAAATAAGTATCGGTTCTATAGGGTTTCTCGAATAAAATGGCGCAGTGTTGGTTTGAAAATAATTAGGGTTTGTAGGGTTTCGATGCCATTATCCCCCTAAACATCACATAATGTCACATATAAGAACACTTAGTTCATGTAAAGATGCAATGCATGAAGTATCTTAAGGATGGAACAAGATATATAAACGAATTCCGATTATCCTTTGTTTACCGTTTCCGGCTAGGCCCTGATATGGGTTGTCACATAGGCGTAGTTGAAAGCAGACTTTGTTGAGTGAAGGGTTAAATATGCGTAGTTGAAAGCGGACTTTGTTAAGTGATGGGTTAAATATACATAGTTGAAAGCGGAGTTTTTTGAGTGACGGGTTAAATATGCGTAGTTGAAAGTGGACTTTGTTGAGTGAAGAGTTAAATATGCGTAGTTAAAAGCGGACTTTGTTGATTAAATATGCGTAGTTGAAAGCGGACTTTGTTGAGTGACAGGTTAAATATGCGTAGTTCACTAAATATCATCATAAAACGATATGAAAGGACTAAAAGTTTACATATTATGGGAACAAACATATTAGTTACCATGTTTTTTCACTAAATACCATGATAAAACGATTTAGAAGGACTGAAAGTTTACATATTATGAGAACAAACATATTAGTTAGACATTATGAAAATAAACATATTACTTACCATGTTTTTTCACTAAATATCATCATAAAACGATATAGAAGGATTAAAAGTTTATATATTCTGAGAACAAACATATTAGTTACCATGTTTTTTCACTAAATATCATCATAAAACGATATGGAAGGACTGAAATACCAATTTACTCAACAATTACTAAACAATCTGCACTTTTAGTTTCATCCCATATTCTTATTTACTCAACAATCTGGAACTCCATATTCTTATTTACTCGATAAACTGCAGAATTAGTTTCAGATAAACACACAATTACTCAACAATTTACACTTTTAGTTTCATCTCATATTCTTATTTACTCAACAATCTGGAACTCCATATTCTTATTTACTCGACAAACTGCAGAATTAGTTTCAGATAAACACCCAATTACTCAACAATTTGCACTTTTAGTTTCATCGCATATTCTTATTTACTCAACAATCTGGAACTCCATATTCTTATTTACTCGACAAGCTGCAGAATTAGTTTCAGATAAACACACAATTACTCAACAATTTGCACTTTTAATTTCATCTCATATTCTTATTTACTCAACAATCTGGAACTCCATATTCTTATTTACTTGACAAACTGCATAATTAGTTTCAGATAAACACACAATTACTCAACAATCTGCACTTTTAGTTCTACCCGAATTCTTATTTACTCAACAATCTGGAACTCCATATTCTTATTTACTCGAAAAACTGTAGAATTAGTTTCAGATAAACACACAATTACTCAACAATCTGCACTTTTAGTTTCATCTCATATTCTTATTTTCTCAATAATCTGGAACTCCATATTCTTATTTACTCGACAAACTGCAGAATTAGTTTCAGATAAACAAACAATTAGTCAACAATCTGCACTTTCAGTTTCGTCTCATATTCTTATTTACTCAACAATCTGGAACTCCATATTCTTATTCACTCGACAAACTGCAGAATTAGTTTCAGATAAACATACAATTACTCAACAATCTGCACTTTTAGTTTCATCTTATATTCTTATTTACTCAACAATCTAGAACTCCATATTTGATGGGACTCATAAACGTGCTCGTATCTCAGCCGTCCACGTGTCACCTTTAACGAGCTTGAAGATTATACGCTCGGTTTGAGGGATTCGTGGGCTAACCTAGCTCATCCGCTTACCAACTAGTTTGGGCCATCGGGCCTCAGCCGATTGTTCAAACAAGGGGCCCTGACCGATAGGCTTGGCGCTCACATTTCAGCCCTCGGGGGAATCCTTCTCAAGGAAACACTCACACGAGGGCCCATTCTTGAGGCTCGGTATTTCGGCGCTCAAGGGTCGTCTATCGTGGGGAGGCCATCCATACACTCTTCGAGCGTCACCAACGCTCGTGCATGACCATGCCCCGCTGCGTTGGATCCGAACCTCGGCAGAGAGAATCTTAGGCCCATCCCCCGAGTCACCCTCGCCAACGACTTCTGACACAAAGGTAGTGCGCACTACGCATCTGACACGCCGCCTCCTTTTCAGAAAAGTCCTTCTCATACCTTCACGGGCCACCACGTGTTAGGGCAACACAGGTTTGGGACCACATGGTCAATATACCCTTCTACCCTCACCCCTAACATATAAATAGGGAGAACTCATGCACTCTCCCTTAAGCCATCTTCTGCATAAGAACTGCACATATCGTTCTGGGCATTTTCCCCTAGTCTTCTCAAGCTTCTCATTCACCACAGTAACACTACCCTGGTAGCTTGCACTCTTGGTGTTATCCTAGCTGGAAGAACCCACGCTCAAAAGGAAACCCAGATCCTGAGGCCTTCCCGCCTGTGATGGTCTTCCCTTTCACAAACAAATCTTAAAGTGATTGTTGCATTTAGGAAACTCACATTCCTGCACCATCAATATTCTTATTTACTCGACAAACTGCAGAATTAGTTTCAGATAAACACACAATTACTCAACAATCTGCACTTTTAGTTCTACCCAAATTTTTATTTACTCAACAATCTGGAACTCCATATTCTTATGTACTCGATAAACTGCAGAATTTGTTTCAACTGTTATATATTTCATCAGTTTATCTGTTTTCATATATTATAATCAAACAACAATAAACATAGTGCTCTGTTTTCTCTCTTACAGGATATATCAATTGTTATATATTTCATCAGTTTATCTGTTTTCATATTCATATACTATAATCAAACAACAATAAACATAGTGCTCTGCACGAAATTCATTACCACCAACAATAAACATTTCACTACAAAACCAGTAACATACACTACAATCAAACTAACACTAATATTTAAACATTAAACAATCTACAAACAACAAATTTTATGGGGGAGGAAACTGATTAACCTCATCCGGATCATCTTGAGGGATGTTGGAATTAACACTCTCCTCAGAGTGTTCATATCCTGGGTAATCCGTGTTGTCTAAGGACTCGGGGTTCGAGTCCCTACCATCAATGTGGTATGCGTGGAGGTGCTCCTCTACGCCCTCCAAAAGGTGTGCCTGTCGCACTTTGAAGATAAACCTAAGGTCATCGTAATAACGGCATCCACGCGTCATGTGGTCAGAATTCCGGCGAATGGCCTAGGAAAAATTGAACATTAAATAATGAACAAAAATTTAAAAAAAATAGGGATTGATTATGAATTCAACTTATAGCATGGCTATTCCCTTGATAATATACCATGGTATCAATTTGGGCACGAACACGATCATCACCCATTTTAACTCCAGGACACCCCAATAATCTACGGAAGTTGTAAAATTCTATCCGCAGTCGTTTCACCGCTTCTATAACCTCCTGGGGCCAGTATTCTCGTTGGAATCGCCCTGACAACTCAAACGACACTTGAAATAGGGCTCTCTCGAAGCTTTCTATCCAATCGATTTTGTTGTCTGCGGCCTGTAGCCGAAGACGTTCAACCATGTAGGCTTCGGCCTCGCCATTAATGGGTGTTGGAGGGTGATTCATGACTTTGTTTATTAAAGATTTGAGATCTGAGAGAAAAAGAGAAGGAGGACTTTTTGGATGTGATGAAATGGGGTGAAAATGTGCAGAATTTCAGCGTACAGGACAAGATATTAATAAAGGTGATTGGCCTGAGAAACATATCGTCACACCCCTTTATCTTCACCTCTGCAATTTTGGGCGGTCAAACTACGGGAAAGAGTGCAGGCAGCTTTTTATTTAATTCAGGCGCCCCATCGAGAATGCATCACAATCTACTAAGTTTGTTGTGTGAATATTCATTTTATTAGTTATTGAAAGGTTTGTTTGTCTAGTTAAAGAAAAATAAATCGAGAAATTATAAAGTAACGTTTAGATCGTCGAGAGACAGTTTTTGGATGGAAAAAAGTCGCCGAAAATGGGTTGTCGGAAACGAGTCGCCGGAAATGGGTTGACGGAAAAGAATCGCCGGAAAAGATTGAGTTTACTGTCAAGAAGAAAACCTCAGATGCGGGAAGAAGACAATGGATATCTGTGTCCTTCACTTTATTAAGGGTATTATGGTACTTTTACAAGATTTAGGGGGGTTTACAAAAAAAATAGAAAAGATAATAGAGATCTAATATAGTTGTTTTCTGAGTTGGGGGATTTAGGATAAATAGTTTGTCTTATTAGGGATTGTTCATTAATTCCCCGTTGAATTAATCGTTAAATACCTTCTTTTTTTTAAAAAAAATAAAATAAAAAAACTTACACCTACTCTACCAAGAAATAAAATTTTTAATAATTAAAGACAGATTAATTTATATAAAGAATATTAACATCAGCGTAGTTTTATAATCTTTTCCTTTAATTATTGGGGTTCTTTTTGTTATTTTCCTTTAATTCATTTTCTTGTTATTTTCCTTTAAATTCATTTTCTATTTAAATACAGTTAATTAATATAATTATTGTTCTTTAAATTTTTTTCTTCTTTCCCCATTTTCGAAAAACGACCCCCACCTTTGCAGCAACAGTAGTTTGCAGTACACCATCCTTACATCACCGCCGTCGGCCGCCCATCTGGAGATGGCGTCCGCACCGCCGTTGACGGTGAAGTTGATTAGAAGAATTAGAAAACATTCTAAACATCTAAATCTGTTCGCCACCACCCAAATCCGCTAGAACCCAAATAGCCCACCACGAAATCTGCTCACGACCACCCAGATCCGCCGATGCTCAGTCGCCTTCCGCCCAGATCCACCGCCGCTCAGTTGCACTCCGCCCAGATCCACCGTCGTTTAGTCGCCTTCTGTCCAGATTCACCACCTCAGAGTCGCCCTCCACCCAGAGCCGTCACCACGAAGATAGGCCGCCATCAAATCGACTCACCACCACGACTGCTCCACCAACCACTTCCAAGTCACCCAGATCGAGCCACCTCTACCACCAAACACGCCGCCAAACCCCCATCGGGGGGGAGAGAGAGAGAGAGAGAGTGAGGGAATCGGTGGGGATGAGAAAAGAAAACGAGAAAGAGAAAGAGCATGGTGGGACGCCGGTGCTGCGTTTGTTTGAGGAGTTTTTTGGTGGGTATTATGTTGGATTGGGAGGAGTGCTTGCGGTGGCCGCCGCAGTAGTGGGAAGCTGAGGCACTCCGGTGGCATTTTGCCCAAAATCCAGCCGCTGTATTTTGATTCCTTGTGTATTGTTTCTTCTTTTTTCTTTTCGTTTTCTAAAATAATTTAAAATGTTAAATGTTCATCTTCAGGAAAGAAAATAAATAAATAAATAACATAAAAAAGATTAACAAAACACTTCTTATTTAATGATTTAATATATTATACAATTATATACAAACATTCAATATTTAAAATTTAAAAAAAAAAAAATTTAAAATTTAAAAAGAATAAATAAAAAAAGGAAAAGAAAATAGTATATATTGTTTTAAGTTTTTTATTTTACATATTTTTTTAACTAAATGCAATATTAAATATATATTTTTTCCCTCTAAATATTGTTTTATTTCTTAATCTTTTTAACTATATTTATATTGAAACAGGAATAATAATTAAATTTTATAAAACATATTATTTTAAGTTTTTTATTTTATAATAAATGTGATATTATAAATATATATATATAAAATTATTTCTTACTTTATTAAATTTATTTTAAATATTAATGAGGTTAAAAATACCATAATAGCACTTGAATCTGACATGGCTAGCTTAGTTTGGCCACATTAGGGATGTAAACGAACCGAGCCGAGCCGAACCCTTGCCCTTTTTTAAGGTTCGAGTTCGAGTTCGTCCCTATTTTCACGAACCCGAACTCGAACTCGAGCCTGGCGAACCTCCAAAAAATAGGTTCGAGTTCGGTTCGAGGTAGAGTTCGTATTCGGTTCGTCTCGAGTTCGATTCGCAGGTTCGAGAGATCTAGATTCAAGAAATTAAAGAGAAAAAAAAAGAGAGAAGATGGTGCGCGGTGGTGGTGCAGCGAGCAGGTGGGTTTTTGTGGGTGGGTAGCCGACGGAGTTGGTTGTGGGCGGTAGATCTGAGATCTGAGTTGGTGGCGCGATGAGCAGGCCTCCGGGTGATGAGCGGCGAGCAGGCGGAGTGGTGGTGGCGTTATACAAATAAAGAGAAGAGCAAGATTGGTTGGGGAAGGCGTGGCAGGATAAAATCCGTAACAGTATCATGTCGGCGGAGGAGTGGAAGCTGGTTTTTGTAGCCACAATCTGGGAAGTGTGGAAAGTACGGAATGCTTGGGAATACCAACAAAAGTCTCAACCGGCACACATTACTGTTAACAACATCCGCGGATTAGCAACAGCCATACAGTCCATGCAGAAACGTCCCGCAAAGAGAAGAGATGAGCTTACACACATCGATTGGGTTCGTCCACCGGTGGGCTGGCATAAGCTCAACACAGATGGCAGCGTGTTTGAGCATAGAAACTCGGCTACGGCGGCCGGTGTTGTGAGAAATGAAGAAGGAGTGTGGTAGTTTGGATTCGCCACGAAATTAGGGAATTCGGATATTAACACAGCAGAACTTTGGGGACTTCGAGAGGGACTCCGGATGGCTTGGGAGCGGAGATATCGAAACATCGAAGTGGAGTGTGACTCGGAGGTAGTCGTCAAACTGGTGAAGGAAGCAGATGTGGCTAATCATCCACTAGGGGGGCTTGTGGAAGACTGCAGAAGACTTATACACATGCCTTGGAACTGCAAACTAACACAGATACGAAGATCAGGCAATAAACTTGCAAATTTGCTTGCAAAAGTTGGGCAAAGAATGGTGGAAAACAAGATGGTTTGGCTTGAACCCCCTGAAGGGGTTATGTTAGAGTAGTTTTGTTGCTTTGTTGAGCTAAGTCTGTTGCACCAAAAAAAAAAATAATAAAGAGAAGAGAACTTCGGTGGTGCGTCGGGTCCGTGGTGGTGGCAGAGTGGTGGTGAGCTGTTCTTGAGTGTTGGCCGGCGGAAAACTCTGCAAGTTCCTGAGCAGTGAGTGGCGTGGTCCCTTGTACACCAATCTTGAGTGTTGAGTGGAGAAATGGGAAATGGGGTTTTGACTGTGGAATTGGGACATGGGGCGGCTGAGAAAGAATTTTGGCCGTTTAGGGTTTTCTTAGAATTTGAAATGATTTGAAATGGTTTGGAAGATTCAGTGTTAATATTTTATTCTTTAATCCTTAGATTTTTAGTTAATAAGTATTTATTTTTTTAATATATATTAGATATATATAATATAAAGTAATATATATATATATTACATATTAGGAATATATATAATAAATATTTTATTTTTTAATAAATGTATGGGTTCGCGAGCCGGCTCGCGAACCTAAATTTTGAAAGGAAATGGTTCGAGTTCGGTTCGTGAAGGTCACGAACCGAGCCAGGGTTCGGTTCGGGTTCTATTTCTTCGAATTCGAGCCCAAACATTTATTAATTCGATTCATTAGGCTCGCGAACCTGCTCGTCTCGTTTACATCCCTAGGCCACATCATATAAAATTACACGTAGGCATGCCATTAGTATAAACAAGTTAAATTTTCGGCGAGTTTCAGTATTTCTGGTGAATTTTTGCATTAAATTGTAATTTTTTTAAAGATATGGGGTAATTTTATCATTGGAAAAGTTATTGTACCAACTTTGCTGAAAGGGTGCAGTTGGTATACTATTTTTGCAATTTTCCCCTTATAAAATCATTCTGAGCTCGGGGTTGTTAGTGTAAGATTTTGAATAATTTCAATTTTAGATTTTAAATAACGAAATTCCCACTAATGAGTAATGAATGTAGAAGTTATATTACTAATGAGAGAAATTAGATGGCTTCAAGTCATATGGGTACCCCCCGGAACAGTACTAAGGTATTAAGCAGCAGCTCTAACGAGTTTGGTAAAGTTTGCCCCTGTAATTTTATCTTTCTGGATATTTGGTCTGATGCTACTGATCTTTGTTGGGTCGAGTTTATTTTGCAGCACAGGTTGAGCCGGCGTGGTGAGTACCGCAGTGGAAGTCACTTGAACCGGATTGACTCCTTCAAGTGGCCAGTTTTTTACTATGATTTTGACGGTATCACTGTACATATTGTCCGTATCTATTGGCAACCAAGCTTCAATGACCATAGCCCCGAGGACACTATCGCCGTGTGTGCGTTCGTCTGTTGCCATATGAGATACACAATGTATCTCATCTTTGCCCGGATGGCTGGGCGTCCCGTATGGGGACCAACGGATGATCCTAGAAGCGCGTTTTGTATGAGGGGTAATTTGACTAATTATAGAGATTTTCTGAACTCTTCCAGATGTAATTTGAACTTTGTTAGATTCAATTTTGGTGCCCCTTGGATTTACTTTGTTCCCGGCTTTCGTGGGCACCCGGGCTCTTTTAGTCTTAACGATCCTTGGATCATGAACATTTGTATCTTTTTCTGGTTCTTGGTTCGCAATAAATGAGGTGGAGTCCTCGTTAATCTCCCTACGGCTCCTTGCCGGTTCCCTTTAAAAAAAAAATATATATATATATATATATATATATATATATATATATAAGTTCGGCCAAAGAAAAAGTACTATATTTAATAATGAAAATAATATATTCATTGACAAATTTTAGTTTCTATAGTGACAAATTTATATTGTTTAGGATTTATTATTTGATTTATTTGTTTGTGATCTTACTAATTCTGAATTTTATAGTTTGCAATCAATTATTTACTGAATTTTAATTTTTATCAATTAATATAGATAATATATCATTTTATTATAATTTTATAAATTTCGTTATAAAATCAAGGTTTTCTTTGTAATATAGTTAAACGTTGACGGTGCATATTCTAAAATGACTTTTTAGAATTAATAATTTAAGGACCCCCACCCCCACCCCCACCCCGAAGGGGGTATACTTTAAAACACGTATATACAAGAGTACAACTTTTTAGTAATAGCCAAAGTTTGTATAATCGTAACATTATGGCCTGAGACTTGAGACCTATGTCGTTATTGTTACCAACTTACCAGCGATAGCAACTCATGAACGAAGTGCTCGACCATAGGGAAAGAGCGGAATAAAAAAAAGTAGCCGGGGCGGGGGGAGGGGAAAAGAAACGATTTTGGATGAACGCTTTCTCACTGCCTTCTAATTAAATTTAGGGAACAATTAAAATAGAAATTCTTTACCGGCTTACTATTTATGAATAAAGAAAAGAATTTCCTAAATTAAATTTAGGACATAGGTCTCCCAGTACTCGAGCCACCTTTGTTACCGGCAGCTGTTTCTCGCTTGTTGCAGTCAGAGGCCACTGTAGTGTGAGCTTTTGTGTTGTTTTCTCGTTTAAAACAATAAAAAAGAAAAGAATTTATGTCAACTAATTGATTTCATCATACTGACTTGAGGACTATATTTTGAGGAAAACCTCAATAACCTTTCTAACGATTTATTGTGTATTCAGATTTTAAGATCAGATCATGTTAAGAATTATTTTTGCCTTGACAATTTGTTTTGCAGGTCAAACTCTTATATGAAGGTCAACTCTGTAACGTCCCAACTGTTAAAGGATAAGATCACCTAACTATGGAAGGATTTTTGATTGACTCAAATCACTCTTGTAATCTTTTCCTTCCTTATTATTTTCCTTGTATTTAGCCTTTTTCCCCTCTTGTATTTTGTAAGCCTAGTCAGTATATATTTGGGGTTGTATCTTGTACTTTGTGACATCAATGAATACAAACAATTCTTGGCTCCATACGTGACTTTACATGGTACCAGAGCCATATTAATTTTTTTTTCTCCTTTCTGCTTTGCCCACCACCATCGCCATGTCCACCACAGCCCTTGCCACCGCCTCAACCTCAAACACCACCCTTTCCGTTACCCATAGCTCCAGCATCAAATTGAACAACAAAAATTATCTAGCTTGGAAGACGCAATTCCTTCCACTTCTTAATTACCAAAGCCTGAATGGTTTTGTTGATGGTACCGGTGAATCACCACCCACAACTATTCCGGATCCGACGTCTCAGATTGCCAATCCGGCATATGCGGGCTGGTAGAAAAAGGACCAGATGCTTCATTCTTAGTTACTATCATCTATCTCTGAAGAAGTTTTCCCCTATGTTATTGGGCTCGCCTCATCTCATGAAGTCTGGAAGGCTCTCGCCAATGCCTTCGGTTCGGTCTCCCAAAATCGCCAACTTCAATTACACATTGAACTTCAAGAATCAAACGCAATGATATGACGGTGTCACAGTTTCTTCAGCGAGCGAAAGCCTTGTCCGATGAATTGTCTACTGCCGGCCGCCCCCTATCTGCGGCCGAATTCAATGCTATCATCTACCGGAACATTGGTTCCGAATACCACAGCATCATTACTGCACTGAACCTGAGATCTGAACCAGTCTCGTTCCATGAACTGCACGGTCAACTGGTGGCACATGAAATTCTCCTTCGAGGGTCTCTGGCTATTCCAATCGCCAATGCCTCTCATGTGCCGACATCCAAACCACAATCCGCTCGTGGCCCCTCAACCCCTACCGCCTTCACTCCTGGAACCAACCGGCACCCCAGTCCTGGTCCCAGTAATCGTTATCCTGGTGGACGTTTCAGACCTTGGGGTCCGTGTCAAATCTGTGGTTAGAGGAATCATTCTGCTTCCACTTGTCGCAATAGGTACCAGCCACCGGCACCTGGCTTCTGACCGTCGTTCCCTGCTCAGGCCAATTATACCTACTTTGGCCATGGACTTGCCCCTGACTTTGTTCCAACACACCAGTTCCAGCAGTCATACCATCCCTCGTACCAGGGGCCGTACCAGCACCAGTTCCAGCAGTGGTACCCTGATACAGCTGCAAATTTTCATGCCACACCTCATCTCAATTCACTAGGCAATCCAACACCTTATCGTGGTACTGATCAACTTCATGTTGGTGATGGTGAAGGGCTACCTATTACACATACGGGTAAAGCTGGTATTTCTTCATCTAAAGGAGTCCTTTCTTTAAATAACACACTGAGGGTGCCGTCCCTCACTAAGAGTTTATTATCTGTTCAAAAATTTACCTCTGATAATGGTGTGTTCTTTGAATTTTGGCCTACTTATTTTCTCATTAAGGACCAGGTAACCGAGACAGTGTTGCTCCGGGGCCCTAGTGAGCAGGGAGTGTACGTGGTGTCCCCATCGAATAAACAAGCCTTGGCTACAGAAGTGCCCAGCATGAATGATTGGCATGCCCGGTTGGGTCACCCAAATTCTAGCGTTTTGAGATCTGTTGTTCGAAATTCCGGACTTGAGTCCTGTAGCAGCAATTTAGAACCATGTTCCTCTTGTGTACTTGGTAAAATGAGTCGAATTCCTTTAGCTTTTGTTGAACATGAGAGCATTGCTCATTTTGATATCATTTACTCAGATGTTTGGGGACCAGCCCCTATTGCCTTCAGTAATGGTTTTCGTTATATGTTGCTCTTCATTGATGACTTTACCCATTACACTTAGATTTATTTTCTGAAAAATAAAAGTGAAGTGTATTCTCTATTCCTAAACTTTGAGCAACTGGTAAATCATCAGTTCCAGGGAAAAATAAAAGCTTTTCACTCAGATTGGCGAGGGGAATACCATAAACTAAACAAATATTTTCAATCCATGGGACTTGTCCATCGCATAGCCTGCCCTTACACCCATGAACAGAATGGTGTTGCAGAATGCAAAATAAGACATGTTGTTGATACCGACCTAACACTTCTTGCTCATGCCAAAATGCCACTCAAATATTGGAGTTTTGCCTTTGAAACGGGAGTCTCACTCATCAACTCACTCCCCTCACCAAAAACTCTTGGGCTCGTCTCCTCCGTACACAGACTTTAAACCCTTTGGTTGTGCTGTCTTCCCTCTATTACGTCCATACAACCAACATAAGTTTGATTTTAGAACCAAACCTTGTGTGTATTTGGGGCAAAGTCCAACTCACTCAGCTGCTAGGTGTCTGGAACCAAAGTCTAATCGCATCTTTCTTGCTCGTCATGTCAAATTCTTTGAACGTAGGTTTCCCTTCATGGATGCTACGAAACAGAAAACTTCCACGCCACCTCCATCACCATGGTTGTACACGCACACCACTCTCCCTGATCTCACTCGACCGAGCACATCGTCAGGTATGACTACTTCCTCCTCTACATCCTCTCCTCTAGGTACCAGTGCTTATCCAACTCCTGCCACAAATAACACATCCTCCGACGGTTCCAACAGTACCAGACCCACTGAACCACAATAATCTGATAATTTCGACCTTGTTGTTAATCTATCTCACTACCCCAACTTCACCACAAAAAAACAACCTACAGCCACCCATACTCACCCCATGGACCTACGCCGCTCTACCCTCTCTCGCCATGAAGCTCATGCTGCTTCCACGAGCACAACCTATCTTCTCCATGAATCTAACACATTCAAACAGGCCTATCCTCTCCTTCAATGGCGGCAGGCTATGCAAGCTGAGTATGATGCTCTTATTTCCAATAAAACTTGGTCACTGGTACCTCGCCCTGGTACTAAGAATGTAGTTGGGTGAAAATGGTTATTTCACATCAAAAGACATTCGGATGGGATTATTGATCGATACAAAGCCCGTCTAGTGGCGAAGGGGTTTTCTCAAGAATCTGGCATTGACTATCATGAAACATTCAGTCCAGTGGTTAAAATGACCACTATACGGACGGTTCTCTCCTTGGCCGTCTCTCATTCTTGGCCTACTCAACAACTGGATATTTCCAATGCCTTCCTGCATGGATTTCGGGACACTGATATCTTTATGGAGCAACCACAGGGGTTCATTCATCCAGATTATCCCGATCATGTTTGCAAACTTCAGAAATCCCTCTATGGTCTTAAGCAAGCTCCCCGGGCTTGGTTCCAGCATCTCTCAGCCTTCCTTCTGCAACTCGGATTTATCTCCTCTAAGGCTGACCACTCACTCTTCATACTTCGGCAAGGTACAATGGTTCTTTATATATTGGTTTATGTTGATGACATCATTGTCAAAGGCTCCAGTGAAGTGAAGTTGGACTGGTTTTTATCTGCACTTAAGGCTGCCTTTCCGGTTCGTGATCTTGGCTCCCTCTCATACTTATTAGGGATTGAGACCATTCATACCTCAACCGGAATGCTCCTATCCCAGAAAAAGTATGTGACTGATCTTTTGTACTAGTTTGGTCTGGCTGATTCCAAGCTATGTACCACCCCAATGGTGACGAGCCCCACTTTATCTAAATCTTTGGGGTAACCACTTGAAAAACCCCAACAGTACAGACGATTGTTAGGGGCATTGCAGTATGTCACTCTCACTCGACCGGATATTGCATTCTCGGTTAACAGGCTCTCTCAATTCATGCACAATCCTACTGATGAACATTGGAAAGCTGCCAAACGCCTCATGCGGTATCTTAAAGGGACGCCCAACCTTGGCTTACTCATTACTCGCACCAAGGATCACACACTACAGGTTTTCTCAGACAGTGGGGCGGATGCCCTGATGATTGACGATCAACTGAGGGTTATGCTGTCTATCTTGGCACTAATTTGGTATCTTGGCAATCGAAGAAACAACCCACTATTGCCCGTTCTTCTACTGAAAGTGAGTATAAACGCAGCTAATGCTGCTGCTGAGGTTTTGTGGATCCAGGCACTTCTCAAGGAACTTGGTTTTCCGGTATCCAATCCATCTGTGTTATGGTGTGATAACATAGGTGCCATATATTTGAGTTCCAACCTGGTATTTCATGCTCGTACCAAACACATCGAGCTGGACTACCACTTTGTTCGTGAGCAAGTGGCCCGTGGCACCCTTCAAATTCGTTTCCTATCTACGGATGATCAGTTGGCTGACATCCTCACCAAACCTTTTGGTCAACGTCTACATGAGGTCCATCGAACCAAGCTTCAACTCACGTCACCCCCGTCTTTAGCTTGCGGAGGGGTGTTAAAGGATAAGATCACCTAACTATGGAAGGATTTTTTATTTACTCAAATCACTCTTGTAATCTTTTCCTTCCTTATTCTTTTCCTTGTATTTAGCCTTTTTCCCCTCTTGTATTTTGGAGCCCTAGTCAGTATATATTTGGGGTTGTATCTTGTACTTTGTGACATCAATGAATACAAACAATTCTTGGCTCTATACGTGACTTTACACCAGCTTTCGGCCTTTTAGGTACGCATGCCACGTGTGAGTTTTGAGAGTTAGAAATTATTTTAATTCTTGCATTTGTTAAATTATATGTTGCATGATAATTATATGAATTATATTTTCAAATGTTTTATGAATTAATCTCAACTCGTGAATTGTTTACCGAAAATGACTTAAGTTCCTACATGTAGCTACTTGAGCATTTCTTTAAATTTAAGGACTTAATTGCATGAAAGTTAATTGGAGTTAACTGATCCTATTCCATGAATTAGCACCTAATTGCATTACTTATAAAGCTTGGGGACTAGATTGCAATTTGAACCCTTTCATCCATTTTAAGAGATACATTTACGTAGTGTTTCCATTTCATTCATACAAACTCACAAACACATACACTTGCTTCCTTGCTCATCTCGATCAACCCCTAAGAAGAGGAGAAGAGATTTCTTCAGTTTCAAGCTAATTTTTCGGAGAAATTGCATACTTTGAAGCTTCATAATCATCATAATTACCTCTCTTTTTTTCCCTTTTCATCCCAAGGTAAAAGTGGAGATTTTGATGAATTCTTGAATTATGAATTGGAGCTAGGGTTATGATTTGAGCTTAGTAATTTGTGTTTTAGTTGTTGGAGACATGAATACATGCTTGTAGCTTGAAGTTATGCTTGAATTCATGAAGTTTATGAGATTGAAGGATAAGTTGGGTTGTGGGTTTCAAATGAATGATTCTTGTTGATCAAGCATGATTTAAGTATTTTTATTGGATTTTATTAAACTATAAGTATGCTAGTATGTGTATTTCATGATTTATGTCATTTGGAGAATGAATTATGGGTGTTTGTTGAGTTTTGGTTTTGGTTCGAGGATGCCCCTGCTTCTGCTCTGTTTCTGCCCCTGCTGCGTAACGGGAACGACCCTTCCCGTCCCAGTTCATTTCTGGGAAGGGCTGTTCCCACCCCTTTTAAAAGCTGGCGCGAGGCTGGGAAGGGCCGTTCCCATTTTTAACTACTGGCCGGAACGGCCACTCCCAACCCTCAAAATGGCCAAAAATATACAGACGCGCGGGATTGAATCGGGGAGCCGGGAATGACCCTTCCTATTTTGAACTACAGATTGGAACGGCCATTCCAGACTTCTGATCAGGAAGAAACTTTCTCCTCAAAACTTAAAAATTTCCAATCCTTTTCCTAAGTTTCTAATTGATCCCTACGTGCTATTATGTGATTGTTTCATTCTCGAATATGATCATATCATTTCATAATTGCCAATGCAAGTCATATTGTTCATGATTAAGCCGTTCGTCCTAATTGGTTCATTTGAGTCGTGTCTCACGAACATTTGTCTTTCTTGTACAGACCAGCTTCCTGGTGACGAGGAGCAGGCTCCATAAGCTGTATCCTTGTTTATTTTGTCCATACAGGTGAGGTTTAATTTCTAGATACATAGAACCCTTACAACCCTTATGTGAACTTTTCGGCTTAAATGTATATATATATCTATAAGTTCTTTCAAACCTCAAATGATTGTATTAAAATGACCGTTTTGGCGAGTAAATTGTATTGCACTGTGGGCCCGAGGGTAGTGTCTTGAGCCAACTGGGAAAGCATGGGCTGACGGGTAACTCTTGCGCTATCCTCACCATTTTGGGATGACCCCTGAATCCACCAGGAGGTTTGGTGGAGGAAAGAATCCCGTACGTGGGAGTCATGTTCCTGACGTACACCATGACTGGATGGTTGGGCCTTGCAAACCCACCATCACCTGGAGGAAAAAGGGTTCATGAAATTGCTAATTGATTGCACTATAAATACTAGCATGATCATTTAACAGTTGAAACTATTATGATTGTTCAATGTCGGAGTAAAGGTAGGAGAATTGCCCTCATTCACCGGGCCACTGATTGCATGAAATTGATTAAATTGTTAAACTTGATAGTTGTAATCTCGGGAGGTGTTTTATATTGTTATTGAACTTATATTGTTTCTTTCACAAAATCTTACCCGAGATTATAACTTGCATGTATGTGCGCTTATATTTATACAACCCCTCACTCAGTCTTTCATAGACTGAAACCTCCTTTCAGGTTTTGCAGGTATGTGCTAGGCTGAAATTAGAGTCGAGTCTTTCCTTTAATTCGAGTCTAGCACACTACACTTTCATATTTTGTTGCATACGAACTGATTATGGCCTACATATGGATTTTGGAGATTGTATATATATTGATCCAGTTGGAGATATTATGCTTTTGGAATATTTGGTATTTGCTAATGGAATCGTTATGCTTCCGCTCTTATTGTTGTGAATTGATTATTTGGTTTAGGATTAGTCCCGCCTAGCTACTATCGTTTTATTGTCTCCTGTTCGCTGTAGCTTTGGTTCATGTATGGATTGTCCGTTTCATAGGTGAATTGAACTATAGTGCGGGGGATGTGGCTACCTCGCGTTCCAGGTTCTACAAACTCACTAATAAGTTATTTAAGCAGTTGGAACCTTGGGAAACGTAAAAAGTGAACGTTGCTCAACAGTCATCTGTTGATCAGCTATATATTGCAAAGGAGATACAAAGGAAGAGTGCTTTTTGAATATTCACATAGAGATTCTTGTGTTTTCTCATAGTGATCTTCTAGCCATATTTCTTGTTGTATTCTTTTGTGTTTGAGTAGGAACCATAGTCTTTGTTACATAGGTTCCACTTTCCCTTTTAGCTGTAACTGATCTCATATATTACACTCTTTAAAATCCTAAGCATAACAAACTTAGGTAGTGGACTAACTTAACCAACTAGTGTTTTCACAGTTGTGGTAAGCCAACCACTATAAATTGTTGTGCCATTCATGAATGTGTCTTAAAAGGACCTTATAATTTCAATTGTGGTACATTTCTTTTAACAAGTGGTACCAGAGCAGGTTGCTTACTTTTCATTGGCTTAACCACCAAGAAGTGTGATCCATCGCTTGTTCAAATGATGATCCTTAGTGATCCACCACTCTTCAATGGAGTAAATTATTCTATTTGGAAAAAGAAGATGGAAGAGTATCTCATCTCAGTAAATTTTGACTTATGGGAAGTTACAGTCAAAGAACTTAAAGTTCCCATAAGAATCTCACAAGAGATGGGAGAAAGAAATGGGTATAAACCCAAAGAGAAAAGGCTTATGTCTTTAAACGCTAAGACCAAAATCATCCTTAAAAACTCCTTATGCAAGAAGGAACGAACTTATGCAAGCAAATATGATACTGCAAATGATCTATGGAAGTACTTACAAAATAAGTATGAAAGATTTTCAGATTTCTCTCAAAAAGACATGTCTCTATCACTTGATCATGAATGCTATTGCAGCCTTCCTGATTTTAACAAAGATGACATCAACAGTGAAATCTCTCAGCTTATTAACAGGTTGGAAGTACTCGTATCCAAAAGGAAGGTCTTCTCAAAACCCCAATTGAGAAGAAACAAGAGATTCACGTCGGATTCATGGCTGGAAGTCAGGTATCCATTAAATCAAAATCCTCAAATTCTCTTTATGATTCTGAATCTGACAATGAGGAGTTTACAAGAGTTATTTCTAAAAATATAAGAGAAAAGCTTGGAAAATTTAGAGGTAGGAACAAATTTCTTGAAAACAATCATATGAAGGTTATCAAAAAAGAGCAAGAAATTGAAAACGAGCTAAAGAAGGTCTCTGAAATCTTAAAGATGTTGAAAATGAGAACATTAATCTCTTAAAAAGGGTTGCAAAATTCATGCACAAAATTCATGTCTTTAAGAAATATGATCAAGGACACAGACCATTTAAAAAAATTGTATATCATAGATGCAATAAACATGGTCATCTTGCTAAAACCTACTGGCTCAAAAACTACAGAAAAAGAGAAAGGGCAACTCTGTTTCTAGCACATGGAAATGGAGACCAAAAAAATTCCAGTCTACGCCTAACGCTGAAGGACCCTCTGTAGCAAGGGGACCTATAATTGCAGTTAATCTTGCAGGAACCACTGGTGAACTCAAAGTGGATACTAGACAGTAGTTGTTCTCGACACATGACCGGGGACAAGTCATGTTTTATCAAGATCCAAGATATTAATGGTGGAAATGTGATCTTTGTCGACAACGCAAAGGGAAAAATCATAGGCGAAGGAACCATTGGAATCATTTCAGGTACTCATATTGAAAAGGTATATCTGGTAGATGGTCTTAAACACAATTTACTAAGTGTAAGTCAATTATGTGACTGTGGGTTTAAAATTGAGTTCTCTCCATCACAATGTATTGTTACAAAAGATCACAAAACAATGTTCATTGCTAAGAGACCGCAACATTTACAGTTTTACATTGAATGATCTTACTAATCAATATGTTGAGTGTCTTGTTGCTAATGTCGATTTTAGCTGGACTTGGCATAGATGCCTTGGTCACGCAAATATGGACTTAATCTCTTATATTTCTTCCAAAGAGCTGGTAAGAGGTCTACCCAAGATGGACTTTGTCAAAGACACGGTCTGCTCTGCTTGGTAAAAGGGTAAACAAGGTAACTTCCTCTCAACCTCTTGAGTTGCTTCATATTTATCTTTTTGGTCCAATGAGAACTAAATCTCTTGGAAAGAAAAGATATATATTTGTCATTGTAGATGACTATTCAAGGTACACTTGGGTTCTATTCCTGGCTCACAAGAATGATGTGCTTATACACTTTGTTACTTTCATCAAGAAATTGGAAAATGAGAAAGGAAAATTAGTTGTCAAGATACAGAGTGATCATGGAACAGAGTTTGATGATAAGAACTTCAAAAAATTCTGTGCTGATCATGGTTATATCCATGACTTTTCTGCTCCTAAAACACCTCAGCAAAATGGTGTTGTAGAAAGGAAAAATAGGGTCATTCAAGAAATGGCTAGAACAATGTTGAATGAATATGATTCACCCAAATCCTTTTGGGGTGAGGCTGTTAATACAGCCTGCTATGTGTCTAACAGAGTGTTCTTAAGGCCGTTACTCAAAAGAACTCCATATGAACTTTTAAAAAATCAAAGGCCAAATATCTCGTACTTTCGAGGTTTTGGCTACAAATGTTTCATTCTAAATGACAGGGAATAACGTGGTAAGTTTGATTCCAAATGCGATGAAGGGATTTTCCTCGGTTACTCTAGCCACAGCAGAGCCTATCGGGTCTTCAATAAAAGAAAGTCAACAGTTCAGGAATCCATCCATGTTACCTTTGATGAATCCGATCCAAGCTCCATATCTCCTGTCATAACACATCCCACTTGGTCTCCTGTGTTTGATGAAAGTATTCCTCAGAGTTCTCAAATTAGTGAAAAGGATAATCAAACTGAAGTGAATGATGTATCATGTAACAATGATCAGTGTCAAGATCATGAAATTGATCCTCAAGAATCTTATTTTATTCCTGAGAAGACTCCAAGAAAGTTCAAGCACGCCTTAAGTCATCCAACTCAGAATATCATTGGTGACAAGGAAGCTGGTTTCATGACTAGGGTCAAACTCCATACAAGTCATACTCACGAAAGTATGCTATCCATTGATGAATCCAAAAACATAAAAGATGCATTAAACAGTGAGCATTGGATAAATGCTATGAAAGAAGAACTTGCTCAGTTTCAAAAGAGTGATGTCTGGGAGTTAGTTGAAAAACCTCATGATCAGCATGTCATTCGTACCAAATGGGTATTTCACAACAAATTAAATGAAGAAGGCATTGTTACACGAAACAAAGCCAGACATGTTGCTAAAGGCTATTGCCAACAAGAAGGAATTGATTTTGATGAAACATTTGCCCCTGTGGCAAGACTTGAATCCATTGGAATCCTTCTAGCATTTGCTAGATTTCACAATTTCACATTATATCAAATGGATATCAAGAGTGCATTCCTTAATGGTTTGATCTCAGAAAGAGTATATGTAAGTCAACCACCTGGGTTTAAAAATCAATCCTATCCTGATCATGTGTAAAAATTGAAAAAGGCTTTACATGGCCTGAAGCAAGCACCACGTGCTTGGTATGATTGACTCAAAAAATATTTAACTGATAATGGGTTCTCTATTGGTACTACAGATACCACTCTGTTTATCAAAGCTGTTAACAAGGATTTAATACTTGTCCAAATATACGTTGATGACATCATTCTTGGGAGTCAAAACCCAAAACTATGTGATGATTTCTCAGGATGTATGAAATTCCAATTTGAAATGAGTATGATGGGAGAACTAAAGTTCTTCCTCGGTTTGTAGATCAAGCAAACTTCCACTGGTACTTTCATTTCTCAAGGAAAGTATATTAAGGAAATTCTTAGGAAATTTGGCATGAGTGACTCAAAACCTATTTCCACTTCGATGTGTTACTCAGTAAAGCTTGAAAAAGGTCTTAAGGAAGAAAGTGTTGACCAAACTATGTATCGAGGAGCTATTGGAAATTTGCTTTATCTTACAGCAAGTAGTCCTGATATTCTCTTTGCCACTTCCATCTGTGCAAGATTTCAAGCTGATCCTAAGACATCTCATTTTAGATTTGTCAAAAGGATCTTCAGATACCTTTGTGGAACTGCAAACGTTGGTCTCTGGTATCCAAAATCTCAAACTTTTGATTTAGTTGGTTTTTCTAATGCTGATTATGCAGGATGCAAAGTTGACAGAAAAAGCACAAGTGGTCAATGCCAACTGCTGAGAAAGAGTCTTGTTAGCTGGTCGTGTAAAAAGCAAAGTGTTGTGGCTCTATCTACGACTGAAGCTTAATATATTGCCATGGGAAGCTGTTGCACACAGCTCATATGGATGAAAAGAACACTCTTCGACTACGGTTTGAACTTTGATGAAATTCCCCATTTTCTATGATAATACCAGTGCAATTTGTATTTCTAAAAATCCAGTTTTCCATTCCCGAACAAAGCATATTGAGACTAAACATCACTTCTTACGTGATCATGTTCAAAATCATACCATCAAAGTTCTTCATGTTGACAGCAAAAACCAATTATCAGATATTTTTACAAAACCACTGCCCCTGGAACAATTTGATTCCATTAAAAATCTCTTGGGCATTACTGAGCTTCAACATCTCAAGTAATCTTGTCTTTAAATTAAAACGCATTTTTATTCTTGCCTTTTCAAAACACACTTTTACTCTCATGCTTTACCACCTTAATCTCATCCAACGGCTGGGGTTTTGAATTCTTTTTGAAAAGACACATTTATGCGAAATTTATAAATCTTTCATGTCCGGAAATTCTTTTTGAAAAGACACATTTATGCGAAATTTATAAATCTTTCATGTCCGGCACTTCCATCTTTATCAAACCCTAAGTCCCTTCAAATCCTCAAACCTTTCACTCACAACCGTTCGCATTTCTTGCTCTCTATAATGGCGAAACGTAAAAACTCCTCCGATTCTAAAACCGAATCCGATGATAACGTTGTTCTTGCAGCCTGGGCAAAATCCCTTTCCAAACCCTCCAACTCTAAAGCTCCACCATCACCTCAGTCTCCTAAACCATCAGAACAGGCAGGCAATTCATCTCCCTCTAAGAAAGTCTCTGACCAAGAAGAGAATGAAATCATCTACATTAACTTCTCAGAGGATGAGAAACCGCCACTCTACGAGGTAATACACAGAGTTGAAAATCTCTCGCTTGAATCTATTGAGCCTAAAGTTTTGTTTCAAAATCCTGAGGCTCAAGAGTACTTTGAAAATGAACTCATTCACTGAAAATGGAACAGAGGTCGCTCTGTAAACTTTGTTCACTTTTCTTCATGTGCTATTGTTACTCCTCTTGAAGGATTAGGATGGAAATCTTTCTTACAAATTGATGAAACTGCATATCCAACCCTTTGTAAGCTTTTCTATGCCAATGCTGAATTTATCACCAAATCTGATGGTTCTGCAATCAAAGTTAAATCCTCCATCATGGGTCACAAATTGTTCTTCACCCCTCGTTCTGTTAACTCCCTTCTTGGTTGTCCTCATTCTGGGGTGAAATACTTAATTTGAACATGGTGCTTGGCAGAAAAACCCACGCTTTGCATGAAAAGATGTTACAACACTTCTCTGGAATGGTGACGAACCTGCCCTAGGAGGGGGAGCTGCATTGAGGGCTCTCTCCCCTGAGCATGCACTTATTCATCAATTGATCAGTCTCACCATTCTGTCTGGGTCGGTGGAATCAGGTAATCATTCCACCAATATGAGCTATGTTAGCACCTTCTTGCTATATGCTTTTCTTCAAAATATACAGGTGAACATCGGATTCATTATCCTTTGCAACATGGAATACTTTCATGTGAACAACACCAAGCTGCCCTACTTTATGCTTCTCACACGTCTCCTCAAAGGCCATCAAGGAGTCCCCTTCCCTGAAAAACTGGAAGGAAAACCAGAAGTACCACAAACGGTTTGACAATCGCACTCTCAGCAAGATGAAGTATTGTTATGATAAAGATTCCGCAACCTGGATGCGTTCAGAGTCTTCCAAAAAGACCTCTTTAGCCAAGCCAAAACCTGCATCTGCTGATATCTCTATCGCGCTTACCCAAATCAATGCTAGTCTGGAAGCCGTTCGGAACGAACAGGCGAACTTCAGCACCCGTCTTACCTCACTTGAGAAGTCTTCTCGCACCTCTCATCGTTCCAACAAATGATCTTTTTTAGGATGAAGGGGGAGAATATGCTTGGAAACTTCAGTCTTGGAAGCTTGGAAAAGCTTAAATATATCTATCTCCCTGTTGATTAGAATGTGTAATTGGTCATTCTGCTTGCACTCTGTTACATCGTTTTGATGTTTTTGATGCACTTGTAGTGCATGTACGTACTTTGCTTGGTGGTACTTAGTTTACTCTCCTTTTCAAATTATTTCGTAATCATCCAAGATAGGGGGAGCTTTCCCTGCCTTAGTCAGGGGGAGTTAAGGAGTCAAGTTGACTGGTACAAATTGTCATCCTCAAAAAAGGGGGAGATTGTTAAGAATTATTTTTGCCTTGATAATTTGTTTTGAAGGTCAAACTCTTATATGAAGGTCAACTCACTATTAAGTTATTCAAAGCAGCTGGAACCTTGGGAAACGTGAAAAGTGAACGTTGCTCAACGGTCATCTACTGATCAGCTATATATTGCAAAGGAGATACAAAGGAAGAGTGCTTTTTGAATATTCACGTAGAGATTCTTGTGTTTTCTCATAATGATCTTCTGGCCATATTTCTTGTTGTATTCTCTTGTGGTTTGAGTAGGAATCATAGTCTTTGTTACATAGGTTCCACTCTCCCTTTTTGCTGTAACTGATCTCATATATTACACTCTTTAAAATCCTAAGCATAACAAACTTAGGTAGTGGACTAACTTAACCAACTAGTGTTTTCATAGTTGTGTTAAGCCAACCACTATAAACTGATACATCATTCATGAATGTGCCTTAAAAGGACCTTATAATTTCAACTGTGGTACATTTCTTTTAACAGATCACCTCTTCAAGCTAACGAATCAGATTTATTAGAATAAAATATATCTGCATCGTCGAACATATATATAATAAATTAGCCTTAATAATATTGTAAATCTTGATTCTTTAATTCATTTATTGAATTTTCCCTTTATAAAGTTAGATGGCACACAAGAGTATGCAGTAAAGTAGCCTATGAAGGGAAGTCGGGGATATGCAAGTTCGTCAAGGACCACCGCAACCTACTTGCATGCGTGCATATGTACCAAGGCTAAGGTTCCATTTAGATTCAAGCAGACAAAAGAGCCAATTTTCAAGTGGTTTTCCCCCCATTGCGTTTTATTATTTTTCCAATATTATATTCTATCAATCTGCGATCGAATCGGATAAAACTACTAAAATATAAAATTCTTCCTACTACTAATAAGTGTTTCAAGTATGTTACTAGACAATCAAATGTTGTTATTTCCCATATATATACTAATCTTTGTGTGTATCGATAACTTTTAATTAATTACTATATTTTAGATTCTCACTACTCGAAATTATTTGCAGTAAATTAGGGTTTGAAATTCGTTTTAGTTATGTGATTTATTTGATCCTATTTCGCTTACACACGTCATGTGTATGTTGGTGTACGATTAAAATTGAGAAAACGAAACTATTGTAAAATTGGAAAAAAAAAAAATAAATTCTATTTAACCTCAACCGTGTATTAATGAATTTGATGTGTATGAATGAATAAAATATGAGACGAAAAATAAAATTGAAATAGAAAATCTGATGAATAAGTAACTTTTCACTGGATTCAAATATATTTTGCTAGAAATCAGGTTGGAATTGTTAGCCAAAAAAGTGTAGTTAGTTCAATTCATTAGGTTCGTCAAGCTCGAGTTCAAGTTCGTGAAAATAGAGAGGAACTCGAATTCGAACAAAAAAAAAAAAAAAAGAATTTGATTTGTGAACAGGCTCATTTCGTTTGCATCCGTAGTTTTATCCTTAGTATTCCACTTGAGGAAGGATGAAAATCGAATTTTCTTTGTTTAAAGTTGCATATTCCAGCTTTTGGAGTATTCTCTATTATTGTATTCTTCTTCCCTTTTCTTTTGGATAACTTAAAAGAAAAGTAAACCAAAAAACACTTGTTTTCATGAGGCATGGCACATTAACTTTGAATGGAAAATATGCATAATTTTCTTTATTTATTTATTCTGATATATATACTATTCTATTTCATTTAAATAGACCAAATTAAATATACTGTCTTTACTGAACTATGTGTGTAGTCTTGTTAATTACTCTTGTACCAAATTAAACCAAATATATACCCTATAAACTATGTGTTTAATTATATGTGATCATTTAGTGATTAAAAAAAAAGGTTACTTTATAATTAAATGATTTATAAGAGACAAAATTTATTATCTCCAATTAGTAGTATTTACCATTAGTGACACTTCTTCAAATTTTAGAATTATTAAAATTTATTAATATATTTTAGACAAAGTATACTTCGGGTATTTAACTAATTATTTATGATGCACAGGTATGAATACAGCGATACGGACACAATACAATACAAATTTTTTTTAAACTTTTTATATACACAGTGTTTGACACAATGTTAGAAATAAGTATCCAAAATAATAAATTAATATTTTTTAAAATATTAGTATATCAAAGTTGATCGTTACGTGCGTCTCAATTAATGTAGATGTGTAGTCGTCAAAAAAAAATTAATGTAGATGTTGATAATTCAAACATCAGTTTTGAATATTGCAAAATGATATTCTAGCCGAAAAGAGACCAAAAAAAAAAAAATTGTCCCTATAGAAGAATTCATATAGCGACAATCTTCTATATTATCACACTAATTTTCTTTTTCTTTTTTTTTCTTTCTTCTTTCATTTTGTCGTAATTCACTGGATTTCGAGAAATAATTCACAAATTTAATGAATTTATAGTTACGAATTTTAATCCGTGCATTTAATTAATCACTAATTTAAAATTCTAAACTATCTAAATCCATGAATTTCTTGTTGTCGTAACGCAGTATTACTTTAATAAGTTAAGAATGTTTCTTTGTCATCGTTTGTTTTGAACAAAAAGAAGAAATATGATTGACAAACAAACTGTGGCCACATCAAATGGGAAATTTCCAGGTATGCTGGACGGTGATACATATATATCTGATGGGAAATTTCCAGTTTATCTTCACATATTTTTTTCGTGGACGACTAATTCTATTCAGAATAATTTATTACTTTTTCTTTCTTTTAGTGTGAAAAGAGTTAGAATATATTGTGAGCGTCTCTTTCTTTCTAAAATGAATAAACCCAAGTGCCAAGTGTGGACAGAGCTTGGAGTTCTCTCTCTTCTTTGTTTTAATAAGAGGATCTCTCCTCTTATTAAAGGAAAGCAAAAGAAACAAGAAAGTGTTTATGAGAGTCAAAACTGTTCAATATTAGATGTTTTTAATATTTCACATTGATATCTGAAGTGTTCTTGAAATTATCAAAAATATATAATATGGTGTTTGGAAAAATTGAGATTTTTAGAGTTTCATATTGAAAAAATACTAAAGCATGGACAATTTTATAAGTTAAGATGTTATATACAACAGATGCACCGTCGTTCCCGCATCCGCACACGGGAATGAGGCTGTGGGACGGGCAAGGGCAATTGTGGCGTTTGATAGTGCACTTTACACTTCGCCTCATCGCTATGAACCTCGCCTCGGAGCTCAAAGCCAATCATTTTGGGTCAAATTCTTTCTAAATCAGCCCAATAATTGGAAAGTGACTTTTGAGTGGGCTGCTTGTAACTACAGAGTCCAGGTTATTAAGCCACAAATTAACCCAGGGGCCACTAACAGCCCATTGATGCTGAATTAATTTTTCACCCACTAACAACAGTCATAAGACCAATTAATTTGTTTTGTAACAACTAAAATCTATATATAATCCCCTTGAGATGACAAAAAACCAACAAACCTCAACTGATTTTTCGAAAAGTGCTATCCTTGAAAATCTCTCCTAAATTCAAGCTTAACATATATGCCGAAAGTGTATCGCCAGCAACCTAAAGCACATTTCCCGAAAGTAGGGGCAATAGAAACTTTGAGGACAGAGATTACTCATTTGTAACAATCTTAAAGTTTCTATTCTTTGAGATGGAGTCAGAATCCTTCAAAATCATAAACTAGGAGTTCGTCAAGCTCAGTTGGTTTTAATGGCAACAACTTCAGTCATTAGTAAGACGAGATGAAATTCCTGTTCACTCTACCATGGAATCTGAGTTTATTGTTTTAGCACAAGTTGGACAAGAGGTTGATTGGATTATGAATATGCTGTTAGACATAGATCTTTGGCCATGTTCAATGCCTCTAATTTTGTTGTATTGTGACAGCGAAACTATGCTTATAAAAGCGTATAGTGGTATCTATAATGGTAAGTCTAGACACATTGGTCTAAGACATGAGTCTGTGAGATGATTAATACAAGATTGTATTACAACAATTGTCTACGTGAGATCAAATAAGAATTTGGTTGAACCGTTTATTAAGCCTCTGTCGAGAGATTCAAAGGGAAAAACAAGTCAAAGTTTGGTTATAACTATCGCATGATCTCATATGTAGTAAAAGATAGTTAAGTGGGTTACTCTCTTAAAGGTTCATGAGACGGGATACTTTGTATGGCTTGATAAGCACCAAACAACCGATAGCTTGTCGAGCAAGGAGGAACACATGTTTGTTATAACTCTAGTTACATCACAAAGGAGTTGAGATTCGAACCACAGACACCATCAACTTTGACGTTGTCCTGATTTATTATATCAAAGGTTCAATGTTCGTCACACCTTCTTTTAGACTTGTGATCCTTGACACCATTGATTAGAAACTTGTGTGGCAAAAGAGCAGTCTTTCCATATAAGTGGGGGATTGTTGAATATTATATGTCTTTAATATAACACATTGGTATTTGAAATGTCCTTGGGAATATCAAATGTGTATAATATGGTGTTTGAAAAAACTGAGACTCTTCGAATTCCCCATTGGAAAAACACTAAAGCATGGATAATTTTATAAAATAAGGTGTTGTTTACATTATTAAATTTGTGGAACTCACGAGTGTGTTAGGAATAGTGCCCTTAAAGCCGACTTTGTATAATCCACTTTATCTATTTTCTTGTAAAAGCACAATCAATCATTGAATAATAGCCGAACTGATTTATATCAGAGACAAACACTTCTTTTTTTTTTTTTTGGTTGGTGAGACAAACACTTCTTTATATGTGCTCTTTTATGTTTTGGGTGTTTACTTTTATGTGCGCATGTATTAAAATTCCCCTAATTCATCAAACTTTTAGGACTTAATCATTTAGAGTAATGATTCGTGAAACAAGCCCTAATCTAAGTTGGATTAGAAATTATTCCAAGTCGATGAACCTAACGAACAGTAAGAGTGTCAACTAGGCTCACTTGAGACTTTCTTGTGGGATTGCATCTTTCAGAAGGAATTATCTTGTTTCATGTGGTGAAAAGTGCATAGATGTGTACGCAATACACAAAGGTCCTCGTTGTTTAGAACGAGTTTACTGAGGTGTCCCGCGTGAGAAGATTCCTAAATGGGAAAGGAAGTAACTACTTCAAGAGGTGGAGATTTTGAGTGAAATATCTCACAAGTCAATGATGTGATTCATTATTCCTTAGACTTGAGATTTCATCGATGTCTTGTGTGAGCTTACTCGATAATCTTAGACTTGGGTCTAAAAGGTTGTCGTCCAAGACACTTAAATTATAACTTATGTTGGGGTTACAAAAGTGACACATATGGAGACATATGAGAATCAATAAAGGACCTACAATTGCTTAAGGTAAGAAGATCTCTTATTGCATGAATTGTTCATAGTCAATCTCGCAATCCTTGGCCAAGGCAGTGGATCGAGATCAAGAAATGAGTTTCTTAGATCGAGATCAAATGAATGTGATACGAACTTGGCTTTTAGATTAATATTATTAGAGTTCTAACTATTCATGTGCCCTAGATATCGTATTTCACGAGTTGTTATTGATTGAAATGTTCTTTCGATTTATTTGTTATTTGGTTATGGGACAAATACATGTTGCTCGACTATGATTGTATAATCTACGAACTAATTAATTAGTAAGGGTATTAATTAATTAGGGGTCACTACTAATCAAATAATGAACCTAGAGGGTTACACACAAATATCGGGTCACGAGGGTAAAGGCTTGTTCGATTAATTAAATTAATCGAACAGGCTAACTGTAGCTGGAGGGGGCCCACACGTGCATGGCATGTGTGGGACGTGAGCCACATGTGTGGCATGTGCATTGTTTCAATTAATTAAATTTTTTTAATTAATTTTTGGCTTTAATTAATTAAGAATTAATTATGAAGCTCTATCCGAAATTAAAAGTCCAATAAATAACTAATTATGAATTAATTATTAATTTAAAATATTCGTTTATTTATAAATAGAAGATAATATCTTAGTTTATTTATTTATAAAATAAATAAATAAAGGATAATATCTTAAATTATTTATTTAAGTGATAAATAAATAAAAGCTAATATCCTAAATTTTTTAGGATAAGATATTAGTTAGTTTACATATTTATGAATAAATAAATAAAAAATAATATCTAGATTATTTATTTATTTATAAACTAAATGGATAAAAGGATAATATCTCAAAGTTGTTGGGATAAGTTTCTTGAGAAGATATTAATTAATTATCTTAGATAAGGTATCTAATAACACGTTAAACAAGAAGTCATAATTCTAGAACTGAGTTCTTTTCTCATCAGTTTGTTACTTGAGAATATAAAAGAGAATTAGAATTCTATTATTCCTCACATCGACATTCGTGAAGTGTCATCTTCTCTATTCCGAAGAAAAAGAAAAGAAAACAGTTCTTGAAAAACCCCAGCCTTTACACAAATCAAAGCACTAGCATCCTCTCTGATTTGATCGTAGCCAAGGTTGGTGTGGATACATTTTAGAGGACTTTTACGTTGGAGCCTCGAAGAAGAAGAAAGGGTCATTCAAAGGCATGGATTCAATACCGCTTCAAGGATGTGCAATAGGCTGTTTGAAAGTTTCAAGAAAAACTAATTCTTAGTAAGTTCTTGGAAACCCCTTTCGTTTTAGAGTAAAAAATTGCAAGCTACCTCTTGTCGGAAAAATTTTAATTTTTTGCTACTTTTGACTCGTGTTTTCCAATAGACTGGACTAATAGACTCATGTGCGGTACGGTGCATCGCAACATCCGCACATGCTCACGTGCTCGGTCACGGGCACGTAAACCAGGCTTGGGTTATTGTAGCATTTGATGGCATACTTTGTACTTTAATTGCAGAGTCAAGGGCCCCATTGATGCTAAATTAATTCTCCACCTACGAACAACGACCATAATACCAATTAATTTGTTTTGTAATACCTGAATCTATATATACAATTCTCTTGAGTTGACAAAGAAACAACAAACCTCGCCTGATTTTGGAGAAGTGCTATTTCTGATAATCTCTCCCAAATTCAAGCTTGACATATATCTTGAAAGTGTATCGCCTGCAACCTAAAGCACACTCCCCAAAATTAGGGTTAATAGAAACTTTAAAGATAGGGATTACCCGTGTCTAGCTACTGTCTCCATACCCCATTTTTTTAACACAAACTAGAACAATTTAATTAGAAAAGTGTTACCTCTTTTTACATACAAATTTCAGAATAATCATAATTAGCCATCATCGTGCTCATAATCTCAATCATTTCGTATGTTATCTCGATAGGTGGAGGGCAAATGGAATTACCGAGACGTGTTCTTTGTTGTATGTGTATCTTCAAAATGGGTCTTAACCAATTCAATTCCTCCTAAAGAGGACCGCTTATGCAGCGACGACCAATTCCATTAAGAAAGTATTTATCAGAGAAGGTATTCTTAGGAGAAATGTTGGTCATGCAAAGGCTCAAGTTCTCAAGTTGCTGCAAATCACCAAACATCTGACCAATCACAAATTTTAACTAAGGCTCTATCCTCAATCAGATCTAGTGAGCTCTGATTCTACTCCAACACCTCATTACCTAATTCCAACTTCTCCTTTTTAGTTCTTGTTGGAAATATGCCTTGTATAGATTAATTAGTTGTTGAAGAATTAATTAATAAATATATAAAGGCATATGAAGAGTTGTTTGGAAAATGTGCATTGGTGTTTGTCCCACATTGGAAGAATAACATAAGGCATACAACTTTATATAATAAAATGTTGTGTATGTTATTAAATTGTGGAACTCAAGAGAGGACTAATGAGCTCACACGCGGTGTGGTGCACCGCCTGCGCCCGCGCCCGCTCACAAGCATGCGCACGGGCACGGGCTGGGGCCGGGGCTGGGCATGGGCGAATGTGGTGTTTGATGGCGCACTTTGAACTTCGCACGTGCACATCGTCCCTAGGAGCTTGGAGCCTCACCTCCGAGCTCAGAGCTTTTCTTTTTGAGCTAGAGTCGGCGTGACTCAGTCCTAGATTCAAACATTCAAACCAATGTCCAGATACATCCAAATTAAATCCGTTGGCATTGTAACAGTCAGGTTGAAGGCAATTATGGGGTGTAATTTCAGGTCATTAGCACCTGAAATTAACCCATTCAAATTCCAATTTCAGTTTTGCCAATACCTGAGAGTTATAAAATAGCGTTTTCCCCACATCTGAAAACACAGCAAATATTCGTCTGATTTTGCAGAAGCGCTTTTAGCAAAAATCAAAACACTAGGTTTGACATATATCCTGGAAGTGTATTGCTTGCAACCTAAAGCACACTTCCCAGAAGTAGGGGCGATAGAAACTTTAAGGACAGGGACTACCCGTGTCTAGCCGCTCCATAGCCCAGATTTCTCAACAATCTTAAAGTTTCTATTTCTAGAAGATGGAGTCTGAGTCCTTCAGAATCATAAACTACCAAAAGCTAGACCGATTCGATGGAAACAACTTCAGCCGCTGGTAGGACAAGATGAAGTTCCTGCTTACTGTCCTTAAGCTTGCCTATGTTCTGGATCCCAGTCTGCCACCAATTCCAGAAGATTCTCCTGCTCCCCAGCAGCCCGTCGATTTGGATGCACCAGCCACTGCAACAGGTGTTGTTCCTCCTGCTAATCCCACTACAGCAGGTGGTGCTCCTCCTGCCAATCCTCCTACAACAGGTGTTGTACCTCTTGCCAATACTACAACAGCAGGTACCTCCAGGAATGCCTTGCAGATCCATCAAGAGATTGTGGAAACCCTTCAGCAACAAAGAAGGAAGAGAGCAGAGGATGAACAGTTGGCTCGTGGATACATCTTAAATACTTTGTCCGACAGGCTATACGATCTCTATACAAACGTGCAGTCACCTAGAGAGCTGTGGGAGGCCTTGGAATACAAATATAAGGCTGAGGAAGAAGATACAAACAAATATTTGGATTTCAAAATTGTTGACAATAAGCCAATCCTGGAGCAAGTGCGTGAGCTCCAGGTAATTGTTAACAAACTCAGAATGGTTAAGATTGTCCTTCCAGAAACCTTCCAGGTTTGAGCTATAATTTCAAAGCTCCCTCCAGCCTGGAAAGATTATGCAAAAAGATTGATGCATAAATCTGAGGATTTATCCTTGGAACAAATTCAAAAACATCTGCGTATTGAAGAGGAGGCTCGAAAACGCGATAGAAAGAATTTGGTTCAAGGACAATCAAGTGTGAACTATGTTGAATCTGAAAGTTCTTTTAAAAAGAAGCCTTTGGGGTTAAAAAGAATTCTGGACAATTTAAAAAAACCGGACAGAAACCTAAACCCAATAATGCTATTAACAAAAGAAAAGGCAAGTGTCATGTTTGTGGAGAAACAGGACATTATGCCAGAGAATGCCCACAACGGAAGAGTGGATCCGGTGTTGCAAATATAGTTGAAGAGAACCTAGTTGCCATGGTGACTGATCTTAGCCTTGATGTGGCTATGATTTCTGTAATAAACATGGCAAGTGAACTTTCTGGTCGGTGGTTGGATTTTGGAGCTACAGTTCACATTTGCAACGATCGAAGGCTTTTTAAGACCTTTGAAGAAACTGTTGGGCAAGAGTTTCAGATGGGCAACAGCTCCAAAGCCAATGTTGGAGGCAAAGTATCCGTTGAACTCCGGGAAGAAATTAACTTTGATCAATGTCTTGTTTGTACCAGATGTTAGGAAAATTTTAATTTCTGTTGATTTGTTAGATAAGAAAGGTTTTAAGGTTTCTGTTGAGTCTGGAAAAGTTATCATCATGAAAAATGATGAATTTGTTGGCAAAGGTTACTCTTGTAATGGGATGTACAAGATGTCTATCAATAAGATGAATTCTGTTTCTGTTTACATGATTTCTTCGATTTCTTTATGACATAGTCGATTAGGACGTGTTAGTGCAAAGAACTTGAAAAATATGCATGCAATGGGATTACTTGATATTAGTAAAAATGAATTTGATAAGTGTGAAATATGTACAAAATCAAAAATTATAAGAAAACCTTTTCCAAGTGTTAAAAGAGAATCACAAATATTAGATTTAATTCATACGGATATTTGTGAGTTAAATGAAATTTTAACTAGAGGTGGAAAGAGGTATTTTATTACTTTTATTGATGATGCTAGTCGATTTTGTTATGTGTATCTTTTACGAACTAAGGATGAAGCACTTAGCTCGTTAGTGAAATATAAATCAGAAGTAGAAACCCAACTTGAGAAGAAGATTAAGGTTCTACGTTCTGATCGAGGCATGGAATAATGTTTGAATGATTTTGATACATTTTGCGAAGAAAGTGGTATCATACATCAAACAACTACCGGTTATACACCCCAGCAGAACGATGTAGCTGAAAGGAAAAATCGTACCTTTCTGGATATGATAAATTGCATGTTAAATCATGCAAACTTACCTCACAATTTGTGGGGTGAAACCCTTCTGTCTGTGTGCCATATTCTGAATAGGATGCCTAGTACTGTTGTGAAGACTAGTCCCTATGAAATATGGAAAGGCAGAAAACCCAACATAAGCTATTTTAAAGTGTGGGGGTGCGTGGCTTATTTTCGGGTTCCTGATCCTAAACGGACTAAGTTAAGAGCCAGAGCTGTTAAAAGTGTATTTGTTGGATATGCTCTTAATAGCAAGGCTTATCGACTTCTTGACTTGGAGTCTAATGTGATAACTTAGTCCAGGGATCTCGAGTTCTTTGAAAATACATTTTCAAAAGATGTTGGAAATGAATCTGAGCCACCCCAAGTTGAGCCTAGAGGTCCTATAAGGCCGGTTGTGGAGAACGATATTCCTACACAACCAACTGAGCCTAGAAGGAATACTAGAACAAGAAAAGAGAAAAGTTTGGACAAAGACTTTATCTCTTTCTGAGGCTTTATTGTTCTTGGTGGAGGGGGACCTGGATAATAAAGTGGTAAGTGAAATACCGTTTGTATTTACACTTAAGACGGATCCTAAAACATTTGCAGAAGCTATGACTTCTCGAGATGCTTCCTTTTGGAAGGAAGCTGTAAACGATGAAATGGATTCGATCTTGAGTAACAATAGTTGGGTATTAGCAGACTTACCTCGTGGTTCTAAACCCATTGGGTGCAAGTGGGTATTTAGAAGAAAACGGAACACCGATGGCACTATCTCAGCTTTTAAAGCTAGATTAGTTGCCAAATAGTTCAGACAAGTAGAAGGGATTGACTACTTTGACACTTATGCACCGGTGGCTCGAGTTGCTTCCATCAGAATTCTTCATGCTTTAGCCTCACTTTACGATCTGTTTGTTCATCTAATGGACGAAAAGATAGCTTTTTTAAATGGAAATTTGAAAGAAGAAATCTATATGGAACAACCTGAGGGTTTTGTAGCACCGGGAACAGAAAATAAAGTGTGTAAGTTAGTCAAATCCCTGTATGGTAAAAAAACAAGCACCAAAACAGTGACACGAGAAGTTTGACACTGCTATCTTGAAATTCAGATTCAAGTATAACAGTACTGACAGGTGCATTTACTCCAAAAGTACAGCTGACTATATGGTGATAGTCTATAACGCCCTGATTTTCAGTTTTTCAGGTACGCACGACACGTGTGAGTTTTTGAGGGGTTAGGATTTATTTTAATTCTTTCGTTGATTAATTCTTACCTTTCATGAAAGCTATGTGAATTATATTTCAACATGTTTACGTGAGAATATATAAATTTTATTAACGTGAAATTTACGTGAATTAATTGCTAATGTGTCTAATTGCTATTATGTGACCTTACTTGATCATTTCATAGATGTGTGGATTTAATTACATAACATGAATGGGAGTTAATTGATTATTTTCCATGGATTAGAACGTGTTTGCTTGAATTCATATATTGGAAGGACTTATATGCAAATTGTGATGAGTCATGCAATGTCTTGGGAGACTTTATAAAATATCTAACATCATTTATCTCTTACATTCATTTATCTAATTTCATCTAAATTACACACACCCACACACACTAAATAACGTTCCAAACACCAAGAGAAGAGAATGAGGATTTCATCTCAATTTCTAGCTTGATTCAAGGAAGAAATTTGCATAAGTGGAAACATTATATTCATCTCATCATTCCATCCCATCTTCTTTCATTTCAAGGTAGAATTTAAGTTATGTGGTCAATTCTTGATTTATACATGAAGTAGGGTTTAAGATTTATGATGTGATTACTTGTTTATTTGATGTTAGAATCATGACTAGGATCATTAATCTTCAAAGCTTACATGAATTCTTGATTTATATGGGAGTTGGATAACATGAAAATAAATGGGGTTTGATTGATGATTTCTTGATAAATTATGTATGTTTCATGTTGTTAATTGATGCCTAAGTGAAACTAGAGTGTGCATATATGTTATTAAGTGTTATTCTTGCCTTGGTTTGGTTTGGTTTGGGCTTGATTTGGGAGCCAATTTTCGAGTTTTTCCCCTGTTTCCCCTGTTTTCCGAAGCCTTTGGCTACTGCTGGAATTGGGGGTCGCGCCCCCGACCGTTTTGTGACCATTTTTTGTCGCGGCCAACTCGAGAACTGGCTATTTTTCAGTCGAGGCCGCGACTGATTTTCAGTGCAATTTTGTCACGACCGCGACACCCTCATCCGAACTCCGATTGCCCTGATTTTTTAACCCACGGAAACCTCTTGAAGTCTAGAATATTCTCCAATTAGAATCACCTCAATAAATTTTCTAGTTTGTGAGATATGATCAATTATTTTTGGTGTCGCCACTTTATCGGAAAACTGCTTTCATCCAACTTTGGGGCTACGCCATTTTCTCCTCGTTTTGAACTAGAAAATGAGCCATATATCACCGGAAAGGTCTTTGTGTCTAGTTTTATAATCAACAAACAAAAATCAATTTCAACTTCTATAACTCAAGATATTCCAGTTTTCCTACAGCATGTACGTTCCCGAATATTGTCGGGTTTTGCCCAACTTCACCAAAACCTCTCTTCTTGCTTTCTTTTCACTCTCTTGGCTCTTATATGTGAATTATATGATATATATGCTCGATTAATAGATAATTATGCTCCTAATTGACACTTGTTGGTATTTAATTGCTCAAACATGATTGTGTGACTCCATGCTCTATATAAATTGAACTTGAAATAATTGAATTATATGTATACATGACTCCTTGAGATTAATTGCACCTCTTAGGTGTTAATTGGTTTTCATACATGCTAAGTGTCACTTGATAGCTAGCTTTATTTATTTACATGAGCATGGTCATGCGTAATACTTGGTCTCATATTGAGTCTCGTCTCACGAGTTCCCGTTATTTCCTTTCTTATCCAGTTTTTCTCCAGGACGGAGATCATTGATCGTTTGGGAACTTTCTTGTATCCTTGTCTTGTTTCGTTGCTTGTCAGGTGAGGTTTAATTTCTAGTTATATAGAACCCGTACAACCCTTATGTGGACTTCGGCCAAAATGTATACATATATCTATAATTTTCCGTAAACCTCAAATGATTTACAACTGAATCACTACTATTGTACTGAATTATTGTTACTGTTACTGTTACTGAACTGAATTGACTGTACCGAATTGTACCGATTGAATTGACTGTATTGTGGCGAGTATATTATACTGCACTGTGGGCCCGAGGGTAGTGTATTGAACCAATCGGGAAAGCAAGAGCTGACGGGTAACTCTTGCACTATCCTCACATTGTTGGGATGACCCCTGAATCCACTAGGAGATTAGTGGAGGAAGGAGTTCCAGGTATAGGGAACCATGAACCCTATACTCACACTGATTGGATGGCGGGCCTTGCAATCCCCCATCACCCGGAGGAAGAAGGGTGGATTATTGAAATTGCTAATTGTGCACTGAAATGTATTGCTTGATCACCTAATCATTGAATAATTGAATTTTTGTACACAGTCGGAGAAAGGTTGGAGATTTGCCCTCACTCATCGGGCCGTTGATTGATTGAATTGAATTGATTGTATTGCTAAATTGGAATAGTTGTAATCTCGGGCAAAAAATTATTGTACTCTTAAACTTATATTATTTCTTTTATAAAATCTTACCCGAGATTATGGCTTGCATGGTAATTGCGCTAATATTTATTTATAAACCCCTCACTCAGTCTTTCATAGACTGACACCTCACATTTTCAGGTTTGCAGGGTGCATGCTAGGCGGGATTGAGTCAATCTTTCCTTTTCGGGTCTAGCACGGTTCATGTAATTGTTATGTCATATGTACACATCATTGCATTATGCTTGTGGTTATTATGGTACTTATATAGATATATTTTTGACTGGATCTTGGAACTTATGAGATTGTTATGGAATCTTCAAATGGTATATTTGGAGTTGATGTAAATGAATTGGAATGATGATAATGAAATGAATGTATGTATTTTATGCTTCCGTTTATGGTTTATGCATGTTATAGTTGAATTGAGGGTTAGTCCCACCAAGCTAGAGTGTCATTTTTTTTATTGTCTCTCGTTCGCTATAGGCTTGATTCACATATGGGTGCTCGTTCCATATGTGGATTGAACTATAGTGTGGGGGATGTGGCTACCTAGCATTCCGGGTGCTACATAGTCTGTCTATATGTTGATGATATGTTGATCATCGGGACGAATATGATTGGAGTAAACGAGACTAAAAAGTATCTATCCTCAGTCTTTAAGATGAAAGACTTAGGTGAAGTAGATACTATTTTAAGCATTAAAGTTAAAAGACATAGTGGGGGTTTTTTACTAAACCAATCTCACTATATCGAGAAAGTTCTGACTAAAAGTTTAAACACCTCGAGATCAAGGAGGTGAATACGTCGTTTGACAACGGACTGAAAGTTAAAGAAAATACTGGTAGAGCTATTGCACAGCTTGAGTATGCAAGTGCTATTGGCAGCCTTATGTACGCTATGCATTGCACTAGACCAGATATTTCCTTTGCAGTTTCAAAACTTAGCAGATACACGAGTAGCCCCAATGCTGATCATTGGAAAGTTATTAATAGGGTACTCGGGTACCTTAAGAGAACTATTAGCTTTGGTTTATTCTATAACAAATTCCCTAGTGTGTTGGAAGGGTACTCAGACGCGAGTTAGATAACTAGCGTGGGAGATAACAAATCTACAAGTGGGTGGATTTTCACTCTTGCCGGTGGGGCTGTTTCTTAGGCAAGCAAGAAACAGACAACAATCTCTCACTCTACCATGGAATCTGAGTTTATAGCTTTAGCACAAGCTGGACAAGAGGCTGATTGGATAAGAAATATAGTGTTAGACATAGATCTTTGGCCAAGTCCAATGCCTTCAATCTCGTTGTATTGTGACAGCGAAGCAACACTTACAAAAGCGTACAACGGTACCTATAATGGTAAGTCTAGACACATTGGTCTAAGACATGCGTTTGTGAGATAATTGATACAAGATGGTATTATAACTATTGTCTATGTGAGGTCAAATAAAAATTTGGCTGATCCGTTTACTAAGCCTCTGACGAGAGACTTAGTAGCTGCAACTACTAGAGATATGGGACTTAAACCACCCGAACCAAAGTGATGGTAACCTTACCTATAATCTAGGTTATCTCTGATTATAGGTTCAAAGGGAAAAACAAGTCACTGTTTGGTTAGAGCTATCAAGTGGTCCAATATGTAGTAGAAGATAGCTCAGTGAGTTGCAACGTGACAAGGTTGAGCTAAGCTCTTATCAAAATGCTGCACTATTTGCAACAAGTGCTCGAGAAACATTTTGCCTATGTGAATTAGAAGTGGAGCCGCTTCTTATAAAGAGTTGTGGTTTACTCTCTTAGAGATTCACGAAACGGGATATGACGTATGACTTAATAAGCGCCAAGCAGCGGAGTGCTTGCTGTGTGAGAAAGAACACGTGTGTGTGTGATAACTCCGATTGCATCACAAAGGAGTTGAGGTTCAATCTACGGACACCATCAACTTTGATGCAGTTTTGAGCTATTTACACTAAAGGAAGGTTCAATGTTCGTCACACCTTCTTCTAAGCATGTGATCTTTGACCAAATCTTCAGAGACTTATTTGGCAAAAAGCAGTTTTCCAAACAAGTGGGGGATTGTTGGAAATATGTCTTGTATAGATTAATTAGTTGTTGGAGAATTAATTAATAAATATACAAAGGTATATGAAGAGTTGTTTGAAAAATGTGCATTGGTGTTTGTCCCACATTGAAAGAATAACATAAGGTAGACAACTTTATATATTAAAATGTTGTGTATGTTATTAAATTGTGGAACTCAAGACAGGACTAATGAGCTCACACGCGGTGCACCGCACTGCCCGCGCCCGCCCACACGCATGGGCTCGGGCTCGGGCGGGGGCTTGGGCGAATGTGGCGTTTGATGGCGCACTTTGCACTTCGCACGTGCGCATCGTTTCCAGGAGCTTGGAGTCTCGCCTCCAAGCCCAGAGCCTTTCTTTTTTAGCTATTGTCACTAGGAGCTTGGAGCCTCGCCTCCGAGCCCAGAGCTTTTCTTTTTGAGTCAGAACCAGCCTAACTCTGTCCTAGATTCAAACATTCAAACCAATGTCCAGATACATCCAAATTGAATCCGTTGGCATTGTAACAGTCAAGTTGAAGGCAATTATGGGGTGTAATTTCAGGCCATTAACACCTGAAATTAACCCATTCAAATTCCAATTTCAGTTTTGCCAATACCTGAGAGTTATAAAATAGCCTTTTCCCCACATCTGAAAACACAGTAAATATTCATCTGATTTTGCAGAAGTGCTTTCAACAAAAATCAAAACACTAGGCTTGACATATATCCTGGAAGTGTATCGCCTGCAACCTAAAGCACACTTCCCAGAAGTAGGGGCGATAGAAACTTTAAGGATAGGGACTACCCATGTCTAGCTGCTTCATAGCCCAGATTTCTCAATAGTTCTATTCCTTTTTCTTTTATTCTTTTGATTTCCTAGGAAGGTCCGATCAACAATCTCATACCACTATGACATCAATTCTAGCCTCTCACATTATGTACGGTCCCTCAGCAAAATCATCCAACTCTAAACTAGTCATATTAAAAAAAAATGCCTTAACTTCCTCATTTCTCATTCCTGAAGCTCCAAAAAAACTCCTCTTTGTGTTTTGCCTCCTTTAAATGGAGGCGAATGGAGCCACCGATGAAGGGACTGTCACCAACAAGACGACTTGGGCTTGGAGACTGACGGTGTTAACTAGGCCCCTTTGCCACCGAGAGAGAAGGGTGGCGCGTGGTGCTTGCCCACCACGTGAAAAACAACCAACAATGCGGGCCCCAGCGGCAATGGCATGGCCAAGGTGGCAGCCAGCGGAGGCTGCTGCTCCACTATCATCAAATTTGTCCAACTCAACCACTTACTTAGGTGCTTCTTTCACCCTCCAACTTCGATGGCTTGTTTAATCCTTAGCTTTTCGCCCCCGTCTGATTTTAGCTCATCATTGTTTGGCTCGTTAGTTATTGCTCCTCCATTCTCAACATACGATATTGAAACTCGTCATGGTCAGCATGGCGGCATTGAGAACAGAATTTACAGGCCCTTCCAAAATCAATATACTGAATTCAAATTTCGCCAATATAAGTATAACTAATGGCAACCAGCAAAGACTTTTCCAAATCCATCTCAACGCACGCCTCGCAACTGAAGTTCTTGCATAATTTTTATTTCTATTATCCACACAAAGAGAGCGAACAACCGCAAGCAACACTTAAGTAGCAAATCTTCTTTATACAACATTATAAACTCAAAAATTTAACAGATGAGTTGGTAAAGGAAGCAAATTGGGAATTTTTCCATTTTCATTACTCTGTACAGCGTAGATACTGTACTTATATACAAAGAAGAGGGATAAATATCAGACTAATCCCTAGCCGTACACGTGTCACTAACTCTGCTAACTAACTAACAGCAAACCAAAAGAAACACGTTTCTACTAATGAAAAGCGTGAAAACTAAGCAGGAATAAAGCGTACAAACTAAGCTGCAACATTTACAAAACACCCCCTTCAAGGTGGATGAAATATATCCTCGAATTCCAACTTAGACATGAGCAGCTTAAGTTGAGGAGCAAATAAGGCTTTTGTAAACATATCAGCCACTTGATGTGCAGACCGGACTGGTATTAGCTTCAGAAATCTGGTGGATACTTTATCGCGTACGAAGTGGCAGTCTAGTTCAATATGTTTTGTCCTTTCATGAAACAATGGATTTTCAGCAAGGTGTAAGGCAGCCTTATTATCACAATAAAGGACAGCAGGACCAGCAGTGTGAATATGAAGATCTTTAAGCAATTGATCAACCCAAACCAGCTCGGAGGAAGCAACAGCAAGAGCTCTATATTCGGCCTCAGCAGAATATCTAGAAACCACACTCTGTTTCTTGGACTTCCAAGAAATGAGAGTTCTGCCCAAAAACACACAAAAACCAGAAGTAGAACGTCTGGTATCTTGGCATGAAGCCCAATCAGCATCCACAAAGGCGGTTAACTTCATTTCTGACTTTGAAGGGAAGAATATACCTTGTCCAGGTGAACCCTTGAGATATCTAAGTAAATGGTGAACAACATCTAGATGAATGGATCTTGGTTGGGAGACAAACTAACTTAATTTGTTAACTGTAAAACAAATGTCCGGCCGTGTTAATGTGAGATATAACAACTTTCCAATTAGTTGTCTATACACAGCAGCATCTTCCAAGACATCTCCTTCAAAAGAATTAAGTTTACTGTTTGGATCCATGGGAGTTTGCATATGCTTAGAACCAAGATAACCTGCATCTTCCAAAAGTTGCAGAGTGTATTTCCTCTGACATAAGACAATCCCTTCTTTAGAGCGTGCAATTTCCAAACCCAAGAAGTACTTCAAAGAGCCAAGATCCTTGAGCTTAAATTGAGTACTTAAGAACTGTTTTAGATCATGAATTAAACTTGAATTTGGTCCAGTGATGATAATATCATCCACATATACTAGAAGAGCTAGGAAATTTGAACCATCACCTTTAATAAACAAGGAGTAATCTGCCTTGGACTGAGAAAAACCATAATCAATTAAGGCAGTGGAGAATTTTGCATACCATTGCCTTGATGCTTGCTTAAGTCCATATATGGACTTGTTTAATCTACACACCAATTTGGATGAAGACATCTGAGGCATAGTAGGTGGTGTGTATCCTTGAGGCAAGTCCATGTATACTTCTTCAAATAGATCACCATTAAGAAAAGCATTGTTAACGTCCAGCTGTGCAAGATCCCAATTATGTGCACTAGCCAAAGCTAAAATTGTCTTGACAGTGACAAGCTTGGCCATAGGGGAGTATGTGTCCAAAAAATCTACCCCTTCCAATTGACTATACCCTTTAGCCACTAACCTGGCTTTATGTCTTTCCAAGGAGCCATCTGAGTTATATTTTGTCTTAAAAACCCACTTACATCCAATTGTATGAGCTCCTGGTGGCAAGGAAACCACTGTCCAGGTGTTATTTATCTCCATTGCCTTCAATTCCTCCTGCATAGCTGCTTGCCACTGAGGTAAATCTGCTGTAACCTTGTAAGACTGAGGTTCAGGTATAACAGTTATATTGAGACAATAATTCCTATATGCAGAGGAAAGCTGATCATAGGATACATAAGAGGAAATGGGATATACACTAGTGGTCTCTCTTGTCACTGTATTAGTAAGTAAACCACAATGATAGTCTTGTAGGTAGGATGGTTTTCTCACAGCCCTGGATGGTCTTGTATGTGTCTCAGAAGAAGCAGTTGGTGCATCTGCTGTAGGAGTAGTCAAATCAGGGACAGACTCCAAAGCAATGGAAAGAGAGACATCTGGAAATTGAAAGTGTTCACTAGGAATTGATTGTTGCATAGGAAATATATGTTCATGGAAGACTACATCCCTTGAAATGAAGGTCTCTTTAGTATGAATGTCCAGCAATTTGTATCCCTTAACCACAGGTGGATATCCCAAGAAAATGCAAGCCCTTGCTCTGGGAGTGAATTTATGTCTGTGGGAATGAAGAGTAGAAGCATATGCCAGACAACCAAAAACCTTGAGGGATGTGTAATCAAATTTTGAATGAAACAAGAGCTCAAAGGGAGACTTGAAGTCTAAGTGACCAGATGGAGTTCTGTTAATAAGGTATACAGCTGTTAGCAAACAGTCTGTCTAATGCTTGAGAGGCACTCTAGATTGGAAAAATAAAGCCCTAGCAACATTAAGTAAGTGTTGGTGCTTTCTCTCCACAACTGAGTTTTGTTGTGGTGTCTCTACACAAGAATATTGATGTAAAACTCCCTTTTCTTTGAAAAATTCAGTGAAGGCCAATTCAGGAGCATTGTCAGATCTAAATGCTTTGATATGAGCATTAAACTGAGTAAGAATGAGCTGGAAAAACTGAGGAATAACCACAAGCACATCTGACTTCTGTTTTAACAGATATATCCAGGTGAATCTGGAATGATCATCCACCAAAGTCAAGAAAAATCTATAAGGATTTCCAGGAGCATGAGTGAAAGGACCCCAAATATCTGCGTGAATGAGATCAAAAGCAGCTGGGGATCTGTTATTTCTTGCAACAAAGGACAAACGTTTTTGTTTTGCTAATGGACAAACAGAACAATGAGAAGCAGAAAGCTGAGATCTGTCAAAGCCCAATACAGTGTCTAGTTGTTCAAGAATTGGAAAAGAAACATGACCCAATCTATGGTGCCAAGTGGCTACAGACACTTTATTTATTAAGTGGTTATGTTTTGGTGTAGTAAAGGCAGTATCCAAAACATAGAGGCCATTGTGTAGATTACCCTTGCCAATCATCTCCTCCTGCTTGATATCTCTGATGAGGCACTGATCAGGGATGAAATGGATATAGACAGGTGAAAATTTCAACAGATGGCTGATAGAGATTAAGTTAAACTTAAACCGAGGAACATATAACACATCATACAAGGTGATGCAAGGATGAATTGTAATATTTCCTTTGTATGTAACAGGAAAAGAAGAACCATCAGGTAACAGGACATTTGCACCAGTAACTTCCTCAATGTTGTCAAAGAAAGACAAATCACATGCAATGTGTCTACTCGCACCAGAATCAAGGATTCAAGATGATTTGCCAATAGCAAATTCAGAGGAAGCAGACAGGGATATACCTGCATCTGTATCTGTGCCAGAAGTGCTTGAATCAGTGATATAAGCTGGAACCTGTATCTGTGAAGCTAGCAAAGACAAGAGGTCCTGGATTGTTTATCAGATAATGACTGTAAGAAAGAATTAGAGCTGGAAGAAGATGAACCAGATGCAGATGAAGCAGTAGCAGGTGAAGATGTGATAGTCTCAACTTGATTGATCACCGGAGAGGGCTGGTGAATTGAATGTGGAGGACGTGGTCTGTTGTTGAAGTAGCCTGGTGGATAGCCATAAATTTGATAGCATTTTTCAACTGTATGTGTTGTGCCATGGCAGTGGGTGCACTCAAGGCGTCCTCTGCCTCTGCCAAAACCACCACGACCAAAGCCTCCGCTACGATTTGCATCAAAACCACGACCAACACCCAAACCAGATCTGGAATTCTTCACAGCAAACGCCAGGGGAGGAGTTGAGGAAGGATGAACAGAGCCTAAACTGCGTTGCCTCTCTTCCTGGCTTACTAGAGCGAACACTTTACTCATAGTAGGTATAGGCTCCATCATCAAAATTTGGCTTCTGATCTGAGCAAAAGACTCATTCAAACCCATTAAAAAGGCCATGACATATTCAGATTGATAATAGGCACAAAGATCATGAACACCTCCACAATTACACCGATTACAGGTGCACACAGGTCTATAGTTGGTTAACTCCTCCCAAATTGCTTTAAGCTTGGTAAAGTAGACGCTGACAGATGAGTTGTCCTGGCGTGTGGATAATATCACAATATATTACTCTGTACAGCGTAGATACTGTACTTATATACAAAGAAGAGGGATAAATATCAGACTAATCCCTAGCCGTACACGTGTCACTAACTCTGCTAACTAACTAACAGCAAACCAAAAGAAACACGTTTCTACTAATGAAAAGCATGAAAACTAAGCAGGAATAAAGCGTACAAACTAAGCTGCAACATTTACAAAAGAGTGGAACCAATGAGGATTCCTCCTTTGGGTTAAAAGTCTGGAACTACTTAAACAAGCGAATAGGAAGATTAAATTATCGAAATAATAAATTCCAACTATCCACATTTGATTACAATCTTCCTCCAAATCTAGGCGAATTAAAACATGACGATGTTGCAACAAACTCAACTTAAAATCTCTTTTCAAATTTAAACACGACAAATAGTCACGGAATCTTGATGGTGTAGGATATCATGAGAAAATTTACCTATTAATGCAAACCCAAAAAGGCACACACAGTTCACCAATTTCTTCATTCGAAAATGAAATATTCACCAAACCCTACTTTACCGAAATAATACTATTTGTTTCACTTTAAACGGTTGAAATTAGGAGGGGAAAAAAATTACGATATAAAAAAAAATTAAAAAATTATCTTCTTTAATTTCCACCTCCCGCCAAACATTTAGCGTGTGGGAGTAAATGAAAAAATAAATAATTGAAAAATGAAACTCAGTACCCATTTCACGGTCTTTCATGACCAAAACATCTTTCTGCACGCCTTAAAATTGGTTCATAACTATGGACGAGTATGTTACACTCAACCGCTCCCTAATTAAAACTTCAAACTTCGTTTTTGATGAGACCAAATAAATTGGATTAGTTGAGTTGTGGGACTAAAAACAAGAGTTATCCACATACAAATAAACAAAATTTCTCAATTAAAGTCAATAATCTCCATCAAACAAACACATAATATACACATATGCGTATATAAGATTTGGGGTTATAGAAAATGCAAGGACGAGAAAGCTTGATGAAGACGTGAAAATAATATATACACATACGTACACGCTGAACTTCCCATTTTTTGCAAATACATACAAAAACATAGTATGCATGGTCCATGACTCCATGATATATCTCATTTTGTTTTAATGCCTGATATGGATATATTATTTTGGCAGAATTAGTGGCATCGATATTTGAAGTTCGTAGCCGAATTATACACATATATTAGCAGCAGAAATAAGGTTTTAAGCAGAAAAGAAAGAAGAGTATATATTTATGTGGAAGCACTTAATAGAAGCATCAAATCATGGTTGGACCTGTAAATTTCCTTTTCTTTTGGTGTGGGTGGCAAAGCATCACTGCATAGTCGCCTTCATTACCGTAATCGATCTCATCTCGATCACATATCATCACTCTGATTATCAACCATCGAGCTTATCCATTTAAATTTATACATCTTAAGTTTAATAGTTGGGGGCAAAAACGTTCTTACAAGGAAAAAGTATATCTTTTTTCCCATCTTAATTTAATGTGCTTTGGAAAAAGTGTTAAAAAACTTCTGTCATCCAGGTTATAGATGTTTTTATACTTGCACGCTCAAAATAAATTTTGTTGCATATCGCCATCCGCATTTCGCGGTTTTTATGATAAATCATCTCCGGTTGATCTTTGGTGGTTTCGGTGGATTTTTGGTAGTTTCAATAGAGTTTTTGTGTTTTGGGTGCTCTGAATAGTAAACAAGTAATGTACACATAACTTTGCACGTACAAATTTGTCATTCTGTAACTTAGTAAATGTGTGCGTCACGTGTTTAATGTTCAAGCCACCAAAACCCACTAAAAATCAGATGAAGATGGTTTTTTTTTTAAAAAATGCAAAATATGAATGACATTATGCAACAAACGCGAAGCAAAGTTGGTAATATGTAACGAAATTTCATTCAAAAATAAAAATGTAAAAACACACACATATATATATATATATAACTATTGGGATGGTAAAATAGTTTTTGCCTTAATCTTAAATGAAAAAAGTTGTTTTATAACTAAAATTTATTATTTTATTTACTTGAGTTCAAATTGGATCGGGTCATAAAATAACATACATGGTTGGATTAGTAATGGTTGATTTGATCATTTGAGGCTTTTGCCCACGGCTAAATTGGACACGTTTTTCATGTATCCCAATGTTCATGACTTGTACACCATTAAATGATTGTTCTCTTAGCCTGGCATGATTTTGAAAATGAAAATTACTAGATTGAGTATATAAATTACTCAATCGTAGTTATAATTTGGAGATGATAGATAAATGATCAGTTTTCCATAATACGCACTGGATACAAGTTTCATATATAATGTGTTATAGTAGGATTGACTTGGTATGTTTGTTGAAAATGGCAGGTTATTAAGTTCTGATATTATGTATTCATTAAGATTCTAAGTTGTGGAGTCATGGTTTTCGGCCCGATAAATTTTTAAGGCCTCGTTTACTTTAATGAATTAGGCATGTTAGTGGACCTTCACATGCCTAATTTCTTGTTTACTTTTCGTGGGCTAAAGCCCATGTGATAAAGGGTGGCCCGTGTGATTTTGATGATAAACCATGTGCCCCATCACACGCAAATGAGGCGTGTGATGGCTCACATGATTTTAGACATGAAAGGTAAACATGGGTATGCTTACTATCACTAACACATATTATCATGACATGTATTAACATGGCATGAAAATTAAACGAGGCCTAAAGGAAAAATAGTTTAACCCTAGCTATACTCAGATTAACAATTTACCACTTAGATTATAAAACATTTTAGATTATCATGTGAGCTTGATGAAATGATTCAAATTGTCATCACCCTTCATTTCTTTGCTGGAGATGACAATCTGAATCAGAGTGGATAATTAAGATGAGAACTTTACATATTTTATAGTTCAACAAGTAAATTTTAAATTCGGACCCAGTTTAAAAAGCAATATATTTTTTCCTCTAAATTAGTATTGCCTTAATAGCCCATCTTGATGGTGCATGATTATTCTGGTTGGAAACTTGGAATTGTCATAGGGAAGTTGGATCCAGAAACAAAAAGATGGGTGAATTCTTAAGATTTAAGATAGAATCCAAAAAAGGAAATCCAAAATATGAATCTCTATAGGATGATAGTAAGCTGATAAGATACGAAGGAGAAAAATGAAACATATATAGGTGAGCTTACCTTTTCAAAAGGTAAAATTCGAAGACTCTACCACCAAAGGCTTCGAGTACCATTATTGGAATTTCCTTTTCAAGTTCTTGGTTATAATCCCTCCATCTATTAAGTATTTGTTTGCATTTATAAAGGAGTAAATTGTACCTATCACCCCTGTGTTATGGCGAACTATCATAAAAAAACCCTATTTCTAAAAAACTACTATAAAGAACCCTGTATTTTTAAAATGTACACCAAAAACCCTAAACGCACGGAGTATTTTAAATGCGTCAAAATTTCCTTCTTTAAACTAAAACTTAGTACAAAAACCCCTATGTTTATCAAAATATGCATAAAAAATCCTAGCGCCTTAAATAAATTTATATATACCAAATAAATGAAATTTACACAAAAAATGCAAAAATTTATAGAAACAATAAAATTTATGTTTACAAATAATTTATACATAAATAATTGATAAATCTTTAAAACCCATAAAATTCTATAAATTAAGATTTCGAAAAATTAAAAAATCTTCACGAAAAAAAAACATAAATAAAAGATGTAAGAAGTTTCTTACAAGATGTTAATAGAAAATGGAATATATAAGGAAGAAAGGTTACTAAAGAAATCACAATCGTTGAAAAAATTACCATTTTTTTACGAGGAAAGATTTAATTTTAATCCAAGAAAAAAAAATTAATTTACATGAAAAGAAAAAGTTGTGCTTACAAATAATATTGACATAAAAAATCAAAAACATATAATTAAGATATATAATAACTCAAATATATCTTATATCGTTCCAAACAAATATACAAAAGAAAGTCTTGCAAATACTATAAAGAAAGAATAAAATACGTAGAAAAAGAGATTAGATTTTATCTAAATTTATTATTTATATGAATAACATACAAAAGCAACTTATAAATTATCAAAAACAATTACGAAAGAAAGAAAAAAATTTAGAAATATATTATGGAGAATTAAATTTTTTCGTGATACATAATCTTGATATTATAAAAAATATTTTAAAGGATTACATCAATTATTAACGTTAAGTATGTTTATAAAATATTCTAGAACCTATTTGAAAGATTTTAGGAACTCTGGGTCAAAATTGAGAATATAGAAACTAAAAGACCATTTATAAAAAGACAAAAATTATAATAAATATGAAAATATGAGCAAAAATCGCACAACCCACGCGTAAAACACACTTGCTAGGTATAGGGTTTCCATGCATATTTCTGATAACATAGGGTCTTTTATAAGAGTTTATATAACAAGGTTTTTTTTAATATTTTGGCATAACACAGGGTTTAGAAGATATTTTCCAATGACATACAGTAAAATTATATTATTCAATTAATTCGAACGTAAACAATTTCTCAAGATAAACATTACAGATTCTCCACCTTAGCCACTTTTTTTTTTAAGTAAAAAAAAAAAAAGCACCCTTTTCAGGCAACAATTGCCAATTTAAGAATTGAACACAATTGCAGACTTTCATCAAGTATTTCTATCTTACCTTTGTTCCAAAATATTCCAAGAAGACAATGACCCCCACTCCACAGCCCCCTCCCATCTCACTTGTCTTTTGCATGCTTTAATTTCCTTCAGAAAAATTTCAAGGAAATTGCTACATATAAACAAAATATGGACTAAATAAATTCAAATTAACTATGTCAATTTCCATTTGGATGTGACTTAAACCTATGGAATCTAAGCCGTTCCTTCTAAATGATAAGGCTCTATGAACGGTAAGGTGAAAGAGCAAATTACGTTCAACTATTCTCTCCACACAAGTCGTCCCAAAACTTTTTCACAAGCAAAATTCACCCCCACATATTATATATATAAAATAAAAGGCTAACCAAAAAAGAAAAAGAAAGAAGAATATTCTCCTTTTTTATTTGAATTTCATTTGAGGTAAATTTCCCATGCATGAGTATGTCATTTGAGTTCTATATAAAGAGAAGCAATCTCATCGTTGAAACTCAGGAACAAAAGGGCAAAGTAGAGTTGGCAACAGATCTTCTAAGTGTTGCTAGTTTTACTTTTCCTAACACTTCCTCTAAAACACTTACTTGAATCAATGGCCCCAACTGTACCGGTAGATGTTTTCCCTAGTGCCGGGAAAATCCCAGCCCCGGATTCAAAAAAGGCGTACGTAACTTTCTTGGCTGGTAATGGTGATTACGTTAAGGGAGTTGTGGGATTAGCAAAGGGTTTGAGAAAGGTGAAGAGTGCTTACCCTCTTGTGGTGGCTATCTTGCCTGATGTCCCTGAGGAGCACCGCGAGCTTTTGAAGACCCAAGGTTGCATTGTGAAGGAGATTGAGCCAATCTATCCACCAGAGAATCAGATTCAGTTCGCCATGGCTTATTATGTGATCAACTACTCAAAGCTCCGTATTTGGAATGTAAGTAATCTACCTTTTACACACACACAAAAGCATAAGGATGTTATATGTGATCATTTATCCATGCAAAATTATTCATTATTATTCATTTGTCAAAGTGTGATGCATGTCATTGACTCATGATATATGTCAAAGAAAGGTACACCATAAACTACTTACGACATAAACTACTGATTCTTTTTTAAACTATTTACATTAAAATTGGTTACTTGAAACTTGTATAGCTTGCGGAAGGGTATTATAAGAATGAAAGTCAAGTAAAAGTTAAGAGGTGACTGATAAGGGCAAAAGAGATTTTTCATAAATTTTTGTGGATGACATCAGCCAAAAGCATAAACAAATTAAAAGATACTAGAGAAATTTCTCCCACCTGGGAAGTTTTCGAGGCAATTTTGTGTATTAGGACTAACTTGTCGGGAGGTTTTTGAAATAATCGCTCTTCTTAAAACAAATATCCTTCAAATCAAGAGTCATCAAACCCAAATTTTTACTACTTTTAAGTATTTATCTAATAATTAGTCTCGAAAAAAAAAAAAGGCATTTATCTAATAATTTGTACCAATCACATTAACCTACAATGAAACATGTAGCAGTAACTACGGGGAAGGATCAAGAGGAGAAATATGACATCATGCACCCAAGAACAGTGCCTAAGTACCATGGTTTTTGTCATTAGTGCTCCTAATTCCTTAGAAAATGATAAAAAGTGAGCAAAAGACAAGAAAACTTCAGCCTAATTCCTTTTTTATGTTTTCCGGTAACAGCACAACCAATGATATAAACAACCCAGCCACATGTACAATGAATAAAACCTTAACATAGTCTTCTTGACTGAATATTATATATATTTCAAGATTTCCAACAAACTTCGATTGATATATTTTTGTTTTCTTTTCTGTGGATAATTAACAGTTTCTGGAGTACAGCAAGATGGTGTACCTTGATGCAGATATCCAAGTTTATGAAAACATCGACCATCTCCTCGACACTCCAAATGGCTACTTCTATGCAGTAATGGACTGCTTCTGTGAAAAGACATGGAGCCATTCACCACAATACTCAATTGGATACTGTCAACAATGCCCGGACAAGGTGACTTGGCCTGCTGAGATGGGGTCTCCTCCACCACTCTACTTCAATGCTGGAATGTTTGTTTATGAGCCCAGCAAAGACACTTACAAGAATCTTCTCGAAACACTGCGCATCACTCCACCAACACCATTCGCCGAGCAGGTAATTAACCTATACATACATATACAAAAAACATATCATTTAGCAAAAGGAAAACTATTATAGAAAATCAATTTTGGAAGAAAAAGCTGTCGAAAGAATTCTTGGATTTTATTAACAATGGAGATATAGACGTAATAACAATGGCAGGAAAAATCACCATCAATAGAAGGAATGAACATATACACACATAAATTTTCACGAGTGTTTAGCTCATTCTATTTTGGTATTTAAATGACAGGATTTCTTGAATATGTTCTTCAACCCAATCTACAAACCAATTCCTCTGGTTTACAACCTTGTTCTTGCCATGTTATGGCAACACCCAGAGAATGTCGAGCTCGAGAATGTCCAAGTTGTTCACTACTGCGCTGCTGTAAGCTCCTCTTGCCTCCTTTCATAATCTAGTGTATCAAAAAGTACTCATGTAGAAAGGACTTTTACTATTTAGTAGAAAATTTTCATATTCTGATAAAAATGCATATAAACTAAAGCTCAGTTGGAGGGAGAGGTGACTGTCCCACCATATATACAAAAGAAAAATTGATAATCTATATATTGGGACATAGTCACATGACTTTTACACAGGGAAAATTTTAAGATTTAATAAAGATACATAAAAGAAAATAGCACTCATTGGGATAGGGGAGGCAACTACCACTACAGCCCCCTGGCTCCATTGCTGTAATATACAGTCATCATATTAAAAGATTATCTATGCTTATATAATTGAAAAGAGCCATGAATTTTCAATATTTTGGGGGCAGAATTTGAATTCAACAACCCAGTCATGACTCATAATCTTTTTTGTTTCATCCTACTAGGGATCAAAGCCATGGAGGTATACTGGGGTAGAAGCAAACATGCAAAGAGAAGACATAAAGATGCTTGTGAAGAAATGGTGGGATATTTACAATGACGAATCCCTGGATTTCAAGCCTGAAGATGCTGTTACAGGAGAAGGGGCCTTCTCAAGGCCATCAATCATGGCTAACATGCCCGAACCTGCAGTATCATACATCCCTGCACCTTCTGCTGCTTAATAAAATAAAGAATCCAGAAGGAATTCGTCTGCTAATCTACTGCAACTCCGTCTTCATATCATATTGACTACTCTTTTTTGGGTGTGCTGCTGAACTATTAATATCCATAATGTTTGTTCCCGTTTCATTTCAATTTTCATCATAATGTACTTTGCGGTAAGGTAATGTGTAATTGTTCTACTGCAACAGTTAATTATAAACTACTTTTCTTATGTATGCTACTCCACCAGCCAGCAGTTTAATTCATGCTATTTCTTCAACAAAACTCGATCCCACCAGTCATACAGAAAGTTCAATTCACTTGATACAAAGTTAGCATTGGATATATTAACTCATGTAGAAGTCATCAGCGTCAAATTACCAAAAATTTAGTTTGACAACAGAATCTTTTGAGTTCTCTTCCAATAATAACATGATAATGGCTTTACGAGTAATTAAATCCAATTTAGCTATTTCAAATGTTAGAATATTTACTAAATTTGTTCACAAAATTCAAGAATAGACCTATTGAATGGCGGATGCCCGACCACCTTGGAACGTTTCTGCTTCTGATCTCAGCCATATCCGAAGCTTTCTCCGATTACCCAAATACTCCTATCCATTTATTCCTTGACGTAAATCATAAACCAGTGAATATTTGAACTAAAATTCCTGATAAACAAACAAGAAAATTGATCATTTCTCTAAAGTAAACACTGGTGGAGGATGGGAGATTGAACTAAAATTGAGGATTCAAATTCATGAAACAGAGCAAGGGTGGTCAACTCAAGTCTAAAACGGACATAAAGAAAAGGAATATAAAGAGTCAAAGCAGAGCAATTGAATAAAAGTTAAAAATGGAGATCACCGTATCGCTTAAGCCGCCATTGTCGAAGAAACTCCTTAATCCCCCTTCCGAAACAGTGGAATAGTTTTAGGGTTTTCTGATGGAGCGAGATTCAAGAAGAACTCCTTCCCTTATTTCAAACTCTCATCGCTTATATATGCTTGCTTCTCAGTTTCCCAGTTCCCACAGGCCACAACCTTTATGAATTTTTTGAGGTCTAATACCACACTGCCCCTGTAAAACATGCATTTTACAAAATCACCCCAGAAATATTAAAACTAAATTCTTGTTAAGTATCCACGTGATACTTAAAGTTTTCTACAGATTCCACAACCCACAATCCCACAACAAAGTTCAATGAAACAAGAGAAAGAGAGAGATTAGGGGAGAGAGAAGAGAGAGATGAAGAACAGAGAGAGATTGAGAAACTGATTTGCATAAAAAACTGCCCCCCAACAACGTGCATCTGCCATACAAGTACGTGATTGCACAAAGCCAAACTAATAACTACCTAGAGTTGCTACTAACTACTAAGAAACGTAAAACAACTTCAACAAAACAAACTGAAAGTGAAACGACAACGTTCGGGAACAAAGTTGCTGAAAATTTAAAAGAAGCACAACATGTTTTTAAAGAAACGTAATCCTCCTCTGTTGCTGAAACTATCCATGGCTGCCATAATTCCCAGTTCCTGATCTCCATGAACAGACTTCATAACATTGCCTTCCCCTAATTTTAAGGCTTGACCCCAAGCCTCAAGTTCTGGAAATTGGTGAACAATGGGATAGAAGTCCTCCCAAGTAGCCTCGGATTCAGGTAGATGCGACCATTGCACCAAAAGCTGTATCACCCCGGCATTGTTTCTCTTGATCATCCGCTTCGCCAACACCTTAACAGGCTTCAATATCACTTGTGCGTCTTCATCAAAAGGTGGTAGTGAACTGGTTACTCTAACTGATGTCCCCACATGTCGTTTAAGCACTGAAACATGGAAAACGGGGTGTAATCTGGATCCAGTGGGGAGCTGTAATTTATACGCAACAGGTCCCACTCTATCTTCAATGGTAAAAGGCCCTGCAAATTTTGGGCTGAGCTTCCAGAGTTTGCTATTCCTTATAGAGAGTTGCCTGTACGGTTTCAGCTTCAAGTAAACTTTGTCTCCAACCTGAAACTCTCGCTCTTGCCTATGTTTATCAGCTGCCCTTTTCATCCTGTCCTGAGCAGCTTTCAGATGGTGTTTCAAACGCTGCTGTATTTCCCCCCTCTGTGCCAGTAGTTCTTCCAAGCCCACAGACACCAACTGATATGAGTTCTGAAGGTTCAGATATGTCGGTTTATAACCATACAGAGCTTCAAAAGGGGTCATTTTCAAAGAGTTATGATAGTTAGTGTTGTACCAGAGTTCTGCCATTGCTAACCACTTCATCCATTTCCTTGGATACAACCCGCACATACACCGTAGATAATTTTCCAAGCACTGATTCACTCTCTCTGTCTGACCATCTGTTTGAGGGTGGTAGGCTGTGCTTAGGCATTGTTGAACTCCAATAGCTTCAAGCAACTCTTTCCATAGCTGACTTGTGAAGACTTTGTCTCTGTCGGAGATGATGCTACAGGGCAATCCATGCAATTTATAGATTTCCTCCAGGAAGATGTGAGCTAGTTGTAATGCAGTGAAGGGATGATGGAGTGGAATGAAGTGGGCATATTTGGTATATCGATCCACTACAACCCAGATTACTTCCTTGCCCTGTGACTTAGGTAGCTGCTCTATGAAGTCCATTGATATGTGTTGCCAGGCAGTGTCAGGTATCATCAAAGGTTGTAGTAACCCTGCTGGACGCCCAGTTGAATGTTTTCTTTGCTGACATACCTCACACTTCCTTACTGCATCCTCCACTTCTTTCAACATCTCAGGCCAGAGGAACACACTTTTCATTCTCTGGTAGGTGCCTTGCATCCCAGAGTGTCCCCCAAAACTTGAGGAATGCATATTCTGGATCACCTTTTCTCTCATCTCCCTACCTTTCCCCACGTGTATCTTACCTTTGTACCTCAATACGCCCTGCTTGTAATCAAATAATGAAAGATTAGCAGGATATAGGAGGGCCTCAGTGACAGCTTCCTAAGCAGTCTGATCCCCTTCATAACTGACTCCCAATTCCTCCATCCATACAGGTTGAATGGTAGTCACAGCATTACACTCAGTTGGTGCCTCCTCCTCTCTCCTTGAAAGAGCATCTGCCACTTTATTATATGATCCCTTCTTGTACTCAATCACATAACTATACCCCAGTAGCTTTGTCAGGTATTTGTGTTGCAATGGAGTGGATATCTTCTGGTTCATCAAGTACTTTAGACTACATTGATCAGTTCTTATAGTGAAGGTGTTATGTAGCAAATAGCTCCTCCACTTTTCCACAGCCTGTATGATTGCCATCAATTCTTTCTCATAAACTGATAAACCCAGTGACTTGGGTGCTAAAGCCTTGCTTAAGTAGGCAATAGGATGTTTGCCCTGCAACAGCACAGCCCCTACACCTTTGTAACAGGCATCAGTCTCCAATATGAACGGTTTTGAGAAGTCTGGTAAAGCCAAAACTGGAGCAGTGACCATAGCTTCCTTGAGTTCATTAAAAGCTGCCTCAGCTGTTGCATCCCATTTGAATTGCCCTTTCTTTGTCAATGTGGTGAGTGGTTTAGCAATAACTCTATAACCCTTGATGAATTTCCTGTAATACCCTGTCAAACCCAAAAAACCCCTCAGACCCTTAACAGATTTTGGAGTTAGCCAATCTGCCATGGCTTGAAGTTTCTGAGTGTCTGCTGCAACTTTCCCCCTTGATATCACATGCCCCAAATACTCTACTTGCTGCTCTCCAAAGGTGCATTTAGAAACCTTTGCATACAACTGTTGTTCCATTAGAATCTTGAAGATTATCTCCAAGTGCTGGATGTGTTCTTGCATACTTTCACTGTAAATCAGGATGTCATCAAAGAATACCAGCACAAACTTCCTCAAGTAATCCCAGAATATCTTGTTCATTAAGGATTGGAAAGTAGCTGGTGCATTTGTTAAGCCAAAGGGCATGACTTTGAACTCATACAAACCTGAGGAAGTCACAAAAGCAGTTTTTGGGATATCTTTTGAACAAACTCTGATTTGGTGATACCCTGATCTTAGATCAATCTTTGAGAAAACCACAGCTGCTCCCAGCTCATCCAATAACTCATCCACCAATGGTATGGGGTAGCTGTCTTTGATTGTCAATGAATTTAGTTTCCTGTAGTCCACACAAAATCGCCAACCACCATCTTTCTTCTTTACCAGCAGCACTGGAGAAGAGAAGGGACTGGTGCTGTGCTGAATAATTCCTGCTTCAAGCATCTCCTGAACTAACTTCTCAACCTCACATTTCTGCAAGTAGGAGTGTCTGTAGGGAGGTTGTTTGATGCTATCTACTCCTCCTTTGAGGATGATTTGATGCTCATGTTCCCTCTCTGGTGGTAATTGATTTGGTTCTTTGAAGATCTCAGCATACTCAGATATTAATGGCCTCAATTCATCTGCCACCTTCACTTCCCCTTGGCTTTCAACTGCTGATACCATACACAGACAACTCAAAGAGGATTTCCCTTTTCTTTTTAATAGCTTTTGTAACCTGCTCCCTGAAATCATCCTCAGAGATCCTTCACTTTGCCCCCCTTGCAGGGTGATAAGCTTGTCCCCTCTAATGAATTTAACTGTCTGCCTGTCAAAATTCAGAGTTATGTCTCCTAGCCTCCTCAGTGAGTCCACTCCCACCACCATGTCACATCCTCCCAACCTAAGCAACGTCACACTGGCCTGAAATTGCTGTCCACACATTTCCCACTTAAAGTTGCTGCATTTGGAATTGCAATAGAGTTGAGCCCCATCTGTCACAGTCACCAATAAGGGATTTGTGCATTCCACCTCATATCCAACTCTTTTAGCAAATTCTGGGTCAAGGAATGTATGTGTGCTGCCAGAATCTATCAGCACTGTCATTACATTATTACCAACTTTCCCTTTGATCTTAATAGTGTCTAGTGCTTTTTGCCCTTTAGCTGCATTTACTGAAATATGTAGTTTAGTACCTTGTGACTCTTCCAAACTTATCACAGCATCCTCTTCCTCTTCACTGTCTTTTACTTCCTCACAGATAATAACAAAAAGATTCTTACATCTATGCCCCACTCTGAAAGGTTCATCACAATTAAAGCATAACCCCTTCTTCCTCCTTGCATCCATCTCCTCTGATGTTAATCTTCGGATAGGAAATTTATCAGTAGGTATTCCTCCAGGCTTTTTCATCATGCTATCCCCAATTCCAGTCTTGGGAGTCCAACTTTTTGGTGCCATTTTGGAGTTTCTGTGCAATGTCTCCACATAGCCTTGCTGTTTCAGTGCCAAGCTCATGGCATGAATCAAATCAGTGGGGTTTAACATATCCAGCATCTGAGATATTTCATCTTTGAGCCCGCTGATATAACTCTTAATGAAATAATCCTCAGTCAGTGCTCTGTTGTGGCTTACCATAAATGCTTTCAACTCCTCAAACTTCTGATTGTACTCCTCTACGGACTTGTCTTGTTTTAGTTTGTTAAACTGTCCAACCAAGTTTCTTTCCCTTAAGTTTGAAAATTTCTCTAGCACCAGGTTCGAAAATAACTCCCAGCCCATGTTTCCCTTCCCATCTACATAATCAACATACCAACCATCTGCAGCCCCTTCCATATTCATTGCGGCTAGAATTACTTTCTCATAATCACTCATGTTATTGATCAAAAAGTACTTATGGCACTTTCTCAACCATTGCCGGGGTTCGTTCCCGTTAATCACGGAAAATCTAACTTATTTTTTAGATTCACAGTAGTGTTTACCTCATTTTTCCTGAGCGCTGGTGTAGGGAGTATCCCCGTCTCTCCCAGTTGCCTGACAACCGCTGATGAAGGATCCTTTGAACTGCTAGACTCCTTGTCTTTGCTCATTGTTAGCAGCATTTTGGTGATCTCTTCAAGTTGAGCCTTCATACTGTCTTGTCCTTCCTTAAGTTCCTTAGTGGTTGTTTCCAATTCCTCTATGCGAGTGCCATGGTTCTTCGCCATCTGAGCCCACGAGGTCCTCCACACAGGTTCTAGCTCTGAGTCCACTGTTAAGTATCCACGTGATACTTAAAGTTTTCTACAGATTCCACAACCCACAATCCCACAACAAAGTTCAATGAAACAAGAGAAAGAGAGAGATTAGGGGAGAGAGAAGAGAGAGATGAAGAACAAAGTGAGATTGAGAAACTGATTTGCATAAAAAAACTACCCCCCAACAACGTGCATCTGCCATACAAGTACGTGATTGCACAAAGCCAAACTAATAACTACCTAGAGTTGCTACTAACTACTAAGAAACGTAAAACAACTTCAACAAAACAAACTGAAAGTGAAACGACAACGTTTGGGAACAAAGTTGCTGAAAATTTAAAAGAAGCGCAACATGTTTTTAAAGAAACGTAATCCTCCTCTGTTGCTGAAACTATCCATGGCTGCCATAATTCCCAGTTCCTGATCTCCATGAACAGACTTCATAACAATTCTCTAAGAAAACAATTCTCAGATTATCTTTCCTCGCACTCAAATTATTTTTCATCTTATGCTTGACCGGTGGTTAACTTTTTTTTTTTTTTTTAATAATGATTTTGAATTTGAATTCCTCTAATCTATTCTATCTATGTATATTATAAAAGTGCGAGTTGTTTCTTACAAAATACGGATCACCTAAAATACCCTCATAATAATTATATGAATAACTATTAGTTAGGGATAACTATGTAATTACATATTATAAATTATTAATTTAACTATATTTAAAAATACTTATTAACTTATAATAGGACTCTTGGTAGAATTAAAACTTTTTTAACTTAAAAAATATATATATATAGTTTAACAAGGACTGTTTTAATATTAATATAGGGTTAATTACATATAGACCCCATGGGAGTATTAGAAATTATAACTTGTGACCCTCTTAGTCAAACAATTACATATACACCTATTGAGGAGTTTGAAAGTTACACAAAACACCCATAAATTAGGGTTCTTTTAAATTTTTGATGATATCATCAAACTTTTACTTGATTTTCCTATTTTACCCATTCATTTAGTATAACAATTTTTATTTTAATAATTATTCCTAACTATATCTAGATTGGTATTAAAAATCTAAATTTAATAAATTAAATCATTAATTAATATGAGATGATATGATTTATCATTTCAAATATTAAATTATATATAATAAATATGAATTTAATGGGTTAAATATAATATTTAGAAAATAATGTTATATAGAGTTATAATATATAATAAATATATATATATAATAAAGTAATATTTATGTATATATATTAATTACACCACCACCGCACGACAATACATATATTCATTCATATGTATATATATATAACACGCCAATATACATGTATATATTCATACATACTGATATGTAATATGTATGATATATAACATATATAAATATTATATTATTATATATATATATTAATTATATATTGTCACTTTATATATATATATATATAGGATTAATTACATTTGGATCCCATGGAAGTATTAAAAACTACAACTTGGACCCTCTTAGTCAAATAATTATACTTACACCCATTCACTAGATTAATAATTACAAAAGACACCCAACGATGTGAAACTCCATCTAAAACTTAATAGAATATTCCAAAAATATACAAAATATATGTTATACCCCTATTAATAACAAATTAAAATTAATACAAAAATAATTATTTTAGCTAACGACTATTTCACCCTCCACTTATCCCTTGTATTTTCTTAAATTCATCTTAGTATCTTCTCTCCCCCATTTGCTACAACTGTCGGACACTCGTACCTTCAACTCCTCCTCCTCCCCGCCCCCGTACCCTCCACCTCATAGTTAATCCGCCGCAACCTGCACCACTTCTCCCACATCCATCTTAAATCTCTCAAATCTGCCCGTCACCACTGCCTCTATTTTTTCCAACTCTTCTCCCAAATAAATCTCAGATCTATGTGATGGTGGTGCAATGGAGGTGGCTACTTGAAGGTGGTGGAACGATGGAGGTGGTTGTGTAGTGGTGGTGGCACCCTCTCCTTTCTCTGAAGCAGGACGTATCTCTCTAAGTAAATGAAGTTCTAATTTGAATCGGTGTGTACTGAAGGATTGGGTGAATAATTCTGGTTTTATAGATTGATTTTTAGATCTACTATTTGATCTTCTATGTATAATTAATGGTTTATAGTTCAACGCATCCATATAAATACATGAAAATTTGGTGGTGGTGGACTGGTGGGGCACGACTAAGAGTAAAAATGAATATCCCCAAATTCAATGGAATTATCCAATTAGGAACGGTTGCTAATTAGTTCGTGAATTTAAATTTATTTTAAAATTAATTTGTGAATAATTAACTCATGGATAATTTATTTAGAAAATGAATTTTTTTTGTGTTCAATAGAAGGATGAATAAAATCACACATGACACCAGCTTTGCTTCTCGATCAATTTCTGGTAGACATGTTTAAGATGGGGTTCATAATGGAGTTTGCTGAGAATTTGATACTCCGATTGATGGAGAATCCGAAGGAGAGAGGCAGGAAATTTAGGGAACGTTTGCTATGTTGTGAAGTATTGATGGCATTGTGATATTGTATATGTGATTCTTCAGTAATTTTTATGGAACTTGGAAAAGTTTTCTTGTGTTCAAATAATTAAATATTATGAGCAAAATTTTGTAAAGACTATGCTACAGCAAGGTTTCTAGAGAGAAAAAAAAAAAGAATAAAACCACATGCGCATATAAATAAAAATATGACTAAATGGATAAAATTTTTAAATATATAATTTATCCTATTTTCAGAATCAATATGATTTTTAAATAAATAAATTATATTTAGATCTTAGTATCAATATAAATAGAATGAGGGCAATTCTAGGAATATAAATTTGCTACAGTAAATAAAAAGGGCAAAATAGGAAATTTAGGGCAAATTTTAGATGACATCATCCAAAATTTGACGAAACCCTAGTTTGTGGGTGTCTTTTGTAATTATTAATCTAGTGAATGAGAGTAAGTGTAATTATTTGACTAAGAGGGTCCAAGTTGAAATTTTTAATAATCCCATGGGGTCCAAATGTAATTAACTCTATATATATATTACGTTTTCTAATATTATATTTAACCCATTAAATTTAGATTTTCTATATATATAATTCAATATTTAAAATGACAAAATCATATTATTTTATATTAATTAATGATTTAATTTATTAAATTTAAATTTTCAATACTAATTCAAATATATACTAAATGAAGGGTCAAAATAGGGAAATCAAGTTAAAATTTTGATGATGTCATAAAATATTTAAAAGAACCTTAATTCAGGGGTGTTTTGTATAATTTTCAAACTCCTTAATGGGTGTATGTGTAATTGTTTGACTAAGAGGATCACAAGTTATAGTTTCTAATTCTCCCGTGGGAGCTATCTGTAATTAACCCTATTAATATATTAGTTAACTGTATTCAAAGCTTACAATATAAGTTGTCTATTTTTTAATTTAAAACTCTATAATTTAAAATGTTATAATAAGATATATCTAACGAATTGGAAAACATTAAATTAATTCACTTTATAATTTTAATAAAATTTGATAATTAATTAAAATAAAATATGATCTAAATTGAATGAGTTAAATAAGATAAATTCCAATAAATCAATTCTAATGTAATTCTAATTATATAACTCCATAATTCTAATTATCTAAGTTCATAAACTTTCTTTAATTATAATCATATTATAATTTTATAAACATATCTAATTATCAAAATAATATAATTGAATAATTTATATAAAATAATTTTCAATTAACTAATTAATATAATTATAATTATCTAAATATAATTAACAATATAATATTTCATTAGTTTATATAATAAAATATAAATTAAATGTGTAAATGTTATTTAGATAGGATAATTAACATAGTCTATATATATTAAATAGTATAAATAGGGTTTCTGATTTCTTACACTTAATATATACCACAATTTAAAATTGCAGATCGTCAGACCAAAGTTACTTTAAATTAAGAATTCTAAGGAAACTTAATATGTGTGCATGTAAAAATAAGATATAATTTAATTTTATAAATTATTTTTATGGTGTTCAATTAAACATTCCTTGAGTTTTTTATATTAATTTACTCTTTTAATTATTTCTACTATATATATAAAATAAATAGTAAAATATTAATATAAATCTTAAATAATGTTCGTTAGAGAAATATAAATAAAAAATGGAATGCAAGATCAATAGTAAATAGAGAATTAAAAAGAGATAAAAAATAGTTAGTTAAAAGAAAAAATAGTTGATTTTGATGTATATTGACGCACATACCAAATTAAGGACAAACCCAAATAATATTTTGATTCAATAATGATGTCACTCAATGACCAGTTGTTAATTGTATCATTTAGTGATTATGATTTGAAAGACGTCACAAATTTTTTGAGAAAAGTTACAAAATTTAAAATATCATTTATTCAGTAAGGAGATTTCTGAAAATATATTTCGACATATTCATACAATCAAGTTTCAAAAGAAATGGTTGTCATATGCTCATATTTTGAAAGTTTTTGAGTTAAAATATAAAATTATAGCACACAATCAACTTGATCAATTTTTTGTGTAAAATTTTTTTCATTAGGAAAAGAATCTCCAACTTTATGAGTGAGTTATAAAACACATGGTGCATAAATCATGTAGATGAAATAACTTAAATAATTTTTGTATAATGGATGGAGAATGTAAATATCGTTACTCATGTTCATATTATGAAAACAGAACGCAAGGTAAAGATGGATATCCGATCTGTGGAAGGAGAAGAATCGTACTGATGGTCCAAGATCACAATAAACAACTTTATAACCAATTTGTAGTACCTTATAATCCATATCTCTTATTAAGTTATAATTCTCACATTAACATCGGGATTTTCTTAGAGTGACAATTGTGAAATTTACAAATATATCTACAAAGGACAAGACAAAGTGTTAAATATAGGACTTTGGGTCATTGCTCTAGAACAATGATCATTGAACAGTTTTCAATGTGTGCGAAAAAGCGAAAAAAAAAATAAATTTATAAAAAATTTCTAGAGCATTATATATGAGAAATTAATGTAAATATTCGAAAGATTTGGAGAAATAATTGATGACAGGATATAACTAACTATTACAAGAAGAAGAGATTATTTAGTTTTAAGACTTGAGAATTAATTGACTCCAATTTAGGGATAAATATAAACGTTTCTTTCATCTCTCAACCATAACGAGAAGAAAGAGGCTTCACTCAACCATAACGAGAAGATGAATGAGTAACCAATAATGACCAACTAAAGCACACATTTGGGAGTACTACACCAAACTATTCAGTGGATATTCTATCGAAAAGGTGATGAGTGTTGGTATTAGCTTGCACCAACAATAAGGTGGCATGCACCTGTACAAAGCGCTATTCATTATAATCCCCACATCACCTATTATTTCGAGCCTACTTTTTTCAAACCTATTAGGATATATTAAGAGACGCGGTGGTGAAATTCATCAATAATTGCATAGAGAGATATCAATTCCTAAGACGGCTTATCAAACGTTTATTTATCTGATTTTGAAAGTTAATTCTCCAAAAATTTAAACGAGATTCGGCCCATTACATTGTGTAACGTATTGCTCAAAATGATCATGAATATGATTATACCCCGTTTAAGCCGTATATCAAAGAAATTGTGAGCCCAAATCAGAATAGTGTTTTTCTCGATCGAGACACCCATTACAATATCTTGATGCTTCAAAAAGTGTTATGAATGATACATCACTCCAAAGAAAGAAAAAAAAAAAGGGGGATAGTGCTGAAAATTAATCTTGAAAAGGATACAACAAAGCTCAGTGAAATGTTCTAAAGAAAATCCAACTTTCTTCAAATTCCATACAAAAATCATCAATATCAGTAGAGCAAAATGGAGGGGATACAACTGGAGATTTTGGGAATAGTAAACCAACAGAGGATCTATGGATGTGTAGCATTAGATAAGGTAATCACTCTCGGCTTATTTATTTGTACTCTACATGGAATAACTTACGTATATGACTTAGGAGGATATTTTAGCCGGACACTAGAAGCTAATTAAGGTATGTCAGAGATCACATTTCACACTTGCTTTTTACGAACAATATAATATTAGGACCTAAAACTACTGTAGATGGAACAGAATGTATTTAAAGTGTGGTTGGGGCAATTCATATATGATTGAGAAGGCTATTTCAATCGGACATTGAAAGTCAATTATGGTATGTCAGAAAAACCCTCACATCTCTCACTTGATTTGCAAATATACTATGGATGGAGCAATGTGCATCCGTTGTATGGTTGAGGTGTTTTGCAAGACATCGGGCCTCAAATTGAACTTTAGCAAATCACATGTATTGTTCGCACCTTATGTGTCATTGGACACGAGCCTCAACTTATAGCTTCTCGAACATGGAAGGGGATTGATAGAAGCACTCAGATGGTGGAACCATTTATGGAATAAGTGTCTTTATGGAATGATAGATGATTATCACAAGGAAAACTCACTAAAATCATTGCAGATAACATTAATGAGAAGGATAACGAACTTAATTATGGTATGTAATTTCATTGGAACAGATAAAAACTAGAACCTTAATAAGCTAAAAATAGTACTGCCCAAGAAAGAGATGACTAAGATTCTTAGCGTCCCAATTGCGCTGCATGATAATGGAGATTAGAAACTCTGTATTGGGTCGGTTAACAATAAATTTTCCTATAAAACGGTCTATAGTCTGTTTATGGAGGATGAGGCGTATGTGAAAATCGGAGATGGACTTGAAAATCACCTTGGCCCAGAAGTTCAAAATTTTCTTGTGGCTTTGCCAACATAATAGCTTGCTCATAAATGTACTGAAGTATGACTGGAATTTTAGGGGATGTAATGTATGTACATGTTGCACATGATGTGAAGATTTGGACCACGTGTTGAGAAGTCATCTGTTGGCACTCTGGGGTGTGGGAAAAGATTGTTAATGCATAGACTGATCTTCGTGGATTGTGAGGGTCGAACGAGCTCAAAGAGAGCTTTAATAGCAAAATTCAAAGCGGCATATTACCAAAATGTTCAGAGTGAATTGTCTTAATTTTGACGCTTTGAAATTTTTAGAAAGCACGAAACTGGTGGAGCTATCAGAATATTGTGAAGTCTAAGAGCGTCATTTTTCGCCACATAAAAGAGTTATCTGATGCCTCAATACTAATCAGTGAGGACAAAAGACACAAGCAAAATAAAATATTCGTTGAGTAGTCATGGAATAAATTTGATAAGGGATTCGGTTAGGGAGGTCATTCAAGATGACAACGAAAGATGAGTGCTAGGATACACTATTAATCTTCGTAAAGATTCAATAAATGTGGCAGAGTTATTAGGTTTACATGAGGGATTTGACATTAGCTTGGAAGATAGCACTTCTCAAAGAATAATGTGGAGATTGATTCGAACATGGTGGTGAAATAGATGACGGAGGATATTGAAAAGCACCCATGAAAAATTTAATTTTTTATTAGTGAAATATACTCCACAAACTTTGGAAAACTTGGATTAAACACGTATCGGGAGGGAAAAAAAAAACATGATGTGAATACTTTTAGTACCTTAATTTATTTAATAAATATAATAACCAACCTTATTTAAATAAACTAAAGGTTAAACGGGCAACGCACGTTCGTTTCACTAGTTATTTTAAAAGTGTGGGTCTAAAATGTGTGCCTAAAAACAAGAACAAACATTTATTAATTAGAATATTTTAGTTCTTTTTCCTATTTTACAAGACTCTAAAGAATTTATGATTTTGATTGTTCTTGTTCTTGTTCTTTTTCTTTTTTTTTTTTTAACTAATAATTGGAATTTCCATCTAATCTTAATTTTCTTTTTATTTTTATTTTTTTGAAAGGAAAGACGTAAAATTAAAAACTATCTAAATCTTCAGCTATACAAGAAATGACGATATCAGGGAGCTCAGAGTCCCCATTAACTAGATTACACGCTAATCGTGCTAGATGGTGTGCTGCCTTGTTCCCTTCCGCCGCACTAAAGAAATACTAACATTCGGAATTGTAGATAAACTATGCCGGATATCAGCCACAATAGCACCCAAATCCGAAAGATCTTCCTCCAAAGTCAGAAATTTGCGAACTAAATTAAGACAATCACTCTCAATGATAACTCGATCATATCCCTTATTACGAGCAAAATTAATTTGCCGCCTCCATAATTGCTAAAATCTCGGCCAACTCTGCTGACACAGAGCCCTTTCTCCAGCAACATTTCCAATCCAAACAACTCCTCATCCAATCACGCAGTATCAAACTCCAACTTACACTACCAACATCATCAAATACAGCTCCATGAACATTTAATTTCACAACCCCTTTAGAATGTTGTTCCCAAACTGAATTAAAGGAATGATGCTCCAATGGCATCACTTGTTCCGCACAAATTCGGCTATCATTAAATTGGATGTTAGCAGCAGCCACCACATCCGCTGGCTCATCCATCTCACCTTCCGCCCACCTCCTATTTCAAATCTTCCACATCGCCCAAGAAACCACAACAAATTTATCAGCATCCTCTGATGACAATTCTGTCGACAATATCTTGTGTAAATATGGGAATGATGCTAATTGATCCCTTTCCCTACTTAGTGGATTTAATTTAGGCTATGTTTAGTTTTAGTCTCCTATTAATACCGTGTATTGCATTGTAAGTCATACAGCACAAAATATGAACTCAATCAAAATTTCTTCCCCAATTCTTTTTCTTAACATGGTATCAGAGTGGGTTTCGATCCAATAAGGGTTCGAATACCTTGCTTCATCATCTACCTCAATGGAACCACCAAAGAACACCGACCTTGCCACCGTGCCGGCGGATTTTCTCGTACAAATGGCGGAACTCCTCCTGCACAAACAATCCAAAACCGCCAATACAACAACCATCAACGTGAAATTGAATGACAACAACTATGCCCTTTGGTCAAGAACAGTACAGTTAGTATTACTTGGCCGAGGAAGAATGGGATACATCACCGGAAAAAACGGTGTCCCCCGATCCAGAAGAAGCTGGATATGAAGCTTGGGAATAGACGGACGAATCTGTTCGCAGTCTGACACTGAATTCAATGGAGCCCGAAATCGCCGCACAATTCATTCTTTGTCCAAACGCGAAAGAATTGTGGGATGAAATTGAAGCAACTCACCACGACGGAGGAGACAAACTGAAGCTATGCGAATTGAAACAGCGGGCCTATCAGACAAATCAAGTCGATATGGTTGTAGATCAGTATTATCGAACAGTTTAAGGAATCTGGCGAGAAATCGACTTTAAATAGCCACAGACAATGAGATGCGCTGATGACCGGAAAACTTACAATTTGGAGAAACAAGAAGACAGGGTCTTTGCGTTTCTATGGGGGTTGGACAGGAAATTCAACCCATAAAGAGAGACTTACTCAGAGCACAGCACCTTGGAGGAGGCATACAACGCTGCCGAGAGGATCGACGACTCACTACGATGGTAGATTCTCTCTCCAGCAGCGTCGGTATGGTGGCTAAGATGCGGTCAGAAACGGGCTCATCATTCAGCCACAATAAGAATCCAGCGAAGAAATCCGGTTATGGCCCACTGAAATGGTCAGTATGCGGAGGGACGAAACATACCAAGGAAACCTGCTTTCAAGTGGTGGGCTATCCGGAGTGGTGGTTCGAGTACCAAGCGAAAAAGAAAGCTGCAGGGAACTCCTCCACCACATTTAAGTCTGGGCCATATAATAAAAGAGATAAAATGAATTTGTGGGGTAAATTCATGTTTAGGCCACTTGGGCCGATGAATTTGGGAGATGGAAATAAAATTAAGTTTGTAAGTAGTGGTTTGGGAATTGGCAGTGGCGCGGACCCCATAACCCAAGTTCACATGTGTGCTTCATCGGGTTGTGAGTGGCTCATTGATTCCGGGGGCACTGATCATATAACTAATATAACACATGATATCCGGGTTTCAACCATTCCTCGGAGAGCGACTGTGACAAATGCAAATTGTTTCCCTTATCTGGTTACTGGGGCAGGAAATATTACTTTGTCAAATAACTTGAATCTATGACATTGCCTTGTTGTGCCTGCTCTTACTTCGAAAATATTGTCTGTGAGTCAGATTACTAAAGAATTAAATTGTACCGTGTTGATGTACCCTTCCTTTTGTCTCTTACAGGATATTCGTACCGGGCGATCATTGGGCGTGGTACTGAGAGAGATGGGTTATACTACATCACAGACGTGTCACAAACAAGGTCAAGTTTTGTTGCTCAAGGCAAAAGTGATAAGCAGTTGTGGCTATGGCATTAACGATTGGGGCAATCTTCTTTTCAGTACATGAAACAATTATTCCCGAGTTTATTTTCTGCTTCTAGTACTTTACATTGTGAAACATGTGTACTAGCCAAAAGCCACCGAACTATGTTCTCGAGTTCGACGAATAAAACAGATGCCCCTTTTGCATTAATATATTCTGATGTTTGGGGACCAGTTCCGAGTCATATTTCTTCGAGATATCAATGGTTTATTCTGTTTATTGATGACTGCACCAGATTCACCTGGATTTATTTCTTGAACCACAAATCTGATGTCCCCATAACGGTAAAGAAATTCTTTCAGATGATCCAAACCCAGTTCTCATCATCATTCAAAGTTGTTCGTACTGATAATGGAGGTGAATACATCAACCAAAACCTCCAGGAATTCTTCTCTCAGAACGGCGTTATTCATGAAACCTCATGCCCACACACCCCTCAACAAAACGGGGTTGCTGAATGGAAAAACCGTTATGTTCTGGAAAGTGCTGGGGCTTTTCTCTTCGAAGCCCACGTCCCTAACAAATACTGGGCTGAAGTGGTCTCGACTGTTGTCTATGTCATGAATCGACTACCCACTTGGGCCCTGAATATGGATACCCCTTTGGATACACTCAGGAGATTTCATTCCATTCCATTTATACTTCTACTTCCACCACGAGTATTCGGATGTGTTGCCTTTGTACATGCTGCGAAACACTCCGGCTCCAAACTCGACCCCTGTGCCATCCGGTGTGTCTTTCTTGGCTTTAACCCTACTCAGAAAGGGTATCACTATTACGATCCAATTGAGAACCGTCACTGCATCACCATGGATGTGAACTTCCTAGAAATAGAGTACTATTTCAGATCGACTTCCAATTCACCCCTTCAGGGGGAGACGAGGAATGAAGGCATGAATTGGATGTGCAACAGATTAGAACCGTTACACGAATACTCGTCTCAGATTGCTTCTCAGCCGGAAGAACCTGTGGAAGCCCCATCTCTCTTCACTTTAGACCACCTCAATGACCAGCCTTAGGCACCGAATATCCCCGAGGTTAGTAACTCTGACTCATCTTTTTCCATACCTATACTTAGTACTTATAACTTCCCCCCCTCCCAAGCAACAGGGGTGGCCCACCAAAGGGATACAGTCCAGACGGGGGGTAATTCTAGGTATCCAGTTGTCCATCATATTGCCGCTGATTCCTCTCCACAACTATAGGGCTTTATCCATGCCTTATACTCCCACCAGGTCCCCAACAGTGTCAACAAAGCCCTGATTAATCCACTGTGGAGACAAGTAATGGAAAATGAAATTGAAACACTTGATAAAAACAACACGTGGGAAGTTTGTTCATTACCGGCAGGAAAAAAATCAGTTGGCTGCAAGTGGGTCTATAGCATCAAACACAAGATGGACGGTACACTCGAGAGGTACAAGGCCAGACTAGTGACCAAAGGGTACTCATAGACGTATGGGATTGACTATATGGAGACTTTCTCTCCTGTGGAAAAATTGGACACCATTCGGATTCTGTTATCCATAGCAGCCAACCATAGGTGGCCCTTGCATCAATTCGATGTAAAGAATGTCTTCTTACACGGGGATCTTGAGGAAGAAGTCTACATGGATCTTCCACTCGGATTCGAGAAACATGGAGGTCAGCACACGGTGTGCAGATTGAAACGGTCACTTGATAGGCTCAAACAATCACCTAGAGCCTGGTTCAGGAAGTTTACCATGGCTATGATCAAGTATGGGTACAGCCAGAGCAATTTGGACCACACCTTGTTTATCAAAAGGAGAGACAACCTCATCACCCTATTAATCATCTATGTTGACAACCAATCTTCAGAGAAACCTATCACGAGAGTTCGAAATGAAAGACTTGGGAGATTTGAGGTACTTTCTTGGCATTGAGGTGATGAGATCAGACAAAGGCATCTTCATCTCGCAGAGGAAATATATACTTGATCTCTTAACAGAAGTTGGGCTCCATGATTGTAAACCGTCTGATACCCCGATGGCTCAGAATCATCAGTTGGGATTAATCCAAGATCAAACACCTATTGAGAAAGACCGATATCAAAGACTTGGGGGAAAATTGATCTACCTGGCTCATACAAGACCAGATATTGCCTATGTCGTTGGTGTTGTAAGCCAGTTCATGCATAGCCCCAGTAAGGAACACATGGAGGCAATTATGAGGATTCTGAGATACTTAAAATCATCTCCAGGAAAAGGCCTCATGTTTGCCACGAATGGACACACCCGAATCACTGCTTACACTGATGTTGATTGGGTAGAAAGTATCACAGATAGGCGATCCACCTCTGGATACTTCACGTTTGTGGGAGGCAACCTAGTGACATAGCGGAGCAAGAAACAGAAGGTGGTAGCACTTTCCAGTGTTGCGACGGAATTCAGGGGAATAGCTCGAGGAATTACAAAAGTCTTATGGATAGGAAAGCTCTTAACTGAGATTGGCTTTCCTCCTGAAGAGAGTGTCGACTTGTATTGCGATAATAAGGCCGCGATTAGTATCTCCCATAATCTAGTACAACATGATCGGACTAAACACGTGGAGATCGACCGCCACTTCATTAAAGAAAAAATTTAATCTGGGATAGTCAAGCTTCCATTTGTCAAGTCAGAGGATCAGCTCGCAGATATCTTAACCAAAGCTGTTAGCAGCCAGAACTTCCACATTTCACTGTCTAAGTTGAACATGATCGAACTCCATGATCCAACTTGAGGGGGAGTGTCGACAATATCTTGTGTAAATATGGGAATGATGCTAATTGATTCTTTTCCCTACTTAGTGGATGTATTAAGGTTGTAATTAGTTTTAGTCTCCTATGAATACTGTGTATTGCATTGTAAGTCATACAACATAGAATATGAATTCAATCCAAATTTCGTCCCCAATTCTTTTTTTTAACAAATTCATCCACAACTTGTCGACACCACACCTCTCCGCTGCCATGCCAACCCAAGATCACCCTCAAAGAAAGATTAGACAGTGCCCAACATTGTCTTGCAAAAGGGTAGGTGATGACTATATAACATTCTTCCTCCTCTTCACACCCACACCAAGGATATCCTGACGCTCTTAAACTGTGCTGACGACGTAAATTTTGCCCTATTGGAAGATCATTATTACAAAGGCGCGACATAAATACTTTTATTTTTGGAGCGACCCTCCAACACCATATAAAGTCCCAGTTCCTTATGACAGAAGGTTGAGCAACATCTCCACCTCCCACCATTCTCTTACGCGCCACTTCATATGCACTCTTCACCATAAACCTCCCTGACTTCGTATAATGTCATATTCTCCGGTCAATATTAGAAGAAGAGCCCACCGGAATTGCAAGAATCTCCTCTGCATCATACTCCAAAAAAGTATTACGCACCAATGCCTCATCCCAATCCCCACCTTGTCTAAGAAGCTGAGTCACATGGATGATGTTTTCCGAATTTCCCAACCGGACCAATGGTTTGAAAAGGTTAGGTCTCGGTAACCATCTATCTTCCCAAATGTTAATGCACGCTCCATTCCTCACTTGCCAACGGACCCCTACCTCCAACAATGGCCTAGCATACAAAATACTCCTCCAAGTAAGTAACAGACGAGATCCAATACTAGGCCCAAAAAAAATCCCCATCGACAAAGTACTTATCCCGAAGGAGCCGAGTTAAGAGACTATTCGGTTCAGTGATTAATCGCCACCCCTGTTTAGCTAAGAGAGCCATATTGAAAACCTTCAAATCACGAAAACCCATTCCGCCTTCACTCTTAGGTGCACACAACTTATTCCAGTAAACCCAATGAATTTTTGACCCCAACTACCACTCCACCAAAAAGAAGCCAACATCAAAGATATTTCCCCCAATAAAGTGTCTGAAAGTCTGAAGCAACTCATGGCATAGCTGGAATAGCCTGTAAGACCGCCTTAATGAGAATTTCTCTTTCTTCCTGAGACAACTGCTTGTCCTCCCACCCTTGAATTCTCTTTCATATCCTATCCCGAGTGCTAGCAAAAACTGCCTTTTTCAAAGCTCCTACCATTACCGGAAGACCCAAACACTTATCATGTTTCTCAGCAATCACCATGCCTAGCTTAGACGCCAACACATTTCTCGCTTCAATTGCCACATTAGTACTAAACACAACCGTGGATTTCTCTGAATTAACCACCTGTCCTGATATCCCACCATACTTATCCAACACCTCTTTAATCCCTTCCACAGAATCTACCGAAGCTTCGCAGAAAACCATGGTATTGTCGGCAAACAGTAAATGAGAGATTGTTGGAGCCCCTTGGCAAATCTGGATTCCTCTAACCCTCCCTTCCTGTTCTAAAAGGAAACTAAGAACCTCTGCACAAATAAGAAACAAATATGGAGAGAGTGGATCACCCTGTCTCAATCACCAAAATAGACACCGTTAAACACAAAGAAGTAATCAATTGAAGATATACAACTCATGATTAAACGCACAAAGATAGGATGGAACCCTAACCTCAACATCACACACTCCAGAAACAACCACTCCACTCGATCATAAGCTTTGCTCATATCAAGCTTTAGGGCAAGAAAGCCCTCATTCCCCTGTTTCTTGTGTTTAATATAATGATTAATTTCAAAAGCACACAACACATTATCTGTTATTAGCAAAAAAGCCCTCCTTCCCCTGTTTCTTGTGTTTAATATAATCACAACACATTATCTGTTATTAGCCTCCCCTAAACAAAGGCACTTTGAGACGGGGAGATAACATATTTTAAAATAGGTTTTAAACGATTAGAAATGGCCTTAGAAGCAATTTTATACATAACTTTGCACAGACTGCTCGGACGTAAATGCGACATACGTTGAGGCCCATTAATTTTAGGAATTAATACGATGTTAGTAGCATGCATACATTTCTCAAAAGGTCCATTATTAAGAAAATCCAGGGTACACTCAACAATATCAGATTTAACAAATTTCCAGAATTTTTGAAAGAAACAATCTTTTTTTGATGATTATTCAAGTCCATAAAATAAGTGGAGTATTAATGTTTCATTAATTTTTTTTATGGTTTAAAAATATGATGTATTTCTACATGTATAAATATTAACTTTAAAAAATATTACTAAACGTAACAATAAAAAGAAACAATCTTAAAATTTATAAATATAATTATATAATAAAATAATTATTAATATAAATTAAAAGGAATATTAAATTTAATATAATAAAAAAATATTAAAAAAAAATTAGACCCATCGATCAAACTTACCAAATTTAATAGGCCAAAATCTCAACAGACCATTAGGCCCGACTCATTTAGTCATTTTTACCGGCTTCTCGAATTAAGCTGGACCACTACAATTTAAAACTGACCTAGCACAGAAGTCAGAACCAGTCCATTTCAAAATGGTCTCGGACCAAACCAACCCACTACAATAGTAGTCTTAGACAGGTAGGGGTCTGGACTAGGCTGGCCTAGCCCAACGCATTTGACATCTTTGCTTGCGTAAGTCAAATAAAAAGCATAAATCAAATAATTTTTATTTATTTAACCTATTAAAAATTGGGAAAATCTTTGAACAGTACCAAAAAGTTGAAAAAATTCCTTTTAGGTCCCCAATTTTGAAAAAGTTCACATTCAATCCCCAATTGAAAAACAAAATTCCTTTTAGGTCCCCACAAACAGTGCATGTTCGTACATTGTCTTTAGGAATTGCGTACATTTTTTAGGGAATTGCGTATAAAAATCCCGGAATCTTGTATATATACGAGATTACGGGATTTTTATACGCAATTCCCTAAAAATTGTACGCAATTCCTGAATTATTATACAACCTTGGGGAGTGAAAATGAATTTTGTTTTTCAATTGGGGAGTGAACAGGAACTTTTTCAAAATTGGGGAGTGAAAAGGAAATTCAGTTTACATTTGGGGATTTTTGAGGAATTGTCCGTTAAAAGTTTATGACATTATGATATTGATAGTATATAATACTAATAAAAAACTATTAAAAAGATATAATATTTTTTTAATATTCACCGAAACCATCCCTTGTTTTATTCATTATGCATAATTTGAGGAAGAAAAAATTATTTAATCATATTGAGCAATAAAAGTCAAATAATATATAATAATATTGATATTAACTTTTCTATCTTATTTTATGATATTGTACAGAGCATTCATATCAGATATAAATTATAATTACCTAAACTAGTTATGTTAGATTTTTTAAAATGGAAATTCACTTCGCGGTGTGTACTATATACATCATATCTCATTTGGTCGGGTATATATTTTCCAAGCAAAAGAAGAAAAAGGCAAACCCATAAGTACACAAGATGTCGACACGTAATACAAAAAATTTCAGAAACGTGTCAACCCACCACATCACTCAAACCAATTAATAAGACCACCCCTCGCTAATAGCTTGTTCAATAATTTTAACACTTCAAGAAATTGGAAAAAGAAGAGCATGGAAGAAACTAGCAAGAGGAATCAAGAGCTGTTATCGCCTTTCCATTACGTCAAGAGAGGATGTCTCTCGATCGCTGCGTCCTTCGAACAAGGTTTTGGGTATTTCAAAGCCTCCGTGGTGGGCTTGGCCAAGAAACTCACCGCCAAGACGGAGAAAGACGCCACCGCCGCCGAGATGCAGACGGCCAAGATGCAGGTTGAGGCCGCGGACCGCGCCGAAGATATCAAGAAACGCCTTGATTGATTGGTGATTACTGACTTAGGGTTCACCGTTCACGTATTTGATTTGCTTGGTTAACTTAGAATTACCAGAGATTTGTATTTGGTAGCTATTATTAATATTAATATCGTGTAACGTATATATTGTATTAGAAAGAAGTTAGTTTTGACTTTTGAGAATTATAAGTTCGAATATATACTAGACGTACGGAAATTGAATAACAAAATTAAATCATTTGATAAGACCATATCAAAAAATTTTACACTGTACATGGTAATTTTATTAAATTATAACAAGTTAGAGATTTAGTTCTTAATCAGTCATGGAGGCAAGCCTGTTCTTAAAATATGGTAATAGAATGGGCGAATCGAGATTTCGGAATTAAATCTATTTTTAGCTTATTTTAACTTAAATCATCCCAGAAATAAACATTTTCGATCTGATATTTTATTTTATTTTTTCCTTCAAAAATTCACCATGAATATTGATTGTAGTAACTTGATATTATTCAACACAATTAGATTTAGCCGGCCATATTAGGCGGCGCAAATTTATGTTATGAATATTATTTTCTTAGTGTTTTTATCACATGAGCATGACAAGAATATTATTTATTGGGAAGAGAATATTAATAATGAAATTCTTAATCCAAGAAATAATATCAATTATATTGAAAGGAAAAGTCGTTATGAAAATGCTTGCGTCCATATTAATACCGGTATGGATTTTAAGGAAAGACTTCTTTATGAGATTAACTATTATAGTATCTAATTTTGCAGGTATGGAATCCTCTTCTAATAAGAAGATAAATTTGATTACTTGGGAAGAATTCAAATATGATTTCGATCCCCCTTTAATTGGTCCATATGATATTATGACTAATATTAAACCACCTGGTCTTGAAACTGTTTGGCGTCATAAATTGATGATTCCAAAGCTAATAGTTTTACAAAAATATTTAGAAGCTCAAATTGAACAGACTAAATCTTTATGTTTTTATCTTAATGCTGATCATGGTCTTGATTATTACATCAAGGAAGATGAAAAACAGCTTATAGCTGTAAAAAATAAATTACAAAAGCTAATAGCTTAATTTATTCATATTCTCAGGATGCAACCTCGAGGAGGAGGAAGAAATCCTTCTAATAGAGGGAGAGGTGGAAGAACTATTGCCCAATTTGGCAAACAGAAGCTAATATCTGAAAATATTGCTAATATTTCATCATCATCCTCCAGTAATACACCAAAGGATGATCCTTTATACAAGGAATTTTTAGAATTCAAAACTAAACAGGAGAGTAATACTCAAACAGCTCCATCTTATGCTAATATAGTAGGAGATGAAGAAGTTGAATCAGTGGATTTATTATATGAGCAAAATTCTCATAAAGAGCTAATATTACTCTTGGAAGATAAAGATTTGAAATGGAAAGATAATATCTGGTATCTCATGCAAAGGTACTTAGATACTGCATGCATCTTTTACTGCTGGTTCATATAAACAGCGAACTCACTTTGAGAATATACTTAAGGTGATAGGATCCTGCGAATTTGATCATTTCTTTGCAGGAAAACAAACTAAAGTTTATAGCTTTAGTAAAGTTATTATTAAGCAGATAATATCTGCAGAAGAGTGGGGAATCAGTACCCTCTGAGAAAGAGAATATAGTCTCCAAAATTCCCAAGTAAAAATAAAATTTAATTATTGGGATTATGTTGAAGCCTTTAATAAAGCTTTTCTTTATCAAAATGAGCTTTATAAGCATTCATAGTTTTTTAAAATCTGCCCAAATGTTTTTAATAAAGACATTCCAAATTGGTTATACCAATGGTGGTTCAGTTTTGGTCCTACAGCAAAAATTTTGCCAAGTACGTTTCAGGAATTATATTCCCAGTGGGTGGAAATTTCTCCCAAAATTCTTGAAGCCCAGAACGATGGGAAATGGATAGAAGGAATGACTTCTTTATATTTTTTCACTGAATTTGGAATTCCATGGATTTGGAAGTGGGAACCAGAATTGGGGGAAACTCAGCAAAAGATACCATGTATCTTTAGGACTTTTTGTACAAAGTTCTGGAGAAAAATGATGCAAGTTAATAAGGAAGGATGCATTGAAGGACAAGAGACTGTTGATAATATCAAAAAGAAGATTGAAGAATATATAATCTTGGAGGAACAAAATAAATCTCCAAGTCCACTTGAATACATCTCACAGAAATTATATTTCCAGAAAGGACAAGTTTCTGATGAAGAAAAAGTCGCTTCATATCTCAAAGAGATAAAGAAAGATTTAGTGAAAAATTTCAGCTTTGAATCACAATCAAGTGTTTCTATGGATACATTATCCAATGAAGATTATTACCCAGCCGGGAAGCCCAAAATCCTTTTGAAGGAGTTTGTGAATATATCGAACAGGTTATTTAAAAATATTTGAATAAAGAAGCAAAAGACAAGATGGGGTCTTGAAAGGATGATATGCTGGCCACCTCACCAGCTTTTTCCACTTTTGGAAGGAATCTTTTTTGTACCCATGGTTTGTTTGCCGTTGTTTTAATAAAACTACATAGTGCTCATTCATAATAGAGCAAATAGTTTAGATTAGTTTTCAGTTCCGGATTTCAAATCCGATTTTCCAGCTATTTATAGGACATTTCAGCTCTACTTTAGGCAGAGCGAAAAATTACCAAATTTGTATTTTTTTTAAAAGTTCAGTTTATAAATATTCAGAGTGAAAAATTTTGCAATCCTGCAAGAAGGGTGTCCAATATTAATAAGTAAGTTATTTTACTTTTCAATATAATAATTTTATTATTCCTGTATTCTATTGCGCCGCCTAATATGGCCGGCTAAATCTTATTGTGTTGAATAATATCAGGTTACTACAATCAATGTTCATGGCGAATTTTTGAAGGGAAAAAAAAAAAGTATCAGATCAAAAATGTTTACTTCTGGGATGGTTGAAGTTAAAATAAGCTGAGAATAGGTTTAATACCGAAGTCTCGATTCGCCCATTCTATTGCCATATTTTAAGCGTTCTTAGGGCTTGCCTCCATGATTGGTTAAGAACTAAATCTCTAATTTGTTATAATTTAATAAAATTACCATGTACAGTGTAAATTTTTTTGATATGGTCTCACCAAATGATTTAATTTTGTTATTCAATTTCCGCCTTAATAAAAGATCCTTTATTTGAACATTTCCTTTAGAAGTTTGAAGAATACTAGTAGGATTATAACTTATTTTGGGTAGATTTGTTGGTGTTTATATTGAGATGGGCATGGTTGATGGTTAGTGGTTACACAGCATAGCACTCTTTCTAGAATATTAAAAGGATGGAAAAAGTCCATATCATGATTTTAATATTGGTATCATATTTTATGACAAGGTAATATTGGATCGTAATCAATTGAGAATAACTTAATTTATTTTCTCATATAAAAAGAATTTATATTAATTTTTTAATTCAATATATAATTTAATTTTATTTTTTATACACTTAATTTGACTTACAACACCTTGCTTATTTTTTTTCTCTATATATATTTTAATTTTAAATTTAATTGCAATATTCTTATTTATTTTATATTTATATATATATATATATTTTAATTTTAAACTTAACTATTTTAATTTTTATAAATACTATTTTAATTTTAAATTTAAATACTTTAATATTTATAAATAATATTTCAATTGTAAATTTAGTTACTCTAATTTTAAATCGTAAGTACTTTAATTTTTACGGATAATATTCGTTTTTTTATTTTTATGTACTTTAATTTTTATAAATAATACTCTATTTTTAAATCTGAATACTTTGTTTTATAATTCGAAAAATTTATAATAATTTTCTTATAACTTCAATCCTCTGTTTTATAATTTAGATACTTTATAGTTTCTAATTAATTTTAAAATATAAATTAACAATTAATTTTTATCTTACCATCTACCTACAATAAAATATATATTAATTTTTACATATAAAGTATGCAAAATTATATTTTGAAGTATTAACATACAAAATAAAAGTATATAATCTTGTATATAAGGTATTATTTTAACAAAATGGTATGTGCGATGAAAGAGTGATGTGTTATGTCATTTTATATTTTTTCAAGGCTATTTTGGTAATTTCATTAAAAATAGGGAGTGAAATCAAATTACAAATTTAAACTGGAAAGTTAGTATTGATATTTTTATCCATGAAAGAGTAATGTTAAATTTATCTTGTACCTTGGAGAGTCATGTTTTTTCTAACGAATAGGGTGCATTTTGTAATATTGATCAATTAATGTAATTATATTAAAATATAAAAATTTGATTTAAATTGGTGTATTTATAATTATAGATAATGATTGCCTATCTAAACGTCATGGTCAAACTAAGAATATTACAAATTCATCTAACATGGACACTTTCAGGCCAAATTCACCTACCATCAGCACTTTCAAGCCATCTAACTTTCTTTTATATTTTTTATTTATCACAAAAAGTTACCATGATTCTTTGAGCTTATGAGGCATCGAACCCTGCCTCTCCCAAAATGACGGGAGGATTAAAGATTATTAGGGATATTTATATATGCACCCCTATGAGATTAGGTGGTAATTAAAATTTGTATCCCCTTAAATTAAAATATATCACAACCTACCTTCTAAGTTTGAAAATGTACAAATGAGCGTGCACTGTGAGATTAGGTAATTACAATTCGTATCCCCTTAGATGAAAATATTACACAACTTAACATTTTTCAAACTCAAATTACAAATGAGCTCATCTTTAAACAAATACTCAGAGTTCTTTTTCCTAAAGACATTCCATGGTCTTCTCCCACCATAGAAACCCTTGTAGAGGGAAAAATTTCTCTTTTCTCCGCTAAATCTGAACAAGAAACCGCTGAAGGTAATGTTTTGAGTTGATATCGAAGAAGACGGCTCTGTGGTGGGAGGTGGCGCACTGTACCCATCACACGAGCAAGTGTTTTTCCAAAGGTTAAGGTTTTCTTGGACCAAGTTTTACTTTGATCAATGTGTTTTTGTTATTATATTCTCGTGCATTTGCGATTATTATGATCGATTTTGTTAGTATATTTAAAATTGAAAATTTTGGGACGAAATTCGAGGATTTTTCTCACTGCCCGTTTTTTCATTATTTTTCAGCTTATGTTATGAACTTTTTATAGATTTTAGTGGTTTGCTAATATTTGAGATGAAGTATTTTAGTACTAAATGGTTAGTACTTAAACGGCAAGAAGCTACATTCTTGAAAAATATGTGAAGTATGGGGAAATCTACAACGAAGTTTAGGCATTCTCCACTAAAATTAGTCTATTTTAGTATTAAATGATTAGAACTTAAGTTTAGTGTTTATGTATGTTTATTAAATGATTGATACAAAGAATTATTACATGCCATAAGAATGCTTTGTAAAATATGATGAAAAAGATATTATTGTGGAGAAATCGTTACTGTGTAATTTTCGGTTTATTTTTTCTATGTAATTTTTGACAAAATATTCTGTGCAAGGATTATTTGACAAGTTTTGTTGGATAGTCTAACTTAGATTGTCAATTTGGTTGCCATATTATATCAACAATTTTACTGCTATATATTTTACACTATTGTTACTATATATTGCTATTACATTAGATCAAATTAAGTTCAATTAGAAGTTTTAAGTATTATGTAATTTATGATTTTATTTTTTTGTTTCCCGAGTAGATTTTGGATGATGATCATTTAATTAATTCTGAAATTTTGTTGTGAATGTGCAATGATAAAACATGTGGAAGCATGATATACACAACTTGCTAATTTGCTACGAAAATGAGAAGAGGATGCTTAAAGGTGTGAACCCGAAGCACTACAAGTATAATGACCTTATTACAGACATTAAGGAGGTCACCTTTATTGACAAAGTTGAATTAAAATATGGACAAATATTTTTGGCATATGACTGCTACAGTGATACTAAGCTAGATATCAATTTACAATCGAATTATGTGTTTATCCTTAAAAAAACTTAATAAATTATATGTCTGTCACTTAAGAATGATGTGTGGGTTGTTGTGAAGAACTGCTTAGTGGTGAAATCTAGCCAATTGAAAAAAATTCTCGTGGAAAATCCTACGGAATGGGTTTATTTGTAATTTTTTAAATTAGAAAGAGTAGATTGTACAATATTTTTATCTAAAAGGGGTACGAGTTGTAATTCTCCAATCTTACAGGGGGTGTAGATATAAAAATACTCAAAAGAAGAGGGGTCTTGTAATAGTAGGGTTAATTACAATTAGCCCCCTTCAAAGTTTCGAATATTACAAGTAGAACCCTGTTAGTCATTTTATTACAATTTCACCCTGTCTACAACTATTAAATTACCAAATAATAGGGAACAGGTAGGGGTTTCGTTAAATACTTAATGGATTATTCCAAATAATTGTGAATGGACTAATATGTCCATATTATTTTCGTAAAAAGAAAATACAAATTAATTATAAATTAAAAGACAAATATAGTCCTCCATTTTTATCTCATCTTTAGACAAATGCTCAGAGTTCTTTTTCCTAAAGACATTCCATGGTCTTCTCCCACCTTAGAAACCCTTCTAGAGGAAAAAATTTCTCTTTTCTCCCCTAAATCTGAACAAGAAACCGCTGAAGGCAATGTTTTGATGAGTTGATATCGAAGAAGACAGTTCTGTGGTGGGAGGTGGCGCACTATACCCGTCACACGAGCAAGTGTTTTTCCAAAGGTTAAGGTTTTCTTGGACCAAGTTTTACTTTGATCAACGTGTTTTTGTTATTATATTCTCGTGCATTTGCGATTATTATGATCGATTTTGTTAGTATATTTAAAATCGAAAATTTTGGGACGGAATTCGAGGATTTTTCTCACTGCCCGTTTTTTCATTATTTTTCAGCTTATGTTATGAACTTTTTGTAGATTTTAGTGGTTTGCTAATATTTGAGATGAAGTATTTTAGTACTAAATGGTTAGTACTTAAACGGCAAGAAGCTACATTCTCGAAAAATCTGTGAAGTATGGGGAAATCTACAACGAAGTTTAGGCATTCTCCACTAAAATTAGTCTATTTTAGTATTAAATGATTAGAACTTAAGTTTAGTGTTTATGTATGTTTATTAAATGATTGATACAAAGAATTATTACATGCCATAAGAATGCTTTGTAAAATATGATGAAAAAGATATTATTGTGGAGAAATCGTTACTGTGTAATTTTCTGTTTATTTTTTCTATGTAATTTTTGACAAAATATTCTGTGCAAGGATTATTTGACAAGTTTTGTTGGATAGTCTAACTTAGATTGTCAATTTGGTTGCCATATTATATCAACAATTTTACTGCTATATATTTTATACTATTGTTACTATATATTGCTATTACATTAGATCAAATTAAGTTCAATTAGAAGTTTTAAGTATTATGTTATGATTTTATTTTTTTGTTTCCCGAGTAGATTTTGGATGATGATCATTTAATTAATTCTGAAATTTTGTTGTGAATGTGCAATGATAAAACATGTGGAAACGTAATATACACAACTTGCTAATTTGCTATGAAAACGAGAAGAGGATGCTTAAAGGTGTGAACCCGAAGCACTAAAAATATAATGACCTTATTACAGACATTAAAGAGGTCACCTTTACTGACAAAGTTGAATTAAAATATGGACAAATATTTTTGGCATATGACTGCTACAGTGATAGTAAGCTAGATAGGCTTCGTTTATATGATAACAGTGACGTGAAGCTTATGTTTGCCAAGAGTCCAAAGGAGATAAGAGTTCATGTGAGAATTTTTGGTCCTCTTACAACCTTTTTAAATCCAACAGCTAGTCCACCATACCTTGAAGGATACATGGAAGTGGTGAAGAATTTAGGTTTGAATTCTTCATTAATTGGAGGGCTGTTAAGTGTGGCAGATCATCATGCTACAACCAGTCAAGTGCAAAATAAAGCTAAAGAGACTAATGAGATGAAATGTGAAGAAACCAATGATGTGGATATTGAAGTTGGCGATGAAGAAGAAGATAATAGCTTTTCAGATTTTGAAGAGTACAACTATGATCTAGTAGACCAAATTGTTGAGGAAGGTATCTTGGGAAGAGATGAAGACTTCATCACAAATGATGAAGCATCCCCACAAAATCAAGCTTCAACAAATGATCAAACTCGGCTAAAAGAAGAGTCTGTAGTGACTGACTCCACAGATTCTGATTCATCTTAAATGTTTTAGACAATCTTTGGGAGTGAAGAAGAACTTCCATCAGAATCTTCTGACCAATGGCTGAGTAATTATAGCAGTGATGATTAGTGTAATAAGACCAGTGATAGTGATGTTGAAGAAGATCCTTTTTGGTGGTTGGACTGATTTGCCTAAAGCTCAGATACCTGACAACCCAAATGAGAGCTTTAAGTTGAAGAAACTTAATACATACGAAGTGTTTATCCATTTTGATTAGCATTGATAGAGTATTATGTGAGTAGAAAACATAGAGTAAAAGTAGCAGAAAATTATTTTTTTTTAAAAAAAGGACTGCTTGCTTGCAATGTTGGTTTTAAAACTTTCAGAAAGATTCCAGAAACTTACGGTTAATTGAAGCTTTCTTGTGATGTTTGATTTCGCCTATTAAAACACCCTTCAAGCGGATTTTTCCTCGAACATTTTTTCTTTGGAGATCAAAGTAGAATCCTCTAAAGCGTATCTAGACCAGTCCTAGATCACAATCAAGCTATTGTGAATGCTAGTTTTGCGGCTTGTGTTTTGGCTAGGGTTTTTGATGTGAAAACTTTTCTTTGATTTATCAAAATAATTAACGCTTCAAGAACGTTGGTCTAGACCCTCAAAGAAGCCCGAACCCCTATATTTATAGGCAATAGGTTCGAACCCGATGTGGCTTTCCTAAGCCTAGTGGGTTTTGATTGCTTGCTCAATAATTCACCAATTAAATTATATCTTTTATTTAAAATACGATCTTATCTTATCTTAAAGACATATCAAGAAACAATTTTCAACCTTATTTAATATAAGATTAAATATCTAATTTAAAAGATATCTTAATTCGTAATTAAATATTTATTGGGTTAATTATTTTGAATTGGGCCTAACAATTAATGCCAACTTAATTAAAAGGCCAAAATTAATTAAATATGATTTAACTAATTCCGGTTTTCACATGTGTGGCCCACGCCACACGTGTCACTCATGTGACATGGGGCCCCCGCACGTGTGGCCCCATAGATCAATTATTTTGATTATTTTGGTTAATCAAATTAACCTCTTACTAAAACTCTCGTGATTTGACATTTGTGTGTGACCCTATAGGTTCATTATTCAAATAGCAGTTGTTGGCCCCTTTGGAACTCCATTGAAACTTATTATTTTGATGATTAACAATTTCGTGTTTTCCTGGTGGTTTATTATATTGCATTATACTTAGTATTGGATCACAAGTTCTTTGCAGCATTGATGAGAAAATATGTGGCATGGCATTCACAATCTTATAAGTCTGAGTACTAAGAGTTTAAATCCTAAAAGTATGCCTTGGACAACGTGATATTCAATCTCAAAGCAAAAGGCCTTTTAACGTTCATATTTGGAGGTTGTTGTCAAAGACAACCAAGCTACAACTATCAAAGAGCTATCTCATACTTTCACCATTTTGTTACTCTATACTATAGTCCTACTTGCAGGTTTTCAGAAGTAGAAGCATGGTCTTTCAGACATCAGCTTTTTGGCACATGTTAGGTACAAAAAGGTGATCACTTTTCTCGATTAACGTGCAGTTCAAAATTCAAAGGGCTACTCAACGGCTCTATTGTTCAGAGTCTATTTAAGAGGAGGAGTTACAACCATTGAAGAATTTAAGCTCCTACAATGGTTGTTAAACACATAGAGTCTTATATCTCATAGTGTTAAGCTTGTAGGTTGCTTGGGTCCTGGAAGAACTGGTACCATAGTCTTGAGTACATAGGTTCCAGTAGATTCCAGTGTTTATTATATCTTGAACTCTTACAATAAAACTTCTACTTTCTTCCGGTGATATACACATAGAGACCATGGAGTTCTCATAGTGTTGAGCTTGTAATTTAGAAGGGTAGGAGTGATTGAGTTGAGTCCTGGGACTTGATCATGGTATCTTTTGGTACCAGGCATTCCAGTTGTGCTGTAATTGTATGTTAGACCTTCTGTCTCTTTATATTGAATTCCTCTTTAAAATCCTAATCAAAACAACCTTAGGTAGTGGAATAACTTATCCAACTAGTGTTTTCACAGTTGTGATAGGCCAACCGCTCTAAATCTTATTGCGTTTCAAGTTCTCCATCTTTCAAGTTATATTCTAATTCTGCCAACTGCTTTGATGGCTGATACCAACCAGTGGCGAGATACCAACCCACGCTTAAATTCTAACAAGTGGTATCAGAGCCTGGTGCTCATGATATTTGGTCTAACAACCAAGAGAAAAGATCCTCATTACTGTGTAACACAGAATAAACTCTGAAGAGGAGATAAAGTCCCTACTAAAAGAGAAAAAGGAGATGATCTTCTCAAAGATAAATCGATACAATCAAATGATAAAGAAGAAGAGCATTGCCTTTCAACCAGATTTGAGATCTGAAAGAGACAATGGAAATGAGCTGAAAAACAACTTTAGAATAGATAAAAAAAGACTTCCTTTAAGGAATCAGGACACGAGCCTCCCAACTATTTAAAGCTCGAAGGAAACCTGAAGAAGAACAAGAATCCACCTCCTTCAGAATAATCTAGAGTGATTCAGATTCAAAAGCTTTCGAGAATGAAGAAGAATCCATTGGATAAATGAGATGGATCCTTCTTCTGCCAAATCCAAAGAAACAATAAAGACATGTTCCTTGTCACAGGTAACACCATGGAGATAAATGATATTTGGATCAAACTTATGCAAGCATGAGTTGGGTGAGAACTCTGCATATAATTGCTTTCTATGTTACCTCCGTTGAGATTGCTTAAACTTCTCTCTTCATTTCATAGATGAATTGACTTTGAATGGCTCATCTTAATTATTCTAAAACTTGACCAAGTTAGTGGGATACTCTGTTATTCAGAATATATTTTTTCTTGCTCCAAAATTACTAACATGAAGTTGCTTAAAGCATTGCTCTGCCCATCAATTGTTTTCCTTGATAATCATGTTGTTCATTCCTAAAATCATAGTAACACTATAACAGTACAGGACCAGCCCAGTATGCAGATATTATCCCCTATGGGCAATCCGTGTCCCGGCCTTTCCTCAGGGTTTTTGTTCTTCCCAGTGGGTTGCGCCACCAAGGAAAACGCGTTTGCAAGGTAAGGTTTCCATCCCCCTTATAAGGAGGACTTCGTTCTCCTTCCCAACCGATGTGGGATGGGCACACATCCTGTAGCGCCCCTAAACACTACAACCCCGAACCGTTGTATTTCTCGAGTGGATGTGAGACCTAGCACCCGAGAGATACTCCGGCGAACGGACAAGACAGTACGATAACAGAGTATAAAAGTAACAATGCAGCGGGAGATAGTAAAAATTTAAAACTTTTAAAACATGAATAAGGAATACCACACACAGGTAGTATCAGTACGAGAGCATTACAGTATTAAGGCAAAATAGAGTATGCAAGCAGCATAATGTACTATGTACATACTCAGGGTTTAAGCACACCAAAAGAAATCCTGATAATATAAACTATGACACCTTAGAGCTTCAAGATACCTCTAAAGCGTCGTTCAGCAAAATACCTGAAATCATGAATTGAAAAGAATAGGAGGGTTAGTCAAAGTGACTAAGTGAAGGGATAATTGAGCTTATAAATATCATGAGTTTTAAAGGAGTAGAGCTTTCACCAACAAGATCGAGAAACAATAAATCAATAACAATATTTGGTTCATATTGATTTTTCAAATAACAGGGAATATGGGAAATATATGTTATATTTTGAAGGTATGAACCACTTGACAAGAATATTTTATGCCCGCAAGTTAGGCAATCTCCAACCTTAACTCCTTATAAAAACCTTTAAAATTAGTAACGACACTGATCAAGGTGTCGATACTCAATAAAACATGATAAAACCAACCTTCTTCCTCCGGGTGTCACATAGGGGAGCAAACCCTAGTGACGATAGACAAGATGTTGGGAGGGACGTACCTTTCCCGACACTTGATGTGGAGTAACCAACCTCCGATTAAACCATCATCAAGGTCTAGTTGGCGGTCGGTATTGTAATAGCCATTGGCGCACGCCTCCCGGTCTATTACTCTACCATAACCGCCGGGCCCACATGAAACAATAGATTTTACTTGCTTAACAATACAAGAATATTTCAAGATAAAACCTTGATTTGAATATTAGAAGAGTATAATTTTATATTGAAATTATTTTTCCCAACAAGGGATAGTATTATACAAATAGGGAGATAAACAAATCAATACTTGGGTAGGCCAAAACATTTTTATATATATAGTCATGATTCCAGTTGAAAATATTTTAAACCTCACCTAGTACGATTTTGAGATCACACAAAGTCTTGAGGATCCCACTGCTCGATATTAACTTTGCCTGAAAGTAGTAAACTACTACAAGCTTAAGTCTAAGTTCTTACTATGCTAATGAAGTATGAGAATATGAAGGAATATAAACAAGGAATACTAGCAATTATACAAGGAAGTTCCTATATTCTAGAATTTAAATGTTTAAGTGAATTCTCTAATTAAAGTGATACTATTAAATTTTATTTTCTAATTGAATAATTATTAATCAAGCTATGAACCTAATCCTAAATTCCTAAGAATAAATCAAGTTAAATATTCAAAATTACTACTTGAATGTTCATAAGAGTCTAGCCATAATGCTTGATCACTATCATGATCCTAATATATAATTAAAGCATAAATAAACAAGATATATCAACTTTGCATGAAATATAAATTCAAAATTTTAATTCCCTATGCATGCATTTATTCAAATTTGCAAGAACATATTCATAAATACCTAAACATTATTTAAACTATAATATATACTAAAACATGAAATTAATTAAATAAGATCTTCTAATGTACGTAGTAATATTACTAATTTATTAACTATGAACTAAATTATAAAACATGATTACCAAGTACTGAAATTCCACGTTAAAACATTAATTAAACATATAACTTTACTTATTCCTAATTACGAAACATGAAAATAAAATATGATTTCATACCAAAGCATTAACTAGGCATGCATTACTAATACTAATTATACTACAAAAAAAAAAATTATTAAATAAAGTATAAAAGAAATAAGAAAAGAAACTAACCTATTGAGTAGGGAAAGCTCTCGTGAGCTTGGAGAGGAAAGAGAGAGTTTTTCTGTGATTTCAGTGGTGTGCGAAGTGTGAGGAATTAATGGCTATTTATAGGTGAGATTTAGGACAAGAAAGGTATTATAAGATTTGTATAGATATAATCTGATTTGTATATAGATAAAGGATAATGTAATGATTCTTATCAAATGTCAGAATACTCATCCATTCAATAAGAATTCTTATCCTCGCAGGATTAACAGCCTGAACTTTCAAAGCATGATGTAAGAGATGACCTGGGTAATTATGTAATAATTTGATAAAAAAAATGTTATAACCATTTAAATTAGAAATCTTTATAAAACATGCTACTGTTGGAATTGGGGGTTGATTAAGATATCAAAGTTCATGAAATAAATCAAGGATCATTTTGACTATAATATTGGATATCAAAAAGTGGACGGCTAAAAAGTCGTCTAATGACGCGAATAGTAATTATGGTTTCAGAGCAATTTTTGATATAAACGGAGTTAGGATGAAAATTAGGATTCAAGGATGATATCAAAATTCATGAAATAATTTAACGATTTATTTGACTGTAATATTGGATATGAAAAAGTGTCCCGAGCGAAAACCTAATTTTTATAATGAATAGTGATTTTGGGGGCAAAATGGTAATTTTGACCTAAAATTCCGAAAATGGTTTCAGGCCATATAAATCAAGTATAAGCTTTATAAAAATATAGGTTTCAACCTTCTATGGCTCTACGAGTGAAATAATGAAATATCGGCTCGATGGATGAATAGTGATACGAGATTTGAAATATAAAATTCCAAAATTGAAAATATAACTTATAAAAACATATAAATCACATAGGGATGCAATGCATGAAATAATTTAAATGGATCGAAGCTTATAAACGCTTTCTTATACCCTTATCTTACCATTCTCAACTTGGCCCTGATCTGGGCTGTCACAATCCTCCCTCCTTAAAAAGAATCTGTCCTCAGATTCTACGACTATCCCTGGAACAATTCTGGGTAATGCTTCCGTATCTTTTCCTCGGTTTCCCAGGTTTGCTCTTCTGTACCGTGTCCTTTCCAGAGGATTTTAACTAAGGGAATTTTTCGATTCCTCAACTCTTGGAATTTCCTATCCAAGACTTTAGCTGGTTTTAACACATAGGTCAAATTGGGTTCTAAAGGTACTTCTTCAACTGGCAGTATGTGCGTCTCATCAGCAAAATACTTTCGAAGTTGGGACACATGGAATACGTTGTGGATTCCAGTGAGGCTTGGAGGTAGATCTAGACGATATGCTGTCGATCCGACACGTTCCAGTATCTCGAAGGGTCCTATATACCTAGGGTTCAGCTTACCACCTTTCCCAATGCGTGTAAACCCTTTTCTTGGCGATGCCTTCAAGAATACTTTCTCGCCTACCGCGAACTCTATGTCCCTTCTTTTTCTATCTGCATAACTCTTCTGCCTATCCTGGGCAGCCTTCATTCTTTGCTGAATAATTTTTATCTTTTCTGTTGTCTCTTCTACCCATTTCGTAGAATTTGCCCTTTGAATTCCATTCTCAGTCCATCTAGCCTCATCCATATCCCAATACAGCGGTGACCTGCACTTTCTTCCATATAAAGCTTCATAGGGGGCCGTCTGAATAGATGCTTGATAGCTATTATTGTATGCAAACTCCACGAGAGGCAAACAATCTTTCCAGCTATCAGGAAAATCCAAAGCACATGCTCTCAGCATATCCTCCAAGTATTTGATCATCCTTTCTGATTGTCCATCAGTCTGTGGATGTGCCGCTGTGCTGAAATTTAATTTGGTGCCCATCATCTTTTGAATGCTCTGCCAAAGTTGTGATGTAAACTTTGGATCCCTATCAGACACTATGCTAGTCGGCACTCCATGCAACCTTACGATCTCCTTGTGATAGAGCTTTGCTAAGGAATTAACCTTATCGGTTGTCTTAACCGGTAAGAAGTGTGCTGACTTAGTTAATCTATCGATGATGACCCAAATACTGTCGAAACCTCCATTGACCTTCGGTAGTCCCGTGACGAAATCCATGGTTATCTGATCCCACTTCCAAGTAGGAATCGGTAGTGGTTGCAACATTCCTCCTGGTTTCTGGTGTTCTGCTTTAACCTTCTGACACGTTAAACACTTCTTGACATAGTCTGCTATGTCTCTTTTCATTCCATTCCACCAGAAATGCTTCTTGAGATCTTGATACATCTTGGTTCCTCCAGGATGTATCGTATAACGGGTTTTATGTGCCTCGTCTAAAACTTCTCTCCGGATTGTAGGTGGCACACAAACTCGATTCTTGTACCTCAAGATTCCTTCTTTATCAGTTCTGAACTTTATCTCAAGATCCTTCTCCTTGGATTTGAGACATTTCTTGATCCACTCGTCTCCAGCTTGTGCTTCTTTAACCTTCTCTTTTAGTGGTGACGACACCACTAGGTTTGCCAATCGAGCACGTGAAATCACTTTCACTGACTTACCCGTATTATCTGTGGGGATTCCTGCAATCTTTGCCAGGCTAGCTTTCCGACTTAAAGCGTCAGCTACAACGTTGGCCTTTCCAGGATGGTACTGGATTATACAATCGTAGTCTTCCAGAAACTCCATCCATCTCCTTTGTCTCATATTCAACTCCTTTTGAGTGAATAGATAGCGTAAACTTTTATGGTCTGTGAAGACCTCGAAAGTAACCCCATATAGATAGTGTCTCCATTTGGTAAGGGCGAAAATAATTGCCGCCAACTCCAAATCGTGCGTCGGGTAGTTATTCTCGTGTGGTTTGAGTTTCCGTGAAGCGTATGCTATAACCTTTCCATGTTGCATCAGTACACATCCTAACCCTTCTTTGGAGGCATCAGTGTAAACCGTATATCCTTCTTTTCCATCTGGTAAGATAAGTACTGGTGCAGTTGTCAATCTCTGCTTCAATTCTTGGAAACTCCTCTCGCACTTCTCTGTCCATTCAAACTTTTCTTCTTTCCTCATCAATCGTGTGAGGGATGCGGCTATTTTTGAGAAATCCTTTACAAATCTCCTATAACAGCCTGCGAGCCCTAGGAAACTCCTTACTTCCGACGGATTCCTTGGGGTTTTCCAATCCATAATTGTTTCAACTTTTGAAGGATCAACTTCCACCCCTGAACCAGAAATTATATGTCCGAGAAATGCGACTTTCTCCAGCCAAAATTCACATTTGCTGAACTTTGCATATAGCTTGTGATCCAGCAAAGTGCCCAACACTAAACGAAGATGTTCAGCATGCTCCTCTGGTGTTTTTGAAAACACCAGGATGTCATCGATAAAGATGACCACAAACTTATCTAGATATGGTCGAAATATTCGATTCATCATATCCATAAATGCGGCGGGTGCATTTGTCAGTCCAAACGGCATTACTACGAACTTAAAGTGTCCGTAGCGACTATTAAAAGCTGTCTTAGGAATATCTCCCTCATTGACCTTCAGCTGGTAGTACCCCTGTCTCAAATCTAACTTGGAATACACTCGAGATCCTTGAAGGATGTCGAATAACTCCTCGATATGAGGGAGAGGGTACTTGTTCTTCACAGTCATTCGATTAAGTTCCCGGTAATCGATGCATAGGCGCAATGTCCCATCCTTCTTTTTGACAAATAGTACGGGTGCTCCCCATGGAGATGTACTAGGACGAATATAGCCTGATCCAATTAGCTCATCGAGTTGCTTCCTCAATTCTTGGAGTTCCGCTGGAGCCATTCGGTATGGTGTCTTAGAAAATGGCTCAGCTCCCGGGATTGTATTGATCACAAATTCTAACTCGCGATCAGGAGGTAACGAGTCTAAATGTTCGGGGAACACATCCAAGAACTCGTTAACTATTTCCACTTCCTCGATCTTGAGCTGGTCCTTTGGCCTATTAAGGAGATAGGCAATGAATCCCGTGTCTCCTTTTTGAATTAGCTTCTTTGCTTCTATTGCCGAGACTAATGCCAACTGCTCTGTCTTCACTTCTGAAGTCCAACTTTCATCTTTTCCTAAGATGATTTCTTTCTTAAAGCAGTCTAACTTAGCGTGATACTTGTAGAGCCAATCCATGCCCAAGATAATTCCGTATCTTGATATTGGGAGTTTGATAAGATCCATCGGATAATAGTAGTTACCAATTCGTATAGGGCAGTGTTTACATACTTGATCCGTTAAGAGGCAAGTCCCTAAAGGGGAACTTACTTCGAAGTTGTATGGTAGTTGTTCAAGTGGATAATTTAAACGCGCACATAAATTTGATGTAATGAATGAATGCGTGGCACCAGGGTCGTATAAAACATTAACTGGTGTGTTTTGAATGTGTACCGTACCTTCTACGCTCTGCCCTTAACTAGCGGCTTCCCAGATGTTCCCACAGTAGCCTTTCCTTTACCCTTCTGCCCAGGCCTTTTTGGACACTTATTAAACTGGTGATCAGGATGTCCACACCATAAGCATGTACCGGCCTTCTTCCGGCATTCCTGTTCAGTGTGCCCTGGCTTGAGACAGAACTCACAAGTAATCTCTTCTTGGGTTTTAGTTGGTGCTTGTGGGGGCTTCTGTTGAGCTTGCATGGGTTTCTTTCCTGATTTTTGATTCGATGACTCTACTGGGCGTTTTGATCCCTGGGTAGTTTTGTTCTGGGGTGGACCTGAACGATTGAATGCCAGTCGAATATTCTTATGAGCTGACTCAGTTTGTAGGGCTTTATCCACTGCCCTATTGTAAGATTCAATGTCCAGTGAAGCCAATGCCCATCGAAGGTCTGGCTTGAGTCCATCAATAAACCGTTTCATCTTGCGTCGCTCATCGTTTAAGATATGTGGTGCATATTGTATTAGCCGAACAAATTTAGCCTCATATTCAGCTACTGACATGTATCCTTGCACCAGATTCATAAACTCAGCCTCTCGAGCATCTCTTGTCACTTGCGGAATGTATTTATGATGAAATTCTCGCACAAATTCTGTCCAATTATAATCAATCTCAGCTTCCACCCATGTCTGCTTAGCATGTTTCCACCAACTTAATGCCGCCCCTTCCAATAGGAAGGTCGCATACTGAACCCGCTCTCGCTCCTCAGGAAATATGTCCATTGCTTCGTAAATCTTTTCTATACTAGCTATCCAATTCTCTGCCTTGATATCGTTAGGTTCCCCAAAGAACTTCGGAGGGTTCATTCGAAGGAACCTTTCCAATGACCTCTCGTTAGCAAGATTGTGTCCTGGTGCACAAGTACGGAAAAACTGTCTTAAAGCCTCAATAAATTCTGGGTTTCCTTCTGGAACTGGCGGTGGTAAAGGAAATCCTCTTGGAGGTGGTTGTGGAGTGCGATCACACGGAGCTCTACGCGGAGGCATTGTGAAGCTGAAATCAAAATTGCATAGAAAATATAGTGCATGATGGTTAAGAATGACCACAGATTGTTATAAAAGCAATAAATAGTGATGAGATCAATACACATAAAGCATATAATGAAATGAAATGATCAGCTTACGGCCCTGTTGGTATCTTGAAGCAACTCTAAGACTCCTGATGTAAATAGGCATGAAAAGCAGTAAAAGACAGTAATATAAAGCCGCAAAACGTCTGTCATATATATATATGCATCAGAATTGGAAAAGCTTTAAAGAGCTACACTTTTAACAAAAACGCAAAATGGGGATGACCCGATCTACCTCGAGTTACACCCTACAGCTCTCTGCTCTCCAATGCCTAGGCCTCCGGCCCACTAAGCTACCTGCTGCTGTCCAAAAAGCGGGGATCCCCTCCACTAGCTGCTATACACATCCCCTCATGCACCTGTCCTATATACAATGCCCCAAACAAACTGGACTCAAGCTCCCCCCTGGCGGTCATCTGCCCCAACTCCAGCAATACCATCAACTGGGTCAAGATCAACGATAGCAGCTGGGCTCTCTGCCTCCAAAGGCTCAGCATCCTCCATCTGAACAGCCTGGTCCTCCTCAGCCTCAGGTACATCCTTACCCTGCTCAGGATCCTCATCATCCTCCTCATCAGACTGTGCCAAGAGCTCCTGCGCGACCTGCTCATCAGTCGACTGATAGGCCTCCTGAAGTCGAGCCCTCATACGAGAAACGTACTGCTGATGTGTCTCCATGGAAGCATCTCTGTCAATAGTCATGGAAATCAAATCAGACTGGAGCTCTGCCATGCGAGCAGTCATCCCAGTGATCTCAGTCTCTAATGCTGTCAACTGCTCTCTAGCCAAGTCACGGTCAGTCGCATTCTGATCAGCTACATCATGGTATCTGATAGCCTGAAGCTGGAACTCTCTAGTCCTCTGGTAATCAAGAAAGTATGAATCCCTCTCTGTCTCTAGCATATGCACCACTCGATTAGGGTACGCATTACCCTGACGTACCCCACGACCTCTGCCTCGAGCAACCTGTCGAGCCCTACGCCAATTATAATACCTAGCACCGCCCCGACGGGTAACTGCCACTGTCCTGGGTGCCTCATACACCTCAAACCACGCATGAGCCTGCTGGTATGGATCCTCATCATGGCCAGCCATCGCTATAAGGAAGTAATTTAGAAGGTAAATACTAGAGTAAAAGTGAAACGGTCCCTCAAGCTTAGAGCATCTAAGGTTAAGTCTCTTCTTAACTCAACCTGATGCTCTGATACCAACTCAGTTGTAGCGCCCCTAAACACTACAACCCCGCACCGTTGTATTTCTCGAGTGGATGTGAGACCTAGCACCCGAGAGATACTCCGGCGAACGGACAAGACAGTACGATAACAGAGTATAAAAGTAACAATGCAGCGGGAGATAGTAAAAATTTAAAACTGTTAAAACATGAATAAGGAATACCATACACAGGTAGTATCAGTACGAGAGCATTACAGTATTAAGGCAAAATAGAGTATGCAAGCAGCATAATGTACTATGTACATACTCAGGATTTAAGCACACCAAAAGAAATCCTGATAATATAAACTATGACACCTTAGAGCTTCAAGATACCTCTAAAGCGTCGTTCAGCAAAATACCTGAAATCATGAATTGAAAAGAATAGGAGGGTTAGTCAAAGTGACTAAGTGAAGGGATAATTGAGCTTATAAATATCATGAGTTTTAAAGGAGTAGAGCTTTCACCAACAAGATCGAGAAACAATAAATCAATAACAATATTTGGTTCATATTGATTTTTCAAATAACAGGGAATATGGGAAATATATGTTATATTTTGAAGGTATGAACCACTTGACAAGAATATTTTATGCCCGCAAGTTAGGCAATCTCCAACCTTAACTCCTTATAAAAACCTTTAAAATTAGTAACGACACTGATCAAGGTGTCGATACTCAATAAAACATGATAAAACCAACCTTCTTCCTCCGGGTGTCACATAGGGGAGCAAACCCTAGTGACGATAGACAAGATGTTGGGAGTGACGTACCTTTCCCGACACTTGATGTGGAGTAACCAACCTCCGATTAAACCATCATCAAGGTCTAGTTGGCGGTCGGTATTGTAATAGCCATTGGCGCACGCCTCCCGGTCTATTACTCTACCATAACCGCCGGGCCCACATGAAACAATAGATTTTACTTGCTTAACAATACAAGAATATTTCAAGATAAAACCTTGATTTGAATATTAGAAGAGTATAATTTTATATTGAAATTATTTTTCCCAACAAGGGATAGTATTATACAAATAGGGAGATAAACAAATCAATACTTGGGTAGGCCAAAACATTTTTATATATATAGTCATGATTCCAGTTGAAAATATTTTAAACCTCACCTAGTACGATTTTGAGATCACACAAAGTCTTGAGGATCCCACTGCTCGATATTAACTTTGCCTGAAAGTAGTAAACTACTACAAGCTTAAGTCTAAGTTCTTACTATGCTAATGAAGTATGAGAATATGAAGGAATATAAACAAGGAATACTAGCAATTATACAAGGAAGTTCCTATATTCTAGAATTTAAATGTTTAAGTGAATTCTCTAATTAAAGTGATACTATTAAATTTTATTTTCTAATTGAATAATTATTAATCAAGCTATGAACCTAATCCTAAATTCCTAAGAATAAATCAAGTTAAATATTCAAAATTACTACTTGAATGTTCATAAGAGTCTAGCCATAATGCTTGATCACTATCATGATCCTAATATATAATTAAAGCATAAATAAACAAGATATATCAACTTTGCATGAAATATAAATTCAAAATTTTAATTCCCTATGCATGCATTTATTCAAATTTGCAAGAACATATTCATAAATACCTAAACATTATTTAAACTATAATATATACTAAAACATGAAATTAATTAAATAAGATCTTCTAATGTACGTAGTAATATTACTAATTTATTAACTATGAACTAAATTATAAAACATGATTACCAAGTACTGAAATTCCACGTTAAAACATTAATTAAACATATAACTTTACTTATTCCTAATTACGAAACATGAAAATAAAATATGATTTCATACCAAAGCATTAACTAGGCATGCATTACTAATACTAATTATACTACAAAAAAAAAAATTATTAAATTAAGTATAAAAGAAATAAGAAAAGAAACTAACCTATTGAGTAGGGAAAGCTCTCGTGAGCTTGGAGAGGAAAGAGAGAGTTTTTCTGTGATTTCAGTGGTGTGCGAAGTGTGAGGAATTAACGGCTATTTATAGGTGAGATTTAGGACAAGAAAGGTATTATAAGATTTGTATAGATATAATCTGATTTGTATATAGATAAAGGATAATGTAATGATTCTTATCAAATGTCAGAATACTCATCCATTCAATAAGAATTCTTATCCTCGCAGGATTAACAGCCTGAACTTTCAAAGCATGATGTAAGAGATGACTTGGGTAATTATGTAATAATTTGATAAAAAAAATGTTATAACCATTTAAATTAGAAATCTTTATAAAACATGCTACTGTTGGAATTGGGGGTTGATTAAGATATCAAAGTTCATGAAATAAATCAAGAATCATTTTGACTATAATATTGGATATCAAAAAGTGGACGGCTAAAAAGTCGTCTAATGACGCGAATAGTAATTATGGTTTCAGAGCAATTTTTGATATAAACGGAGTTAGGATGAAAATTAGGATTCAAGGATGATATCAAAATTCATGAAATAATTTAACGATTCATTTGACTATAATATTGGATATGAAAAAGTGTCCCGAGCGAAAACCTAATTTTTATAATGAATAGTGATTTTGGGGGCAAAATGGTAATTTTGACCTAAAATTCCGAAAATGGTTTCAGGCCATATAAATCAAGTATAAGCTTTATAAAAATATAGGTTTCAACCTTCTATGGCTCTACGAGTGAAATAATGAAATATCGGCTCGATGGATGAATAGTGATACGAGATTTGAAATATAAAATTCCAAAATTGAAAATATAACTTATAAAAACATATAAATCACATAGGGATGCAATGCATGAAATAATTTAAATGGATCGAAGCTTAACGCTTTCTTATACCCTTATCTTACCATTCTCAACTTGGCCCTGATCTAGGCTGTCACACATCCACCCCATAAGGAGAGCTCAGCGTCCTCGCTGAAGACCTGACACATCAGCTTTGTAACGCCCGAGCGCGAGACGTCACATCCCCCGCACTATGACCTGACCCGTATATGAGATGGATTTCCACACACGTGCCAAATCATAGCGAACGGGGACATACACACTCTCTAAGCCAGGCGGGACTAACCTACCACTTAAACCCCAACAACAACAACAACAACAACAATCAGAGTAACAAAAATAGCGGAAGCAGTAATTCATATTCCATATATTGAGCTATATGCTCTAGGTACCAACATTTAAGTTCAAGTAAGCTCAATAATTTTAATACAAACATGTACGCTCGGAATACATATACAATATCCAAAAAGATCATAAAATGTAAGCGTATGAGTGTAAAGAAAGAAAGGCTAGACACTATGCAAGACTCTCTCAGACTTGTATCCCGCCTAGCATCCCTTCCTGCAAAAAGAACTGAAATAACTCCGGGTTCAGTCTTAGACAGACTGGTGGGTATAAAATAGGCATAATACCATAATATGGCGGAATTTAAACACATACATGCAAGCTATAATCCTTATTCGAGGTTTAGAAGCATTTTTCCCAAGTGGGAAATAAAATACAACGAATAGGGTTATAACAATTCATTTCATTCATTAGGTTTATTGTGGCCCGGCGAGAGGGCGTGCATTATCTCCAACCACCACCTCGTGTAATTCGTTCATTCATTCGTTCATACATTTCATTCTTTCGTGCACATACATTCGATCATTCATTCGATCATTCATATACTCCTTCTTCCTCCGGGTAGGGGATGGGTTTGCAAGACCCGAACCCTCATTCATTGGTGCTAGAGGGGTACATGAATCCCCAAAAACGCGGTTCCCCTTCTTTCACTAATCTCCTAGTGAAGTCTAGGTTACCGTAATTGGTGAAACTAGTATATAAGGATTCCCGTCAGCCCAAGCTTCCCCGGTTCACCAAATACACTAAGTCCCGGGCCCCCATTCATTGTGAACATTCATTTCTCGCCAAAACTTTTGGTAGGATATTCATAATAAAGGTTTTACATTAAAACATTGACCCTTAAAAGACTTTATATAAATATAGTATACTTTGGCTAAAACTTTTCACGTTAGGGTTGATAGGGTCATATTGTTAACTAATAGAAGAAAAACCCACCTGGTAGACAAAAGAACCCGGCCAAGACCTCACTGCTCAACCTCGTCTCCCACTGGATTAATATCTGTGTGGCAAAGGTAGTGTGAGACTCAAATATGACCACATTTGACGCTCGACAATGAAATGATATGCTATGGAATGCTTGAAACATAAGAGCATGTCCAATTATGATCATGAAAGCCATAAAATTCCATTAAACACGTAATTCACCAAGTTTCGTTCAATATACGACAACTCGTATCCATTCACGTTCATAACTTTCATACTTTCATACTTGCATTCATATGGTTATCAAGATCATATATCAATCATAAATCATAGCTTTAATAGATCCACGTTACATACAATTCACGGATACGAATAATAATCATAATACAAGCAAGAAAAGAGGTTCCCCAAAGCTGCCAATTTGAATGACACGGCCGTGTTGGATTTTCAAAGGAATTGGACACGGCCGTGTCCGAGGTTTAAAAATAAAAATTTCCAAGTCGAGGGCTTGACACGGCCGTGTTGAGTTTTCAAAGCATTTGGACACGGCCGTGTCCGATTTTTTGAAAATAATTTTCCAAAGTCGAGAGCCCAACACGGCCGTGTCCGTTTTCAGTTCAAAGCTGACACGGCCGTGTCAGCTCATCGTTTTGAAAGAGAAAACAGAGCAGAAGCTCTGTTTCTGCGAGGGAAAAGCTTTGAGGAGCAGGGCAGCAACAAGGAAGCTCTTATATCCCATCTAGACATATATCCAAGCCATAAAACTCAAGCAAATCATGTAATTCATTCATTTTTACAAGAATTCATGCACAAGGTGAACAAAATCATCATCAATCCTCATGATCTTCAAGCATGGAGCTTCAAGCTCCTTCAATGGCATATCATACAATAATCAACCAACATGAGATTCAAGCATATAGAAATGGTAAGGAAGCTTCAAACATCACCTTTCATGCATCAATTCTCAACTCAAACCAAGAGAATCCATTGTTCAAGATTAAACCCCAATTCATGCTCATATTCAAAACAACATGAATCCTTCACTCATGCCAAGCTATTCATAGATGAAAAGATAGAGAAAAAGATGGAGATTACAATTCATCAATTACCTTGGAGAAAGATGAAGAAGTGGTAACTCTTGAGCTCAAGGTTTGGAGGTTCAACAACGGAGGGTTTTCTGGGAGCTTCTTGTGGAGATGATGATGATGATGATCGATAAAATAGAAACAAGAAGAAGGAATGGGAGAATGCTGATATTTAGAGTCATTTGGGTAGGATACGGGTCGATCCAAGTTCGGTTCGTTTAATTAAAAGGTTCAAACAAGTTATAAAGTCGAGGCCATGGAAAGGTTCATTGTCGAAGGTTCAAATGATATAAAAAAAGTATAAGGTCAAGTTTAAAGGATAGGTATCGTCGAAACAAGTTCAACGCCGTTTATGGATCTCGGTTTCGAGGTCCGGAGTTCAAGATATCATGAAAACTATTATTCAAATAGGTCCCTAAACTTTCAAAAAGTGGCAATTAAGCCCAAACTCAATTTCCAATTGAGTCCAAAACATTCAAATAAATTACAATCAAGGCCACGGCACGCACATATAACACGAAAGATTTCAATTAACACCAAATTCAAGAAATTCACATTTTCACGATTCCGTTCATATATTCTAATCTCACATTGGAATTCATATGAAATCTAAACAAATAATTCAATTTATAAACGAGTTTAACCAATTAATCGAAGTATAAAATCATATAATTAAATGTAAATGCGCACGTAACACTTACCTGCACGTGTGAAAACACGGGGCGTTACAAGCTTCCTGGTACCGGCTCTGATACCATTTGAAACAGTGCAGGACCAGCCCAGTATGCAGATATTATCCCCTATGGGCAATCTGTGTCCCGGCTTTCCCTCAGGGGTTTTGTTCTTCCCAGTGGGTTGCGCCACCAAGGAAGATGTGTTTGCAAAGTAAGATTTCCATGCCCTTTATAAGGAGGACTTCGTTCTCCTTCCCAACCGATGTGGGATGCACGAAGTCCTCCTTATAAGGGAGATGAAAACCTTACCTTGCAAACGCGTTTTCCTTGGTGGCGCAACCCACTGGGAAGAACAAAACCCGTGCCGGGATAATATCTGTATACTGGGCTGGTCCTGTACTGTTTCAAATACATTGCCTTGATCAGTTTAAATCTTTGAGACTACTTGTATAATGATTGACTTGTTGTGTCAAAGCCTTAACAAGAAGTGAACCACTGTACATCTAACCCGAAGTGACTGCAACATTTACCTTGCTGATGAATTGTCAAAGACCGGCTCATATTGGTTTTCAAACTGATTTGCATGATCTTCCCTTGCCGATTTGACTTCATGATTAATTTCGGTGGCTGCGTGAATTAACCCAGTGCCAAGTATTTCTTGAGCATTGTTTTTTTTTATAGAATCCTCTCTTTCTTAGAAGAAAAATTGAGTCAAATAAGTGATTTGACTAAGCAATCTTAAACTCCTTAGCAAGTCTCTCAAGCCAATAAGAAACAAAGGGGTTGGACATGAAACTATGATAAGGATCCATCCTGACAAGAAAAGTTGAAGTTGCATGAAAATGGATCCCTACTCCAAAGAAATAATGAGGATGGAGCCATCGCCAGGTAATGCCAACGGTAAGAATATTGCGCTAAACTGTTCTCATGTATAACCAATTTTGTGATAGATTGTTTGATGTCAAATTGCTCTTCAATAATTCATCCTTAAGAGAAAGAAAAACATGGTGGTTTTGTTTCAAAGATCTTGAGTTATGGAATGGTTATTTAATTGGTTTGATTATGTGTTTTACCCAATTGTACACAAAGTTATTGGCACGTTAATATGGAATTATCTTCTCATTCTTTTTAAACTGAGAATTGATAAAAGAATTATGCTTATCTTGGATTATTAGAAAACACATCTTGCATAATTCTTTGGCATCAGCTTAAACACCTGAATATTCATGATTTCACCAAACTCCTTGGTGACTGCGCTAATCTCTTACATGATTACACTCATCATGGTACACTTTGACAATCTCTTCTGAGGAAAATGACCAATCTCTAAGGAGATTAAGGAGGCATTCATCTCATTTCATCATACATTTAGTGCTAGATGCTACTTTCGATATTATAAAGATTTCAGTAACTTTATTTCCAACCAACAAAATGGTTCTCTTTTAAATGCCTAGTCTCAACAATTTGTTTTTGGAAAATGATCAAAATTATGTACTTGTCACTCTAGATCAATCTAACTGGTTGCCAAGAATCCCTTGAGCATTGCCCTTGCAGGTACTTCTCCCTTCTCCAAGGAGAATGAGTAAATTAGACAATCAAACTAAGGAGGTTTCTCGATGAATTTAAATTTTATGAAAAAATCCCGAGTGATGCATCGAAAATCAGGAGAATCAAGTCAAACTTTGAGGAACATTTTCCAGCAAGTTCCTGACTTCCCAGAGAGGCCAAACTTGCCTCAACTCATTTGCTGAGATAACAACGAAAAACAAAGTTTGTGAAATGGAATCGGAACTAGTTTTAAAGCTATGGTTGGAACTAGAGGTAAAATTGTCAAGAGAAATATGTTTTCATTACATGTTACTCTCCTAATAGAGTAAGTTGGTGGTCAACTTTGAAAAAGGTGGCTCAAGAACTCTGATTTCTTAAAAGGAACTGATCTCACATCATGCCTCTTGTGCAAATGTTTTCTTCTGAAGAACTTTTGTTAAATTCCAAAACTAATAAAACAGTCATTTTCTCCTGAATAATCTTATCATGATAAGGTTTTTTTTTTTTTTTTTCAATTGAAAATACTTATGGATCTATGAGTGTTATCCTTGATGTATCTAACCCCTTTGCTAAGAACTTCTTGAGCACTCGATTTGCAAGTTTTTCTTTCAACCATGAGGAAATTGAGTAAAATGAATTTGACTAAGGAATCTTGAGTTCCTGCGGAGAATTTATGAACTTGAGCAGAAAATCAAGAAACCCAAATTTGCCTCTTAGTCATGTGTTGAGAATGCAAAGTAAACTGAATGCACAATCAAGCTGAAAAAGAATTGAATAAACCTTCTAGAGCAAATAAACGAAGATGACAATGTGATTGAAGTTATGACTACAATCAGGTGTAACTTTCAACATAAAAACCAAAGAACCTTAAGTTTCAAAGTAGAGAGGAAACCAAAAGAAGCATTTAAAGTAAGAGAATCAAGTCAATTCAAGAGGAACTCTATTTAGTTGTCTCTAAGTCTTGGGAAAGCATTAACCTCATGTGTTGAATTAGCTGCAAACAGCGAAGCTGGATACACCACCATATCTAAGCTCCTTCATAACAAGAACCTACATTAAAATTGCACTACTCAAGGTAATCCGACCATAATTAGGTTAGGGTGAGCAGACAAGTACACTCAATCTAATCCTTCATTTCTCTTGCTCTGCTTGAAATCAATCTCATATTGTCTGCCTCTGCTAGTACTTATTTTAATGCAAAATGATTGCTGAAGACACTCTTATTGAGTTATCATCTTGTTTGTAAACTTCTCCCCTCACTTGTTGATATATCATCTAAGTCAAAGTCCCTTGAACCCGGTATGATGGTATTATACTGGAGTCAAACTGGAACTTATAATACCAACCTTGTGATACCGTTGAGCGTTGAACTTACTCTAATACATTGGTTCTGAGCTTCAAATAATGAAGAGTATTTAATCTCGTCTAAATTGTATGAACCTCTCACTATTTACTATAGAACTCATCTATTGGGAATGGAACTTCCGCTTCGGCAGAACGTCGGGGAAGTTGATCCAAACATCTTGCTCCATTTGACTAAAAATTCTTGAAAAATATTCTATTAAAACCACTTGATCAGGGATCTAATGCTTGACATCTGATTTGAACATCTTATCAAAGTTGAATGATAACCTTTTGAAAAGAAATAAGTATGATCTGTTTCTTTCATCTCACAAGTGCATTTTGCAAGCTGTTGTTCATGCTCATATTGATACCAAGTCGGTATACACAGACCTTCCCTGATAATCCAACATCATTGACTCAGAGTTATCCTATTCATAAAGGTTCTATGTTTCTTGCCCACTTATACAAGGTGGCACCCCAACAAGTTTTGATAGTTGAGTTGAAATTCTCAAAGTAGGGGGAGATTGTGCTCCACCTGCCTTTCTTGATGATGAAGGGGGAGAATGTGTGTGTTCATGTATGTGTTCTCCTGTTATATATCTGTTGCAACTCATGAGAATGGTGCCTGATTTATGAGGATTACTTTTACTACCGAATGAACCAAGTTTTTTTTAACAACTGACCAAATATTCATTGTGTCAGGGGGAGTTTCACTCTAACGGGAAACTCTCTTGTCATCATCAAAAAGGGGGAGATTGTTGCCCCTTTGGAACTTAATTGAAACGTATTATTTTGATGATTAACAATTTGGTGTTTTCCTGATGGTTTATTATCTTAAATTATACTGAGTATTGGATCACAAGTTCTTTGTAGTAATGATGAGAAAATATGTGGCATGGCATTCACACTCTTATAAATCTGAGTACCAATTAAATCCTAAAAGTATACTTGGACAATGTGATATTCAATCTCAAAGCAAAAGGCCTTTTAACGTTCATATTAGAGGTTGTTGTCAAAGACAACCAAGCTGTAGCTATCAAAGAGCCATCTCGTACTTTCACCATTTTGTTACTCTATACTATAGCCCTACTTGCAGGTTTTCAGAAGTAGAAGCATGGTCTTTCAGACATCAGCTTTTTGGTACATTTTAGGTACAAAAAGCTGATCACTTTCCCGATCAACGTGCAGTTCAAAATTCAAAGGGCTGCTCAACAGCTCTATTGTTCAGAGTCTATTTAAGAGGAGGAGTTGCAACCATTGTAGAATTCAAGCTCCTACAATGGCTGTTAAACAGATAGAGTCTTGTATCTCATAGTGTTAAGCTTTTAGGTTGCTCGGGTCCTGGAAGAACTGATACCATAGTCTTGAGTACATAGGTTCTAGTAGATTCCATTGTTTGTTATATCTTGAACTTTTACAATAAAACTTCTACTTCCTTCCGGTGATATACACATAGAGACCATGGAGTTCTCATATTGTTGAGCTTGTAGTTTAGAAGGGTAGGAGCGATTGAGTTGAGTCTTGGGACTTAACCATAGTATCTTTTGGTACTAGGCGTTCCAATTGTGCTGTAATTGTATATCAAACCTTGTATCTCTCTATATTGAATTCCTCTTTAAAATCCTAAGCATAACAACCTTAGATAGTGAACTAACTTATCCAACTAGTGTTTTCACAGTTGTGATATGCCAACCACTCTAAATCTTATTGTGTTTCAAGTTCTCCATCTTTCAAGTTATGTTCTAATTCTGCCAACTGCTTTGATGGCTGGTGCCAACCAGTGGTGAGATACGACCCCACGCTCAAATTCTAATAGCAGTGACATTAATTAATTAATACACCTAATTAATTAGTTCACAAATCACACTACCATAATCTAGCAATGGGTGTATACCTAATAGCGAAATGAATTGAAGAACATTTCAGTCAATGACTATCAGAGAGATACAATCCTCCTACCATTCTATCTATTAATCAAGATGTAAGGCATGAGCATAATCTTAGATCCTTAATAATCTTGATCATTAAAGGTAAGTTCGTTTCATATCTATTTAGATCTCAATCCAAGAGAACACTATTTTCTTGACGTTTTGATCTTATCCACCATGGCCAAGGATTTCATTTAATGGACTACGAACGACTTAATCAGTAAGAGATCATCTTGCTCCTAACAAGTGTAGGTCCTTTATTGATTCTACTAATTCTACATATGTCACTTATGTAATCCCAACATAGACTAGAATTCAGTTGTCTAAAGTCAACATCCTTTTGAGTCCATATCAAATATTTAGCTCGTATGAGACATTACAGAATCTCAATCAAAGGATTATTAATCACGTCATTAACTTGTAAAATATTTCCTAATTTGGAGGTTTTAGGAAACATCATTTCCCATTTAGGAATATTCTCACACGAGACACCTTAGTGAGCTTGTTCTAGTAACAATCACCCATGTGCATTACGTACGCATCACCATATACACTTTCACCCCCATGAAACTGGGTGATCCTTCTGAAGGACGTAACCACACAAGCAAGTCTCAACAGAGTCAAAGTTGACACTCCCACTGTCTGTCGAGCTCATTAACTTGGGGTAGTTTCTAACCCTCGCTTAAGTTAAGAACTTGTTTCATATGTCGTTCCCATAACGACAAAGTTCTTAATACTATCATAGATTAGGGGAATTCAAAACATGCACAAATAATCAAAACCAAACAAAACATCAAACAACAAATAAACAAGTTATTATCTATGAATAAAATTATTTCGTTTATTATTCAAAAATTATTTGTGATTTTACAAGGAAATATAAAAGCAAACTATTTACCATATCTGCTTTAAGGGAACTATTCCTAACATTTAGAGCAGGAATCAAAAACAAGAAGCTACATAATGAAAAGGCTAGAGTAAGTGTGAAGTGTGCTAATAAAAATTGCAAGTGGAGGGTGTACACTTCAACATTGCCTAATAGTACAATTTTTATGGTGAAGAATGAGGTGATGAATCATACATGTGTGAGAGTAGACAAAGTAAAAGAGCCCAATGCAAATTGGATAGCGGATAAACTCGTTCCCATAATGAAGACTCATCCAAACATGAAAATGGAAGGGTTGAAGACATAATTGAAGAATAAATATTAGGTGAAGCCTAGATATATGCAGCTTTATAGAGCAAGATGCAAGGTAACAAACATAATTCAGGGATTTCCCGGAAAGTCATATACTTTAATGCCTGGGTATGCTACGATGATATAGAGGAAAACCCATGGAAGTGTTACTGCATTCCAATATTTCGAGGATGGGGATGGGAATATCCCTATGGAACCAGCCTTTAAAAGGTTTTTTATGGGATTAGATGCTTTGGAACAGGGATTTTTAGAAGGATGCCAACCTTTCATAGGTTTTGATGGTTGCCATTTGAAAGGCAATTTTGGTGGAATCTGTTGGGAAAAACACGAACAAAAGCGCTACGAAATTTAAATTTTTTCCCCAAAAGCAAGATTTAGACTTGCAATTCTTATTCCCGATTCATAGAGAACCAAGAACTTACTTAGATTGTAGCTTTCTTGATACGTTTGAGCCACCCACAAACGCTCTTCAAGCGGTAAGTCCCACGAGCTCCTTTTAAATCTTCAAGACTCCAAATTACCCCTCTAGAGAATAGTCGACACTAACCTCAATCACGATCTATACAGGGAGGATGGTAGTGCTATGTTTAGTATTTAGGCTCTCTAGGGTTTAGGTGATATTTTGGAAGAAGATAAATTTTTACTCTCTCTCTCTCTCTCATGGGGTTTGAACCCCTTGCTTAAATAGCTAGGTTTGGGTTCGAATCCCCTATGCTTAGGGAACAAGATTCCTCAATCTTCTAAGCATAGGATTTCTTGTCAACTAAGAAAGGTTTTCTATTTTAACCAGAAGTCTCCTTTTGACCAACTTACCTTGCAAGAAATAATATCTAACTTCTTTAGATATTTCATGAGATATTTTATTTATACATAATAAATAATTTAATGCTAATAATTAATTATTTACTAGACTTGAAATTCCAAATTTAGGTTTTAATTAATTCATAATTAAATTAAAACTCATTAAATAATTAAATAATTTTAATTATTTAAGCATTACCATACGTGTGTCATCTCGAGATACGTGCCCTATGCACGTGTGGCCTATACCAAGCCATTGGTTGGTTCGATAAACTAGTTTAATCGATTCAAGCCTTCACCCTCATGACCGGGCATTTGTGTGTGACCCTTTACGTTCTTTATTCAATTAGCAGTGACACTGATTAATTAATTTCCTTATTAATTAATCCGTCCACAGATCGTACTACCATAGTCTAGCAACAGGTGTGTGACCCCTAACTGAATAAGAATGTATCAATTTGAAAAAACCTTTAAGTCATTTACATGTATGAAATAAGGTCCTTCTACAACCTATCTCTCAATCAAGATCTAGGGTAAGGGAACCCTAATAATCCTGATCTTAAAGTTGAGTTCACTTCATATCCATTTTGATCTAGATTCAAGAAACTCATTTCCTGACCTCGATCCACTGCCTTGGCCAAGATCTCCTAGATGACATATGAATGACTTCCACAATAAGAGATCAATTTGCTAATGCAAGTGTAGGTTCATTATTAATTCTCATATGCTTCCATGTGCCACTTGTGCAGCCCTAATGTAAGTCTTGATTCAACTGTCTCGAGCGACATCTTTTTAGGCTTATACCTAAGAGTGCAGAGTTAGCTCACACAAAGTATTGATGGAATCTTAAGTCTAAGGACTAATCAATCACATCAATGGCTTGTGAGATATTTCCTAATCTGGAAGTTTCTATTTCAGAAAATAGAAACTTCCTTTCCCATTTTTGAATCTTCTCACGCGGGACACCTCAGTGTACTCATTTAGAACAAAAGAGCACCCCCATGTATCACGCACGTATTAGCCATACACTTTGCATCCCATGAAACAAGGTGGTCCTTCTCAAGGGCATGATCACACGAGCAAGCCTCAAGTGAGTCATATTGACACTCTCACTGTCTATTGGACTCATCAACTTGGAGTGATTTCTAATCATGACTTATGTGATTTAGGACTCGTTCCATGGACCACTTCACCTAAGTGGTTGAGTCCTATAAGTCAATTAGAATAGAGGAGTTCTTATACATATGCAACAAAGTAATAATACAATCAAACAAGAGCATATAAAGAAGTGTTGCCTTATGATCAAATCATTTTGTTTATTATTCAAAGATTGTCTGTGATTAACAAATGAAAAAGTACTAAACAAATTACAATATCGGCTTTAAGGGCGCTATTCCTAACAGAATCTTACTTTCAGGTATGTCAATAGATGGGAACTTGGGACTTTATCCTTTAGCTTTTGGTGTAGTTGAGAGAATCATGAGTCTTGGGGGTTTTTCCTACATTGCCTTTCTGAGATGCTTGGTGGATCTGAAGATAATAAACCGTGGGGTTTTTATGGGTGACAGACAAAAGATAATTGCATAAATCTTTCTTATACATTCTATACATTTCTTTCATATAAATTTCATAACAAAATTTTGTTTTTCTTGAAGGGTCTTAAGGTTGCAGTTTATGAAATTGCTCACGAAGCTGTGCATAGCAGATATTGTAGGCATATATATGGCAACCATGTTGGATTGTTGGTGAATAAGCTGTTTTGGGCTGCATGTAGGTCCTACACCAAATGTGGATTAACGCAAGCTATGAATAGATTGAAGGAGGGAAAACCATTAGCTTTTGAGTATGTGAACAACATTGGAGATGAAAGAACATGGGCAAGATATGCATTTAACATAAATATTAAGAATGATCACAACACAAATAACATTAGTGAGTCTTTCAATCACTGGATTGGAGAGCTTAGAGATAACCAAATTCAAAGGCTTATTGATGGTTTAAGGTCAAAGGTTATGCATAGGCTTGAAGTCAGATATCAGCGGTGCAAGAAATGGAATAGCAAAGTGACAGGGAGAGTTATCAAAATATTAAATGTTGTTAAACCAGATAGGGGTAAATGTGATATACTTGTAGGTAGGAGTCATGAATTTCAGATTAATGATGAAAATCATCATTACATAGTGGACTTGAAAGAGCACAAGTATGGTTGCAGATTCTGGGATCTCACTGGCATTCCCTGTAGACATGCAACAGTTGCCATTACTTATAAGAGGCAAGATTTGGAGGATTTTGTACACTCAAAGTACTCGGTGTCATTATTTGGCAAAAGCTACACTCACAGAATCAAAGGAATCCCTGACCTGACTTTTGGCCAGATTTTTCAGGTCTTCTCCAAAAACAATCCACCCTCAAATCATCAAAAGACAACCAAGTAGGCCAAAGAAGCACAAAAGAAGGGAGTTAGGTGAAACTCCTAGAGTAATACCTTCAAAAAAAGGGAAAAGATAAGACGTGGGAGTTGAGGGACACTTGGTCACAAAAAAAGAGGTTGTCCTCAAAGACAGCTAAGTTCATTTTCTGTATTTTTATTAAATTTGGTAATAATATTTGTATATTAATTATGCTTTTTTCAAGGGGTTGGAACATCTGCAAGACCATCGGCTACACAAGCTAAAGCTGCTCTTGTTACATCTAACCATGTAAGTGTTGGAAAAACGAATTAGAAAAATAGCAGAAATTAAAATTTTTTCCAACTAAGCAAGATCGAAAACTCGTAATTCTTATTCCTAAATTTGTAGAGATCAAGAAACTCACTTACGTAGCAGCTTTCTTGACACGTTCTAGCCGCCCAAGAACGCTCTTCACGCAGCTTGATCCCCAAAAGCTTCTTAGAATCTTTCAAGACTTCACGATAGAAGCCCTCTAGAGAAATAGTCCGTCAACCGCGACCACGATCCGAATAGGGAGGATTCTAGTTCTATATTTGGTGTTTAGGCTTTAGGGTTTAGTGTATAATTATGGAGAAGGAGAAATTTTTGTATGATCCATCCATGGGGTTCGAACCCCTCTATATATAGAGCTAGGGGTTCGAAACCCTCTATATATAGAGCTAGGGGTTCGAACCCCTTATCCCTTTTGGACAAGGATTCCAAAATCCTTTTGGAAAGGGATTTCTTGCTTGGAGACTAAGTCTCTAACTTTGACCAAAAGTCTCATTTTGATCTACTTGGAAAGCAAGAATTACATCCAACTCTTTTAGATATTTTATTTTACTTTATTTATTAAATAATAAATAACTTAAAGACTAATAATATAATTAATTCATAATTAATTATTTATTAGACTTTATTTCTGCAAAGTAGAACTTTAATATTAATTCAAAATTAAATCAAAGTCCATTAAATAATTAACACATTAATTATTTAATATATATACACATATACACGCACGTGACTACACGTGTCATTGATGACACGTGTCATACACGTGTTCCACATGTGTGATTCACACGTGTGGACCCCACTATTCACTTAATGGTTCGATCAACTCGTTTAATCGATTCAAGCCTTAACCCACGTGACCGGGTTGTTGTGTGTGACCCTCTAGGTTCTTAATTCAAGTAGCAGTGACCCTAATTAATTAATCAGTCCACAGATCAAACGACCATAGTCTAGCAACATGTGTTTGACCCCTAGCTGAATAAGAATGTCTCGATTCGAAAGAACAGAGTCATTGACATATGTGATATACAATCCTCCTACGTCCCATCTCTCAACCAAGATCTAGGGTAAGAGAATAATTAGAACCCCAATAATCTTGATCTTAATGCTAAGTGCATTTCATATCCATTTGATCTCAATCCAAGAAACTCCTTTCGTGATGTCTTGATCCACTGCCTTGGCCAAGGACTCCTAGATGGCATATGAATGACTTACACAACAAGAGATCATCATCTTGCTAATGCAAGAGTAGGTCCTTTATTGATTCTCATATACTTTCATGTACCACTTGTGCAGCCCCAGCATAAGCCTTGAATCAGTTGTCTAAGGCGACACCCTTTAAAGCTTACACCTAAGACTTCAGAGTTAGCTCACAAAGTGTCAATGGAACCTCAAGTTTAAGGATCACTTAATCACCTCAATGACCCGTGAGATATTTCCTAATCTGGAAGTTTCTATTTCCAGATATAGAAACTTCCTTTCCCATTTAGGAATCTTCTCACACGGGGCACCTCAGTGTACCTACTTATGACAAGTAAGCACCCTCATGTATCACGCACGTATCAACTATACACTTTGTACCCCATGAAATAAGGTGGTCCTTCTTAAGGGCGTGATAACACGAGCAAGCCTCAAACGAGTCAGGCTGACACTCCCACTGTTTTTCGGACTCATCGGCTTGGAGTGATTTCTAATAATGACTTATGTGACATAGGGCTCGTCTCATGAACCACTTCACCTAAATGGTTGAGTCCCACAAGTCATATTGATTAGGGGAGTTCTTATACATGCACAGTCAAAAGGAAACACACAATCAAACAAGAGCATATAAAGAAGTGTTGCCTCAATTCATTTTATACAAAGATTGTCTGTGATTTACAAAAGGAAAGTAACAAAGCTGACTATTACATCGGCTTTCAGGGCACTATTCCTAACAATCTCCCACTTGCCCATCAAAGCCATTCAGGAGCTAATCTAAGTCCCATCTTCGCAAGATGACCTTCGAAAGCTTCTCGAGTAAGGGGTTTAGTAAGCGGGTCTGCCACGTTCTCTGCTGATGTGACCCTCTCGATTTGCACATCACCTCGTTTGATGATATCACGGATTAGGCGATACTTCCTCATAATGTGCTTGGTCCGTTGGTGAGATCTTGGTTCTCGTGCCTGAGCAACCGCCCCAATGTTGTCACAAAACATAGTAATGGGGTCTTTCATGCTAGGAACGACATTCAATTCTTGAATGAAGTTTCTAATCCAAACACCTTCCTTAGCTGCATCGTTTGTAGCTAAGTATTCGGCCTCAGTAGTCGAATCTGCAGTGGTCGTCTGCTTGGAACTTTTCCAACTCACTGCTCCGCCGTTAAGGCAGAAAATGTATCCTGACATTCACTTAAAATCATCTAAGTCAAATGCAAAGCTTGCATCGCAGTATCCTCCGATTACTAGATTTTTCTGTCCTCCGTATACTAAGGATAAATCCTTAGTGTTTCGTAAGTACTTTAGGATATTCTTCACGGCAGTCCAGTGACCTTCTCCAGGGTCTGATTGGAAATGGCTCGTTACACTAAGTGCATAAGCCAAATCCGGTCGAGTACATAGCATTGCATACATTATGCTACCTACTGCTGAGGCATAAGGCACATGAGTCATTCTTTCCTTCTCAAGGTTCGTCTTAGGACACATCTTCTTCGAAAGAGATGTTCCTACACTCATGGGAAGAACTTTATTCTTCGCATTCTCCATACTGAACCGTTTCAGTACTTTATCTATGTACATCGATTGTGATAGTCCTATTAATCTCTTAGATCTATCCCTATAGATCTTTATGCCGAGAATGTAGGACGCCTCACGAAGATCTTTCATCTCGAATTGGTTCGATAACAAAGATTTGGTAACTTTTATGTTATCCTTCGAATTCCCAATTAGAAGGATGTCATCAACATAAAGTACCAAGAATTGCATTAAAGTCTCCAATTCTTTTCTATACACGCAGGACTCATTCGAATTTTGAACGAAGCTAAACGCTTTGACTGCTTCATCAAAACGAATATTCCAATTCCTAGAAGCCTGTTTCAATCCGTAGATTGATCTTTGGAGTTTGCAAGCCTTTTGCTCACTCCCACTAAATGTGAAACCTATGGGTTGATCCATATAAATGTCTTTATCAATGTCTCTATTGAGAAAGGCAGTTTCACGTCCATTTGCCATATCTCATAGTCGTTATATGCAGCTATGGCAAGCATGATCCGAATGGACTTTTGCATTGCAACCGGTGAGAAGGTTTCATCAAAGTCCACACCGGGCCTTTGAGTGAAGCCTTTTGCAACCAATCTTACCTTATAGGCCGCAATGCTTCCATCTACTCTAAGATTTCTCTTAAAGATCCATTTGCAACCTATGGGTTTAACCCCATCAGGCAAATCTACCAAGGTCCAAACTTGGTTGGAGTACATGGAATCCATTTCAGATTTCATGGTTTGTTTCCACTGTTCAGAATCCGAGTCTGACAGTGCCTCCTCATATGTTAGAGGATCATTATCCTCTTGACAGATTTCGTGGAGAAAACCATACCATCTCTCCGGCTATCTAGGAGTGCGTTCAGAACGCCTTAAAGGAGGATTTTCACGTGTATCGAAGTTCGTGATCGGTTGAGGAGTGTCAGAATGGGACGTGTCCTCTAAATGTGGCGTGGGAATGTCTCGAATTTCTTCGAGTTCTTTGATCTAGCCTTTCTTTTCTTCTTGGAATGATTCCTCAAGAAAAGTTGCATTTCTTGAAACAAACACCTTTTGTTCAGTTTGATCATAGAAGTAGTATCCTATGGATTCCTTAGGATAGCCAACAAAGTAGCATAAGTTAGAACGAGCTTCTAACTTATCTCCCACTGTCCTCTTCACATAAGCAGGACAACCCCAAATTCTTAAGTAAGAATAACTAGGGATTTTACCATGCCACTACCTGAAAAACGCCCTATAGCAACGGATTTTGGCCCTATTAGCAATGGATTTCGGCTTAGCAACGAAAATTTTCCGTTGCTATAACCCTCGTGGCTAATCTGTAGCAACGGATTTAGCAACGAATTATTAGCAACGGATATTAGCAACGGAATTAGCAACAAACTTATAGCAACGGATTTAGCAATGAATTACTACCCACGGAAATTAACAACGGTTTTAACAATGATTTTTTTAGCAACAGATTTAGCAACGGATTTTCCGTTGCAAACCAACTAATAATTAATTAATTTTGTGTCTCGTTGCAAAATCCGTCGCAAAAACTAATAATTCAAATTAATAAATTAAAATTCCGTTTGTGGGGCCCCCCGGATCACCCCACCTAATCGAACCGAGCCCACACGAGCTAACACAATAATTCCACATTATTCGTGTTGAGTAGGAATTGAACCTTGGTCCCAAGTGAAGAAGGTTGAACCCCAAACCAGCTGGGCTAACTCCATTGTTGTTATTGTTATGTCATGTTTTTTATTTAACCACTATCAAATATTCATATACTAATTTAAATAATTAAATACTTGTTATCATATAGTTTAAATAAAAATATTTTTAAATATATAATTATTTATATTATAATACATATTCCGTTAAAAATTTAAAAATTTATTAATTAACTACATATCTCAAGTTTTAGTTATGAGATAAAAATATAATGTATATGAACTTAAGTATAACTTTTTATGACATACAAAAAAAAAGATGAAAGTTTTACATAACTAAATAATTAGATTTAGTTGGTTGTTGAACAAAGAACTTTTATGTTATATGAAGTATTCACTTATACATTTGTATTATTTAGCAAACGTAGTTGAATAACTTAATGAAGAATTATTTTATTAATATGAAACATTTATATTTGAATTTGTAGAATTATATCTAAATATTGAGGTATCATTGTGTTAAATTCTATATAAACCCCAAGCATGTATAATTATAATAATAATAATAATAATAATAATAATAATAATAATAATAATAATAATAATAATAATAATAATAATAATAATAATAATAATAATAATATTGTATATCAACTTAAGTATAAATTTTTATGACATATAAAAAAAAAATGAAAGTTTACATAATTAAATAATTAGATTTAGTTGGTAGTTGAATAAAGAACTAATTTTATGTCATCACTTATACATCTGTAGAACAATATCTGCATTTTGAGAAACTATTGTATTATTTAACAATCCTAGTTGAATAACTTAATGAAGAATTATTTTATTAATATGAAACATTTATATTTGAATTTGTAGAATTATATCTAAATATTGAAGAATTATTGTGTTAAATTCTATATAAACCCCAAGCATGTATATATATATATATATATATATATATATATATATATATATATATATATATATAATACTAATGTATATCAGCTTAAATGTAAGTTTTTATGACATATAAAAAAAAGATGAAAGTTTACATAATTAAATAATTAGATTTAGTTGGTAGTTGAATAAAGAACTAATTTTATGTCAATATGAAGTATTCACTTATACATTTGTAGAACAATATCTTCACTTATACATCTGTAGAACAATATCTGCATTTTGAGGAACTATTGTATTATTTAGCAATCATAGTTAAATAACTTAATATAAAGAATTATTTTCTTAATATGAAATATTTATATTTGAATTTATAGAATTATATCTATACATTGAGGAATTATTATGTTTCGCAATCGTTAGATGTTAAATTAAGAAGTTTTCTTTTAATATAATGAATTTATATTAAAATTTGTAGAATTAAATCTAAATATTAAGAAATTATTGTGTTATGCAACCCTTACATGTTAAATGAAAAACTTTTCTCTTAATATTTAAGTATTTATATGTGAATTTCGAGCGTTATATATGTGAATTTTAAGGAATTATGTGATATGCACATCTTTTAATGATTTATAATGTATATTATAAACACATATTATATATATGTATGTACGTATATTATATATAAACATATAATATTAATTATTATTTAATATTTAAGATATAAGATATATATGTCTATATATTACATATATAGATATATAATATTTAATACATATATATATTATAAATATTTTATATTTATACATAATATATGTATGTATATAATGTTATATGTATTATAAATATTATATATTTATATATAATATACATATGTATATAATATTATATATATATAATATTATATGTATTATAGATTATATAATATATATACGATATATATAATATCAATATATTAAATATTATATAATATAATAATAATAATAATATATAATATATTTTATGTATTTTATACATGTATATATTATATATACATATTGATGGGTCCGGGAAAGGGTGGATCCGAATCCGATCACTTTACGATTTGTATTATGTGGAGGAAACCACCGGAGCTTCGCCGGAGATGAGAAAGGGGTTCAACCTGTTGGGACAAGCACAAGGAAAGTCAGAAGGCCAAGCTGGGGGAACTGGGGGTGATACCCAGTTTGGCTCTCCGACGCTCAAGTCAGTTCAGTGTATGAAGGAATGTAAGTCCAGTCACAGTTGCAGAGGTGAAGAAAGCTCACCTGTGTAGAAGATGACTTTAGCTATTTATAGTTGAGGGTCAAGGGCCCTTTGGTCATTTGCCTCAAGTGGTCCTGGCCGAATGTTGCCCTAACACGTGGCGCTGTGAGAGAGAAACCTAGGAGGAATCTTCTGCAAAAGTGGCCAAAAAGTTAGTGCTGGCAACAGTGGCAGGTGCGCGGGCATGTACGTTGTGTCAGAGAGCCATGTGGGCGGTTGGTAACGAGGGCTTGAGAGCGCGCTCGTGTTCAACCTGGAGTACTGGAAGCCATGACATCCGCGGAGGGGAACGAAGGCTTCAGTTCAAATGACGAGCCGATAGGGGAGGCCACTCTGAGGGAGTGTGAGGCTCGAAGAGGGCTCCCTTGGCACGTGGGCGTACCGATCCTTTGGTATGTATGACGCTCGTTGGAGTGATAGCGCTCGTTGGGCTTAACTCCAGAAGAAGGGTTGCGCTCGAGGCGCTTAGCGCTCGTGTGCTGAAGGTGCAGCCTTGGGGAGACAAATGTCATCATCTTGGTGATGCCACGTGTCTTAGCGTGGGACGATCGTATTTTGACCCCATCATTTTGCCCCCCAATTCTGTAGTCTTTAGTGATAAGGACTGTAGAATTTTGACACGCTTAATCTCTTGCATGAAACGCTCGTATAGGATTTGGCGTGTTGAGCAATTTTTCCTCTGAATGCGCCATTAATGCGGTCTCTTCAATTGACCGTTCGTATCACTTCCGCATTAAATGCTGTACTTATTCTGAAGCATTCGAAATGTCAGAGCATTAAATGCGGGTGCGCGTGGGGCGCGTGAGCATTGGGAAGCATGTGCCGGTTCCATAAAGTGGGCGGTTTCCTAGGCGGGAAATGATTACCATTTTGAATTTATTGCCAAAAGCGATACCAACTTCCATCCCTATAAATACGGGATTCTGAGATCTTGTCACTCTTTACGCATTCAAAACTTCCAAGTCTCCTTTGCAAGAAAAATTCTCTCGCATCTCCAGCATCTTCAACCTCTTCTCCAGTTTTCTCCAAAACTTTCAAGGTAAATTTCCAGTGTAACTTTCTAACTTTGCTAACTGTAGATTTGGACTTTAGGATTTCGTAATCCCTTAGATTTTCCGCCTCTCTGAACCCAAATCTCTTTCCAAGAAAACTCCTAAAACTCCCAAATCCCAGTTTCTGCCATGGCCAACCAACATATTGAAGAATTTGCCCGTGAAATCCAAGAGATGGCCACTGAGAGTTCTTCTTCCCATGATTCCCCCAGAAACGAAGAATTGGGGGCGGCGGTGCTGGCTACGGAGGATAGAAACCCTGGCGGAACGGATCCTCTTTTTGAGGAGATGGATCTGGTTATGGAGGCAGAACGGCAAGGGTCTGTTCTCCCCATAACCCAAAGTGCCACGCATCCCCACCGCCATACCGTGACCGTGGCGGTTGCAAACCCGCTTCCAGTGGCGGAAGCCATAACCGGGCCTTCAGAAAGGGCCCGTGACAAGGGCAAAAGTAAGAAAACCCAAAAATCCAAAGGACCCAACGAGGGCGAAGGGTCAGGTTACCAGGCTACCGAGCGCACGCCTGATGAAACTCCCAGCACTGCCACCGTGGGAGATGTAAAGACGATGATGGCTCCCATTTACTGGGACGAGCGCTACTCGTGGAGAATTCCAGAAAACCACGAGCGTGCGAATCATCCGCCTCCCGGGGAAATGGCAGTGTACGTAGACACCGTGAGGTCAGGGGGCTTGAGGTTCCCTATCTCAGTCTCAATGGCCCATTTGTTGAATGACCTGGGCCTGTGTCCGTCCCAAATTGTGCCCAACGGCTTGGCCCTCTTAACGAGCTTCATAATTCTGATGAGGAGTATGGGTTACGTGCCCTGCTTGCGGAACTTCAACGCCCTATTTCAGGTGGTCAGTTCATCCCGCTCATCCCCCGAGGCCGGTTTTTATTATGTCCAAGCGAAGGCCCATATGAAACTGATCAATTCACCCTCGAGCACTTATGGCATTGATTGGAAAGAAAAGTTTATCTTTGTCAAGGCTCCAGCAGAAGAGGGCTTTGGGGTGATCACAGAATGGGGCTCGTACTCAAAGAGCCGTTTGCCACCCTCACTCCCCAGAGATTGGGCCAAAAGCCTGGCAACAACCCTAAGGGACGAGGGTCACCTTATACAAGCAAAGGACTGGATAGACGATGCCGAACTCATGTTCTTGTGTGGTCTTTCCAACGACCCTTATTTCCTTGACAACCCTCCGGCTCGTGACATAGAGAGAGACGGTTAGATTCTTAGGGCACTAACTTTAGATAGAAATAAATACTAACTCCTTTTTTAGTACTTGTAACTTGTAATCTGAGTAGATGATCTGAATATTTCTGACCCTTAAAAATTTCATTCTTGCAGGAGTCGCTATACTTGAAATGGCTGGCGGAATCAGACAAGCGGCTCGTTTTGCTCATGCGAACAGGAACCAGACCCCACAGGGGGACCAACAACGTGAACAGCAACGCCCTCGCAACCGCAACAATAGAGGGGACGCTCGTAGCGGCGCCAGCACGAGCGCAAATCCTGAGGTGCAGCCCCCTCGTGGCCGAGGGGAGCGTAGGTTGGTTCCCAGAGAGACAAGGGGGAGGTCAGAAGGAGCGGGAGATGCTCAGCCCCCCATTCCTGCAGAGCAAACAAGGCCAGTAACCACACTGGCGATAACAGAAGCTTCTCCGAGCGCAAACAGGCCTTCCCGCAAGAGGAAGAGAATGCCCGACTCTGCCGCAATCAAAGGAAAGGGCAAACAAGTTGTTGAGGGCCCCCGGGGCGAGGGGGAAACTTCCTCTTCAGAGGAAGAACGCATGTGGGAATTCCCCCGCAGAGGGGATAGAGACTTCTCAGGCGCCACTGATGGTGGGCCAGTTTTGCTGAGGCCTGGCTCGGTCCAGGCTGTCAACGAGAATTTGTACAGCAAGGCTCAATTCTCGGCTGACCACCGGCACCTCTACAGCGAATCTGTGGAGAAAGTGACCCTCGACGCAGCCCACGCTCTAATTTTCGTAAGTAATCATTCCTTGCATTCTTTCTTTTCTTTTCTGCAAGTCACAATTTTTCGGGCTAACACTTCTCCCCTCGTTTACGCAGCAAGTTCTTCCCCGGCTCAAAAATGTGCAAATGCGAGCCTCCATCTATGCCGACCGGAAGGCTAAATACAAGAAGATGGCGCGCTCGAATGATCCGGCTCAAATCCAATATGAGCTGAATGCAGAGATTGCCAAGTATGAGTCCCTCAAGGGCTTGTTCGAAACAACGGAAGAGGAATTGGGGAAGCTGAAGGAAGATTTTGTAGCGGTTGACGGCGCTCGAATTAATTTGGGCAACCAGCTGGCCCAGGCCAACGAGCGGTGCAAGAAGGCCGAGGCGGACAGGGAAAGCTGGAAAGCAAGGGCACTTGAGGCCGAGCGCAAATTCAACGATGCCATGAACGAGTGGCCACGGAGCCTAGAGCGCGCAAATAAGGAGGCTCTCATCAAGTTCTGTCATTCCAAGGCTTTCAATTTCGCTGCTTCCCTGCATTGCTTAGAAGAGGCTCAGAAGGCTTTTAATCTAGCCATCGAGCAAGGCATACATAAGGGGCTGACGGATCCTGCTATGAAAGAGGCCGAGGGCACGGGGCTCATGTTTAACGAGCGCTGTGAGGAGGAAGATGACGAGGGCGATAACCCTGCTGATTCCATCGCGGAGCCTGAGTACGGGTTCTTGGTCAAGCTCCTTCAAGATGAGTACATGGATGCTCATCCGGCGGGTAATGCTGCTCAAAACGACGATCCCGAGAACGAGCCACAAGCGCCGGTCGTAGAGGATGCCCCAATCCCAATTGATGAAGGTGCCAACGCCCCCGCTCCAGATGCCCATGCGCCTGCTCTAGATGCCAATGCCCTCAACGATCCGCAAGCCCATCCGCAAGAGCCTGAGGGTCCAGTTCACGGCCCAGTTCATGGCCCAGTTCTGGTGATTGTTGATGAGGACGTCGCCCCAGCCGCTTGAAACTCCTTCCTTTATAGCTTTTCCTTGTATTTTCTTGTTTTCCTGTCTTCTGTAATGGTATTTCCTGGGCTTTTGAGCCCCTTTACTTTGTAACAACTCCTCTGCAATGAATGAATATCTCTTTTTCCATGACTTTGCTCTTCTGTTTATTTATAAGTCACATAATAAGACTGTGTAGCATATTCCGTGGACGTTTTACTTCTGTAATGCAATGAAAATTTTGTCTAAGTCTTGAGCGATCGTGGGGGTCTTATTGTGAGATTGCCCCCCCACTCGAGACTTGTATAAATTTTTCCTTTGTAAATTTGTCTAAGTGTTGAGCGATCGTGAGGGTCTTATGGTGAGATTGCCCCCCCCCCCCCCCGCTCAAGACTTATATAAATTTTCCCTTTGTAAATTTATCTAAGTGTTGAGCGATCGTGAGGGTCTTATGGTGAGATTGCCCCCCCCGCTCAAGACTTGTATAAATTTCGTTTTGCCTTTGGGGGAATTTTGCTAAGTCCTGAGTGTGTTCGAGGGTCTTACTGAGTGGTTGCCCTCGTTCAAGACTTGTGACATTCTTTCCGCCCTTGGGGGATTTTGCTAGGTCTTGAGTATTTGCGAGGGTCTTACTGAGTGGTTGCCCTCGTTCAAGACTGGTGCAATTCCTTTTTGATTCTGAAACCATCGTTCGAGCGCTCTGGCTTTTATTTATTTATTTTTTTTTTATTTTTTTTTTTGACAGGAAATCCCATTTTCGAGCGCAAGGCGTTTTAAGAAACGACCAAGGCCTACTAGGACTTTTTCTGTGGTAGATCCCGTTTTCGAACGCAAGGCGTTTTAAGAAACAACCAAGGCCCACTAGGATGAGTTCTTGTAGGGGATCCCGTTTTCGAGCGCAAGGTGTTTTAAGAAACAGCGAAGGCCTACTAGGATCCGTTCTTGTAGGAGATCCCGTTTTCGAGCGCAAGGCGTTTTAAGAAACAGCCAAGGCCTACTAGGATTGTCTTCACAATCTTCTTCCAACTTGCCTAATTGGTTTTGAGCGTAACCAGTCTATCCTAATGAGGGCGTCCCCCCATGCGGAGTAGAGTGCTGGCCAGCGTAACCCATAAGAGATAACAGCATACACAATGGAATGAGTTGCCAACCACGCTCGCAATGACGAGGGACGTGGGGCTTATTCATTCAAGCAACCAAAGGAACAGGGATATTAATGAAATTAAAAAGATTATGTTACCTCTTACTTTGATTGGAAGTACATAGAACCCGTCAAAGAGGGTTGTTACATCAGGGTTTGCAAGGAGCTTTTAAACATAAAACCGCCGGAGGTTACATGCGTTCCAAGGGCGAGACAAACGCTCACCTTGAAGTGTCTCCAGGGTGTAAGTGTTGTTAGCTCTGAGTTGTACGACCTTGAACGGGCCTTCCCAATTGGGGTCCAATTTCCCCACGTGCTTGGATACTTCCACTTTTTTCAAAACCAAGTCTCCCAGCTGGAAAGTTCTTTCCTTCACGCGCTTGTTGTACTGTTGGGCCACAGAGGCTTTATAGTGGTGGATCTTAGCCCACGCTTGGTCTCTCCTTTCATCCAGCAAGTCCAACTCCAAGCTCCTGTTGCCATCGTTGATATGAGGCTCGAAATAGCCGACACGAGCGGATTCATTTACTATCTCCGCCGGTATCATCGCTTCCGATCCATACACGAGCGCGTAAGGAGTTTCTCCAGTGGCCGTTCGTGGGGTGGTGCGATAAGCCCAAAGCGCTCCTTGCAACTCCTCAGCCCATTCACTTTTCTTGCTCTCAAGCATGGTTTTCAGATGTTGCAAGATGATCCTATTGGTAACTTCTGCTTGTCCATTGGATTGGGGATGTCCTACCGAGGTAAATCGCTGTTCTATCCCCAACTCAGAACACCACTCTCGTGTGTCAGCTGCTATGAACTGGGATCCATTGTCAGAAATGAGCACCCTCGGTATGCCGTACCTGCAAATGATGTTCTTCCAAATGAAGTCTCTCACAACCTTGAAAGTGATTTTCGCAACAGCTTCGGCCTCGGCCCACTTGGTGAAGTAGTCGACGGCTAAAATGACAAACTTCCTTTGTCCCGCAGCCATGGGCAAGGGACCCACAATGTCTATTCCCCACTGGTCAAAAGGCCAAGAGACGTCTATTGGGATCATCTGTGCGGCTGGCAATTGAGGGAGATTTGAATGAAATTGGCATTTGGGGCACTTCCTCGAAAATTCAATGGCATCCTGGAGAACCGTAGGCCAATAAAACCCACTTCTCAGAATCTTTTTTGCCAAGATACGCCCTCCGGAATGATTCCCGCAACTTCCATTGTGTATGAGCTCGAGCGTCTCCTTCGCTTGTGAGGGCCTTAGGCATCTCATTGGGGGTCCTTGAAATGATCTTTTGAACAATCTCCCCTCGGGATCCAGAGCGAAACGAGGGGCCTTATTTCTGACTTTCCTGGCTTCCACCTTGTCAGTGGGAGTAATTCCATCCCTAAGGAAAATGACGATGTCGTCAAGCCAACAGGGCTCGTTTGGATCAATCATGGCGATCATCTCGGCGGCGACCCTTTCCTTGATCAAAGGTTCCTCAGTTCTAAGGAACGTAACAGAACGTTCGGAAGTGCCTTCTAAAGCTGAAGCAAACTTTGACAGAGCGTCCGCACGCTCGTTTTCTCCTCGTGGCACTTGAAGTAGATGAAATTCCTTGAACTTCCCAATGATTTCTCTGGCTTTCTTTAAGTACTGTACCATGGTGGTTTCTCGAGCTTCATAAGTTCCTTCAATCTGGCTCGCTATTAACTGTGAATCCACATAAGCAGTGATTCTGGAGGCTCCATTCTGAAAAGCAATATTCAACCCTTGCACGAGGGCTTCATATTCTGCTTCGTTATTAGTGACCTGGAAATCCAGCTTGATTGCAAAATCCAGCTCAATCCCATCGGGGTTTCTTAGGGCCACTCCTATTCCTCCCCCTTGAGAGGTTGAGGAACCATCTGTGTGCAGTACCCATAACCCCTCATTCTCCGTAACGGTGGGCTCGAAACCAAAGCGCTCAACCAACAAATCCGCCACAACCTGAGCCTGTATCGCGGTCCTGGGCTCGAAACATAGGTCAAACTGGCTCAATTCGATGGCCCACTTAATTAATCTGCCAGATACGTCCGGTTTGGACAACACTTGCTTCAAGGGTTGGTCGGTGAGAACTGTTATGGAGTGCGCTTGAAAGTACGGCCTTAGCCTTCTGGAGGCGTTAATAAGAGCGAACGCAAATTTCTCAATCTCCAAATATTTCTTTTCAGCCCCTTGCAATGTTTTGCTTAGATAGTAAACGGGTAAGTGTTTCCGCTCGCGCACAGCGATTAAAACCGCGCTCGTGGCTTCGGGAGACACGGAAAGATACATGAATAACCTCTCGCCTTCAACAGGCTTAGTCAGCAGTGGAGCGCTCGATAAATAAGCCTTCATATCCTGCAGCGCCCTTTCGTATTCCTCTGTCCAAACAAAGTTACGTGCGTTCCTCAAAATTTTGAAGAAGGGAAGGTTCCTGTCCGCCGAGCGCGAAATAAATCTGTTCAATGAGATGATTTTGCCTACCAGGACTTGCACTTCCCGCAGGTTTCGAGGGGAGGGAATTTCCAGGATGGCCTTGATCTTCTCCGGATTGGCCTCAATTCCCCTCTGGCTGACCATGTATCCCAAGAACTTTCCCCCCTGTACTCCAAAGGTGCACTTTGAGGGGTTCAACTTCATTCCATACTGTCGCAGGATTGAAAAGGTGCGCTTGAGATCTTCCAAGTGGGAATCCTGACGCTCGCTTTTGACAATCATATCATCCACATAAACCTCCATGGACCTCCCAATTTCACTTTCAAACATCCTATTGACGAGCCGTTGATACGTAGCCCCGGCGTTCTTAAGTCCAAAGGGCATGACTAGGAAGCAATAGACCCCCAAATGGACAACGAACGAGGTTTTGGGGCGATCCTCTGGAGCCATAAAGATCTGGTAATATCCCTGGAAAGCATCCATCATGCTCATGAGTCCGCAACCAGCGGTCGAATCTACCAATTGATCAATCCGGGGCAACGGGTATGGATCTTTAGGGCAGGCCTTGTTGAGATCCGTGAAATCGTTGCACATGCGCCATTTATTTGCGCTCTTGGGCACCAAGACGACGTTGCATAGCCACTCTGGATACAAGATGGGCTCGATATACTGAGCCTCCAAGAGCTTATTGACTTCCTCTTCAATGACTTTCTTTCGAAAGCCATGTACATCCCGTTTTTTCTGCTTGATAGGCTTGAAAGATGGATCCACATTAAGTCTATGGACAATGACGCTCGGGTCAATTCCTGTGAGATCAGAGGCTTTCCACGCGAACACATCTTTGTTCTCCCTTAGAAAGTCAATCATCATGATCTGAGAAGGCCCTGAGAGGTTCGAGCCGATCTGGGTAGTCTTATCCTTGTTTCCAGGCTCCAGCTCAATGGTAAGGAATTTTTCTGAGGGTTCGATCCTTACCTCAGGGCGAGGAAGTTCGAGCGCCCTCTTCTTTCCTATCAAACGATCGCCAGATGCTGGTTCACTTTCTCCCGGCTCGTCTCCCTCTGAGGATGATCCACCAACGGTCCCTGGGGGAACATTTTCGAGGGGATTTTCCCCGTTGTCTCCCCTCTTCTTCTTGTTCAATTTTGCCCTTTTCCGTGCTGGGCTGTCCTCATCCAAGTTGGGGAAATCTACTGACTTCTTGGTGGAACCAATTTGGAAGGTTTTCTCCGCTTTTGGCTTTCTGAGGGACAGCATGTAACATTCCCAAGCCTCTCGCACATTGCACAGTACTTCTCCCACGCCCTCGGAAGTAGGGAATTTAATCTTCTGGTGATATGTGGAGATGATGGCTTTGAAATCAACGAGGGCAGGGCGCCCAATTATGATGTTATAGGGAATGTCAATCTCCACCACCGCGTACGTCACCAAGAGTGTTTTGCGCTGAGGGGCTCGGCCGAATGACGTAGCCAGGCGTATTTGCCCTCGTGGGACAACTTCTGAGCCTCCAAAGCCAATGAGGGCTGTTTTGAGAGGCTCGAGCGGGAGATCAACCTTCATCTTTAAGAATGTAGAGTAAGGCAAAACATTAACGGAGCTTCCACTATCTACCAATACCCTTTTTACAACATGATTATGAACATCTAAACTAACCACCATGGGACAATCTGAGGTTATACCCTCCCCATGGGGTGTTACAATATGTTCCAGATCCCTATCATCAAAGCCTATTACATCATTTTCTCTTGATCTTTGAGCGCTTGATCTCTGGATGGCGTAGATAGGTTTGGGCATTGCTGGGCGTTGGTTGTAGCTCCGGACGAACCTCCGTCGGGAGGCGTTTGAATCCCCTCCTGATGAGCCTCCTGCGATCATATTTATGACTGCGAAGGGCTCGTTTTCTTGCTCAGGGGCTTTGCCTTTATTACCTCGGCGGCTGCTGCTTTCAGGGGGTCCCCTACCCCTTGGGCTCTTTGACCGGGAAGGGCTCCTCCTTCTTCTTCCGGAGCGCTTATTGCATTGTTCATCGTAGCGCTCGAGCACTCGGACAAATTCCTTCAAGTGGCCCCCTGCGACGAACCTTTGGATTTCAGCCTCCAATTGGCGGCACTCATCCGTGTCGTGCCCTCTCTGCTTGTGGAAGGCGCAGTATTTGTTCGAGCGCCTGAGTGAGTCTGTCTCTCTCATTTTGATGGGTCTTTTGAAGAGCTTCTTATCGGAGAGATTATAGACTTCAGAATTTGGCCTGGTGAGCGGAATGCGCTCGAATCGACGAGGGGGTGGTGGCGACCTTCTGCGCTCCTGAGGGCGCTCCTTCTTAACGGCCACATCCCGCCCCCGCTCGTGATGAGGTCGCTCGTTCCTGGCCGGGCTGTGATGCCGGGGACCATTCGTCCCATACATATCTTCGAGCGCGAAGAACGGCTCGGCTATTTCTCTTAGGCCCATGAGAGTCCCAGGCCTCCTCTCCACGATGGCATCAGCAAACTTTCTGCTCACATATTGTTTGTGATCGACAGCCTGAAAAAGCACTGGGATCAAGAAATCCATTGAAGGCCTCTCCACCTGTAGGATCTCCTTGTTGAAGCGGGCGAAGAACGAGCGCAGAGATTCGCTCTTGCCTTGCACCACGTTGTACAGGGCCGTGGGTGCGGTAACTGGTGCCTTCAAAGAATTGAAGTGGTTGAGGAAGGCATTGGCCAGTTCTTCATACGAGTGGATCGAGCGCGGCGGCAGTCGCTTGTACCACTCTTGAGCCATTCCCACCAAGGAAGTGACAAACACTTTCGCCCAGTAATGGCTGGAATGCTCGTAAAGGTGCATGAGATGCACAAAATGATCCAAGTGTTCAGCTGGATCAGTTGTCCCGTCGTAACGGTTGATGGAAGTGGGGACTTTGGCCATACCTGCTTGGGCCATCAGAACTTCTTCGACGAGGGGTGAACCCCTTGCCAATGGATGATATTCATACGTGCCGAAGTTTTCCTCCGGCTCCTTTCGACGGGGGACCCTTGGTGGAGGGTCCTTAGTGCGGGTGCTTCTGGCGTCAACCCGTTCATCCCGACTAGGGGAGATCTGAGTTGAGCGCCCTCGTGAGAGCTGTCCCACCATATCCTTGAGACCCTGCAGCTGGTCTTGCACAGCCGCGAGGATGTCAGGATTTACGTCTGCTTGCTTGTCCTTATGGGCTCGTGAGCCCCTCCTGGAGACATGAGAGTCTCCTTCATTTTCGTTCACTCGCTCCGTGGGCTCTTTATTCCTGCCCACGGAGGGACGCTCGTTGTCCTCCTGCTGGGGCACAACTCTTGCTGGTGGTGGTGGTGGTTGTGCCCTCAGAACAGCCTGGGCTTCTCTAAGGGGAAAGTTTTGCTGTCCACCTAAAGGGGCCGCAACCTGAGTGGCCTGCCCAGAGGGAAAGTACATGGAATGGAACCTTTCCCATGCCCCCTGAGCCGCATGAACCTCACATTGGGCGTAGAGAGCCCTCAATTGTTGGGTGGTCAGTGGAGGTAACTCCACTCCTTCAATTTCCCTGGGGACCACCACTGGGAGTTGGAGTTGTCCGGCATGGTACGGCTGGACCGGCGGCATCATCATAGCCGGAGCAAGGGTGTAACCAGGCGGAGGCATCATATAAACTTGCACGCCAAGATTCATCTGGGGATGGACCCAGGAACTCTGTGCAAGCGGCGGTGGAGCTGAGAGAGAAACTCCTCCCGCGGTGGGGGGAATGGGCAGCGCTGGCGGCGCAGGCGGTGGTACGGGAGACTCTGCTTGTGGAGCCACTCCTGCGGCGGGAGGTGCTCCACCAGCGGCGACGGAAGGTGGTGGTGCTCCACCAGTAGCGGTGGAGGGAAGAATGATATTTGCGTCCTGGGAGGTGTTTTCTCCTCCTCCCACAGCTCCAGATCTCGTGGCAACCATGACTGTTAAAAGTGAGGAGGTGCTTGCTTTTCAACCAACAAAAGAAAGGAAGAAGATGAAAGACTGGTTTCCCACAGACGGCGCCAAAAATGATGGGTCCGGGAAAGGGTGGATCCGAATCCGATCACTTTACGATTTGTATTATGTGGAGGAAACCACCGGAGCTTCGCCGGAGATGAGAAAGGGGTTCAACCTGTTGGGACAAGCACAAGGAAAGTCAGAAGGCCAAGCTGGGGGAACTGGGGGTGATACCCAGTTTGGCTCTCCGACGCTCAAGTCAGTTCAGTGTATGAAGGAATGTAAGTCCAGTCACAGTTGCAGAGGTGAAGAAAGCTCACCTGTGTAGAAGATGACTTTAGCTATTTATAGTTGAGGGTCAAGGGCCCTTTGGTCATTTGCCTCAAGTGGTCCTGGCCGAATGTTGCCCTAACACGTGGCGCTGTGAGAGAGAAACCTAGGAGGAATCTTCTGCAAAAGTGGCCAAAAAGTTAGTGCTGGCAACAGTGGCAGGTGCGCGGGCATGTACGTTGTGTCAGAGAGCCATGTGGGCGGTTGGTAACGAGGGCTTGAGAGCGCGCTCGTGTTCAACCTGGAGTACTGGAAGCCATGACATCCGCGGAGGGGAACGAAGGCTTCAGTTCAAATGACGAGCCGATAGGGGAGGCCACTCTGAGGGAGTGTGACGCTCGAAGAGGGCTCCCTTGGCACGTGGGCGTACCGATCCTTTGGTATGTATGACGCTCGTTGGAGTGATAGCGCTCGTTGGGCTTAACTCCAGAAGAAGGGTTGCGCTCGAGGCGCTTAGCGCTCGTGTGCTGAAGGTGCAGCCTTGGGGAGACAAATGTCATCATCTTGGTGATGCCACGTGTCTTAGCGTGGGACGATCGTATTTTGACCCCATCACATATATAAAAAAGGGAGAGCCTGGGATTGAACCCAGGACCTCATGAAAATAAAATGAGCATCCAACCAACTTGGATACAATCCGTCGATATTTTGTTTCAACGAAATTTTATTTGACTTTTAAATATACTTAACGGTTCCGTCCAAAATTTAACGGTTGAGATAAAAAATGTAACAAAATGAAACAACGGGATTGTTTTTGTCTAATTCTAAAAGAATGGGACCAAAATTGAAAACGGCGCAATCCTATGAGACCAAAAATGTAATTTGCTCTATTTTTTATTATTCATTTATTTTTATTCCATATAGCAACGAAAAATTCGTTACTAAATTATAAATATTTTATTAATTTTTTTAATCATATGTTTATAGCAACGGATTTTCCATTGCTAATCTATTTTATATTTATTTATTTTTATTTTTTTTTCTTCCTTATAGCAACGAAAAATCCGTTGCTAAATAGCAACTGATTTTCCGTTGCCAATATTTTAAATATTTGTTTATTTTTATTTCTTTTTTCCCTTCCATATAGCAACGAAAAATCCATTGCTAAATAGCAACGGATTTTCCATTGCTAATCTATTTTATATTTATTTATTTTTATTTATTTTTTTTCTTCCTTATAGCAACGAAAAATCCGTTGCTAAATAGCAACGAATTTTCCGTTGCTAATATTTTAAATATTAGTTTATTTTTATTTATTTTTCTTCTTCCATATAGCAACGAAAAATCCGTTGCTAAATAGCAACGAATTTTTCGTTGATAATATTTTTTATATTTATTTATTTTTATTTCTTTTTTTTTATATAGCAACGAAAAATTCGTTGCTATCGAAAAATCCGTTGCTAAATAGCAACAGATTTTTCGTTGCTATTTAGCAACGGATTTTTCATTGCAAATATTTATAAATATTATATTATTTTTTATTAGATTTTTATTTTAATAGCAACGGAATTTCCGTCCCAATATATACCAATTTATTTATTTTTTGTATTATTTAATTTTAGCAACGAAAAATCTGTAGCTATTTTTTTTCATATATAGCAACGGATTTAGCAACGAAAATTCTGTTGCTAAAGCATTTTGCAACGAATTTTTTTTTCATTGCTATATCCGTTGCTAAATAGCAACGAATAATTTCCATTGCTAAATTTCCGTTGCTATATGACAGATTTCTAGTAGTGTGCCACATTTCATAGGACGTTTTTGGGACTGACTTAGAAGGAATAAGATTCAAAATCTTGGCTGCACTTTCTAGAGCATAGCCCCAGAAAGAAGGTGGTAAGTCAGTGAAACTCATCATGGAACGAACCATATCAAGTAGGGTTCGATTCCTTCTCTCAGAAACTCTATTAAGCTGAGGAGTTCCTGGAGGAGTCCACTGAGAAATAATCCCATTATCTCTGAGGTGATTAAGGAATTCTTCACTAAGATACTCACCACCTCGATCAGATCGAAATGTCTTGATCTTGTGACCAGTTTGGTTCTCAACCTCCTTTTGAAATTTTAAGAATTTCTCAAAAGCCTCAGATTTGTACTTCATTAAGTACACATAACCAAAACAACTAAAGTCATCAGTGAAGGTTATGAAGTACTGATGATTGTTTCGAGTGCTTACACTGAGCGGTCCACCAATTTTCAGACAGTTAGGTACGCTCGACACGTGTGAGTTTCGAGTGTTAGTATTTAATTATTACTTTCATTTATCCAATTTATATATATATATATATATATATATATATATATATATATATATATATATATATATATATATATGTGTGTGTTCTATTAATCGTATAAATTGTGTTCTAACATGATTACGTGAAAATATATGAAATAAATACTAATGTGAGAATTATTCTACATATTGAATTCAATGGTTACATGAATTAATTGTCCAACTTGTTTTAATTGTTTAATTGGCCTTAGTTGACATTTATTCAAATTAAAGGACCCAATTGCATGGAAACATTATTGGACCTAATTGATCATTCCAAACCTTTTGCACTTGATTGCATAACTTATGAACTTGGAGGATTTAGTTACAAATATCATATTTTCCCAAAATATATCACGGTATATGCATCTCTTCCACATTCTTCATTTCATTTTCATAAAAAATATCCAAGTTTGCTTCCTAGCTTCACCGAACCAAAACCATGGAGAAGGAAGGAGGGAAATTCTTCATCTTCAAGCTATGTTCCAAGAAATTTAGGGAATTCAAGCTCAAGCATCCATATTCATCATCTTCTTCCATTTCTTTCCATTCAAGGTGCATGTAAGATTGATTATGTGATTTCTTGCCAAGTCTATTTGATGCTAGGGTTAGGATTTAAGCTTGCTAACTTGATTAGTTTATGTTGGAAGCATGATTCTATGTTTTAAACTTGAATTGGTGCTTGAATTCTTGAGATTTATGGAGTTATATGCTAAGTTGATATTTGAGCTTGAAATGATGATTGGGATGATCAAGGCATGAAATAAGTGTTTATATTGTGTTTTATTGCACTTTGAGCATGCATGTAATGTTCCTTTCATGAATTAAGAGATTGAATTATGATGATTATGGTGATCTTTGGTTGTGGTTCGAAGCTCCCCTGCTTCGTCCCCTATTTCTATTCTTTCTGCATAACGGGAACGGCCCTTCCCGTTCCCAGTTGTTTTGGGGAAAGGCCGTTCCCATGTTTGAATTATGCGCATGGCGGCAAGGACGGGAATGACCATTCCCGATTTGGCTTGTAAGCCGGAACGGCCGTTCCCATCTTCGGGGAGCAACTTCGGGGAGCTGGGAACGGCCCTTCCCATTTTGAACTAAGGGCCGGAACGGCCGTTCCCAGGCCTCTGGAGAGGCAGTAACATTCTACATAAAAATGTAAGTTTGGGATTTAATTCCAATGGTTTATTTGACCCCAAATTGTGATTATATGATCAATTACAAGTCATAACATGATAATAATATGCTACATTGTTCATTGCACGATATCTCGTTATGTGATCATGCCGTGCGTCATATTTGGTACCATTGTCGAGTATTGTCTCACGTATGCACGTATGTCCTGTTTTCTTATCCAGTTCTTCTCCAGGGCGGAGATTATTGATCATGAGCACGTTCACGTATCCACGAGTCCTTGTGTCCCCTATCAGGCGAGGTTTAATTCCTAGTTATATAGAACCCGTATAACCTTTATGTGATCTTTCGGCCAAAAGGTATCTATATCTATAATTTTACATGAAATCACTTATCATTTCAAGCAAGTTGTTCATGAAAAGCAAGCAAGCAAGCAAGCCATGTTATTGTCATGAATCGTGCATGTTTTAGGCGAGTAAACAGGATTTTTCACGTTGGGCCCGAGGGTAGTGGCTTGAGCCAACCGAGAAAGCAAGGGCTGACGGGTAACTCTCGTCCTATCCTCACCACATTGGGATGAACCCTGAATCCGCTAGGAGATTAGTGGAGGAAGGAGTTTCGGGCTTAAGGATTCATGTACCCTCTTCTCAACACGTCGTGGATGGTAAAGGCTAGATACCTTCCCATCATTGGAGGGAGAAGGAGACTGGGGACGGGTCCGGCACCACGGATTGTCCTCGGGTTATTGCATGATTTCCATCCCATGAATGTGTTACTTGATTACACTATTGCACGATTGCACGATAATTAGATTGCATGATCACCTATTGATTAATAAAGCAAGCATGTTTCATGTACATTTGGAGTAAGGTTGGAGACCGCCCTCACTCGCCGGGGCCATGTATTGAATGCATGAAAATGATCAAGTATTTAATATTTATAATTGTATCCTGGGGCGAAGATATCTTATTATTGCACCTATATAATTATCTCTTATAAAACTTTACCCGAGAATATAGCTTGCATGCTATCTGTGCAAATTTTTATTTAAACCCTTCACTCGGTCTTCATAGACTGACGCATCTACCTTTCAGGTTATTGCAGGTGCACGCTAGGCGGGAAGTGAGTCGAGTCCAGTCCTTGTAGTCGAGTCAAGCACGGTGCATATTGTTTATTGTTACCTTAGAATTATTATTACAATTAATTGTTATATATATTTGGAGATGATAATGTATTGATATGTGAATAATATACGAGTTTTGTGCTAATTGATCAATGTCTTAGCATATTTAATAGTTATACTTGATAGTGAATCGATTATGCTTCCGCTTTATTCTATTGCATGTATGAGTTAGTCCCGCCATGCTTGTCATTTTATTTGCATTGTCACCCGTTCGCTATAGGTTAATTCATGTACGGGTTGCCCGTTTCGTATGTAGATCGACCTATAGTGCGGGAGTGTGGCATCTCCACGTGTAGGGGTGCTACATCTTAGTTGGTATCAGAGCGCGGTTGCAAAATCGAGGTTCTAGTGCCGTGTCGTGTCTAGTCTAGGTCGTACGGAATAGGAATTAATTGACAATTTGAGAGTCTTGCATGTTATTTGAATTTCTTGATCTACTTGAACTTACTTGAATTTATTGGAATTAATTGAATTACTTGACAACTTGTATATTGCATTGATTTATGCTATTAAGTGTTAATTTATTGATTTTGAATTGTTTGAGATTTACGTGATTGGTGTGTTTCAATTTATACGTTGATGAATTACTTTTTGCATTTCATGTTAAATTCTTGTCGTTGGCGTCAATTATATGATAATTGTGTGACATGAGCATGCCTTACCCACATGCATTTATTTTCAAAGGAAGTTGTGAGTTACAGGTTGTGAAAAGGTTATCAAACCACGGCCAATCGTTTGATGATTTCAGTTTATTACAAGATTACCCCTCTAACTTGGGAAGGGTAAGAAAGCGTGTCGAAAATTCGTACGGGGATTTGGAAATCATCATTCTTCCTATTGGGTTGAAATTCAGGTGATGGGATCCGGAAAGGAGGGATCAAACATGGAGATCATTTACTAGGTTTGAAAAAAAAATATATATCGAAGATGCTTAGGCCGGGAATTCTTGCAACAAGGAAGAGGTATTCTCGAGGAGTTGATGAGAAAGTGGCTTTAAAGATTACCAATTATGATATGGTTGAATTGGAAGATATGGAGCAACAAATCGAAATAATAAAGAAAGGCGAGGTGACAACTAGGGCGAATAACGGGATCATCGATGGAGACTAATTCGTGAGAAATATTTGAATTCAAGAATTCCAATCTCGGGTTCTCAACTTACACAAGGGATTACCAGGAAGATTCGGGAACCATTCAAAAATTTTATAATTGGGAAGTGTCGGGTCCAAGGAACTTCCAAATCAAATGAGGGAAAGATCCGAATTGAAGTCGGAGGAACTTGAAGATTTAGAAGACCGTGGGTAAACTAGAAACAATCAACAATCCAAGACAAGTTATAATACAACAATCAAGAAAAGTGCCGGGATAAAAATTTCCCCTACTACGGTGACAGGTTCTTCAATGTATTCATAAACACGTGCATTAAATTTGTTAATTGATTACCTCTCATTTATAAATGTTGTTATAGATGCTATTCGAGATTACCTACTTGATGTATTAAGTATATGCATAAATTAGTTGAAGTATTTAAATTTCTTCATTTATAGGTATACTTTAAATTAATATAATCGTCTCAACGTGTTGCATTTTTAAATTGGTGGTAATATGTGTATTAACATTTTAACCCGCATGCATTATTTAGTGTTTATTGAATATAGGCTCTCCCTATTCTCTACTCAATTATCTCTGCAATCCATTCTTACCAACTCGAGTTTAAAAAAAAGGGTATCTCTTAGCCATCGAGTACTATGTTGGCAACCGGGTCATCCGATTCTACTTGAAGTTCAGTAATATTTTGGGATCCGTGGGAACTAGTTGGTCCATGATGTAATGTGGTCCGGAGAGGTATAGATATTGAAATGATTATTGGGAGCTGGGAAATGCTGATAAGTTCAAGCAGATAAATATTCAGGGGTTTTGTCGACCATCAGAAATTAGTCAGCATCTTGGAGATACAGTGGTGCGGGAGAATGAACTTGTCTTTGCTTCAAGTCATGATGTCGGGAAATTACAGATATCAAAATTAAATTGGTAATGAGTAAGGAATGGTAAACGAGCTCAAGGAATTAGACAATCTTATTTTTTAGGGGAAGAGACGACCGGGAAATAAGCCAAAACCGGCAATTAAACCTCACTCGGGAGAGTTGGAACTTCCAGAAAACCAATTCCTTCCAAAGTCCTCTAACAGAATCGTGCAAAAGAAATCTTTCCTCCCTCTTACACAAAGAAAAAGGTCCCATCATCGACAGCATCTTCGATTTATTACTGTTCTAAGAATGTGGATGCCTTTGAGTGGTGTGGGTGTGTAGTCTCAGGATATCAGTTGACTCAGTAAATAGAAAAGGATTCAACTTGGTTAGTACTCGGAACTAATCACAAGTTTTAATTGGGTAACTCCGACAAGAGATTTCTTATAAAGTTGTTACTTATACCCTAGAGATGCCTGTAACGGCGCATCGTCCTTTTCATTTGTGCTGCTGCCGTCGCTCCCATAAATGTACCAGTAGCCGTGAACTTGTTTGAAAAAATTGAAGCCAATCGACCGTCTCTTTCAAGATCTTTGCTCGAGAGAGTGTTTTACTCCGACTAAGGAGGTTGAGGACATAATAAAATCTGTCCTCTCTGTTGTCGGATAAGAGTTTGCTTGGAGCACAAAGCCAGTCTTTTAAGCTTGGATACACAACCACCCCTAACAAGAAACTTAACGGTTATGGTTACTTCTAACTTCGGGCCCAAAAAGGGTAAGCAAGGGAACCAACCTAAAAATGATTCGATTGACAAATTTGAGATTTAGATTGGCTTGAATCTACGGTGACTTACAATAATGACTTATGGAACGCGAAGAAAAGGAAAAGGAACACCAAGGCCGAGGAAATGTCGAGAATTGAAAGTTTGAATCGGGATGAAAAAAGGGAAGTGCTTTGAGAAATTTCGGGAACAAGGGTTAAGGATGAGAAGGTAATAGAGCAGGGAGGAAACTTTGGTTACAAGGTACTATATGTTGAACATTTGAGGCATGATAGTACAGTGGGAAAAGATTTCAACCAAGAGATCAGGTATTCAGTCGGATTGTTACAAATGCAGGAAACTTCAATTCTTCAATCCCCGGTGAACGATACAGTTAATCATACATACCACGAGCATCATTTAATTTATTGCCTACGTGATTCCTTGTTTACTATCAATTTATTTTATGTGAACAACAACTTGATATAATTGATACCTTTTACCTAATCTTTACGTGATAATTGTGAACTACGTATTTAATTGTTTGCTTGGATTTTATTTCGTGTGCGTGAGAGACGGGGATTCTCTCATTGTTGCTCGAGGGACGGGGTTCCCTCATTGCTTGTCAAGAGACGGGGTTCTCTTGTTATTGTTTGAGAGACGGGGCACTCTCATTTCTACTTGCTACTTGTCAACTTGTTTTAGTGGAAGGTTAGATTTTCTTTCGAGTGTTTAGGCTCCGGAAAGTTGAGGGTCGTGATTTCACACATTGGAGGACATTGTGAATTGAAGACCACTTTCGAACTAATCCCTGACGGGGAGTAGCTAACCCTCGTGGGATGAACACGTAAGAGTCAATTAAATTCCAGGAAGTCAGGGCAATGAATCCGAGGACGGATTCTCTTAAGGGGGAGAGAGTTATAACGCCCCAATTTTCAGACAATCAGGTACGCTCGACACGTGTGAGTTTCGAGCGTTGGTATTTAATTATTACTTTCATTTATCCAATTTATATATATATGTGTGTTCTATTAATCGTATAAATTGTGTTCTAACAGGATTACGTGAAAATATATGAAATAAATACTAATGTGAGAATTATTCTACATATTGAATTCAATTGTTACATGAATTAATTGTCCAACTTGTTTTAATTGTTTAATTGGCCTTAGTTGACATTTATTCAATTAAAGGACCCAATTGCATGGAAACATTATTGGACCTAATTGATCATTCCAAACCTTTTGCACTTGATTGCATAACTTATGAACTTGGAGGATTTAGTTACAAATATCATATTTTCCCAAAATATATCACGGTATATGCATCTCTTCCACATTCTTCATTTCATTTTCATCAAAAATATCCAAGTTTGCTTCCTAGCTTCACCGAACCAAAACCATGGAGAAGGAAAGAGAGAAATTCTTCATCTTCATGCTATTTTCCAAGAAATTTAGGGAATTCAAGCTCAAGCATCCATATTCATCATCTTCTTCCATTTCTTTCCATTCAAGGTGCATGTAAGATTGATTATGTGATTTCTTGCCAAGTCTATTTGATGCTAGGGTTAGGATTTAAGCTTGCTAACTTGATTAGTTTATGTTGGAAGCATGATTCTATGTTTTAAACTTGAATTGGTGCTTGAATTCTTGAGATTTATGGAGTTATATGCTAAGTTGATATTTGAGCTTGAAATGATGATTGGGATGATCAAGGCATGAAATAAGTGTTTATATTGTGTTTTATTGCACTTTGAGCATGTATGTAATGTTCCTTTCATGAATTATAACTTAAGAGATTGAATTATGATGATTATGGTGATCTTTGGTTGTGGTTCGAAGCTCCCCTGCTTCGTCCCCTATTTCTATTCTTTCTCCATAACGGGAACGACCCTTCCCGTTCCCAGTTGTTTTGGGGAACGACCGTTCCCATGTTTGAATTATGTGCATGGCGGCGAGGACGGGAACGGCCATTTCCGATTTGGCTTGTAAGCCGGAACGGTCGTTCCCAACTTCGGGGAGCAACTTCGGGGAGTTGGGAACGGCCCATCCCATTTTGAACTAAGGGCCGGAACGGCCGTTCCCAGGCCTCTGGAGAGGCAGTAACATTCTACATAAAAATGTAAGTTTGGGATTTAATTCCAATGGTTTATTTGACCCCAAATTGTGATTATATGATCAATTACATGTCATAACATAATAATAATATGCTACATTGTTCATTGCACGATATCTCGTTATGTGATCATGCCGTGCGTCATATTTGGTACCATTGTCGAGTATTGTCTCACATATGCACGTATGTCCTGTTTTCTTGTCCAGTTCTTCTCCAGGGCGGAGATTATTGATCATGAGCACGTTCACGTATCTACGAGTCCTTGTGTCGCCTATCAGGCGAGGTTTAATTCCTAGTTATATAGAACCCGTATAACCTTTATGTGATCTTTCGGCCAAAAGGTATCTATATCTATAATTTTACATGAAATCACTTATCATTTCAAGCAAGTTGTTCATGAAAAGCAAGCAAGCAAACAAGCCATGTTATTATCATGAATCGTGCATGTTTTAGGCGAGTAAACAGGATTTTTCACGTTGGGCCCGAGGGTAGTGGCTTGAGCCAACCGGGAAAGCAAGGGCTGACGGGTAACTCTCGCCCTATCCTCACCACATTGGGATGACCCCTGAATCCGCTAGGAGATTAGTAGAGGAAGGAGTTCCGGGCTTAGGGATTCATGTACCCTCTTCTCAACACGTCGTGGATGGTGAAGGCTAGCTACCTTCCCATCATTGGAGTGAGAAGGAGACTGGAAACGGGTCCGGCACCACGGATTGTCCTCGGGTTATTGCATGATTTCCATCCCATGAATGTGTTACTTGATTACACTATTGCACGATTGCATGATAATTGGATTGCATGATCACCTATTGATTAATAAAGCAAGCATGTTTCATGTACATTTGGAGTAAGGTTGGAGACCACCCTCACTCGCCGGGGCTATATATTGAATGCATGAAAATGATCAAGTATTTAATATTGATAGTTGTATCCTCGGGCGAAGATATCTTATTATTGCACCTATATAATTATCTCTTTTAAAACTTTACCCGAGAATATAGCTTGCATGTTATCTGTGCAAATATTTATTTAAACCCCTCACTCGGTCTTCATAGATTGACGCCTCCACATTTCAGGTTATTGCAGGTGCATGCTAGGCGGGAAGTGAGTCGAGTCCAGTCCTTGTAGTCGAGTCAAGCATGGTGTATATTGTTTATTGTTACCTTAGAATTATTATTACAATTAATTGTTATATATATTTGGAGATGATAATGTAATGATATGTGAATAGTATACGAGTTCTGTGCTAAATGATCAATGTCTTAGCATGTTTAATAGTTATACTTGATAGTGAATCGATTATGCTTCCGCTTTATTCTATTGCACGTATGAGTTATTCCCGCCTAGCTTGTCATTTTATTTGCATTGTCACCCGTTCGCTATAGGTCAATTCATGTACGAGTTACCCGTTTCGTATGTGGATCGACCTATAGTGCGGGGGTGTGGTATCTCCACGTGTAGGGGTGCTACAGTCCCTAAGGTAGTTAACTTGCTAATTCTGTTCTTAGAAATATGCCCTAATCTAGCGTGCCACAAAGATGTTGAGACTTTGTCATCTCTCTTACGTTTTGTTTCTCGTTGTATATTCAAAATATTACTATTTTGAGTTAGATAAAGTCCATTGTTTAATGCACCAAGAAGCATTGAAAAATTATTCTTTTTAAGGAAAAAGTTACCATTCTTAATATTAATTTCATAACCTTCGCAATCAAGTATTGGAACTCAAATAATATTACGAATAATGTTTGGTATAAAAAGGACTTTATTTAAAACTAAAACAGAATGAACTAAATCTAATCTAATTGTGCCTAAAGCTTGAGCTTCGACCGTTGAGTCGTCCCCAATCTTCAAGACACATTCTCCTCCCTTCAGCTGCCGGACCTCACTTAGCATCTGTACATCATTACAGATATGAGATCCACAACCGGTATCAAGTACCCAAGAGTTAGAATTAATAAAAAGATTTAATTCAACGAGAAACATACCTTTCTTTAGAGTAGCCTTGTACTCTTGGCAGTTTCTCCTCCAATGCCCCAGTTTGCCACAATAGAAGCAAACGTCCGCTTTCTGATCACATTTCTTCTTTTGGACTTTTCCCTTCGTGATGCCTCCATTGGGCCAAAGGGACTTCTTCTTCTTTTGGGCTTTCTTTCCCTTAACTTTAGAAGGCCTAGAAGAAGATGGAGCATTCACCATCATAATCTTATTGTCTTTCTTGATCGAGCTTTCAGTAGTCACAAGTTGATTAATCAGCTCAGCTACACTAGCATTTGCATGATTCATGTTGAAGTTAAGGACAAAAGGATTGAATGATGGTGGGAGCGAGGCTAGCAACAAATCTACTGAAAGCTCATCTCTCAGCGGCATGTCCATGGAAGCAAGTTTCTCAGTGAGAGCAAGAAACTTGAGTCCATATTCATGGACACTTGTACCTTCCTTCATTCTCAAATGGAACAATTCCTTTGAGGTGTTATACCTTGTAACACGCTCATGAGGTTGGTAAAGTTGCTCTAAGTGGTCGTAAATCTCCCAAGAGAATTCCATGGACTCATGTTGTCTTTGCATGTCCGGAGACATGTTAGCAAGCATGAGACAACGGGCTTGGAGATTATCATCCTTCCACTTCTGGATTGCATCCCGCTCAGTCCGGGTCGGAGCGTCCCCTTTGGGAACGGGCTCCGCCTCGTGGAGAACATAAGTTCTCTTCTCGGAATCTAGAACGATTTTTAGATTCCTAAGCCAATCAGAATAGTTGGGACCAGTCAACTTGTTTGACTTGAGGATCGATACTAGAGGGTTTTGGGTTACCCTTTCAAAACACGTAGAGAATCACAGAATCTACGACCTAAATGGAAAAACAGAGAACTAGTGAGCATGCTGAATAATAACGATATACATGAGATTAGGTCTTTAATCTATGTAGCTCCCACTGTTTTTAAAAGATCTATAATTCCCAAAGATCTTTAGAGGATACTTGTTATCCCAATGGGTACTAAGATCCTAAGCACTTAACCTTGAACCCACGACTAATGGCCATTCTCAATTAAGACTAAGGTAGGTACAACTTACCAATTCCAACACTGTGGAATTCTTAGTAATGTTTTTGCATCACCCATCTTTCCATATGGACCCACGACTCGTGCGACATCCATATTTACTTAGCGTTAAGCTAGACCCATCAATCATAAGATCATGATCAAAACTTAGTTCGAACGACCCACGACTCGCGGCCATCGCCCTTGCTAAAATTGATCATGAAATATTGATCATTTAAGATCAATTATGAAACTAACAACTAATAGGTTTCACATAGACACCCCACGACTCGTGGCCAGCATCTAGCTTCCCCTATTCAACTTAAATCCTATTGATGGAATGCTAGGAATTTAATTCAAAGTTTGCACCTTGAATTAAACACCTATTTTTGAAAAATTAGCTTAATATTTAATGGGAATTTTCGATGTAACCGGAGAGTTGTCCGGTTCGACCTCACCGACATATATGTTATCCAATTTAATTAGTCTTGATTAATGCAAGTACAACTTAAATGCATTTCACACAAGCACTTAGCAGATAACATGTCCTAGCATGATACTAACATGAGATGATCATGGGTTCTACCTATCTTATGCGTGATATGTGGGAGCCACTCCACAATCACAAGTTCTAACATACATGCCACATAAACAGTTTAAATCACATAAGGGAATTGGAAATAAAACAATGCCCTATCTATTACAATAATAGTAATCCTCTCTAACAATTCGAGAGGTCTTCACTTATGGCCTCCATCTTGATACTTGTTGTGTGGATCCATCTTACACCATGGGTGCATTGTCTCCAAAATGAAAGAAAAAAGACCTCACCACCTATCTCTACTCTCAAATTACAATAAAAAGAAAAAGACATAAAGTAATAAGGCTCAATCTTCATATTGGTCTTAGACAATTACACGGGGCATACCCCGGCCTAAAAAACAGTAATATGGAAAGCCACATAATAAACAAATAACAGTACGCACATAAGTGAGGCACCGACCCAATTGAAAAACGCAACTCTGGGGCTCCAACCCCAATTTAAACCATTCATGTGCATAAATTAAAACCATATATAAGTCTAAACCCATGATCACCTAACATGCAAAAATTTAAATTTAACCAATAAATTAAAATTCTCGCTTTAAGCTCTAATAGCTTAAAACACGACTTAGATGCAATTCTTGTTCAAGAGCCTTTTCTATAAAACCCGAAAAACAATAAACTAATAAAATTCCATTAATTTCTGAAAATTAATGATTTTTATTCTTTCAATATTTTTCAGAAAATAAAGTTTGTAATTTTTTCCCAAAATTTAAATCACTTTAATATCTCAAAATCCCAATTTAAACAATTATTTCAAAAATAACTTATAATTTAACAAAATAAAATTTTCAAAAAAATTAAATCGGGATTGGATTGGACTAAACACGAAAATCAAGATCGCGAAACGAACGGCCCGGAATGCCCGGACTGTCCGCCCGCATGCCTCCCGATGTCGCGCGCAGCAGCAGGCGAGCGTGCTAGGCGAGGCTCCCGCGCGGTTGCGGGAGGGGAGCAGGCGCGCCTAGGCGCGGGCGAGCAGCAACGGCGGGCAGTCCCGCGCGGTTACGGGACTGCTGGGCGGACGGGCGCGCCAGCCTAGGCGTGCTACGCCTTAGCACGTCTAGGCTCGCGTTTTCATAACGCGATTTCGTGTTTCGTATTTTAGTTCAAAAACCAACAACAATCCAAAATTTAAAAAACATGATTTAAATATATTTGATCCAAAATAATTTCAATCAAATTTTCGAAAACGTTTTTCAAAAAATTTTAGGAAAAAATACAGTTTCGTATTTCAGGCTTTCTAAAAGAACTTAAGATACTCAATTTGCATCTAAGCCTAAGAATTTCTACAAAATTCATAATAAAGGAGACGAACCAGAAATAAGCGTTACGATGTGGCTCTGATACTACTTGTTGGAAAAATGAATCAGAAAAGCAGCGGAAATTAAAAATTTTTCCAACTAAGTAAGATCGAAAACTCGTAATTCTTATTCCCAAATTCGTAGAGATCAAGAAACTCACTTAGGTAGTAGCTTTCTTGACACGTTCTAGCCGCCTAAGAACGCTCTTCACGCGGCTTGATCCCCAAAAGCTTCTTCGAATCTTTCAAGACTTCACGATAGAAGCCCTCTAGAGAAATAGTCCACCAACCGCGACCACGATCAGAATAGGGAGGATGCTAGTTCTATATTCGGTGTTTAGGCTTTAGGGTTTAGTGTATAATTATGGAGAAGGATAAATTTTTGTATCATCCATCCATGGGGTTCGAACCCCTCTATATATAGAGCTAGGGGTTCGAACCCCTTATCCTTTTTGGACAAGGATTCCAAAATCCTTTTGGAAAGGGATTTCTTGCTTGGAGACTAAGTCTCTAACTTTGACCAAAAGTCTCCTTTTGATCAACTTAGAAAGCAAGAATTACATCTAACTCTTTTAGATATTTTATTTTACTTTATTTATTAAATAATAAATAACTTAAAGACTAATAATATAATTAATTCATAATTAATTATTTATTAGACTTTATTTCTCCAAATTAGAACTTTAATATTAATTCAAAATTAAATCAAAGTCCATTAAATAATTAACACATTAATTATTTAATATATATACACATATACACACTCGTGACTACACATGTCATTGATGACACGTGTCATACATGTGTTCCATACGTGTGATTCACACGTATGGACCCCACCATTAACTTAATGGTTCAATCAACTCGTTTAATCGATTCAAGCCTTAACCCACGTGACCGGGTTGTTGTGTGTGACCCTCTAGGTTCTTAATTCAATTAGCAGTGACCCTAATTAATTAATTCTCTAATTAATTAATCAGTCCACAGACCAAACGACCATAGTCTAGCAACAGGTGTTTGACCCCTAGCTGAATAAGAATGTTTTGATTCGACAGAACCTTTAAGTCATTGACATATGTGAGATACAATCCTCCTACGTCCCATCTCTCAACCAAGATCTAGGGCAAGGGAATAATTAGAACCCCAATAATCTTGATCTTAATGCTAAGTGCATTTCATATCCATTTGATCTCAATCCAAGAAACTCCTTTTTGATGTCTTGATCCACTGCCTTGGTCAAGGACTCCTAGATGGCATATGAATGACTTACACAATAAGAGATCATCATCTTGCTAGTGCAAGAGTAGATCCTTTATTGATTCTCATATACTTTCATGGGCCACTTGTGCAGCCCCAGCATAAGCCTTGAATCAGTTGTCTAAGGCGACACCCTTTAAAGCTTACACCTAAAACTACAGAGTTAGCTCATAAAGTATCAATGGAACCTCAAGTTTAAGGATCACTTAATCACATCAATGACTCGTGAGATATTTCCTAATCTGGAAGTTTCTATTTCCAGATATAGAAACTTCCTTTCCTATTTAGGAATCTTCTCACACGGGGCACCTCAGTGTACCTACTTATGACAAGTAAGCACACTCATGTATCACGCACGTATCAACTATACACTTTGCACCCCATGAAACAAGGTGGTCCTTCTTAAGGGCGTGATCAAACGAGCAAGCCTCAAACGAGTCAGGCTGACACTCCCATTGTCTTTCGGACTCATCGGCTTGGAGTGATTTCTAATCATGACTTATGTGATATAGGGCTCGTCTCATGAACCACTTCACCTAAATGGTTGAGTCCCACAAGTCATATTGATTAGGGGAGTTCTTATACATGGCGCAGTCAAAAGGAAACAAACAATCAAACAAGAGCATATAAAGAAGTGTTGCCTTAATTCGTTTTATTCAAAGATTGTCTATGATTTACAAAAGGAAAGTAATAAAGCTGACTATTACATCGGCTTTCAGGGCACTATTCCTAACAATCTCCCACTTGCCCATCAAAGCCATTCAGGAGCTAATCTAAGTCCCATCTTCGCAAGATGACCTTCGAAAGCTTCTCGACTAAGGGGTTTAGTAAGACGGTCTGCCACGTTCTCTGCTGATGTGACCCTCTCGATTTGCACATCACCTCGTTTGATGATATCACGGATTAGGCGATACTTCCTCATAATGTGCTTGGTCCGTTGGTGTGATCTTGGTTCTCTTGCTTGAGCAACCGCCCCAGTGTTGTCACAAAACACAATAATGGGGTCTTTCATGTCAGGAACGACATTCAATTCTTGAATGAAGTTTTAATCCAAACACCTTCCTTAGCTGCATCATTTGCAGTTAAGTATTCGGCCTCAATGGTCCAATCTGCAGTGGTCGTCTGCTTGGAACTTTTCCAACTCACTGCTCCGCCGTTAAGGCAGAAAATGTATCCTGACATTGACTTAAAATCATCTAAGTCAGATGCAAAGCTTGCATCGCAGTATCCTCCGATTACTAGATCTTTCTGTCCTTCGTCTACTAAGAATAAATCCTTAGTGCTTCGTAAGTAGTTTAGGATATTCTTCACGGCAGTCCAGTGACTTTCTCCAGGGTCTGATTGGAAACGGCTCGTTACACTAAGTGCATAAGCCACATCCGGTCGAGTATATAGCATTGCATACATTATGCTACCTATTACCGAGGCATAAGGCAAGTCATTCTTTCCTTCTCAAGGTTCGTCTTAGGACACATCTTCTTCGAAAGAGATGTTCCTACATTCATGGGAAGAACTTTATTCTTCGCATTCTCCATACTGAACCGTTTCAGTACTTTATCTATGTACATCGATTGTGATAGTCCTATTAATCTCTTAGATCTATCCCTATAGATCTTTATGCTGAGAATGTAGGACGCCTCACCAAGATCTTTCATCTCGAATGTAGGGTTTATTTCGCTACACAATTCGCGCCCGAATTCTCTGCTTCTGTTTTACTTTTAGTTCATAGTAGTTGTTGTTGTGGTGGTGGTGGTTGCAATGGATGTCGGTGGTAGAGGGGGTGACGGTGATTGAGCCGGCAGCGGCGATGGTGGTTTTACCCCTATATTATATTTATTAAATTGTATATATATAAATATATATATATATATATATATATATAAATTATATATATATGGTATTTTTATATAAAAAAGTGAATAAAATTTCAATTTCAGTTGCACTCAAAGCTCATGAAGTCCACGAACTCATCGTAGGGTTTTTTGTAAATATTTTGAAAAACATAAGGTTTTCTGAAGGATTTTGTTTTTGATAGGGTTTTTTTATAATATATTCGTATAACACAGGGTACTTCACTGAAATTTTCTCCTACATTATATTAGGTCGTTCCTAGTATGTTGTGTCATACTAGACAATATTAGGTTGTTTTGTGCATGCTTTGGGATTATTTTGTTGGAGCAATTCTGTTATTTTTTGCATGCTTTATGTCTGTGAGAATTGTGGATTTCTTATTTGAAGCTATTAGATTTGGGATGCTATGTTATTTATGAAGAATGCAATGGATTCGGGTTGGATAAAAGTAAATTAGATGATTGTTAGGGCGTGTCACGTGAGCCAATGTAAATATGTTATATCAATACATTACGCTACACCACTCAAGGCTAAATAGTACACTTGTTTGTCACGAACACCCCAAAATGCAAAAAGAGACAAATACTCCTAACAAAAATCTTAAAATTTATCTCTTTAGCCAGTGACAGAGACAAAAGGGGGCTACCTCTAAAATTTTTAAAAATTTTGTTATTTTATATAAATGTTAGTATATTTATTATTTTTTCACTCTCAATTTATAATTTTTGCCCCCCTACTTGCATAAAATTACAATCCACCATTCATAATAATTAGGATATATCTTTAGATTAATTTAAATTTTGTGATTAATTTACTTTAATATCTTTTTTCAATTCAAATCCATTTTTTTTTTTATTTTTTTTCCCAATAAAAAAAGTCTTTTACTCTTCTTTCTAAATACAAAAAATCTCAACTTAATCATCTTATTCTTCTTTACGACAAGAACAGGTTTTCTTTTCTTAACTCAATCTCAGTCTTTTTTATTATATCTCTCAATCCTTTTTATTCTGGTTTCTTTTCTCAACTCAATCTTTTGTATTCTCTCTAAAACAAGAACACATTTTCTTTTCTCAACTCATTCTTTTTCATTTTTAATCTTTTTCATTATCTCTCGATCCTTTTTATTCTTAACTCAATCTTTTTTATTATTTCTTTATTTATTTTCTTTTCCTATTCCTTCTATCTTTTCTCTTTTTAATGTAAAACCTTAATTTTTGAAAGTTGATGGTAGTCCCAAGTTCAAATTAATTATTAAAAGGTAATATTAGTTTATATTTAATTTTGATTCTTCTTTTATTATGAATAGATTATTTAAATAAAATTTATGATTAATTTGTTAATTATGAATTGGTTCATTATTTTCTCAAAGCTGATAGTAGTCCCAAGTTCAAATTAGTTATCAAAAGGTAATATTAATTTATATTTAATTTTAGTTCTTCTTTTACTAGCATATACCCCGGGCTATGCATGGTTTAATATAAAAATTAAATTGTGTGAATTATAATATTATTACTTTTTTTTTCTAGTGAATTATAATATTATGTATTAATAGTAAATATTGTAAACTAAGATAACATTAGAAAAGTAATTTATTTTAGAATAGAAAGTTAATTTATGTAAAATATATGAAATAGAAAACCATCCAATTTGTGTATCTAGTTAATCAAAAATAATATATATTACTTTGTTATATTTATTTTGAAATTATGTACTATGAATAGATTATTTAAACAAAATTTATGATTAATTTGTTAATTGTGAATTAGTTTAATACTTTGAGGAAACATTGTATCTTTCCATGAGAATAACCAAGGATAACTGTGTTTAGTTTTAAATAATCTAATATTGCGTAATGAGTTCTTAAACATTAGATTAATGTGATAGGTCTGATTTCAGATGTCCAAACTCCAACAATTTATAATTTGTTAATATGGGGAAGCAAGGGATGAAAGCTCAGGCGAGTATCGCCGGAAATGGTGGGCTCAACCTTCTAGGACAAACACCAAGAAAAGAAAGGGCAGAAGGCCAAGTTGGGGGAACTGGGGGTGATGCCCAGTTTGGATCTCCGACGCTCAAGTCAGTTGATGAACTGAAGAAGATGAAGAAAATGTAGAGCTTAAGTTATGGAAGCTTGCTTACAGTAGGAGAGATGAAGTCTCTTTTTTATAGTTGAGGGTCAATGACTCTTTGGTAATTAGCACCATGTGGTCCTGGCCTAATGTTGCCTTCACACGTGGCGTGATGAGGAAGAACCTCGGAGGAATCCCCTACAAAAGCTAGTGCAAAGTGGGTGCGAGCAACAGTGGTAGGTGTGCGGGTGTGTACGTAGTGTTAGAGAGCTTTTTTGGGTTGGTAACGAGGGCAAGACGCACGCTCGTGCTTATCATGAGCCTTGGAGGCCCACAGATCCGAGGGGGACCTGGGCCAAGGCTTTGAGATGAGGGGAGCTTTGCTCCTCTATTTGTCCGTCCACGTGGGAACGTTCCTCCGAGGGGAGTACATGCTCAAGAATTAACTCTTGAGGAATTAGATATATTTGGGAGTGAGAGTGACGCTCGTCTGCAAGCGACTTACGTGGGGGCCTGATTGTCATGCGTCTCGCGATGATGATGCCACGTGTCAAAACGTGGGCTAAGCATGTTTCTGCCCCATCATTTCGCCCCCCCTCCCCAATTCTGTAGTCCTCTTTAATGAGGGTTGTAGAATTAAATTCTTTCCAAAGCATCAAGGGCAGCGCTTGTTAGAAGAGGTTGCGTGCTGGGAAGTCTTTGTCTGGATTAATCAATAAATAAAGTCCTTTCATAATGACCTATGGTCCGCTCGAATCGCCAGACATTAAATGCTATTAAATGCCTGTCCCTTCATGTTGTCCACTCGAAGCGTCAATATTTAATGTGGCAGGGCGCGTGGGTGTGATTTTCTAGGGAATGGCACGTGATCATAGGGAAATGGGCGATGTTTCACAAGAGTGGGGGAGTTATCAAGGCGGGAATGACTGTATTTTGAATTTATTACTCCAAATCCTACTAACTCCCTACCCTATAAATAGGGGTTCAAGTTCACCCGTTTCTCCTTTACGTGATTCTCAAGCATTCACAAATTTGCAGAGATCTTCTTTGCATTTCAGAGAACTTCCAGTGAAAAATCCTAACCCTTCCAAGAACTCTAGGTATTTTTCTGAATTTCCCTAACTCTTTTCTTGCTAACCCTTAGAATCAGTAGGTTTTAACCTTTGACTCACCTTCATCACCGAAAATCTATCACCGAAAATTTCTCCTCCTTCCCCCAAGTTCTCAAAAGCCATGTCTGGAGATCATGTTGAAGAGTTTTTCAAGAAATGGCCAGTCAAAATTCATCTCATCATGATCCTAGTTCCCATTATGAAACGGCGGTAGAAATTTCTACGGATGCAAGGGATGAGGAATTAGATGTGGCAGTTTCTGCCATGGGGGAGAGAAATCCTGGGGGTGTAGATCACTTGTTCGAAGAAATGGATTTAGTGTTGGAAGCGGAACGGCAGGGAGTGATGTTGCCCTTGATGAAAAGTGCCACTCATCCCCATCGTCATACTGTAACAGTGGCCATGCCAGGCCCGGCTTGGGAGGATGAGGGTGTCGGACCCTCAGAAAATCCTCCTGCTAAATGTACAAAGAAAGGGAAAAAGTCCAAGAAAGCCACTAAGGGTGAAGGCTTGGGCATGCAGGCCATTGAGAGGACACCAGATGAGACCCTCAGTATTATAACTATGGGGGATTTGGTTTCAATGAGGGCCCCCCGTTATTGGGACGAGCGCTACACATACAGAATCCCAGCATTGCATGGGAGGGCTAACAATCCCCCTCCTGGGGAAATGGCAGTTTATAGAGAGGCAGTCGAAGAGGGAGGGTTGAGATTCCCCATTTCTGTTCCTGTTGCAAGCATTCTAAACCTCTTAAACCTTAGCCCCTCTCAGATTGTTCCCAATGGCATTGCCCTTATCAATGCCTGTCATTTTGATGAAATATACTGGAAACGAGCAGTCAATCGATAACTTCAACAGCCTTTTCCAAGTGGTTCGCTCGCCACGCTCATCCCCCATGGCGGGTTTTTATTACATCCAGGCCAAATCCAATTTGAGATTGATAGATTCGCCTTCATCCTCTTACGGAACTGACTGGAAGGAAAAGTTTTTATTCGTGAGGGGTTCCCTGAGAGTGGCTTGACCACGGGGATAGGCCCCTTGTGAGATCTCGCCTAGACCCTGTTAGGAATAGTGCCCTAGAAAGCCGATTGTATATCCGCTTTGTGCTTTTCCTTATTGTAATCACAGACAATCTTTGAATGAAATAACGAATTGAGGCAACACTTCTTTATATGCTCTTGTTTGGTATGCGTTTACTTTATCTGTGCATGTATGAGAACTCCCCTAATCCTGATGACTTTAGGACTCTACCATTTAGGTGAAATGGTTCATGAAACGAGCCCTATATCACATAAGTCATGATTAGTAAAATACTCCAAGCCGATGAGTCCTACAGACAGTGGGAGTGTCAACCTGACTCCTCTAAGGCTTGCTTGTGGGATCACGCCCTTAAGAAGGACCACCTTGTTTCATGGAGGTGGAAAGTGTATAGTTGATACGTGCGTGATACATGAGGGTGCTTACTTTAATAAGTAAGTTCACTGAGGTACCCCGTGTGAGAACATTCCTAAATGGGAAAGGAAGTTTCTATTTCAGGAAATGGAAACTTCCAGATTAGGAAATATCTCACGAGTCATTGATGTGATTAATTGATCCTTAGACTTGAGGTTCCTTGTCACTTTATGAGTTAACTCTGTAGTCTTAGGTATAAGCTTTAAAGGGTGTCGCCTTAGACAACTGATTCAAGGCTTATGCTGGGGCTGCACAAGTGACTCATGAAAGTGAATGAGAATCAAGAAAGGACCTACACTTGCATTTGCAAGGTGATCTCTTATTGTGTAAGTCATTCATATGCCATATGGAGTCCTTGGCCAAGGCAGTAGATCAAGACATCAAGAAAAGAGTTTCTTGGATTGAGATCAAATGGATATGAAATGCACTTAGCTTTGAGACCGGATTATTAGGGTTCTGATTATTCCCTTGCCCTAGATCTTGGTTGAGAGATAGTAAGTAGGAGGATTGTATCTCACATGAATCAATGACTTAAAGGTTCTGTCGAATCCGAAACATTCCAATTCAGCTAGGGGTTAAACACCTGTTGCGAGACTATGGTCGTTTAATCTGTGGACTGATTAATTAATTAGTGAATTAATTAATTAGGGTCACTGCTAATTGAATTGAGAACCTAGAGGGTCACACACAACAACTTGGTTACATGAGTTGAGGCTTGAAAATGATTAAACGAGTTAATCGGGCCAAGAGGGTTCCACACGTGTGAAATCACACGTGTGGCTCACGTGAGTGACACGTGTCACTGTGACACGTGTGTATATATATATATTATATATATATATATTAAATAATTAATTAGTTAATTATTTAATAGACTTTGGTTTAATTGTGAATTAAAAAGAAAGTCTAATTTTGGAGAAAATAATCTAGTTGATTAATTATGAATTAATTAATTAGATAAAATAAGTTATTTATTTTTATAATAAATAAAGTATAAAATTATCCAAAAATAGTTTGGATATTTTTAGCTCTCTTAAAAGTTGACTAGAATTAGAATTCAAAGTCAAAGTTGGAAAATACTTGGTGATCAAGTAATAGGAGAGAGAGGAACCAAATCCTAGTCCAATAAGGACTAGGTTCGGCCGCCCCTCCCCTTTCCTATATATAGGGGAGCTCATGCTCCCCTTTAGAGCTAATTGACAATTCTTGGTTCATGTGTTGAACACCTTCCTTTCTCCAAGATTAAATTAAACCCTAGGTTAAGCCTAAACACTAACTAGAGAACTAGCATCCTTACTAGTTAGATTGTGATCAAGTTGGTGGACTTTCTCTAGAGACTTCAAGTTAGAAGTTTGAAGATTCGAGCTTTACCAAGGAGAGGGGATCAAGCCGCGAGAAGAGCGTTCTTGGGTGGCTTGAAACGCTTCAAGAAAGAATAAAAGAAAAGTAAGTTTTCTTTCTTTACGAATTTGGTTACACGATTACGAGTCCTAGATCTTTTTGTTGGGAAATTTTTTTTAAATTCCGCTGCTTTCTGATTCGTGTTTTCTAACAAGTGGTATCAGAGCCACCTCGTTAATCGTGTTGCTGATTCGTCTCAATTATTCTGAATTTGGTAGAAATTCTTAGGCTTAGATGCGAATTAGGTATTCATGAGTTCTTTTAGAAAGCCTGAAATACGAAACTGTAATTTTTCCTGAATTTCTAAAATTGTTTTCTTAAATTGTGATTTTGAAAACCGTTTTGATTGAAATATGTTTAAATCGAATTTTTAATTTTTGGATTGAACCGGGTTTTCGAGAAACCCAGAAATACGAAACGAACACGAAAAGCAACGAGCCTAGGCGTGCTAGCATGTTGCACGCCCAGGCCCGTCGCGCCGCCCAGCTCCTCCCGCAACAGCGCGGGAGCCGTCCCGGGCGCGCCCGTCCCGCAACCGCGCGGGACGCCTGCCCAGTCCGCCTAGTCGCGGCAGGCGCATGATGCGCGGCCGGCGCGCGCACGCGAGCGGCAACGGCCGCGCGCTGTGCGCGCGCTGCTGCGCGTCTGTGCCGCGCGCGGCTAGGCCCCTTTTCGGGCCCGTTTTCGTGTTTCGTGTTTTCGTGTTTTCAGTCCGTAAAATCCCGATTTAATTTTATTTTAATTTTGTCTTTTAAAATCAGTTTTGTTAAAATAAAATTATTTTAAAATTTTGATTAAATTGGGATTTTTGAGAAATTAAAAGCGATTTGGATTTTGGAAAAATTATAAATTTTATTTTCTGAAAATAATGAAAGAATAAAATTATTAATTTTGGAAATTAATTGGAATTTTATTGGTTTATTGTTTTTCGGGTTTTATTGAAAAGGCTCTTGAACAAGAATTGCATCTAAGTCGTGTTTTAAGTCATTAGGACTTGAAACGAGAATTTTAATTTATTGGCTAAATTTAAATTCTCGCAAAAGCATGTTAGGTGATCATGGGTTTAGATCTATGTATGGTTTTAATTTATGCACATGGATGGTTTAAATTGGGGTTGGAGCCCTATAGTTGCGTTTTTCAATTGAGGTTGGAGCCTCACTTATGTGCGTACTGTTATGTGATTTATTATGTGGCTTTCCATATTACTGTTTTTGAGGCCGGGGTATGCCCCGTGTAATTGTCTAAGGCCAATATGAAGATTGAGCCTTATTACTTTATGTCTTTTTCCTTTTATTGTAATTTGAGAGTAGAGATAGGTGGTGAGGTTTTTATTTTCATTTTGGAGACAATGCACCCAAGGAGTAAGATGGACCACATTCAAGTAACAAGGAGGCCATAAGTGAAGACCCCTCAAAATGTTAGGGAGGGGAATCTCAATTGTTAAATGTAATAGAGATAGGGCTCGTATTTTGTTACCGCTTTCCCTTATGTGATTTGAACTGTTTATGTGGCATGTATGTTAGAACTTGTGATTGTGGAGTGGCTCCCACATATCACGCATAAGATAGGTAGAACCCATGATCATTACATGTTAGTATCATGCTAGGACATGTTATCTGTTTATGTGCTTGTTTGAAATGCATTTAAGTGTACTTGCATTAATCAAGACTAATAAAATTGGATAACATATATGTTGGTGAGGTCGAACCGGACAACTCTCCGGTTGATTCGAAAATTCCCATTAAATATTAAGCTAATTTCGAACAAATAGGTGTTTAATTCGAGATGCAAATTTTGAATTAAATTCCTAGCATTCCATCAATAGGTTTTAAGTTTAGTAAGTAAAGCTAGTTATTGTCCGCGAGTCGTGGGATAACTAGTGGAGCTTATTAGTTCTTAGTTACCTAATTAATCATTTTAAATGATCAATATTTCGTGGTCAATTTTAGCAAGGGCGATGTCCGCGAGTCGTGGGTCGTTCGAACTAAGTTTTGGTCATGATCTTATGATTGATGGGTCTAGCTTAACGCCTAAGTAAATATGGATGTCGCACGAGTCGTGGGTCCATATTGAAAGATAGGTGATGCAAAAACAATTACTAAGAGTTCTAAAGGTGTTAGAATTGGTAAGTTGTACCTACCTAGGGTTCTTACTTAGAATGTCCGCGAGTCGTGGGTTCGAGGTAAAATGCCTAGGATCTTAGTACCCATTGGGAAACGTGTTCCTCTTAGATCTTTGGGAATTCTAGATCTTTGAAAAACAGTGGGAGCTACAATAGATTAAAGACCTTATCTTTTGTATATCGTTATAATTCAGCATGCTCACTAGTTCTCTGTTTTACCATTTAGGTCGTAGATTCTGTGATTCTCTACGTGTTTTGAAATGGCAACCAAAAACCCTCTTGTATCGATCCTCGAGTCAAACAAGTTGACTGGTCCCAACTATTCTGATTGGCTGAGGAATCTAAAAATCATTTTAGATTCTGAGAAGAGAACTTATGTTCTCTTCGCAGGGAAACCTAGTCCCGAAGGGGAGGCTCCCACTCGGGCCGAGCGGGATGCGATTCAGAAGTGGAAGGATGATAATCTCCAAGCCCGTTGCCTTATGTTGGCTAACATGTCTCCGGACTTGCAAAGGCAACATGAGGCCATGGAATTTGCTTGGGAGATTTACGACCACTTAGAGCAACTTTACCGCCCTCATGAACGTGTTACAAGGTATAACACTTCAAAGGAATTGTTCCACTTGAGAATGAGGGAAGGTTCGAGTGTCCATGAATATGGACTCAAGTTTCTTGCCCTTACTGAGAAACTTGCTTCCATGGACATGCCACTGAAAGATGAACTTTCAGTGGATTTGTTGCTAGCTTCGCTCCCACCATCATTCAACCCATTTGTCCTTAACTTCAACATGAATCATGCTGGTGCTACTGTAGCTGAGCTGATTAGTTAGCTTGTGACTGCTGAAAGCACGATCAAGAAGGACAATAAGGTTCTGATGGTGAATGCTCCATCTTCCTCTTCTGGGCCTTCAAAAGGTAAGGGCAAGAAAGCCCAAAAGAAGAAAAAGAAACCCCTTAGGCCCACTGGTGGCATTTCGAAGGGGAAGGCCCAAAAGAAGAAGCGTGATCAGAAAGAGGATGTTTGCTTCCATTGTGGCAAAGCGGGACATTGGAGGAGAAACTGCCCAGAGTACAAGGCTACTCTAAAGAAAGGTATCTTTCTCGTTGAAGTAAATCTTTCTATTAATTCTAGTTCTTGGGTACGTGATACCGGTTGTGGAACTCATATCTGTAATGATGTACAGATGCTAAGTGAGGTCCAACAACTCAAAGAAGGAGAATGTGTCTTGAAGATCGGCGATGGCTCAAACGTTGAAGCTCGAGCTTTAGGCACAATTAGATTAGATTTAGGTAGTTTTGAGTTAGTATTAAACAAAGTCCTTTATGTACCGAGCATTATTCGTAATATAATTTCAGTTCCAATATTAGATTGTGAAGGTTATGAAACTTATATTAAGAATGGTAAATACTTTATCAAGCGGAACAACTCTTCCGTTCATATCGGTACTCTAACTAATGGACTTTACCTAACTCAAAACATCAATATTATGAATATACAACGAGAAACAAAGCGTAAGAGAGATGACAAAGTTTCAGCTCCCTTATGGCACGCTAGATTAGGACACATTTCCAAGAACAGAATTAGCAAGATAAACACTTTAGGATCATTCTCTGAAAATGATCTCAAAGAGTTAACTTCTTGCGAATCCTGTCTCAAAGGAAAAATGTCCAAAGTCCCTTTTAAAGGAACTGTGGAACGTGCCACTAAGGTTTTGGATTTGATCCATACTGATGTTTGTGGACCTCTTAGTGTAAGTACTAGAAACAATCATCAGTACTTCATAACCTTTACTGATGACTTTAGTCGGTATGGTTATGTATACTTAATGAAGTATAAATCTGAAGCTTTTGAGAAATTCTTAGAATTTCAAAAGGAGGTTGAGAACCAAACTGGTCACAAGATCAAAGCACTTCGATCTGATCGAGTAGGCGAGTATCTTAGTGAAGAATTCCTTAATCATCTCAAAGATAATGGGATTATCTCTCAGTGGACTCCTCCGGGAACTCCTCAGCTTAATGGAGTTTCTGAGAGAAGGAATCGAACCCTACTTGATATGGTTCGTTCCATGATTAGTTTCACTGACTTACCACCTTATTTCTGGGGTTATGCCCTAGAAAGTGCAGCAAAGATTTTGAATCTAGTTCCCTCTAAGTCAGTCCCTAGAACGCCCTATGAAATGTGGCATGGTAAAATCCCTAGTTATTCTTACTTAAGAATTTGGGGTTGTCCTGCTTACGTGAAGAGGACAGTGGGAGATAAGTTAGAATCTCGTTCTAACTTATGCTACTTTGTAGGTTATCCTAAGGAATCCATAGGATACTACTTCTATGATCAATCTGAGCAAAAGGTGTTTGTTTCCAGAAATGCTACTTTTCTGGAGGAACCGTTCCTTAAAGAAAAGAAAGGAAAGATCATAGAATTAGAAGAAGTACAAAGTGATCCCATACCACCCACTGAAGAAACGTCCCACTCTGATCAACCACAACCAATCACGAATTTCGATACACATGAAAATCCTCCTCTAAGGCGTTCTGAACGCACTCCTAGACAGTCGGAGAGATGGTATGGATTCTTCCATGAAATCTCTCAAAAGGATAATGATCCTTTAACATATGAAGAGGCACTTTCAGATTCTGACTCTGAACAGTGGATAGAAGCCATGAAATCCGAAATAGATTCCATGAACTCCAACCAAGTTTGGACCTTGGTAGATTTGCCTGATGGGGTCAAACCCATAGGTTGCAAATGGATCTTTAAGAGAAAGCTTGGAGTTGATGGAAGCATTGCAGCCTACAAGGCAAGACTGGTTGCAAAAGGATTCACTCAAAGACCCGGCGTGGACTTTGACGAAACCTTTTCACCAGTTGCAATGCAAAAGTCTATTCGGATCATGCTTGCCATTGCTGCATATTATGACTATGAGATATGGCAAATGGATGTGAAAACTGCCTTTCTCAATGGTGACATTGACAAAGACATTTATATGGAGCAACCCATAGGTTTCACATTCAGTGGGAGTGAGCAAAAGGTTTGCAAACTCCAAAGATCAATCTATGGATTGAAACAGGCTTCTAGGAATTGGAACATTCGATTTGATGAATCAGTTAAAGCGTTTGGCTTCATGCAAATTTCGAATGAATCATGTGTGTATAGGAAGGAATTGGAGACCTCAGTGCAATTCTTAGTACTTTATGTTGATGACATCCTTCTTATTGGGAATTCGAAGGATGACATGAAAGTGACTAAGTTATGGTTATCGAACCAATTCGAGATGAAAGATCTTGGTGATGCGTCCTATATCCTTGGAATTAAAATCTATAGAGATAGATCTAGAAGGTTAATAGGACTATCACAGTTGATGTACATTGACAAAGTATTGAAGAGATTCAATATGGAGTCAGCAAAGGTTAAGAACCTTCCTATGAGTGTAGGAACATGTCTTTCAAAGAAAATGTGTCCTAAGACTAACCTTGAGAAGGAAAGAATGACTCATACACCTTATGCATCAGCAATAGGTAGCATAATGTATGCAATGTTATGTACTCGACCGGATGTGGCTTATGCACTTAGTGTGACAAGTCGTTTCCAAACTGACCCTGGAGATGGTCACTGGACTGCCGTGAAGAATATTCTTAAGTACTTGAAAAGTATTAAAGATTTATTCTTAGTTTACGGAGGTCAGAAAGATCTTACTGTCGAAGGATACTGCGATGCAAGCTTTGCATCTGACTTAGATGATTTTAAGTCAATGTCAGGATACATTTTCTACCTAAACGGCGGAGCAGTGAGTTGGAAGAGTTCCAAGCAGACTACCACTGCAGATTCGACCACTGAGGCCGAATACTTAGCTGCAAATGATGCAGCTAAGGAAGGTGTTTGGATTAGAAACTTCATTCAAGAATTGAATGTTGTTCCTAGCATGAAAGACCCCATTACTGTGTTTTGTGACAACACTGGGGCGGTTGCTCAAGCAAGAGAACCAAGATCTCACCAACGGACCAAGCACATTATGAGGAAGTATCACCTAATCCGTGATATTATCAAAAGAGGAGATGTGCAAATTGAGAGGGTCACATCAGCAGAGAACGTGGCAGATCCACTTACTAAACCCCTTAGTCGAGAAGCTTTCCAAGGTCATCTTCAGAAGATGGGACTTAGAGTAGCTTTAGAATGGCTTTGACGGGCAAGTGGGAGATTGTTAGGAATAGTGCCCTAGAAAGCCGATTGTATATCCGCTTTGTGCTTTTCCTTATTGTAATCACAGACAATCTTTGAATGAAATAACGAATTGAGGCAACACTTCTTTATATGCTCTTGTTTGGTATGCGTTTACTTTATCTGTGCATGTATGAGAACTCCCCTAATCCTGATGACTTTAGGACTCTACCATTTAGGTGAAATGGTTCATGAAACGAGCCCTATATCACATAAGTCATGATTAGTAAAATACTCCAAGCCGATGAGTCCTACAGACAGTGGGAGTGTCAACCTGACTCCTCTAAGGCTTGCTTGTGGGATCACGCCCTTAAGAAGGACCACCTTGTTTCATGGAGGTGGAAAGTGTATAGTTGATACGTGCGTGATACATGAGGGTGCTTACTTTAATAAGTAAGTTCACTGAGGTACCCCGTGTGAGAACATTCCTAAATGGGAAAGGAAGTTTCTATTTCAGGAAATGGAAACTTCCAGATTAGGAAATATCTCACGAGTCATTGATGTGATTAATTGATCCTTAGACTTGAGGTTCCTTGTCACTTTATGAGTTAACTCTGTAGTCTTAGGTATAAGCTTTAAAGGGTGTCGCCTTAGACAACTGATTCAAGGCTTATGCTGGGGCTGCACAAGTGACTCATGAAAGTGAATGAGAATCAAGAAAGGACCTACACTTGCATTTGCAAGGTGATCTCTTATTGTGTAAGTCATTCATATGCCATATGGAGTCCTTGGCCAAGGCAGTAGATCAAGACATCAAGAAAAGAGTTTCTTGGATTGAGATCAAATGGATATGAAATGCACTTAGCTTTGAGACCGGATTATTAGGGTTCTGATTATTCCCTTGCCCTAGATCTTGGTTGAGAGATAGTAAGTAGGAGGATTGTATCTCACATGAATCAATGACTTAAAGGTTCTGTCGAATCCGAAACATTCCAATTCAGCTAGGGGTTAAACACCTGTTGCGAGACTATGGTCGTTTAATCTGTGGACTGATTAATTAATTAGTGAATTAATTAATTAGGGTCACTGCTAATTGAATTGAGAACCTAGAGGGTCACACACAACAACTTGGTTACATGAGTTGAGGCTTGAAAATGATTAAACGAGTTAATCGGGCCAAGAGGGTTCCACACGTGTGAAATCACACGTGTGGCTCACGTGAGTGACACGTGTCACTGTGACACGTGTGTATATATATATATTATATATATATATATATTAAATAATTAATTAGTTAATTATTTAATAGACTTTGGTTTAATTGTGAATTAAAAAGAAAGTCTAATTTTGGAGAAAATAATCTAGTTGATTAATTATGAATTAATTAATTAGATAAAATAAGTTATTTATTTTTATAATAAATAAAGTATAAAATTATCCAAAAATAGTTTGGATATTTTTAGCTCTCTTAAAAGTTGACTAGAATTAGAATTCAAAGTCAAAGTTGGAAAATACTTGGTGATCAAGTAATAGGAGAGAGAGGAACCAAATCCTAGTCCAATAAGGACTAGGTTCGGCCGCCCCTCCCCTTTCCTATATATAGGGGAGCTCATGCTCCCCTTTAGAGCTAATTGACAATTCTTGGTTCATGTGTTGAACACCTTCCTTTCTCCAAGATTAAATTAAACCCTAGGTTAAGCCTAAACACTAACTAGAGAACTAGCATCCTTACTAGTTAGATTGTGATCAAGTTGGTGGACTTTCTCTAGAGACTTCAAGTTAGAAGTTTGAAGATTCGAGCTTTACCAAGGAGAGGGGATCAAGCCGCGAGAAGAGCGTTCTTGGGTGGCTTGAAACGCTTCAAGAAAGAATAAAAGAAAAGTAAGTTTTCTTTCTTTACGAATTTGGTTACACGATTACGAGTCCTAGATCTTTTTGTTGGGAAATTTTTTTTAAATTCCGCTGCTTTCTGATTCGTGTTTTCCAACAGACCCCTCATTTCCCTTGTCCTGGGCCCAAGAGCTGGCAAATACTCTAAGAAACGTGCGCTGGCTTATCAAGGCCAAAGAGCTGATGGATGATGAGGAGGTCTTATTTCTTTGTGGGCTCATGAATGACCCCGAAATGATTAGAAATCCACCCACTCAAAGTTTGGAGAGAGATAGTTAGATCCTAGGGAACTAACTTTAGATAGGATTGCTGACTTAATCCTTGTATTTTGTTGAGTTTGCAAGGATGAGTTGACCCTCGTTCTCCTCTTTTTCAGGTGCAAGTATACTAATGGCCAGAAGTGGAGGAATAAGGAATGTGGCCAATCTTCTGAATGCTCGTGAGCTGCAACAACAGCAGCCCAAAACCAGCAGCAACCGTCCCAGAACCAGCAAGGGCAAAATCAGGGCTGAGGGGCCGGCCGAGGAGACACTCGAGGGGGCCACCAAGGGGCCAGTTCCAGTTCAACCGGCCGGGGCCGAGGGGAAAACCGGGCGGTCACTCCCGAAACCCGCATAGTTCCGAGGCGAAGAGTCACCCCTCAAGACAACCAGCAGCAACCGCGCACGAGCGTTGTAATAAGAGAGTCTCCAGGGGGCTATGCTTAGCCCTCTCGGAAGAGAAAGAGGATGCCTGATGCCATTCCGATAGTTGGCAAAGGCAAGCAAGTTGTCGAGGACGACTGTGGGGATAGAGACACTTTCTCCTCAGAGGAGGACCAACTATGGAACTTTGAACGCAAGGGAGATAATGCATTGCAACGTGCGCCGAGTGAGGGCCCTACAATGCTGAGCAACCACAACTTCGTTTGGAACATAACCTATGGGCTCTATCAGAGGGTCCAGTTCACTGGGGATTATAGAAAACTATACTCCCAGAGAACGAAGCAAGTGGCTGAAGATCTCGCTCATGCGCTTATTTTCTTAAAATCTTTCATTCCCCTTATTCCTTTCAAATGTTTCCTTATAATTCCGAAAAACACTAAGTGTAGGAACTTTTTCTTTACAAAATGCAGCAGGTGCTCCCGAGGGTCAGAAACCTCCAACGTCAAGCGACTGTGTACTCCGAGCGCAAAGCCAAGTACAAAAAGATGGCGCGCTCAGCTGACCTGGCCCAGCTCCAGGAGGAGATGGATGTTCTGAAGGCTCACCTAGAATCCCTCGAGACCAAACATGCCAAAGTCAAGAAAGAGCTTGAGAAGTCTGAGGCATCAAGGAAGAAGCATCGAGCGGAAGCGACGAGGCTCACTGATACTAACAAGAAGCTGGTGGAGGATGTGAATGGGTGGATTGTGAAGTTTAACGTGGATGAGAAGCAGTACACTGAGGCCACCAAGAAGGCTTGTGAGGAGGAGTTTAGCAGGGTACTTCCCCAGCGTATAGCAACCGCTAATCGTGAGGCCCTTATTAAGTTCTGCCATTCCAAGGCTTTTGGGTTCGCCGCTAACTTCCACTGTTATGATGAGGCTCAGAATGCCTTCAACTTGGCGGTTGAACAACTCATCCATTTGGGCTTGGCGGATGCCTCCTCTCGAGGGCGCACAGACACGGGACTCCGTTTTGATGAGCGTTGTGCAGTCCCTGAGGAGGGCAAAGAGGACCCCGGCCAACCTGACTGAGCCTGAGTACAATTACTTGGTTGATATTCTCCAAGATGAATTCATGAGTACTCGTCAGGCGGAGGAGGCGCCTCATACTGAAGAGAACAACGAGGGGGTAATGAAGCTGTATCTACCCCCAAGGGCTAACTTGCCAACACGATCCAAGCGCCGGCCGATAAGAATACCCCCGCTCCAACGGCTGAGTCCATTGTGCCACTCAATGCTCCTGCCTCCAATACTCAGACTCCACAAGCCCAAGAGCCTACTCCTCAGGGCTCTAACTCCATCAACAGAAGTGGTGGACCTCGAAGAAGCTCCGGAGCAAAATGTTCAGCCCTGATTTGCCCCCCCCCCCCCCCCTATAAAGCTTTATCATTCCCTCTTTTAGTTTTGCAATGTGTTGTTTCTTTTTTGTGAAAGACTTTCATGGGCTATCAAGCCCCTTTGGCGTGTAACTTCGAGTGTCGCCTCATTTTCTTAATGAATGAATGTTTCCATTTTCCTGCAATGCTTACTCTTTATGCATTTTACTTTGCGCTCGTTTCATCGAACTCTTCGCAATAAGAGTTGAGTAAAAAGCTACATGGTATCCTGAACTTGTAAAATTATGCCAAGTCTTTTAACAAACGTGAGGGGAATGTTCTGAGGGGCCCTGGTTAAGACTTATGAGAACTTGTCAAAAAGTTTTCCGTAAGTACTGCCTTTAGCGAACACGAGGGTCCTTATTCGAGGGTACCCTGGTTTAGACTTATAAAAACTGGTTTAAAAACTTTTATGAACGTTGGACACAAGGGGTTCGCTTGGGCCCCTGGTCACCTTAAGGTATCTTAAAAATTTGCAATAAGCACGAGGGACCCCATTCTAAAGATTCCCTAATTATTTTAAGAATTTTTCGCAAGAATTCGTAAAGCACACGAGGGGTTCTCATTTGAGGGTTCCCTGGTTATTTAGTGAATTATCTTGCAAGTTTGGAGAGAACACGAAGGGCCCTTCTCAAGGGTTCTCTGGTTAACATTTGGCGCTTCGAGCGTCCATTTCAAATGAATCGCGAGGGACCTTTTTACAAGGGTGCCCTGGTCATTTCCGAACTTACACAAGGGTCCTTTTATGAGGGACGCAAGGGACTCATATATGGAGACACCCTGGTCATAGTATGCATGGGGAATTCCTGCTTTGAACGCGAGGGGCTCGTTTGCGAGGCCAACCTGGTTACTGCATATGCTCCCGCACATACATCTGTTATAAATTTTCCCAAGTGTTGGGAAACTCCGAGCACGAGTTGGGAGTAAGAATCTCACTGGCTATTTGGCGGCTTCGAGCGCGAGCCAGAAGCAAGTTCTGGTTGGCTTTACTTTTCGCCTTGAGATCAGCTTTTAGCGTTATCGAGCGTTCCGACGAGGGTAAACCTTGATGCGGAGTTTAGCGCTTGATAAGCATAATTTCATACCTGGTAAAGGTGAATCCACTCGCCTTGGGCCTGTGTGGCTATTGCCTATGTTTCTAAGGGGGAGTTTCTCGTCACATACATGAATATAAGAAAGACCTTATCTATAAAGAAAATTGCTCCATTACATTGCACTTGTTAATAATAAGTACATCGAGCCCAAAAAAGTAGGTCTTTACAAAACCATTTCAAGATTTAAACATAGAACCGTCGAAGGTTACATGCATTCTATGGCCTAGGGAGACGCTCGCCGATAAGAGTCTCGAGTGTACAAGTGTTGTTGGCTCTGACTTAGATGACTTTGAACGGCCCTTCCCAATTTGGGTCCAACTTCCCAACGTGCCTTGACACCTCAATCTTCTTTAGGACTAAGTCTCCCATTTGGAACGTCCTCTCTCGGACCCGCTTGTTATACTGTCGAACCACGGATGCTTTATACTTGTGGATACACGCCTAAGCATTATCTCTTCTTTCCTCCAAAAGATCCAATTCAAGCGCTCTATTTTCCTCATTAGTTTCAGGCTCGAAATATGCCACACGCGCAGACTCTTATACAATTTCTGCGGGTATCATTGCCTCTGACCCATAAACAAGCAAGTAAGGAGTTTCTCCGGTGGCCGCTCGAGGAGTTGTGTGGTAAGCCCATAAAGCCCCTTGTAACTCCTCAGCCCATTCACTCTTCTTGCTTTCAAGCATGGTTTTTAAGTGTTGCAAGATGATCCTGTTAGTAACTTCAGCTTGAACGTTGGCTTGAGGGTGCCACATGGAAGTGAAGCGTGGTTCAATACCTAATTCCGAGCACCATTCCCTGGTATCTGTTGCTATGAATTGGAACCCATTGTCTGAAATGAGCCCCCTCGGGATACCATATCTGCAGTTGATATTCTTCCATATGAAGTCTCTTACTACCCTGAAGGTGATTTTGGCTACGGCCTCGGCCTCGGCCCACTTTGTGAAGTAATCGACGACCAGGATGATGAACTTTTGTTGTTCGACCGCCATTGGCAAGGGGCCTACAATGTCGATGCCCCATTGGTCAAAGGGCCAGGAAACGTCTATTGGGATCATCTGGGCAGCTGGCAGTTGGGGAATATTAGAGTGGAATTGGCACTTGGGGCATTTATTGGAAAATGCAATGGCATCTTGGAGGACCGAGGGCCAGTAAAATCCACTTCTTAGTATCTTTTTGGCAAGAACACGCCCCCCAGAGTGATTTCCGCAGCTCCCACCGTGAATATGTTCAAGGGTCTCTTTGGCTTACAAAGGCCTTAGGCACCTCATCAGTGGACCTTGGTAGGATTTCTTGAAGAGTCTCCCCTCGTGATCCAGGGAAAAATGAGGGGCCTTGTTCCTGATTTTTCTTGCCTCCACTTTGTCGGTGGGACAAACGCCATCTTTAAAAAACTTGATGATGTCATCGAGCCAACACGGTTCGTTGGGGTTAATCATGGCCACCGCTCGGGGATGAACTTTTCCCTTTATCAACGATTCCTCCGTTCTTATGAACATAATGGGATGTTCACAAGATCCTTCGAGGGCAGAAGCAAACATGGAAAGAGCGTCAGCACGCCTATTTTCCGCTCGTGGAGCCTAAAGTAAGTGAAATTCCTTAAACTTCCCAATTATCTCCTTTGCTTTTTCCAAGTACTTTATCATGGTGGTTTCTCGAGCCTTATAGGTTCCTTCAATCTGGCTTGCAATCAGTTGTGAATCCACATAAGCCGTGATCCTGGAAGCTCCATTTTGAAAAGAAATTTTTAGCCCTTGAATGAGAGCCTCGTAATCTGCCTCGTTGTTTGTGACTTGGAAATCCAACCTGGTTGTGAAGTCTATCTCAATTCCATTGGGATCTCTAAGGGTTACCCCTGCTCCTCCCCCCTGAGAGGTCGAGGAACCATCTGTGTGCAGAACCCACAAGTCGTTGTTTACTGGAACGGCAGGTTCTAAGCCAAAGCGCTCGACTAATAAGTCCGCGACCACCTGCGCTTGTATGGCTATCCTGGGCTCGAAACTTATGTCAAACTGGTTCAATTCAATAGCCCATTTTATTAATCTTCCAGAGACTTTTGGCTTGGATAAAACCTGTCGTAGTGGCTGATCCGTAAGAGCAGTGATTGAGTGTGCCTGAAAATAAGGCCTCAGTCTTCGTGATGCATTAATGAGAGAAAAAGCAAACTTTTCAATTTCTAGATATTTCTTTTCCGCCTTGTAATGTCTTGCTCAGGTAGTAAACGGGTAAATGCTTATGCTCGCGCATGGCCACCAAAACTGCGCTCGTGGCTTCCGCGAAAACCGAGAGATATACGAATAAGTTTTCTCCTTCGATCGGTTTTATCAGGAGCGGGGCGCATGAGAGTTAAGCCTTCATATCTTGCAACGCTTTTTCGTATTCTCCAGTCTAAGAAAAATTACGAGCGTTGCGCAAGATCTTGAAAAACGGTAGATTCCTATCTGCAGAGCGGGAAATGAACCTGTTCAAAGATATGATCTTCCCTACTAACATTTGCACTTCCCTGACGTTACGAGGGGACGGAATATCCAAGATAGTCTTGATCTTCTCCGGATTAGCCTCAATTCCATACTGGCTAACCATGTAGCCCAAGAATTTTCCCCCTCGTACCCCGAATGTACATTTAGAGGGGTTCAACTTTATGCCGTATTGGCGCAAGATGACGAACGTGCACTTGAGATTTTCCAGATGTGAGGATTGGCGCTCACTTTTGACTATCATATCGTCTACATATACTTCCATTGACCCTCTGATTTCTTTCTCAAGCATCCGATTAAAAAGGCGTTGGTATGTGGCACCCGTATTTTTTAGCCCAAAAGGCATGATCAGGAAGCAGTAAACCCTCATATGGACCACGAACGAGGTTTTGGGACGATTCTCAGGGGCCATAAAGATTTGGTAATACCCATGAAAAGCATCCATCATGCTCATAAGCTTGCAACCCGTGGTTGAATCTACCAACTGATCAATCCGGGGTAGGGGATAAGGATCTTTGGGGCAAGCTTTGTTGAGATCAATGAAATCATTACACATCCGCCATTTATTTGCGTTTTTTAGCACAAGGACCACATTGCAAAGCCATTTTGGGTACAGTATGGTCTCAATATATTGAGCCTTGAGGAGTTTGTTTACCTCTTCCTCAATTACTTTCTTCCAAAATCCATTGACATCTCTCTTCTTTTGTTTGATCGGCTTGAAAACTGGGTCCACGTTGAGTCTGTAGACCATGACGCTTGGATCTATCCCTATAAGATCAGAAGCTTTCCAAGCAAAGACGTCAATATTTTCCCTCAAGAAATCTATCATCATGATTTGCGAGGGTCCCGAGAGATTAGAGCCAATTTGGGTGGTTTTATCCTTGTTTCCAGGTTCTAATTCGATGGTTAGAAATTTCTTTGTGGGCTCAATCTTCAGTTCTGGATGAGGGAGTTCGAGCGCCCTTTTCTTCCCTGTCAAGCGATTGTTAGCGACCTCTTTTTCCCCCTCGTTAGTGTCTTCGTTCGAGGAGGATTCCCCAACCGCTCCAAGTGGGGTGCCCTCGGGATGGTTTTCGGTGTTGGATCCTTCTTCTTTTTTTTCTTTTTATTCATTTTGTCCTTCTTCCATACGGGGCCATCCTCATCCAGGTCGGGAAAATCCACTGATTTCTTGGTGGATCCAATTTGAAACGCCTTTTCAGCTTTGGGCTTCTTGAGGGACAACATGTAGCATTCCCAAGATTCCTTGACGTTGAAGAGAACTTCACCAACCCCCTCGAGAGTAGGGAACTTGATCTTCTGGTGGAATGTAGAGATGATCGCCTTAAAATCAACGAGGACAGGTCGCCCGATCATGATGTTGTAAGGGATCTCAATCTCCACGACCGCGTAGGTGACCATGAGGGTCCTTCGTTATGGGGCACGACCAAAAGAGATGGCCAAGCGTATCTGTCCACGAGGGATAACCTTTGAGCCCCCAAAGCCAATGAGAACGGTTTTGAGGGGCTTAAGGGGAATGTTGGTGATGTTCATTTTCTGAAAAGTGGTATAAGGGAGAACATTAACAGAGCTTCCACTGTCAGCTAAAACCCTCTTTACAACGTGATTGTGGACATCCAAGCTAACCACTATGGGGAAGTCAGAGGTTTCGCTGACCCCATGTGAAGTTACTATGTGCTCTAAGTCCCTATCACTGAATCCAATTACATCATTTTCCTTAGGGTTGCTGGCGCTCGTTCCTTTGATGGCGTAAACCTGTTTGGGTGTCGAGGGGCGTTGATCATAGCTTTTGACATAACGACGGCGGGATGCGTTGGAATCTCCCCTCAAGGAGCCTCCAGCGATCATGTGGATGACCGCAAAGGGCGCATTCTCCTGTTCAGATACCTTCTGCTTGCCACGGGTGCTGCTCTCCGGGCCCCGCCCCCACGGGCTCCTTCTCCTTTCCCTGGATAGCTCATTGCAGCGCTCGTCATAGCGCTCTAGAGCTTTTACAAACTCCTTCAAGTGCCCCCCCCCCCGCCCCCCGGGCAATGAGCCTTTGAATCTTACTTTCGAGTTGGCGGCATTCGTCGGTGTCATGCCCCTTCTATTTGTGAAAAGCGTAATATTTTCTCGAGCGCTTCTGAGACTCGATTTCTCTTAACTTTTGGGGGCGCTTGAGCGTAGATTTCGGAGATGGGCCTATTAAGGGGGATCCATTCGAGTTTGCGAGGGGGAGGTGATGGTTGCGTCGCTCCCTGTGGGGTTCATCTCTCCCCCGTTCATTCTTATGGTGGCTGGGATGCCTGGGGGCATTGGACCCGTACATATCCTCGAGTACAAAATAGGGCTCAGCGATCTCCCTCATCGCCATGAGCGAAATTGGCCTCTTTTTGACAATGGCATCTGCAAACTTCTTGCTCATGTATTGCTTGTGGTTGCAGGCCTTGAAAAGTACGTGGATCAAAAAGTTCGTCGAGGGCCTCTCCACCAGGAGCACTTCTTTGTTGAAGCGAGCGAAGAAGGACCGGAGGGACTCGTGTTGACCTTGAACCAAGTTGTAGAGAATCATTGGCGCGGTGACCAGGGCCTTTAAGGACTTAAAATGATTTAAAAAGGTGTTGGTGAGTTCTCCATATGATCTGATCGAGCGAGGTGGCAACCGTTTGTACCATTCCTGGGCCATTCCCATGAGGAAAGTAACGAAAACCTTGGCCTAATAGTGATTAGAGTGCTCGTATAGGTGCATGAGATGCAGAAAATGGTCCAAATGCTCTGCGGGGTCAGTTGTTCCGTCGTAACGGTTGATGGAGGTAGGTACTTTACCCATTTCTGCTTGGGCCATTAGGACTTCCTCCACGAGGGGAGACCCCCTCGCTAGTGGGTGGTGATTCCCCCCCCCCCCCCCCGAGATCATAATTTTTATAATTTTCTTCCTGTTCTTGGTGCCGACGAGCGTGTTGTTGTCGGGCTTGACGACGAGCGTCTCTCATCCCCTGCATGGAGGGCTTGAGACCGCGCTCGAGAGAGCTGTCCTACCATATCCTACAACCCCTGCAGCTGGTCTTGTACAACCGCGAGGAGGTTAGGGTCTTCTCCTCTTGCTTTGCTTCCTCTTTTTGAGGCATGTGAATGAGCCTCATCATCAATGTTAATTCTTTCCACAGGCTCCTTGCCTTTGTCAGCCTGTGGGCGCTCTCCTCCTCCACTCGTTGGAACTTCTCTCTCATTGACTGGGGGTGGCGGTGGTTGGGCTGGTAAGACGGCTTGGGCCGCCGTGAGCGGATGGACCCGCCATCCCCCTATGGGAGGAGCAATTTGGGCAGCCTGCCCCATGGGGAAATACGTAGCGGTGAAGTTTTGCCAAGCATTTTGGGCAGCTTAGACCTCACATTGGGTATAAATGGCCTACAATTGCGTGGGCGTCATAGGGTGCAATTCCACCCCTTCAATCTCTTTGGGGATAATGACGGGCAGTTGAATCTGGCCCGTGTGGTAAGGCTGGATCATGGGGAGCATAGGGGAAGGAGTTAACGTGTAACCCGGGGGAGGTATCATGACGGGGTATCCTTCAGGGTGGATTTGGGTGGCGGCCGACTGACTCTGAGGGATATTCTGGGGAACTTGAAGCCCAAATCTCCCTGCCGCCATGATGGGGAGTGGTTCCATGGTGATCCCCGCCGTTGGAGCGACTTGCTCCGCCATGGGGGAAGTTCTCCCAACGGGTAGCGCACCTCCAGTAACGGCCAGGAGCGGGTGGTCATCGCCGCCTCCCGCTGCACCTGATCTGGTGGTGACCATGGTGAAAGTGGTGCTTGCTTTTCAACTAGCAAAGGTGAAGAAATAAGAAAAGTGGTTTCCCACAGACGCTGCCAAAATGATGGGTTTGATTTCAGATATCCAAACTCCAACACTTTAGAATTTGTTAATGTGGGGAAGTAGGGGATGAAAGCTCAGGCGAGTATCACCGGGAATGGTGGGCTCAACCTGCTAGGACAAACACCAAGAAAAGAAAGGTCAGAAGGCCAAGCTAGGGGAACTGGGGTGATGCCCAGTTTGGCTCTCCGACGCTCAAGTCAGTTGATGAACTGAAGAAGATGAAGAAAATGCAGAGCTTAAGTTATGGAAGCTTGCTTACAGTGGGAGAGATGAAGTCTCGTATTTATAGTTTAGGGTCAGAGACCCTTTAGTAATTAGCACCATGTGGTCCTGGCCTAATGTTGCCTTAACACGTGGCGTGATGAGGAAGAACCTAGGAGGAATCTCCTGCAAAAGTTGGTGCAAAGTGGGTGCGGGCAATAGTGGTAGGTGCGAGGGTGTGTACGTAGTGTCAGAGAGTCGTTTTGGGTTAGTAACGAGGGCGAGACAAACGCTCGTGCTTATCATGAGCCTTGGAGGCCCGCAGATCTGAGGGGGACCTGAGCCAAGGCTGTGAGATGAGGGGAGCTTTGCTCCTCTGTTTGTCCGTCCACGTGGGAACGTTCCTCCGAGGGGAGTGCACGCTCAGGAATTAACTCTTGAGGAATTGGATATCTTTGGGAGTGAGGGTGACGCTCGTCTGGGAGCGACTTACGTGGGGGACCTGATTGTCATGCGTCTCGCGACGATGACACCACGTGTCAAAACGTGGGCCAAACATGTTTCTGCCCCATCATAATGACATGTCTTTATTAAAGATAAAAAAAATTATTTTTATTTTTCTATAGTAGTTTTTTTATTTAACTTTGTTTTTTTATTTTTAAATATATTTTTAAGTAGATTAATCTATAATTGTTTATTTTTTAAGTATATATTTTTTTTAGATTTTATACATGATTATTTTAACATTTAAGTTATTTTATTCATATATATTAAATAAAATAAAATTTATATTTTTTAATAAAATAATATTTATATTTTAAAGTATATTATTTATATTTATATTTTTTATTTTCGTCCCCATTATCTAAAATTCTGGTTCCGTCCCTGTCTATAACTAACCCGGTTAGCCTCTTGGCGATATTAGACTAATCCAATTATGATTCATGAATCCCACAAATCCAGAAAGACCTATTCTTGATTTCTTCAACTTAACCAGTAACATAAACAATCTATTGTTGTCCGATTGATTTTGACTGATTCGCATGATATATATACAAATCGCAATCAACTTGATTACTCTTCTTTGAAACATTCGTCCGAAATTCGACTGTGTTGAATACTTGACTTCCGCGTACGGTACCCCTTCCCTTCCGCATCCCGTTCATAGTATTAATTAGTTCTTTCGATAACAACAGAAAGGCGAGCATCGTAGCAACCCACAGAGTAACTATGATCACCAAAACATTGCTTCTCATCTTCAACCTCCTTATCCTTGCAGCCAATTTCTCGTCCGTAACCTCCCAATATGAGGGACATATTTGCTACAATAATGGCAACTACTCAAGCGAAAGCTTATACAGAGCAAATCTTAATGCCCTCCTCGATTCTCTTTCCTCAAACATCAATGACACCGGATTCTACAGCGGCTCTTTGGATCAAGTCAACGGCATCGCACTCTGTCGAGCAGATATTCAGCCGGAAGCTTGTCAAGGCTGTATCCGAGACGGCACGCGGGACATCCTAGAGTTGTGCCCGACACAGTTGCAGGCGATCAGGTCAGTTTTCTGTTCACTATATGTCTCTTACTTTTGCAGGAGATTAACTATATGAACGGTTTGTAATCCTTTAAGATAAGGTAGTTAATGTTTGTAAATTGTATTAAACAAAACTTAATTTATGCTTTTAGCCTTTTTTTTATTAATTTTAGATTTTGGAATGTAAACTTAATTTATATTTTTCTCCTTCCGCTCTCCACCCCCCACCCACCCCCACCCACCCAACCAACCAACCAACCAACCAACCAGCCGGCCACCCACCCACCGAAACGGAGGGAAAATAAATAAATAAATGTATATTTATAACATATATTTATACATATATATTTCAACAATATAAAAAAAAATAAAATTTTTTTTATTTAAAATTTTCTTTTTTTTTTTATTTTTTGACATGGCCGCTGACCCGTCATTTCTGACACATCATCATTTCCGACTAGGCAAAGGAGATTCAAGTGGTTCATTGTCCTATAATTGATTAATTTCACCAAATTTAAAATTGAAGTCCTACATTTACAAAATCCTAAAACTATGTCTCAAAATTTCAAATCGGGTATTTGGGAGGATAAAATCAACAATTTTCCATATACGTTATAAATTAAACTACGGGTAATAATATGAGAATTGTGTGATCTATCTCGTCCAATGCACTAGTGAAATTGTACTAATTTTATAAACTTTTCAAAAGCAAATGCGAGCAGCCACTTTCTTTATCTCCATTCCCTTTGTGAGGTTTTCTTTTCTTGAAAGCCATTTCTCCTTTTTACTCTTGACATTAACCTCACTGACCTTAATTTCTCGTTGCACAACTGATTCAGGTGGTCCCAGTTCTGCATAGTCCGTTACTCAAATGATACCATATTCGGAACCCTAGCAATTGTTAACAGGAACAACCCACCTTTTATCTTGTTGAATTCAAATAATGTAACGACTAATCTGGAAAAGTTTAAGGAGGAGCGTCGAGGTCTGATGGATGAACTTCGAGGGCAGGCGATAAATGGTCTGAGAAAGGCGGCCGTGGGGAATCGGAGAGGGCCCGATTTTCAGACGGTTTATGCGATGGTGCAGTGCATGCTGGATTTGTCACTGGAGGATTGCGATAGGTGCTTGATGCAGGCGGCAGGATTTATTCCACAATGTTGTAATGCCTCATTAGGGGTGAGAGTTTACACGCCCAGCTGCATTATTCGTTATGAGCCTGAACTCTTTTACAACATTTCTAGGCTTCAAGAACCACTCAGACTTCCATCATCACCTTCATCACCGTCTCCACCATCTTCAAGTAAGTTCATTACTGGTTAGTTATAGTTAGTTTAAGGTAATCGTATAGTTTTTTTTTTATAATTTAACACACACGCCCACTTGGGATTCGAACCGAGTAATTGTCCTGAAGAATGAATTTATTAACCATTTGGATCAACCCCTTATTGACAGATAATCGTATAGTTCGGGCTATATTAATGAACAAAAATTTAAAATATATGAATCGTAAATATAAATTTTGAATTCTATATTTTTTAAAAGTTTGCATTTGCCAAGATAACTATTTTAAGAAAATAACTCAAGAAAATAATATATTGGCACAAGGTTCAGAATTAGTGTTGGTGATTAAAGTTTTTCAATAATTTAAAATAATTCCAAATTTTCCAACAAAAAAGAATCTAAATTCCAAGAATTCTTGACTTGGTCAAAATTGTGTAATTTTGTCAAATGAGTCATTAAAACCTACAGTAGAATAGATTAGCATAAGATATTGTCTTTAATGAATATAATTAGCATCTTGCGACTGTATTGCGCACACGTTACATAGGGGTGTTGCCTTGAAAAACCGTTTCCAAGATTCGTCATTAGGCTCTAAGACAACATTACTACACAATTTTGTCACATCCCCCGTCCCCAAGTTATGAACTCAATCTTAATTTGGGTAGCGGAAAATATCATCTATATTCTATACTATTATATTAAGTATTAAAGAGTAGACAGAAATCGATTTGGTATCTTTGACTCTTGAACTCTTTTCTTACCTTTTATCTCTCAACTCCCCTTTCCTTTTAGAGCGTATTTACTTTTACAGATAATAGATATTTGTGATATATAACCGATATCTACATGCATTTACATTGCATGTGTTGGCGTGTGATAGATCACGAGAATTATGACACGCTACACAAAATTACCAATATATCATTTTTTCACAGAATTTACAAAAGAATTACCACTTATATCTATTTCTCCTCCCATGTTCTGAAAGATTTTTTTGGAGAAATTTCTCTTTCATCTATTTTCTTTTCAAGATTTTACAAAAGATTCTATTTTAATCTATTTTCATCTCAAGATTTTATAATAGATTTTATTTTCATCTATTTTCTTCTCAAGATTTTACAAAAAATTTTATTTTCTTCTCTCCAAATTGATCAAGTTCTTTTATTTTTATTTTATAATTATAGAAAATTTTAAATAGGAACGTGAATTATTAAAAAGTCAAAACATGATGAACCACAAAATAATTTTAAAAATTGAGACGAAACTCCTCCAAAAAAAAAATAAAAAATAATACCATCTCCTAATTTTTTATTTTTTATCACTTTACACCCTCTCACTTAATATAATGCATTTTTTAAGGATTTAATCAAGCTGCAAAGAGATTATGATATTAAAATATTTGAGACGGTGCAATGAATTCTCAAATCAAAATGAAAAGGGAGATCTCTATTTTATGACTACAAAACTCTATTTTTGTAAAAGTTAAGAATAAAAAATAATTAAAATAAATTAAGGGTAAACAAGTAATTTAATTCTATCATCCGTTAACTATCCATAAAAGTAAATAACAAATTAAACGTAAACATGAATTGATGACATATATTGACATGATTAGTAAATATGAGTATGTCTACCATCACAAACATTTGATATCCTTACATTCATTATCACTACATGAAAAGTAAACGAGCCCTTACAGTCTTACTTAATCTTTTCTATATATTTTTTTTCTTTTTTCATATTTTTAATTTTTTATTAATATTATTTTGACTAATATGATTCTGAATTTTTTTTTTTTGTAATTTTAATTTATTTTAATTTATACTATTATATTAAATGTCTAATCCATTTAATTATTATTTAATTTTTATTAATATAAAATTTTTATTTTTAATATATTTTAATAGTAATGTCTTTTTTCGGACACACACATCGAGTGTATGTAATTGCATGACACCCCTATGATTGTATGATTAAATTGCTTAACAAGGCGATTTGAAGGAGTTGCCAAACAAAGTCCTCCAACCCTATTTAAGACCTAAATACACGAACCGACATCAATCGAACATGGTGTCGGGTACATCGATGTGGAACCTCTTAACACCCTAGTTAGTTCAAATGGCGGAGATGAAAATCTTAGAAAGCAAACCTTTAACAAGTTGTCTTTCCCAATATCGTACCAAGGGTGTTGAACGGGATATTGAGTTAAATTTGGTACTAATATGATGGGTGTGGATTACTTGAGTTCTTGAGTGTGATAAAGCATTAAAGGTGGGCTTAGGTTAAATAATAACTGCAATGTGAGTAGGCTCGTACTTGTATCAAAATAAAATAAACCGAAACTAAAATTGATATTTTCACGCACTTTGAATTATCGAGTATAGTTCACACGTGGACTATATTCAAATGCATATACATTTGCACAAAGATATATATATATATATAATGACTGCAAAATTTGGTAAGAGGCTAGGCCCTACAATTGACTAATACAGAAAAATGGTTCAGTCCAGAGGGTATTTGAAAGTGGAATTGGAGAGTGATTGTTTAAATTTGGTCCACAAACTTCGTTCGGAGGAACAAGATTTATCGGAGACAGGGCCCATGATAGAAGATAGAAATCCTTTCGAGTATTCCAGAAGTGTCTTTCTCTTTTGTTCGACGCGAAGGGAATAATGTGGCTCATCACCTAGCACGTCGGCATTAACTAGTAGCAACGGAGACTTCGAACTCCCTGATATTATAGTTTCTTGTTTGACGGAAAATGTTAGTAATTTGTTGCTCCTCTTCCGTCTCCCGTTTCAAAAAGAAAAAAAAAAGAAAGAAAGAAAAATGGGGGAAGGTTTCGTCCAGGGGTAAAAAAGCCAATTGCTAAACATAATAAATTTCACTATGTAGTAAATTTTCATTAGAAGTTAGGATCTTCAGTAGTCTAATTATGTGTGATTAATGAATGTCCATCTTAATTTTTTTGCAGGGAAGGGTGACAGTAATAGAACTCGAAATGTCATCATCATTGTTATTTCAGTTGTTATGTGTCTAATTCTAGCACTTTGTGTTGCTATATTCGTGAGAAAAAGAATGATGCAAAAACCAAAGAAATATCCCGATCAGAGTAAGTCTTTTATTTTCAATTTTAAGATGTCTTTACATGCGCGAGTGCCCTTTTTCTTTTTCCCCCCTTATTTTCAATATTATTGATTTTCACAACCACCTAGTTTTAAAATTTTTACAACTTAATTTTACTTTCGATGAAGCTGAAATGTTGTTTTCTCCTTGATGAAGCTGTTGATGAAATTAGCACGGTCGAATCCATACAGTATGATTTTGACATAATTAGAGATGCAACAGATGATTTCTCAGATGCTAACAAGTTGGGGCAAGGTGGATTTGGGTCAGTTTACAAGGTAATTAAGCTTGTCTAGGGATAATTACATTTCACCCTTAAATTCGACGGATAATTACAAATGGCACCCCATATTTAAATATAATTACATTCGCACCTTACCTTGAGAATTTTAATTACATTCACTTTCAAAAATACCTCATTTTCAATTAATTTAAAAAGGAAAAATTGCGTTTTTAGTCTCATTCGTTTCGCACAGTTGCAATATTAGTCTAATTCGTTTCAAAAATTCAAAAAGAATCTCATACTTTAAGAACATATTGCAATAATGGTCCCACGGTTAACTAGGTAACGAAAAAGACACGTAGAGATCATGTATACCGTTAGAAATTTATTTAAGGCATTTTTTGGGAATAATTTTTTGTTGGAAACTATTTTATTATAATTAAAAGCAAATTACATTTTTGGTCCCGTAGGATTGGGCCATTTGCAATTTTGGTACCATTAGATTCAATTTATGACAATTTTAGTCCCACCGTCAAATTTTGGATGGAAACCGTTAAAAGCGTTTGGGCAGGAAACAATCAAATACAATTGTTGACAAAAACAAATTAATGATGCCAGTAGCCCAGTTGGTTGAGAGGTCCCTTATATACTTGAGGTCCTGGGTTCAAAACCCAGACCTTAAATTTTTTGTTCAAATAATATTACTATGTTAAAATATAAATTAATTATAATAATAATATAATATAAATATATAATATATGTTAAAATAAATATATAATATATATTTGTATATTATATGTACTATATATTATATATTATATACATTAATATATATATTATATAATAGATATATATACGTATAAAATGTATATTATGTATTTATAAAAAATAATATTTATATACTATATGTATTAAATATTATATATTGATATATAATATACGTATAATTATTATGTTAAAATAAAACTATTTTAATGAGGCGTGGGTTTTGAACACAAGACCTCAGGTATGTGAGGGGACCTCTCATCCAACTGGGCTAGCAATATCCTTGTTGTGTCTTTTTCAACAATTTTATTTGACTGTTTCCTGCCCAAACGCATTTAACGGTTTCCATCCAAAATTTGACGGTGGAACTAAAATTGTCACAAATTGAATCCAATGGGACCAAAATTGTGAATTTTTAAAACGATAGAACCAAAATTATAAATGGCCCAATCCTATGGGACTTTATAATTCTGTTATAACTACAAAATGAGCCGCTTAAACAAACCAAAAAAGATAAAATATCTATTTGTGTTTTAATTACAAAATAGCAACTTAAACCAACAAATAGATAATTTTGAAAACATTATTATTAATATGTTATTGATGTTATGGTGTTAATTATATTGTTATTAACATGTTATTGATGTTGATATGTAAAGAAATTAAAGTAAAATCAGTAAAATAAGGGATATAGGTGAATTTTTTTTTTTTATTATAATAAGATAGCTTCCTATAAAAATTATTCCCAAAAAATGCCTTAAATCAGTTTCTAATGATGCACATAATTTCCACGTGCCTTTCTCGTTACATAGTTAACAATGGGACCATACTGCAATGTTTGGGATCATTATTGTAATGTGTTTTTTAAAATGTGTGTCCATTTTTTGGATTTTTGAAACGACTGAGACTAATATTGCAAAGGTATGAAACGAATCAGACTAAAAACGCCATTTTCCCTATTTAAATATTTTATACGATGTACCAAAAAAAAAAAAAAAAAAAAATTATACGGAAGTTATCTGTAATTAATGCATTACTAATGGAGATTGTGTAACTAAAATTCTTAACGTAGGATACAAGTGTAATTACACCAAAACATGATGTACCACTTGTAATTACCCCATTTAATTATATTTGAATGCTAAATGTAATTAACCCTTTATTAGGCTTTGAATTCCTATTTCAAAATTGTGTTTTATCTCCTATTTTACCCGTATAAACGTGCTACGTGTATAAATATGCGTACATATTAAGAGACAGTATTTATTGTAATTCGAAAAAAATTTAAAAGATCTCTTTCTTAATTTGAGTCCTTTATTTATACACGTGACGCGCATATATAAGTAAAATAAGAAATAAAACATAATTTTGAAAGACGAGATCCAAAACTTTATTATTATAGTCATCAAAGGTGTAAACGAGGGAAATATTTTCGTGATATAACTCAGGGAAAACTTCCAAACGGTCAAGAAATTGCCGTGAAAAGATTGTCTAGGGACTCCGGGCAAGGTGATATGGAATTCAAGAATGAAGTGTTGTTACTGGCCAAACTTCAGCACAGGAATTTGGTTAGACTCATGGGTTTCAGTTTGGAGGGAACCGAGAGGCTTCTTATCTATGAGTTTGTGCAAAATGGCAGTCTCGATCGCTTCTTATTTGGTAAGATTTTGAGCCACTTTTATAAGGAGTTATATACATCATACACCATGTGTTATGTGAAATGGGTAAAAAAAACTCTGTGTTACAAAAATTAATACAAAAAACCTTATGTTTTCAAAATATTTGCATGGTGAGCCCTGAAAATTTCTGGTATTGGACACGTGCTAAAAGTGCGACTAGAACACTAATTTTCTCTATTTATTGGATGTGAAATGACTTATTTACCTTTTATCTTCTGAAATATATCATCCCATTTCTCTCTATATATCCCTTTTTATACTTGTTTATAGGGTTTTGCATGCAATTTTTATTTTGTACAGAGTCTTGGTGCATACAAAAAAATATTGGACAATATGGAGATATGTGAGATGATGTACGTATATCAAAATATAAAAGGGTAAATTAGTTATTTTGCATCCAATAAATAGAGAAAATTAGTGTTCTAGTCGTGCTTTTAGCGTGTCCAACACCAGAATCTTTTAGGGTTCATCATACAAATATTTTGAAAACACAGGGTTTTTTGTGTTAATTTTTGTAACACAGAGTTTTTTTGTCCATTTCACCCGACACAGGGGTGAAATATGTAAATAACCCCTTTTATAAGGGGATAAAATTTTGGTTTGAATGTTATATTTTATTTTTGTGTTTCAATCTTCAATTTCATTTTACACATATTATGTGTATTGATAAATTATTGAAATTAAGAAAAATAAATGAATGTGACATAGAAGAAGAATCAAAGATTCTCTCCTCTAATTTAAACGGTTTATTCATATTAGGAAATAAAATGCCTAACTGAAATAGATAATCAATACCATAAACCATTTGAGTTAATATGGTAGATTTATGAGTTAAATGTGTTTTTTGTTCCATAACTTCACTTATTCTTTATTTATAGGTTCCTATACTGATTGACTTTCACGATTTACATTTCACTTATTCCCTACCTAGGTGTGGGGCGCCATCCCGTCATCTTAAAATTTTATTTTAAAAAACAAAAAATGTTGAAAAGATCTTGTAATTTAAGAAAGGAATCCATTTTTTGGACGTGAAGTTGAAAAAGTCAATTGATATGTGATTACAAAAATGGTAATATCGTGAGACTAAAACTGCGATAGACTCTCAACTTACTGTAATATTCACATTATATGTTTAGTTTGACATGTAGATGATTCTTCTTCTTTTTCTTTTCCTATTTGGCATGTAGATTCAGAAAAACGAACGGATTTGAGTTGGGATACACGTTACAACATCATCAAGGGCATAGCCAAGGGACTCGTATATTTGCATGAAGATTCCAGACTTCGAATTATTCATCGTGATCTCAAAGCTGGCAATATTCTTTTAGGTGAAGAAATGATTCCGAAAATTGCAGATTTTGGTATGGCAAGATTAGTAGTGTCTGATGAAACTCAAGGCAGTACTAATAGGATTGTTGGAACCTAGTAAGTATTGTTTACGTTATTCATAGTAACAAGTATAAAACTCTTAAGTGTTTTTCCTAAAGAAGATCATTGCTGGTTTTCAAATGCCCGCAAATATAATATATATATATATATACTTAAAGTTGTCGTTGTCTATGTCAGAGAACCAAGCTCTTATGCAATATAGTTAGTAACAAATTATAACAATATATAGCACTCATAATTACCCACTTGCCAGGTGACACAGATGTTAATAGTGACTAGTAAAACTACTATTCTTGTAGGCATCTTAGAACAAATAAAAAGAATTACTAAATAAAGGATGAGATAGAGTAAGCCTCTTTTGTTCGCATCCTCTATTCAATTTCTGATATGTATATAACGGATAATAGAGCATGTAATAGAGAAGAAAATGGATGACACAATAATCCTATACCAAGTGAATATGTTATAGAGTGTTCAAGTATTGATTAAATTTATTGTTAAGTTTTCATTTGGAATCTACCGTTGAAAATATATGGTAGTTAAGCTCCTTAGAGCCACTAATAGATAGACAATTAACCACACTCAACTTAGTTTGGAGTTTGGAACAACATTTTCTGTAAATTCACTTAAGAATTCATCATTTATTTTCTTATGCAACTACACCTTTTTAATCAAGTGTAACTACTGTTGTTAACATTCAAAATTACAGTTACTGTAAACGATAATTCTTCAGTTGTTGTGATTAATAATCATTCATCCTCACTTATTTTAATTTTGATATGGCAGCGGATATATGGCTCCGGAATATGCAAGTTATGGTCATTTCTCCGTCAAATCCGATGTATTTAGTTTTGGAGTGCTGGTACTAGAAGTTATAATTGGCGAGAAGAAGAAATTTCAACCACATGGGGGGAACTCGGAAGACCCTATAAGTTTTGTAAGTGTCAAACTGAACAAAATATCTATTTGATAGTATATATTTGACCAAACTCACACTAAAAGTTAGTGTCTAAAGTAAATTATGTCAAGCACATACATGGTGTCAAATATCTCAAATCGAGACTTGAAAGATGCGGTGTTCAATTAATAATGGCTTGACAAACCTCCCCTCAACAACTAGTTTTTGGAATGAGTTAGACCAAACATATTATTCAACATGATATCAGAGTAGGTTCTATTCTAGGCAATGTCTCTCATGTTCTGAGGATAAATTTATCATATTGAATTGGAGTTTGGATTTGGGTTTGCACGGGGTGTGTTAATCTATCGATGCACATGGACTAATTACTAACGATAAATTACTCACTTTTCAGGCTTGGAGAAATTGGCGTGATGGAACGATTGCAAATATAATCGACCCCATGTTAAGGGCTAGTCATGGTGTGCAACCAGAAATGTTGAGATGTATTCATATTGGTTTGTTATGCGTACAAGAAAATGCAGTTGACAGACCAACGATGGCTTCAATTGTTCTCATGCTCAATAGTTCATCTTTAACTTTGCAAGTGCCTTCTCAGCCTGCATTTTATGCTCCCAGTAGCATTCTAGAAAGTTCATCAAGAGATAGCTTTTCAGAAGCTTCACTCCTACGAGAGCACATCAGTTCAAGAGAGATGGAATCTAGTACATCACTAAAGAGTGGATGAATCTAAGTCTAATAAAGACTTCTCTATCGTCAACCTATCTTTATGATATTCTTTCGTATAAAATATAATCATTCATGCAATGACATTTTTGCTATTTTATGCTTATCGAAGAAATTTATTTTTATAGGATTTCTCCTGAACAGCTGTTGTTGAGAAACTCTATATGTATTTATTATTTCATTGCATACTTGTGGTTCTCTTGTACACGTCAGATTCTTTTTTTAGTTTTTGGGAAAATTACATCCAACTACCCTGAGGTTTGCCCTAATTACGAATCAGTCCCTCTTTTTTCATTTATTACATATCAACCCCTAAAAACACTGTTTCAATTACAAATCAGTCCCTCTTTAGGGGTTAAAATGTAATTGAAACAGTATTTTTAGGGGTTGATATGTAATAAATGAAAAAAGAGGGACTGATTCGTAATTAGGGCAAACCTCAGGGTAGTTGGATATAATTTCCCCCTTTTTTTATTTTATTAGTTACTTACACCCGCATGGTGAAACATTCCAAAAATAGATTCGATTTTCTTTACAATTTGTAACCTGTATTTGTTTTATCTTGTCTGCTAATTTTTTTTATTGTTGAGGGTTTGAACTTTGAAGTAAGCAGTCTCATTACCTGAGTTGGTAACTTGTAGTGTGAGTGCCACACCCTGACTTCGGGATGCGGCACGACAATGTCTTTGAACTTGAGGACTCATAAACACTAAGCCACAATAAATATAGTACTAAACTAAGTTCGAAAACTTTTCAAAAAACAAAAAAACTAAGTTCAAAATAAGATAATTTATATATATATGGGATTTGTTTGAAAAACTCCCCGATTGACCAAAAACTTTTATTTCACTCCCTAACTCAAATAAATTTTTAGTTTACTCCCTAAATTGATATTTCATTTTTTATAAAATATCTAATAACATAAAATGTCTATTTTGTCCTTAATTATCTTAATATGAAACACTTAAGTTTGAATTTGCATAACTATATCTTGATTTTGAAGAACTATTTTGGTTCAACATTGGTTGTTGAATGAAGTACTTTTATGTTAATTTGAAATATTCACGTGTGCATTTGTAGAACTATATTTAAATTTTGAGGAACTATTGTGTTATCTAGCTATGAGTAGTTAAAAGAAGAATTTTATTCTAAATATGAAGTATTTACATTTGCGTTTGTATAAATATATTTAAATTTTGAGGAATTGTCGTCTTATCCAGTATAAAATAACTTAATGAAGTACTTTTCTCTTAATATAAAACATTAATATTTGAGTTTGTAGAATTATATTATATCTAAGTATTGAGGAATTATTGTGTTACGACAATTAAATGTTAAATTAAGAATTTTTATCTTAATATGAAGTATTTATTTTTGAATTTGAGCACTATATATGAACTTTAAGAAATTATAGTGTTACGTAACAGTTAGTTATTATATAAAGAACTTTTCTTTGAAAATAAAGAATAAAATTATATTTTTGTAGGACTATATCTGAATTTTGAGGAATTGTCATATTATTTAGCAACATGTTTAAATTAAGGATAATTAAATCATATTAGAATAATTAGGGAATTAAGCAAAAATCAAATTTTGAAATAGGGAATTAAATTTTTATTATTATTATTATTATTATTTTTTGACGTGCGGAATATACTTAAAGTTCAGATACCATTTGGGAAGTTAACTCTAAATCTTCGTTATATTATATTATAAAAGTACGAGTTAGTTTTAAACTTTTTGAAACTTATTGGTAGTCTTGGAATACCTTCATAATAATTATGTCAATAATTTTTAGAATAAATGTCATATTTAATCTCTAAAGTTCTAGTTTTGTGACACTTTAGTCCTCGATGTCCTAAAAGTAACACTTGAGTCCCTAAAGTTAATAATTCATCTCACTTAACTCCTTCTGACCAAATTCTACTGAATTTTTTACCTTACTCAAGGGTATTTCGGTCATTTTAGTATTTATAGTTCTAAAATGGTCTCTAAAGTTTCAATTTTGTATCATTTTAGTCCTCAATCTTTTGAAAGTGTCATTTAAGTCCCTAAAATTAATAATAAGTCTCTCTTTGATTCTTTTGACCAAAACCATTGTTTCTAGTCATTTTATTTATTTTACATGAAAAAAAGAAAGAAAAAATATTTTTGAAAATATATGAACTTATGAGTTAAAAAAAACAGAGTTATTGTCACTATACCATTTTTGTTTTTAATACGAATTTTCCGCCTATTATATTTATTTTGTTTAGTTTAATACAAGACCGGAAAAAAAATAGAATTTTCTTTGTAAATAAAATTTAATTTATTTATTTAATGTTTTTAAACTTCAATGATAGTTTATTAATTTAGAAAGTATTTAAGTTTTAATTAATTTTGTCAACCAACATAATACGTATTAAAATGTGATAGTAAAAATAAATATATTAATGCACCAAGTTGAGACTGTTTTAATTATAAATTGATTTATGAAATTTAATTTCATAAGTATGTATTCCATGTTATAATTTCTTTTAAAAAATAATTGAAGGTAATTATATAAAATAAAAACACTCTCTAAATTAAAAAAAAAAAATTAAGTTAAACTAAATAAATATAGTAGGTGGAAAATTCGTATTAAAACAAATATTATATAATGGCAACAACTCTTTTTCCTTTTTTTGACCTCAGAGGCTCCGATCTTACTATAATTATTATTATTATTATTTTTTTGTCATGTGAAATAAATAAAATAACTAAAAGTATTGGTTTTGGTCAAAAGAAACAAAGTGAGACTTATTATTTAGGAACTTAAATGACACTTTCAAAAGTTTAGGGACTAAAATGATACGAAGTTGAAATTTTAGGGACATTTTAGAACTATAAATACTAAAATGACGGAAATACCCTTGAGTAAGGTAAAAAATTCAGTAGAATTTGGTCAAAAGGACTTAAATGAGACGAATTATTAACTTTGGGGATTCAAGTGTTATTTTTAGAACTTAAGGACTAAAGTAATACAAAACTCAAATTTTAGGGACCAAATATGACATTTATTCTAATTTTTAATTAGGAATAACTATGTAAATATACATTGTGAATGATTAATTCAAAAGTATTTAAAAAAGTACTTAAAATGGGGCTTTTGGTAGAGTAAAATAAAGACCCCTCTAATATATATATATATATATATATATATATATATATATATATATATATATATATATATATATATATAAAAGTACGAATAGAGTTTTTGGTTTCTTACAAAATATATTGATGGCTTAAACTATCCTCTCAATAATACTTATAACAATATTAAACTAGAGGGTGATTTGGTAAATACATATTATATATTATTACATTTAAAATTTAAAAAAAAAATACTTACTTGAGTTAAAAACGAACTAATTAATAAATTAGAATTAAAACTTCTCCAATCTATAGAGATATCATATTAATAAGGACTCTTTTTAAAATTAAATATTAATTATAAATTACGTTACAAAATTATATTAATTAACTATATATATTATAACATAATTTAAAAAACATTTTATAAAACTAAATACTAAATTATTATATTATTTGTTTAAATTATTTATAACTACATGAACATATTTATTTTAAATATATAGGCCTATATAATATTATCAGGAGATAGACAAACTCAATTTATGAGTAAAATAAAAATAAAATTACTATTACAAAAATAAATATTTACCACATTCCACATAAATGCATATCTTTATCATTAAAATTTATTATTACTTATGATAAATGAAAAGGATATCATTAATTGTGCAATACATGAAATTAAATCGCCAAAATTACAAAGTTTACGAGACTTAATTGTAAATTTCAAAACGGACAAAACTAAATTGTTAAAATTGCAAATTTACATGATCAAATTTACGTTTTTGTCCTTTTTATTATAATTGACTGATTTGAATTGAATTGGGTTTAAAGTTGAGGGAGGACGTGGGATCACATGCATGCTTCTAATTCTTGAGATATGGGGCTGCTATTTGATATCTGCAATTTCGAGGTTTCTTCTAAGAATTTGTTTACTTTGTTAGAATTTGGTGGATAAGGCTTGGTATCCACTGTTTAATGGTGTTTACTTGAATTGGCTCAGCCCGCAGGCCCAGTTGACTCGATTTATTGCAGTGGGCTATTTAACAACTGAAAAAATATGTTGCAACATAGTCCATTCATAATGGGATAACGCAAATGACAAATATGCCCCTTACTTATTTTAACAATAACGATCATATTGGCCTGAGTTCTGCCTCAAATTGGCTCTCCACTATGTCTCTCCTTTTTACTCTATTTCTCGAATTGGGTCAAGTCGAAACTCGCCGGAGAGCATGTAACGCCCCAGCTTTCGGTAATTCAGGTATGAACGACACGTGTGCGTTTGAGAGTTGTAATTTAATTATTAATTGATCATTTAAATCATTTTCCTATCATGACATCATTTTATAAAATTATGTTCTTAACATTTTATTGAAAATTCATACCATATCATATTTTTCGGATTTATTGAACGTGATTGCAATGTGAATTATTTTCCGAATGTGATTTATTTCTTTTATGTCCTTAATTGCTTAACTTAATAAGTGGAAGGATTTAGTTGCAAATTGGACATCTTTTCCCTTCTCTTTAGCAGCCTTCACGTACCATTACATTTCCTTCTTCATACACAACATTTCTTCCTTGTTCTTGCTCCTTGCTCAACCGATCAAACCCTCACTTTGAAGAGTGAAGATTTCATCTTGCAAGCATCAATTTTTGTGGGATTTGTGATCATACAAGCATCATCAACATCACTTCATCATCTTAGCTTTCATTTCTCCCATTTGAGACCAGCTTCCTGGTGACGAGGAGCAGGCCCCGTGAGCTGTTTCCTTGGTTTATTTTGGGTCGTTCAGGTGAGGTTTAATTTTAGATACATAGGACCCGTACAACCCTATGTGATGTTTTAAGCCAAAATCTATCTATATACTTATAGTTTTCAAATGAGATTGGGTTTCAAACGTTTTATCGAACTATTGAAGGAATTGATTGATTGTTTTGGCGAGTATTGTATTGCACTGTGGGCCCGAGGGTAGTGACTCGAGCCAACCGGGAAAGCACGGGCTGACGGGTAACTCGAGAGCTATCCTCACCAAACTGGGATGAACCCTGAACCCTCTAGGAGATTAGGGGAGGAAGGAGTTCCGGGCTTAGGGATTCACGTACCCTCTGCCCAGATTGATTGGATGGTGGGGCCTTGCAATCCCACCATCACCCGGAGGAAGAAGGCGTTATTGAAACTGCTAATTGTGCACATTAATGAATTGCTTGATCACCTAATCAGCTAATAATTGATTGATTGATTGTACACAGTCGGTGTAAGGTTGGAGAATTGCCCCACTCGCCGGGCCACTATTGATTGAATTGAATTGATTGAATTGAAATTGGAATAGTTGTAATCTCGGGCGATAGTATCTCTTTTAACCTATTAGATCGTAGTGTTTTTCCAAAAATTATTACCCGAGGTTAGAACTTGCATGTATGTGCGCTTATATTTATTATACCCCTCGCTCAGTCTGTGTTGGACTGACACCTCAACTTTTCAGTGTTTTGCAGGGCGTGCTAGGCGGGAATTTAGAGTCTTGTGGTCTTTAAATTTGGGTCTAGCACACTTCATTCCCACATTTTGTTATGTATAGCTAGTTGGGATATTTTGTATATCGCCTTGTTATCTATATTGTTGGGAAATGATATTGTATTGATAGTGTGAATGTTGGTACCTATAAGTAAATAAATAAATATGGTACCTATACGTATCGAATGAATGTTATTGCTTCCGTTTTTAATACTCTGACTTGTTTGTTGGTTGGTTGTTTTAATTGAGGGTACCCGCCTAGCCTTGAGTCATTTTATTGTCTCCCGTTCGCTGTAGCTTTGATTCACGTATGGATTGTCCGTTTCATATGTGGATTGGGGCTATAGTGCGGGGGATGTGGTGCCTGGCGTTCCGGGTGCTACAGAGCAAGAATCGGCTTTGGAAGGTTTCCACCGGAAATATGAGTAGAAGATCGAATTTCGAATCGAGAATCTATCGGTAGAAGAGCTTGAGTTCGTTCTTGCTGCTCTTGCTTTTGGTTGTAAAAACCATTCCCATGGTTTCCCTCTCTCTATCTATATCAATTTTCAACTCAAGGATATTAAAATTGCTGAGAATTTCTAAAAAAAATTTTGAGAGAGAATTTATGAGTTAGAGGAGTTACAGACATAGTAATTGAGCTCAAGGGTATATTTGAAAATTCACTTGAAATTACTTGAGCTGTAACCTATGATGCACGGACACTCCTAAAAATATCATTTTGCCGTGTCGCGTCGTGTCGGATACTCGTGTCAGACACCGTGTCCGACACTCCTCACGTGGAAAATTCAAGAAAAAATCTGTGTCGCCGTATCCGTGTCGTGTCGTGTCGTGTCCGTGTCGCCGTATCCGTATCCAGGCATCATAGGCTGTAACTAGCCAAGTAAACGACCCAAGAATAGAGAATTAATAACCCAATAGTGAAAACAACCAAGTAAATCACGGGCTATTTATTTAATTCATAATCCACATGTCTATAATCATAACCTGATGGATAGGGTCCCATCCAAGTAAACTGATTCTAACGGTTGAGATTTGATATTGTAAGAACTTAGTCTTACAAGAGAATGTCTTTTCGCTTTTTCGGGTCAACATAGTTCAATAATTTATCAAGATCATAAAGTAAAATTTTATTTCTAATCCATCTCAACTCGAAAAAGTAAGGGTACAAATTAACATCAAAATCATAACTATCTATTTTATATTTGGGGATAATTACGGGCAGCCCCTGAGGTTTGGCGATATTACAAATTATCCCTTTAGGTTTGAAAAATTACGAACTGCCCCCCTAACCTTTACACCCTCTCTCACAAATTTCACATGTCATTAATTATACCGTTAAATTCAAATTTAAATTCCAAGAACACCCTTAGGGGATATATTGTAATTTTACTTAGAGTTTAATGATATAATTGTAATATTAGTTAATTTTGAATTTTTTGTATTTAAAAAGTTGTTATTTAATTTAATATTTAATATTTTATTTATAAATATAAATTGAATTAGATATTCCATGCATATTTATTTCTATAAAATATGATAAGTTATAAATTTCCTTTTATATTTATATCTTAGTTTTAAATATATTTTGTACAAGTCCATTTAAAGTTAATTTAAAATAATTTATTTGTAATTATAACAAAATTTTCCTCAAAACAAAAATTCATATAAAAAAACCCACACAAACATCCACTAGTGCATTATCAATTTTTCCCCTCAAAATTGAAAATCATAACAAACACACTAATATGCTTTAGTAAATTCACATAAATATCCGCCAGAGTCATTTAAAGAATTATTTCAAACATTGAACATGCATGGTCAATATCTACATAAAATATTAGACATCCATAAACTCTAGGTATGAAATTAGTGTATCATAAAAATATTAAAATAACATTAAGTAGCATTTATTGAAAAAAAAAAATGCTAGGTAGACACAAAACTCAAGTACTTACATCAAACCCCTTAACAATTTCAGTCCTTGCATTAGCCCCCTTACCTTTGGCTCTTTATTAGATATACCCCCTTGAGTTTCAACATATTAGGGGTAAAATAGTAAATTTCACACATTCCGTTAAATTTAACGGAGGAAATAACGACCCAGGGGGAGTTCGTAATTTCTCAAACCTCAGGGGGTAATTTGTAATATTGTCAAACCTCGGGGGCTGCCCGTGTAACGCCCCAATTTCCGGAAGTTCAGGTAAGCACGCCACGAGTGGGTCTTCAGGAGTTGGGAAGTTTAAATTTAATTATTTCATTCGTTTATTTACAACTTTCATCATATTATATATACATTACATCTTCATGCCTTTATATGAAATGTCATTTACGTGAATTATATGACCAAATTGTTATATGTAACCTAATTGTATTATATGTCCTTAATTGACCTTTTGTGTAAATTTGTATACTTAATTGTATAACATGAATAGATATAAGTGATCTTTTGTATAGAGATGAAACTTGATTGCATGAATTTAAACAGCTTAGGGACTTATGTGCAAAATGAGGGGAATCACATATATTCATGCAAGACTTTGGTGTATATCATGTATCATCTCATTTCTTCCATCATATTCCATTTCATTCCAAGAGATAAAAATCCCACACACTCACACACACTAAACACCGATTCAAACACCAAGGAAGAGAAGGGAGGGATTTCCTCAAAATTCAAGCTTGATTTAAGGAAGGAAATTCCACAATTGGATCATCATCACCATCTCTTCATTTCATCATTTCTTTCTTTAATTCAAGGTATAACTTGAAGATTGTATGAATTTCTTGAATTTATGATTGAGTAGGGTTTTGGATTAAGTGATGAATTCTTGCATGTTTGGAGCTAGGAGCATGTTTAGGATCAAAAGGAGTGAAAACTTGCATGAAAATATTGAATTATGTGGAATTAGGAAGCATGAATATATATGGGGTTTTGGGGATGAATTCTTGAAGAGTTGATGCATATCTCATGGTTTATATATTGTATAAGTGAAGTATAATGTGTATTAGATGTGCTGGAATAACTGTTATGGAGTGAATTTGCTTTGGTTATTGGTTTTGTGGTATATTGGTTCGGACACCCCTGTTTTCCCCTGTTTTTCTGTTGTTGCGTAGCAGGTCGCGGCCGCGACCGAAAACAGAACAAATTTGGTCGCGCCCGCGACCCACTCATAGCTTTGGCGGAACTTCAGGTCGCGCCCGCGACCTGAATTAGGTGTTTTTCAGTAGCGGCCGCGACCCGTTTTTGGCCAAGTTTCGAGATTTGAAAATTTGGACGAAAAATACCTGAGAAAAAAATAGGTCGCGACAGCAACCGTTTTATGAAGGAAATTGGTCACACCCGCGATCCTATATCATTCTGCATGAAAAATTAATTTTCTAACTTTTCTCGCATGATTTTCTTGGCTCGTTTCCAACATGAACAGTTCATTGATATGCCATATAAAGCATGATATTATGTGTATCAATTGTATTATGAGATTTCATGTTTAAATTCCATAGGGGAGGTTTGTGTAATATTTTCATACTTTAATTTATACCTTGAATACTTGATCCTTGCTACCTTATTTGATAAATTGAATATGTTTATAATATCTATTGATTGTAATTGGATGATTGACATTATTGGAACATGCCGTTCGTCTTAATTGATTCATACGAGTCAAGTCTTACGTACACTTGTCCCTTGCTACACAGATCACTGTCCGGGAGACGAGGAGCACGCTCCATAGGGTGTATCCTTATTACTTTTGGTTGTTAAAGGTGAGGCTATTTCTATATATATCGAACCTTACAACCTTATGTGAATTTTGGACCAAAATGTATACTTATATTTATAGTTTTCCCGAAAATTCAATTGTTTCACTACTGATCGATCGTTATTGAACTGAAACATTGTTACTATACTGAATTGATTGTTTTGGCGAGTATATTGTTCACTGTGGGCCCGAGGGTAGTGTATTGAGCCAACAGGGAAAGCGTGGGCTGACGGGCAACTCTTGCATTATCCTCACATGGTTGGGATGACCCCTGAATCCACTAGGAGATTAGTGGAGGAAGGAGTTTCGGGTATAGGGAATCATGAACCCTATGCTCACACTGATTGGATGGCGGGGCCTTGCAATCCCCCATCACCAGGAGGAAGAAGGATGGATTATTGAAATTGCTAATTGTGCACCAAAATGTATTGCTTGATCACTTAATCTATTAAAACTGAATTATTGTACACTGTCGGAGAAAGGTTGGAGAATTGCCCTCACTCGCTGGGTCACTGATTGATTGAATTGAATTGTACCGAATTGATTAAATTGTAAATTGATTAGTTGTAATCTCGGGCGAGTATTGTATTATTAATGAACCTATATTGCTTTCCTTTATAAAATCTTACCCGAGATTATAGCTCGTGTGGTAATTGCGCTTTTAAATTATAAATCCTCACTCAGTCTTTCTTAGACTGACACCTCACATTTTCAGGTATTGCAGGTTGAGTGCTAGGGGGGATTGAGTCGAGTTTTGCTTCTTTTGGGTCTAACACTTATCATTCTCACTTTTCATGCATATCATGGATACATTAAAAGCTCATATGAAGTGTTTTGAGGATCTATGTATATACTTGGAAAATATTGGCATGTTTATGGAATTTTAAGAGATGATAATGTATTGATATGTATATGGAGTTATTGTTGTGGAATAAACAATGGATAATGAATTGCATGTATACTACTATGCTTCCGCTCTATTGCATGTATGTTGGTATTTAATTGAGGGTTAGCCCGCCTAGCTAGTGAGTTATTGTCTTTAGTATCTCCTGTTCGTAATAGGCTTGATTCATGTATGGGTGTTCGTTCCATATGTGGATTGAACTATGGTGCGGGGGATGTGGCTACCTAGCTTTCCGGGTGCTATATCCCGTAATTATCCCTTATATTTAATTAGATAATTGAATTATTACACAATTAACACGAATAACTAAAAGCAAGTAATAAATTGACACAAGAATTTACGTGGTTCATCAATTTGGCTACGTCCACGGGCAAGTATGAGTGAGATTAATTCACTATTTTGAGGGAGTTACAAACGGAGTCACAAAGGTGCTCTCTGAATTCTGAGAAACTAATGCAGAGAAATTCTCAGTTTTTCTTTTTTTTTTAAAGATATCAAAAACTACCCACTATGTTGTTAGGAATAGTGCCCTGAAAGCCAATGTAATAGTCTGCTTAGTGTCTTTCCTTTTGTAAATCACAGACAATCTTTGAATAATAAACGAACTAAGGCTACACTTCTTTATATGCTCTTGTTTGATTGTATGTTTACTTTAGTTGTGTATGTATAAGAACTCCCCTAATCAATATGACTTATAGGACTCAACCATTTAGGTAAAGTGGTTCATGAAACGAGTCCTAAATCACTTAAGTCATGATTAGAAATCACTCCAAGCCGATGAGTCCAAAAGACAGTGGGAGAGTCGATATGACTCGTTCGAGGCTTGCTCGTATGATCATGTCCTTAAGAAGGTCCATCTTATTTCATAGGGTGCAAAGTGTATTAATTGATACGTGCGTGGTATATGGGGGTGCTTACTTATTCTAAGTAGGACACTGAGGTGTCCCATGTGAGAAGATTCCTAAATGGGAAAGGAAGTTTCTATTTATGGAAATAGAAATTTCCAGATTAGGAAATATCTCACGAGTCATTGATGTGATTAAGTATTCCTTAGACTTGAGATTCCATCGATGCTTTGTGGGCTAACTTTGCAGTCTTAGGTATGAGCTTTAAAGGGTTTCACCTTAGACAACTGATTCAAAGCTTATGCTGGGGCTGCACAAGTGGCACATGGAAGCATATGAGAATCGATAAAGGACTTACACTTGCATTAGCAAGTTGATCTCTTATTGTGTAAGTTATTCATATGTCATAATGGAGTCCTTGGCCAAGGCAGTGGATCGAGATCAAGAAATGGATTTCTGGGATCGAGATCAAATGGATATGAAATGCACTTAATTTTAAGATCGAGATTATTAGGGTTCTGATTATTCCCTTGCCCTAGATCTCGATTGAGAGATGGGATGTAGGAGGATTTTATCTCACATATGTCAATGACTTAAAGGTTCTTTCAAATTGAGATATTCTTATTCAGCTAGGGGTCACACACCTGTTGCTAGACAATGGTAGTGTGACCTGTGGACTGATTAATTAATTAGGGTCACCACTAATTGAATTAAGAACCTAGAGGGTCACACACAACAACCCGGTCACGTGGGTTAAGGCTTGAATCGATTAAACAAGTTGATCGGACCTATGAGAGACTGGCGGGGACCACACATGTGAATCACACGTGTGGGACACGTGTCCTAGGCGGGACACGTGTCACGTGAATGTGGTAATTAAATATTTAATGCTTGATTAATTATTTAATGGACTTTAATTTAATTATGAATTAATATTAAAGTTCTAATTTGGAGAAATCAAATCTAATAAATAATTAATTATGAATTAATTAATTATTAGCTTCAAGTTATTTATTATGAATAAATAAATAATTAAATATAATATCTAAAAGAGTTAGATAGTTATTCTTGCTAAACAAGTTGGTCAAAGAAAACTTTTGGTCAAAGTAGAGAGTCTTTCTCTCCAAGCAAGAAATCCCTTAGCTAAAAGGTTTAGGAAACCTTGTCCAACAAGCATAAGGGGTTCGAACCCCTTAGCCTACATGGGGTTCGAACCCCATAAGGGATTGATAGACAACCTCCTTCTCCAAATTACTACACATTGAACCCTAGAGCCTAGACACCAAATATAGAACTAGCATCCTCCCTGTTTGGATAGCGATCGAGGTTGGTGGACTATTTCTCTAGACGGTTGCTTTCGTGGAGTCTTGAAAGATTCGAAGGATTTTGGGGACATGCCGCTTGAAGAACGTTTATGGGCGGCTCAAACGTGTCAAGAAAACGTCGATCTAAGTGAGTTTCTTAGAACCTTACGAATTTGGAAATAAGAATTGCAAGATTCGATCTTCTTTTGGGAAAATTTTTTAAATTCCGCTATGTTACTATTTTTGTTTTCCCAATATAAGTAAGACGTGTCCTAAGTGGGGTAAAAAACTGATTCTAAAACCACCTCTATCAAAGTTGCCTAAGACTTGTGGACTTTTGGAGCCATGTCAACAAATCTCCACCTTGGCTCTACAAAGTCCGAATTACACAAATCTCAAATGAAAAACAATATAGTAAATTCCTCACAATCTCTCCAATAAGCCCGAACGGGCAATCAATCAATACTGTAAACTCGCACCAAACCCAAGCAATGCTTGAATTTGCTCAAAGGCAATGGCTTTGTCATCATGTCAGCTTGGTTATCTTCAGAAGCTACCTTGGTAGCATAAATGTCACCATTAAATATGTGATCACGAAAAAAATGGTATCGAATATCAATATGTTTGGTCCTCTCATGGAACATCTGATTTTGTGTGAGGTGAATTACACTCTGACTATCAAAAAATATAGTAGGAACCTCCACCTCGAGTCCCAAGCCCCAAGCTAAACCTTTCAACCATAAGCCTTCCTTAACTACTTCGGTAATCGCAATATACTCCGCTTCTACAGTTGATAAGGAAATTGTAGGCTGAAGAACTGCCTTCCAACTAAGGGTACCTCCAAACAAAGTGAAAATATATCCTGTGATAGAACGTTTTTTATCTAAGTTTCCATCAAAATCTGAATCAACGTAGCCAATAACTCCACCTCCAACTGAACTTCCCGAGCCATCAAATAGAAGACCAAAATGAGGTTTACCTTTCAAATACCTCAAAATCTATTTGATAGCTTGCCAGTATTCTTTACCGGGATGCGCCATGTATCGACTCACCAGACTAACAGCTTGTGAAATATCGGGTCTAGTGCATACCATGGCATACATTATACACCCAACAACACTAGACATGTGTTTTTCTTTTTCAGTAGACTGAGGTGACAAAGAAGCTGATAGCTTAAAATGTGGTGCAAGCAGAGTGCTCACGAGCATTGCATCATGCATTCCAAATTTCTCAATTACTTTCTCAATATAGTGCTTCTGAGATAAGAACAACTTTCCGCCATGACGATTCCATTGTATCTCCATTCCTAAAATCTTCTTAGCACCACCTAAGTCTTTCATCTCGAATTCACAATTTAACTTCTTTTTCAGCTTATTAATATTAGACATGCTTCGTGCAACAATTAGCATGCCATCCACATAAAGGAGTAAGTAGATGAAAGAACCATCGTTTAATCTTCGATAGTGTACAGAAGCATCAAAATCACTTCTATTATGTCCGATAGTGATCATATAAGAACCAAAACGCTTGTACTACTGTCTCAGGGATTGTTTCAAACCATAAAGAAACTTTTCAAAAGACACACTCCTTCAACAGCGAATCCCTCCAGTTGATCCATAAAGATGGTTTCCTTAAGCTCACCGTGCAAGAAAGCCGTCTTCATATCTAATTCCTCAAGTTTCAAATTAAACTGAGCAACAATAGATAGTAACAAACGTATGGAATTATGTTTTACCACCGATGAGAATACTTGATTGAAGTCGACTCCATACTTTTGTGTGTAGCCCTTTACAACCAATCTAGCTTTGAATCTCACATCACTAACACCAGGTGCAACCTACTTCTTTTTGAACACCCATTTACATCCATAATTTTCTGATTCTTTGGAGGCTTCACCAAAATCCAAGTCTTATTTTTATGCAAAGACTCAATTTCTTCTACCATAACACCAATTCACTGTTCAGACTCATTATAGGACTTAGCATCTGAGAATAAAATGGGTGCATCAGAGACTGTATCCTCAACAATAGAAAGAGCAAATTGCCACCAAATCAGCTTCAACAAATCTTTGAGGAGGTGTAATTTGTCTCGTTGGTCCATCTCTTGCAATCGAACGAGTCTCAACAGATGTATGAGGTCAATCGGAGTTCGTATGAGGGAGAAACGCCCGTTTGAAAAATGGTCTGAAAGCAGAAACGGGCGTTTGGAAGCACTCGGGTGATGCAGTAGGTTCCCACACGGGTGTTTGGTGTTATAACTAGGATCCCAAATGGGCGTTTGGAAGAGATCTGGGCGAAAAACAGGGGCTATACACGGGAATTGGCTCCCAAGCCTTCCCAAGACAAAACCACATCAAGAAATCAACTCAAAACTATCATATAACATGTATATGATCATATATATCAATTAGGCACCATTTAATCCATCAAGTATGCATCAATCATCAAGAAATCATCAATCAAAACCCATATAATATCATGAACTCCAACTTTCATATTATTCAAGAAATCATGCAAGCTTTGAAGTTTAATGACCCTAGTCAAGCTTCTAACCACACATAACCAAGAAATCATCATGTAATCTTCAAACCTTACTCTATATCCAACTCAAGAGATTCATCACACACTTATATTTACCTTGAGAGAAAGATGGAAGGAAAGAGATGAAATGAAGATGATGATGATGATGATGATTCCAATTATGCAACTTCTTCCTTGAATTCTAGCTTGAAATATGATAAAATCTTCCCTTTTCTCCTCATGGTGTTTCAATCGTGTTCTTGTGGGTGTGAGTGTGTGTAATTTTTGATGAAATATGATAAATGAAATGGAAGAGATAAAATGCATAAGATATTTACAAAAGTCTTCCACTAAAACATATGAGTCATCACATTTTGCTAATAAGTCCCTCAATTATATGAATGCATGCAATCAAGTTTTAGTCCATGTAAAATGATCAATTAACTCCAATTCATATTATGCAATTAAATCCACATATTAAGATAATTGAGCAATTAGGATCATATATGAGAAAATATTCACATTAACAATTAATTCATATAATTTCATGGAAATATTAAGAATCTAATGTCATGAAATTTATAATTAACACATAATGATTGAATGGAAAAACCGGGGCGTTACTGTAACACCCCAAATGGAGGATGCCACATTCCCCGCACTATGACCCCGACCCGGAACATGAAATGGAAGTCCATGCCCGAATCCGAATCAGAGTGAACGGGAGACCAACTCACACACTAGGCTAGGCGGATCTAACTTGACCAAAACTCAGAGTGCGGAAGCAATTAAAACCAATAACAAAAGATGGCAGAAGCATTTAAAACAAAACATGCAAAGCAGGTGACGGGTTCAACTAGCATAGATACCTAATCCCGAATAATAGAATATTAACATAAAGTAATAATCATCAAGTGCCACAAGGGGCCGAATGAGAGTGCTACGCAGGGCTACCGAATAGTAAAGTATAATCTCAAGTCTACGAGTCAAAGTATAAGTAAAGTGTATGAAAAGACAAATGCAAATAGAAAGACTAGACCGACGAAGTGCAACTCAAAGGACTCACTTCCGCCTAGCAAACGCCAACAACCTGCAACTAAAAGTGTAAATGAGGGGTCAGTCAACTTGACCGAGTGAGGGGGCTAACGCACACCCACAATATATATATATATAAGGAGCATAACACAGAATAAAAAGGATGGACTCATGAACCGGGGATAGATGTTACATACCAAAACGTTTAGAAATAACCCAAATAGATATAGATATAAGTTTAGAAATCATTTTTCAGAAAAGACTCTATTCCGATTCATAATTCCCATAACAGATCATAACATATGCTCGGCGAGTACGAGCTTCCAACCTTTACTCCTCATAACAGAACAGAACGAAATACAGAAATAAATCCCTCCTCAACTCCAAAGATGGAAGAGCCTCGCATTGGCCCTAACCATCCGAACATACAGACAAACCCTCAAGGGGTAGCGAACCACAAGAGTCCTCCCCGACTGTACACCGAAGGCTCAAGATATCACGCCTCCCCTAACTCCCTAAGTCGCGCAATGATACCTCAAATGGAACTAGCACAGTGGCTTATCCGACGACCCTATGACGTACCGGTCTCCACTCGTACCAGCTCCTGGATCCACATAACAAAACATACATACATATGCCAATATTTCATGGCAACTCGCTACAGAATCATAACATATCAGAGTTTTCCAAAATAGCTTACGTATGCCTTAATACTTAATTTTTCTTTAAAACCAAGGATAGTGCACAAGGTCATAATCATATCATATCCAACACATATCTAATCATATATAGTATATAACCGCATGCAAGGATTGAAATCATCATATTAAGGCCATAGGTCGCTTAACTATACAAAATCCTAAACCTCACCTCGTGAAAGTAGAGTCTGAGAGTGTGAAGGGCCAAACACTCTAAACCTCAGGCCCACCGGCACCACCAAACTCTGTGACAAGACATACAGAAGCCCAGACTTAGACTCTATATGAACCAAACAAGACGCACGGCGTTGCTCAACATGATCGTGGTTATGTATAAGTGTTCATGTTGTGCTTGGATAAGGTGTCGTGGTTATTCAAGGCATATCAATGCTCAACAAGGTCATATTTACAAGCAATCGACACGTAATTCCATATCCAAAGATGCAAGATCAATTTAGGAAGTCAATGTATTCACAAAATGCATATTAAATCATCCAATGTCACAGGGTTCAATTATAATATTAGAATTAAGCATCAAGTTCATGTCGAGTTATAAAGTGCATAAGTAAGAGCAACTTGATCATATAAACATACAAAGTTGTTGTACGTAGATGGCATGCTTGATACAAATAAAGAGTGCATCTAATTCACTTAAGATCATACTTTACAACTTCACAACATGTTTGGTATATAAGCTCAAATCACATCCATAGTTTCATAAATATTACACTAACACCCCTTCATATCTAAACACATAGTATAAATTCATCACATCAGGATTCAAATTGTAAATCGAAACATTCATGCGTATCACAATCCATTCAATACATGTTTTCGTATACGATTGGAATACATCTCGATCAACAAACCAACAATAACCAATTTATTTGCACTTAAAACAATTAATTCAAGTAATCACAATTATGCAAAATAATTCGTAATAAATAGATCGAGTGTCCGATTAACGAACGGAAGGTGGCGTTGAACTCACCACAACGAGACGAACATTCTGACCAGACGCCGCCGAAACGCCACCACTGTAGCTGCCGGAATTTGGTAGGGCCGCCGCCGAAGGTCGCCGGAAAAATCCCGAAAAAATCAGTCCTGAATAAAGTCTTCGTGCCCGTTCCGAATCCTCGATCAATTTTTGAAAATTCCAAGCCGATTGTCCTAGATCTGAAATCTAAGAACACGAAAACCCTGAATCTTCAAACTCAAATTACTTCCAAACCGGTGAACCAAAATGCGATCCGTAAAAGCCATTGTCTTACCCATGACGAGCTCTTCGAAAGCCCTAAGGTATCTCGCCGGAAAAATCCTCGGAGCTAGCGCCGCCGTTGCACCGCCACTTTTCCACCGTGATCCGCTGCCAAACCACAGAATCTGGAGTCGCCTGATCACAGGCCACTAGTTCTCGTCGTTCCGAACAACTTTAGTGAAGAGCCCGAGGCCAAAAGATGGTCGGAAAAGGTCCCCGTTGGCCGCCGAATAATCTGCCACCGCACACGTCACCGGAACCACCACCTACGGCCAAGATCTAGTGAAATTGATGCTGGAAATGAACTCAGGGGGTCGAAAAACCTTGGAAACCATCAAGCCCCGTCGAAAACCACCGCCGGAAGCGGCGGAATCGCGCCTCTACAGTAACCCGTGCCGCCGCCGCGAGCTTCAGGCGGCGCGTGCGGCTCCGTCGCGGCTCCGATGGCCGCGCCGCCGACGTCAACCGATGTGCCGGGATGTCTACTTTCTGGGTCTCTGGCGCGTGTAACAAGGAGGTGGCCGGAAAACGCCGCGAAATGCCGGCGAAGTGGCGGCGGTCTGACAGCTCCGCCGCTGCTACTGAAATCTGGCCATAACTCCGCCACCATTCGTCGCTAGGCTGCGAAATTGATAATCTTGCGTCGGTCTCGCTGAGATAATCGAAATGGACTATTCGTTTGTTGAATTCCGTCGAGAAACGATCGAGCTATGGGCTCGTAACCGAAGCCGCGCATAGTGACCCGCGGGAGAGAGAGAGTGGGAGAGGAGAGAGAGAGAGAGAAAAAAGGGATTGGGAGAAATGTGTCTTGTGCACAAGTTAAATACAACCGGGTATCCCTATCGCGTAGCAAAGAGACATATCGCGTACAAATAATCGTAAATAAAATTGGTAAAGTTACGAATAAAGATTCAAGCTCCGAATTAATTTTACAAATTAAAATGAAATAGAGATTTACCAATTAGAGTTTAATTCAATTTAATTTTTAGAAACCTTTCGTACAATTTAACGACACTTCGTAAACACATGATCGATAATTAATCTCAAGGAATTCAAGTAAACCGAAATTAAACAAGTTAAGTAACATGATGGATTTAAAATCAACTTAACCATTAATTTTAGAATAATCCAAATGATCACATATTAAATTGGATTTATATTAAATCACATAATTCAAGAACTCTTAAATTAAACACATACAAGTGTAGAGACTTACTTGTAAATGTCGTCAGGATGCCCTTCGAGAAAACGGGGCGTCACAGTTACAATATGCCATAGGTTAGTTGTTATCTATAATGGATGTCATGATTAGGAGGAATTATTTTCTGTATTACTGTATTGCTTGACTTCAATGAATAAGAACATAATACATACATGTAGATATACACCACAACTAGACTAAAAAAGGAAACATAATATTTACATCCCTAATTGCACCCCTAATTACGGAATTACCGAAAACCTCTTCGTCAACACTCCCCCTCAAGTTGTACCGTCGGATCCTCGATGTGCAACTTGCCCAAAACTTCTTCGAAAATCATACCATTCACGGCCTTTGTCAGAATATCAGCGAGTTGGTCCTCTGACCTTACAAATGGCAACTTAATGATCCCTTCTTCAATCTTTTCCTTAATGAAGTGTCTATCAACTTCCACATGCTTCGTGCGATCATACCAGCACTAATGCACCGGATCCCATCAGAGCTCCGAAGTTAAGCGTGATTGGGCGAGAGTAGTACTAGGATGGGTGACCCCCTGGGAAGTCGGTTTACTAGGTAAACGGAGGTGGCGACGGCTTCAGGCCACAAGTACTTAGGACTGTGGGATTCAATAAGTAGGGATCTAGACATCTCAAGGAGTTGACGGTTTTTTCTAAGTCGGTTTACTAGGTAAACGGAGGTGGCGACAGCTTCAGGCCACAAGTACTTAGGACTGTGGGATTCAATAAGTAGGGATCTAGACATCTCAAGGAGTTGACGGTTTTTTCTTTCTGCTACCCCGTTTTGCTGAGGAGTATCTGGACAAGAGGTTTGGTGAATGAGCCCGTGTTTCTGAAAAAACTGTTTCATGGTGGCATTAACAAACTTCCCCCCATTATCAGACCTAAGCACTCTAATCTGTGAGTTGTATTGAGTCCAAACCATTTGAAAGAATTCTATAAACTTATCAGGAACTTCTGACTTATTTTTGAGAAAATACACCCACGTCATTCTTGAATGATCATCAATAAAAAGAACGAAGTATTTAAAACCATGGTTCAAACCAGTGTTCGGGGAAGGACCCCATACATCAGAGTGTACTAAGGAAAAAACCTTATCAGTGCGAGAACTGGAAACCGGGAAGGGCTGTCTATGACTCTTGGCAAGAATACACGTATCACAAGGGAATTTATTAGTTTCGGAAAACAACTGAGGAAAAAACAACTGGAGATACCCTGGAGATGGATGACCCAACCGGCGATGCCAAAGCCACTGTTGGCGGTTCACTGTCCCGTGAGCAAGCGCTGCAGTTCCTTGTTGAGCGACATCATCCAAGTAGTAAAGCCCCCCACGTTCAGTGCCACGCCCAATCACTTTCCCCGACTGAATATCCTGCAAGAGGCAAAAACCAGAGTAAATCACCACTGTACAATTTAATTCCTTTGTGATATGACTAACAGATAGCAGTTTGCAGGACAAATGAGGAACATAGAGACAATTTCTCAGAGTTATAGACGGGGAGATAGCAACGATTCCGGTGCCCTGGACCGGTAAAAGTTCCCCGTTGGCTGTGTGGATGCCTGGTCTTTTTGAGTTTGTCATGCTGATTAAGTCATTTGGGTCATAGGTCATTGTATCCGTTGCCCCACAATCAAGAATCCACTCCACCGATTTGGGTCCTTGGGTTAAATACGCTACTTCACACTTTGGAGGACTGTTGTGATCTGTTACTAAACTTTGGGGACCAATCTGCAGGGAGTTAAGACTTGGGGGGTTAATATGCAAATGCTGATTTAAATAGGGTTGGAACCGTGAGTTCCCAACCCCACTTTCATATTCAGCCGCCTCTCCTCTAAACTCCATATCTCCACCTTGAGTACTCCGCTGAACCGTCGCCGCCCAAGAACCTGGCGTGAGCTGCGTCGCCGGAGGCGACTTTGTTTCCTCTGAATCGGCGACCGGCGGCGCTGGTCTTGCCGTCGGTGAGCCCCTCTCCTTCTGCGCTGCTACTGGATTGAACCCCGACGGTGCTAATCGACCTGCCGGTGGTGGTTGTTGTCTGGTTGTCGAGACTGGTGGCGCTGGTTTCGCCGCCGGTGCTGTGAGTGCGAACCCCAGTGAGTCTTCGCTGTTGCCCTCTTTATTGTTGATTTCTGTTGCTGTGACGGTGGCTGTGGCGGCGCTACTGATGCCGCCTCCGCCGTCACGCCGCTGTACTTTTCCTTCTGTTGTTGTGGCGGTGGCTATGGCGGCGCTACTGATGCCGCCTCTGCCGTCACGCCGCTTTATCAGTGTTGGGCCGGAGTGGCCGCTGCTGATGCCACTGTCTTCGGCCATGGCTGAGAAAAGGTGTTGGGTAAGTGATGAGCAAGAACACCGAATCACTGGTTGATCGGATCCCGCTCTGATACCATGTTATCTATAATGGATGTCATGATTGGGAGGAATTATTTTCTGTATTACTGTATTGCTTGACTTCAATGAATAAGAACATAATACATACATGTAGATATACACCACAACTAGACTAAAAAAGGAAACATAATATTTACATCCCTAATTGCACCCCTAATTACGGAATTACCGAAAACCTCTTCGTCAACATTAGTAACCTATGAATCTATCATAGAAGATGATAAAACTGCAGCTCCACCTGAAACAGTAGTTCCCTGCAAAATATACAAACTACTACTTACTTTGACACCTTTCATAACAACAAGTGCTCCTGTGGAAACCTTCAAAATACCATCTGAGCTAGTGTACTTATATCCAATAGTAGCAAGAGTGCTTAAGAATATAAGATTCTTCTTTAAATCAGGTACGTATCTAACATCTGTTAATGTCTTGATCACACCGTCATGCATCCGAATCTTCACTATTCCTTTCCCTTCTACATTGCACGCAGCATCATTGCCTATAAGAATGACTCCATCTAACTTTTCATATGTGGAGAACCAATCCTTATTAGGACATATATGGAAGGAACAAGCAGAATCCATGATTCAGACATCGTCTGATTTTGAGTTATCTAAACTGACTAAAAGAATACCACCTTCGCTGTCTGTCTTAGCAACACTAGCCTCACTGATTCTTTCTTTTTCACCTTCTAATTTTTTTTTTCAGTTTCCAACATTCTGCTTTTGAGTGTCCCTTTTTTCTTACAGTAGTGGCACCTAATTAGCTTACTAAACTGTAATCTATCTCTTTGTTTGTTGTTATCATAATTTCTCTCTTTATTTCTTCCACGCACAAAAAGACCTTCACCTTGATTTTCAGAAATACTACGTAATCTCTCCATCAATAGAGTATTTACATAAAAGAGCTTCCTGGACATCTTTCAGAATTGAAGTATCAATTATTTGAAGCTCAGAATAGGGATCCGGAGGTACAAAAATTGGTAAGTAAGGCAAGAGCTGATCCGGAGAGTCCTTTTGGATTTAATAAAACTGGTTTACTTCGGTTTAAAAATAGAGTGGTCGTGCCAGAAGAATTGAAACGGGTCTTGCTTGAAGAAGCTCATAAGTCGGCTTATTCAATCCCCCCGGGAGGAAATAAAATGTATAAGGACTTGAAACAATATTATTAGTGGAAAAGATTAAAGAAAGACGTTGCCGGGTATGTGAAGCACTGTTTGACCTGTCAGAAAGTAAAAGACGAACATCAGAAACCCTCCGGACTTCTACAGCCGTTACCTATGTTAGGAATAGTGCCCTAGAAAGCCGATTGTATATCCTCTTTGTGCTTTTCCTTATTGTAATCACAGACAATCTTTGAATGAAATAACGAATTGAGGCAACACTTCTTTATATGCTTTTGTTTGGTATGCGTTTACTTTAGCTGTGCATGTATGAGAACTCCCCTAATCCTGATGACTTTAGGACTCTACCATTTAGGTGAAATGGTTCATGAAACGAGCCCAATATCACATAAGTCATGATTAGTAAAATACTCCAAGCCGATGAGTCCTACAGACAGTGGGAGTGTCAACCTGACTTCTCTAAGGCTTGCTCGTGGGATCACGCCCTTAAGAAGGACCACCTTATTTCATGGAGGTGAAAAGTGTATAGTTGATACGTGCGTGATACATGAGGGTGCTTACTTTAATAAGTAAGTTCACTGAGGTGCCCCGTGTGAGAACATTCCTAAATGGGAAAGGAAGTTTCTATTTCAGGAAATGGAAACTTCCAGATTAGGAAATATCTCACGAGTCATTGATGTGATTAATTGATCCTTAGACTTGAGTTTTCTTGTCATTTTATGAGTTAACTCTGTAGTCTTAGGTATAGGCTTTAAAGGGTGTCGCCTTAGACAACTGATTCAAGGCTTATGCTGGGGCTGCACAAGTGATTCATGAAAGTGAATGTGAATCAAGAAAGGACCTACACTTGCATTTGCAAAGTGATCTCTTATTGTGTAAGTCATTCATATGCCATATGGAGTCCTTGGCCAAGGCAGTAGATCAAGACATCAAGAAAAGGGTTTCTTGGATTGAGATCAAATGGATATGAAATGCACTTAGCTTTAAGACCGGATTATTAGGGTTCTGATTATTCCCTTACCCTAGATCTTGGTTGAGAGATAGTAAGTAGGAGGATTGTATCTCACATGAATCAATGACTTAAAGGTTCTGTCGAATCCGAACATTCCAATTCAACTAGGGGTTAAACACCTGTTGCTAGACTATGGTCGTTTAATCTGTGGACTGATTAATTAATTAGTGAATTAATTAATTAGGGTCATTGCTAATTCAATTGAGAACCTAGAGGGTCACACACAACAACTTGGTTACATGAGTTGAGGCTTTAAAATGATTAAACGAGTTAATCGGGCCAAGAGGGTTCCACACGTGTGAACCACACGTGTGGCTCACGTGAGTGACACGTGTCCTTGTGACACGTGTCTCACACGTGTGTAAATATATGTATATATTTATTTATGTGTTAAATAATTAATGTGATTAATTATTTAATAGACTTTGGTTTAATTTTGAATTAAAAAGAAAGTCTTATTTTGGAGAAAAATAATCTAGTTAATTAATTATGAATTAATTAATTAGATAAAAATAAGTTACTTATTTTAAATAAATAAAGTATAAAATTATCCAAAAATAGTTTGGACATTTTTAGCTCTCTTGAAAGTTGATTTGAATTTGAATTCAAAGTCAAAGTCAAAATTACTTGATGATCAAGTAATAGGAGAGAGGGACCAAAATCCTTAGCCCATAAGGACTAGGGATTTTTGGCCACTCCCTTATTATAAATAGGGGAGCTCGAGCTCCCCTTAGAGCTAATTGGCAATTCTTTTGGTTCATGTGTTGAATACCATCCTTTCTCCAAGATAAACGAAACCCTAGGTTAAGCCTAAACACTAAATAGAGAACTAGCATCCTTACTAGTTAGATTGTGATCAAGTTGGTGGACTATCTCTAGAGAGCTTCAAGTTAGAAGTTTGACGATTCGAGCTTTACCAAGGAGAGGGGATCAAGCCGCAAGAAGAGCGTTCTTGGGTGGCTTGAAACGCTTCAAGAAAGAATAAAAGAAAAGTAAGTTTCTTATCTCTACGAATTTGGTTACACGATTGCAAGTCCAAGGTCCTTTTGTTGGAAATTTTTTAAATTTTCGCTGCTTTCTGATTCGTGTTTTCCAACAACCTATTCCAGAATGGAAGTGGGAACAAGTAACGATGGATTTTGTATCCGGGTTACCAAAGGTAAAAGGCGGATTTGATGGTATTTGGGTTATTGTGCATCGTTTAACTAAGTCTGCATATTTCCTACCGGTCCGGATGACTTACAAAATTCCCAAGTTAGTGGAGATATACAACAGAGAAATTATTCGACTTCATGGGATCTCGGTCAGTATAGTTTCGAATAGAGACCCGAGATTCACATCCAAATTGTGGTAAGAACTACAAGGAGTTTTGGGGATGAAGCTCAAGTTGAGTACTTCATTCCACCCGCAAACGGATGGTCAGTCAGAAAGATTAATAAGATACTTAAAAGATCTATTTTGGGCTTGCGCGATGGATTTTCAGAGTTTTTGGCAAGAACAACTTCCTTTAATTGAATTTGCATACAACAACAGTTATCAGGCTTCGATCGGGATGGCTCCCTATGAACTTCTTTATGGAAGAAAGTGTCGATCTCCGTTGTTTTTCGACTTGAAAGAATGGAAATAGTCGAAACAAGAAGGTGTAAAGAAAGGTGAAAAGTTGGAGAAACCTTCTAAGGCTGTTCAAGCTATGATTGAAAAAGTTCAATTGATACAACAACGGATGAAAGCCGCCCAAGAAAGGCAGAAGAGCTATGCCGATACTCGCCGAAGAGATCTTGAATTTGAAGTGGGTGATCGGGTATTCTTGAAGGTGTCACCAAGGAAAGGTTTTACTCGGATCGGGAAAGGAGGAAAGCTTAATCCTCATTATTTAGATCGGGAAAGGAGGAAAGCTTAATTTCCCATTGGAATTCCGTCGGAATTCCGTTGGAAATAGAATTCCGATGGAATTCCGACGTAACAGACCCGTCAGGACCCAATTCCGACGATGTATTTTCCAACGGGCGCCATCCCGTCGGTTTACCGTCGAAAATCAGCTTTTCCGACGAAAAATCGATGGAATTTTCGAAAATCCCGTCGGAATATGCCCGTCGATTTTCGGGGATTTTCTTGTAGTGTTACTTGGGAGGTATTTGTCAGGGAGTTCAAGAACAAATTCATTCCACCATCTTCTCGCACTCGCAGGCTGAAGGAATTTACTGAACTAAAGCAAGGAGGGAGATCAGTTGCTGAGTACATCGCTGAGTTTGAGAGATTATCTCGCTATGCACCCAATATAGCGAGTGATGATTTTCATAAGGCGATGCAGTTCGTGCAGGGACTTAGGCCGGACATACAGGTTGCATTGGAGGCGGTTAATACGAGTACTTGGGTCAAGGCCACTACTAAAGCTTTGAAGGTGGAAGATTCAGTTAATACACGAAGGCCTATTCCTCGCATTGGACAGGCTTCAGGTTCGGGATCAGGATAGGGTTTTAGCCCCGGAAAAAGGCCTATCACTTATTCTGTATCACCAGCACAGAAAGGGCCTGGAAAGAAATTTAAACTGGCAGGACCAGTCCAGAAGGCCCCACGCGCACCTGCTTTACCACTGCCACCTCAGAAGCTAGGTTGTAGATATTGTGGGCTACCTACTTATACTTATGAGAGTTGCAGACGCCGGTTAGGGTTATGCATGATCTGCGGGAGTAACGAGCATCGAGTAGATGGCTGCCCGGATCATCAGAATCCACCACTTGGGGGTCAGAGACTGTAGCACCCACAACGATAGGCACCACATCCCCCGCACTATAAGTCTAGTCCACACATGAAATTGATGATCCAGCATGAGCCAGACTCATAGCGAACGGGTGACAAAATAAAAACTTTCCTAGCTAGGCGGAATCTAACCCTGTACCAAACAACCAAAAACAATACGAGTGCAATGCGGAAGCAATCATGCCAACAATAAAATTCCATTAATGACTACAAGCCCAAATAATTCATAAATATAATTAAATACAACAAGCACCTAACAACGGGTTCAGCAAAACATGCAACCTGTCCCGAATCAATAATCAATAATTCATAAATCATACGTTGGCACACAGGCCTATAAAATACATGATACAGATAAACATAATAAATGTAGAATGTGACTCGAGTGTACAAGTGTGACTCGAGACAATCCCTAAGACTTGACTCCCGCCTAGCAAAACCTGCAAAGACTGAGAAAGTGGGGAAAAGAGGGGTCAGTCTCTAGAAGACTGAGTGAGCAGGAACTGTACGAATATATATAAAAACAAGCACATGCAAGTCACAAATCTCGAGCAAGGTTTTATTAAAGTTAGTTCCCACGAAGGGCATGAAACCTTTACCAATGCTCGGTCTTTACGACTAATCCATATTAAAATTCATTAAGTTCGTAATGCATGAATAATCGTTATGGCTCGGCGAGTGAGCGTGCGTTATCTCCAACCAAACTCTGACCGTGTACAATAAACATGATTTGATACGTTGAATACGTGATCACACAATACATAATAATACATGCGGGCATAAAACAAAATCGTTTGGGCAATCCGTGACTCGGCCTTCCCGTACGGTGCGTAACGTAAACATGAACATGATCATAAAACATTTCCAACCTTCTTCCTCCTGAATGGTTGGGCCTGCAGACCCAACCATTTAACGTTACGTTGTGAGACGGGGGCTCATGACTCCTACCCGCTCCTTCGATGGATTAACCACCCGATCAAGAATATCCCGCCTTCCTGCCACCAAAGTCGCGCGAGGATAATCTCAAAGGGTACTACGTGATAAGGGATTACCCGACGGCCCGATGCTGTGCCGGTATCCAAGACCACGTTTCCCCGGGCCCAATAACGTGAACGTGAAGTGCGTTATCTCGCCAAAACGTTTCAATTCGTTAGAACATTTCAATACATTTCATTGCAAATGATTCATTCCTTGAAAACACTTACTCGATAAAGATTTACTTGATGAATTTACTTTGAAATCAATATATATATATACGTTAGGATTTTGGCCAAAGCTTATCATATAAATGTTATAGGGTTTGATACTTATCTAGAACGAAAACACCCTCACCTGGAATACCATGAGACAAGGAACATGCGTAATATGGGTGCCTATTCGATCCGGAAGTCTCCACCCTGGAGAAGAATTGTACAAGAGAAGGCATAACGTGTACTCGTGAGAAAAGACTCAATATGATACCAAATAGGACGCACGGTAATGCTTATGAAGTGGAGTATCGTGTCATAACATAATTCAATATGTAATGAAGTATAAGAATGTCATGGAATGGTGTGATCGTGTTCGTATGCTCAATTACTCAGACAAATTCAATTAATATATCAAGCACGGATTCAAAAAATCAAACTTAAGCAAGTAAAGACCAAGGAGTGCCAAATAAGAGCATAATTATCAATTAATCAAGCATATAATTCATATAAGTCACATACGGGAGGCAAGGAAGTGAAAGGATTGCAATATGAGGGGTGTTGGTGAAGTTTGGCAAAAATGGACAATTTTCGAAAATGCACATGCTGTGGTAAAACAATAATATCTTAAGTTCTAGAAGCTAAAATTGGGTTTTGTTTGTTTGATATAAAGGTAGACATGTAGACCTTTAAAATGATATATGGCTCGTATTCTATTTCCAAACGAGGAGGAAATGGCGTAGGTCCGAAGTTGAAGGAGTGCAGACTTTTGGTAAAGTGGCGACACCAAAAATAATTGATTATATCTCACAAATTAGAAATGATAATGAAGTTATTCCAATTGGAGAGTATTCTAGATTTCAATAGGTTTCCGTGGGTTCAAAAATCAGGTCAATCGGAGTTCTTATGAGGGATAAACAGCCGTTTGAAAAATATACTGAAAGCAGAAACGGGCGTTTGAAAAGGCGCGGATGAGGCAGTAGCTTTCTACACGGACGTTTGGTGAATGAACTGAGAACCCAAATGCCCATTTGGGTATGTTCTGTCCGAAAAAAGAGTAGGGGATCAAATATGGCTCGAATGGAAGGCTCCAAATACATCCCAAGTCATCACCCCAACCAAAACAACTCACAAGAACATCAAAACACAAGATATAGCACACCAAACACACATTAAAACAAGTTTTAATCCATGAATTCAACCAACCCACATCAAAACACACATATATACATACACACACACACACAACTAATTCTTGAAATAAATCATAGATCCTAACATATATTAGCATAATATCATCAAGGATCAATAATCTAAACTTAAATCATATCAATCTCTAAGAAAACACACATTCACACACATGAACACATATATATACACATATCTATATACACACCTTGAAATAGGATGAGGAAGATGGAGGAATGAAATGATGGAGATGATGAAGATGATGATTACTTGGCTTCCCCTTCTCTACCTCTTGCTTGAATCAAAGATGTGGGTGTGTGAAGAAAATAAGAAATAAAGGGTTTGTGTGTGTGTAGAGATTTTGTGTGTGTTGTGTGTGTTCTTGTGTATATATGTATATAAGATATAATGTATATAATATATTATATATATGATATAATAGTCAAAGATATATTTGTATGTATATATATGTATAAAGTGTAATGAAGACATTTGATATATAATATATATAAATATGCTTGTCTCACAAATGTAGGCATGAAATGCATATATATAATATCACTTATTTTATGAAATTAGTTTCAAGTATATATATATATATATATATACATGAAAATATGATATGCTTAGGAATTGTATGAATTAGGAAATGTGTATATGTTATGAAACGGAATGGAAGAAATTAAATCAAGATACTTATGTGTGCATTTAAATCATATATTCACATAAACATATTACTCAATTAAGCATGTAAAGGAATTCTAACTCTCAAACTCACACGTGTGGCGCGCGTACCTGTATGACGAAAACACTGGGCGTTACAACCTCTCCCCCTTAAGAAGGACCTGTCCCCAGGTCCAATGCCTCGAGTTCTGGACTCTAAGCACAACTTCTCCGTGTTCATCCCATGTTGGTTCGCGACTCCCCGTCAGGAATTAGTTCGGAAAGCTCTTCAAGCAATAGGGGTCTTGACTCGTTGCGGAGAAAGCTTGTCCTCGAACTAGATCCAATGTTAAGCGAGTGGTTTGGTAGGACTTGTATAACAAGAGGGTCCAACGGATTCATCTCCTATCACTCAAGTCCATTACGACCTAACTCTTGGGGCTCGGTTTGAAATGAGTATGGTGCCTTAGACATCCACTAACTCACAACCATGAGCCTAACCGAACTCTTCATGCTTTCAAGCTCGGGTTCGATGTTGAGAAGATCGAACCATCCTCAATCTCCTGCTCTGGTACGATCGTTGAAACTCATCTCTTGAATCATCCACGACCCGTAACTCACCGAGTAGCCTAAACACTCGCAAAACTAAACTGCCGCCACAGCAGCTAAACAAGTAGAAAGCAACAACGAGAGAGCCCCGTCTCTCAACCAAGCAATGAGAGAGCCCCATCTCTCAAACAACAACTAGAGAACCCCGTCTCTCAAACACAAAAAGGGAAAACCCCCAAAACAAAATTAAACAAGCAATCACATAAGGAACAGGTAAGAACATCAAAAACACCGAGTATCATACAAAAGCAATTAATACAATTAGTGGTTAAGGCATATAACATCATGAAATTATTCAAATTAAAGTTGCATGTATGCATATGCCATGAATGTTCGATGTACCGTTCACCGAAATAATAAAATTGATGGTTATGCTCTCATTGCCCGTGCCAATGCATCCGTTGGGTTGTTTTCTTGAGTTCCTTATTTTTATCCTTATACACATGCCCGGTCATCAGTCCATCCCATCTTTCAAGTAACTCGGTCTCGATTCCTTTTCCTCTCTCTACACTTCCAAATTCTTAAGTGTTCTCTTTGTCTAACCCGATCAACTCGTTTTTCCTAACGAGTCATGTTTGTCGTTCTCAGTTGTTCGAACCACTCTTGCAGGAAATTCAAATTACAATCTCTAACTCTCCATGGCGAGTTGTATCCCCTCTATCTCAGAAACTTGAGCTCATTTCTACTAACCCAGGTTACGGTTTATTTCCTTGGAAGGTCCCCGGCTCTTCATGAAGAAATGACCAACGAATCGGAACCCGACTCATTCACGTTATCTCACCTCGTAGACATCCACTTTTCAACGCTCAGTTGAATTGACTCTCACTTTCCATCACGGAATATGGTGATCTGATCGCCTTCTTTATCCATTCCTCTTCATCATTTCCGTAATTCCTTCGTCTCTATTAACTCGGAAATTGAAATTCACAATATAACTCATCCTTTTCCACCCTTGGGAGATTGAGTTCGTACGCCACCAACATAAGAGATTGATGACTTTGGTTTGTTCCCATCGATCATATTTTTCCTTCTTATCAATACGGCCTCCAACAACTCTTGAAGTTTTAATTCTCTCGGCCTTATTCGTTCCTTGATTACTAAAATTTCCAAATTATCCCTTGCAACTTTGATAGGATTCCGTAATTATCAATTCTTGCATTTCTGTTGTTCTCGCTAGATGTACTCCTTCATCCTCAACCGGAGATTTAGATTTACTCCTTTGTCGTTCTCTCCTCCTTAAGAATTTCTTTCCTAGCTCGCTAAACTTGGTCTATCATTTCTTCAACCCGAAATTCTTGACTTCTTAAATTCCTCTTTTCACAGAATGATTGATTCTCATTATGTGGTGTGCTCGGTACTCTTGCTCAGATTCACTTTGAAGGGATTTGGTTAGGGTGGCACCCATAGTTCTCGCTTTTCCAATTTCTACTTCGATCTCCCCAACTTCCAAATTTTCTTTACACCCTCGTTTGGTTCACAATCCGAGATCTATTCTTGACCCAAATATAACTCGTACGAAATGGCACATGAAGCCTAAAGTGAAGAAAACCTCCTATCAAGCAAACACTAAACTATGCATGTCGGGTAAGAATATTCGATGCATGTAGCATAATTCCGGCAATCAAAGTATGCATCACATTTGAGCAATTACTTCAATTAAACGAATATAAGATAAAATTAAAATAATTAATATATTGTATGATGCGCGTGCTATGAATGCAAGTGCCGTTCACCATAGAGGAAAACCTTTAGCTTGGTGACTTGATCTCCGGTCATCAAATTCATCGACTACTTCTTGCATACCCACGGTCTTCTAAATTCTTTAATTCTTCTTGCATCCTCCCGTATTCCCGAAATCCAATAACTCTACTTTACTTACAACCTTGAACCTTGAACCTCAAAGCTCTCAAACTTTTCCTTCTCTTAGAACTCGAAGTGTCTCCACCTATTTATTTCTTCCCGATCTCGCTCATTCCAAACTTTAAAAATCTCCTTACTTCGAATTTGATTCTTAATTTCCCACTAACTTGAGGGATAAGATTCCCTCAATCCGAAGTTTTCACTTAAGCCCAATCCTTCCACATTCCCGAAACTGGCCCTTTGAGTCTTTTCCCATGCTGATTCCTTTGTTAAAATCTTCTTCAATGTCCGAAATTTTCATGATTCTTGAACCCGAATTCTTCTTGATCAAGTCCTCTTGACTTATCTCTTAGGAATTCAAATTGGTTAGACGGCTCATCCCCAATTGCTTACACTTGACCACATAATTTCCCTCCAAAGGCCCTTTGCCTTTCTTTATCGTTTCCCTTGGTTGCTCTATATCTTCCCTGAAGTTGTATCATATCTACCGCATTAATGGGATTTCTCTGACTCTTCCAAATTCAACTTCTAAAGGCTTGATTTATTCGAAAGTCCTTCTTCGATAATTTACCTTGCTTCGATAATTTACCTTGCTTACCATCCATTGACCATATTGTATATAGAGTCTCCTTGAGGTCTTCATTTTTTCCTACCGAACTAAGCTTCGAACCGTAATGTCTTCAAGATCTTCCTCGCTTCATTTTTGAGTTAGACGATCCCGTTGCATCCGATTATATAATCTTCGTAGAGTAGGCGTGTATGTTAATATAGTGATTTGCATACATCGCACACCCCACCATCATCTCATCAAATACCCATCAAAAACAATTAAAACGCATAAGTTACCACCACATAAGAAGTCTTCTAATCCGGATCTTAACCTTCAATTCTCCCAAAAATGTAGTTTCCATCTCAAGCCTAAGCTCCCAACCTAGAGTGTTGGTATGAAGATCATCAATCACCCGAATCCTTCTAAATCCCCAAAGTCATATTCAATTTCTCATACTTGGAAGAAAAACTCGTGATAAGTTGTTATGACCATAAAGATTGGTCGTGGGTCGTTGTGGTAACATTATCCTACAGTCACAACTAAACTTAAATATAAATGCATGCCGGTTAGTAAATGCAAATGACACATATTTCGCACTAAAGCACATATTGATGCAAAACCCAACAACTAATTCAATAAAATTTAAATTTCAACATATAATTCATCAAAATTTCCAATAATACATGCTCATGGTCAATGCGGTACACACGTTGACACATTATTCCTAAGCCGTTCAACCTATACTTGACACGACACAACGCTAGAGTCCCCGGTTTTGCAACCGGGCTCTGATACCACCTTAGGATGTAGCACCCACAATGATAGGCACCACATCCCCCGCACTATATGTCTAGTCCACACATGAAATTGATGATCCAGCATGAACCGGACTCATAGCGAACGAGTGACAAAATAAAAACTTTCCTAACTAGGCGGAATCTAACCCTGTACCAAACAACCAAAAACAGTACGAATGTAATGCGGAAGCAATCATGCCAACAATAAAATTCCATTAATGGCTACAAGCCCAAACAATTCATAAATATAATTAAATACAACATACACCTAACAACAGGTTCAGCTAAACATGCAACCTGTCCCGAATCAATAATCAATAATTCAATAATTCATAAATCATACGTTGGCACACAGGCCTATAAAATACATGATATAGATAAACATAATAAATGTAGAATGTGACTCGAGTGTACAAGTGAGACTCGAGACAATCCCTAACACTTGACTCCCGCCAAGCAAAACCTGCAAAGACTGAGAAAGTGGGGAAAAGAGGGGTCAGTCTCTAGAAGACTGAGTGAGCAGGAGCTGTACGAATATATATAAAAACAAGCACATGCAAGTCACAAATCCCGAGCAAGGTTTTATTAAAGTTAATTCCCACGAAGGGCATGAAACCTTTACCAATGCTCGATCTTTACGACTAATCCATATTAAAATTCATTAAGTTCGTAATGCATGAATAATCGTTATGGCTCGACGAGTGAGCGTGCATTATCTCCAACCAAACTCCAACCGTGTACAATGAACATGATTTAATACGTTGAATATGTGAGCACATAATACATAATAATACATGCGGGTATAAAACATAATCGTTTGGGCAATCCGTGACTCGGCCTTCCCGCACGGTGCGTAACGTAAACATGAACATGATCATAAAACATTTCCAACCTTCTTCCTCCGGAATGGTCTGGCCTACAGACACAACCATTTAACGTTACGTTATGAGACGGGGGTTCATGACTCCTACCCGCTCCTTCGATGGATTAACCACCGGCTCAAGAATATCCTGCCTTCCTGCCACCAAAGTCGTGCAAGGATAATCTTAAAGGGTACTAAGTGATAAGGGATTACCCAATGGCCCGATGCCGTGCCGGTATCCAAGACCACGTTTTCCCGGGCCCAATAGCGTGAACGTGAAATGCGTTATCTCGCCAAAAAGTTTCTATTCGTTAGAACATTTCAATACATTTCGTTGCAAATGATTCATTCCTTGAAAACACTTACTCGATAAATATTTACTTGATGAATTTACTTTGAAATCAATATATATATATACGTTAGGTTTTTGGCCAAAGCTTATCACATAAAGGTTATAGGGTTTGATACTTATCTAGAACAAAAACACCCTCACCTGGAATACCATGAGACAAGGAACATGCGTAATATGGGTGCCTATTCGATCCGGAAGTCTCCACCCTGGAGAAGAATTGTACAAGAGAAGGCATAACGTGTACTCGTGAGAAAAGACCCGATATGATACCAAATAGGACGCACGACAATGCTTATGAAGTGGAGTATCGTGTCATAACATAATTCAATATGTAATGAAGCATAAGAATGTCATAGAATGGTGTGATCGTGTTCGTATGCTCAATTACTCAAACAAATTCAATTAATATATCAAGCACAGATTCAAACAATTAAACTTAAGCAAGTAAAGACCAAGGAGTGCCAAATAAGACATAATTATCAATTAATCAAGCATATAATTCATATAAGTCACATACGGGAGCCAAGGAAGAAAAAGGATTGCAATATGAGGGGTTTTGGTGAAGTTCGGCAAAAATGGATAATTTTCGAAAATGCACATGCTGTGGTAAAACAAGAATATCCTAAGTTCTAAAAGTTAAAATTGGGTTTTGTTTATCTGATATAAAAGTAGACATGTAGACCTTTAAAATTATATATGGCTCGTATTCTAGTTCCAAACGAGGAGGAAATGGCGTAGGTCCGAAGTTGAAGGAGTGCAGACTTCCGGTAAAGTGGCGACACCAAAAATAATTGATTATATCTCACAAATTAGAAATGATAATGAAGTGATTCCAATTGGAGAGCATTTTAGACTTCAATAGGTTTACGTGGGTTCAAAAATCAGGTTAATCGGAGTTCTTATGAGGGATAAACGCCCATTTGAAAAATATACTAAAAGCAGAAACGGGCGTTTGAAAAGGGGCGGATGAGGCAGTAGCTTTCTACACGGGCGTTTGGTGAATGAACTGAGAACCCAAACGCCCGTTTGGGTATGTTCTGTCCAAAAAAAGAGCAGGGGATCAAATATGGCTCGAATGGAAGGCTCAAAATTCATCCCAAATCATCACCCCAACCAAAACAACTCACAAGAACATCAAAACACAAGATATAGCACACCAAACACACATTAAAACAAGTTTTAATCCATGAATTCAACCAACCCACATCAAAACACACATTTATACATACACACACACAGAACTAATTCTTGAAATAAATCATAGATCCTAACATATATTAGCATAATATCATCAAGGATCAAGAATCTAAACTTAAATCATATCAATCTCTAACAAAACACACATGAACACACATGAACACATATATATACACATATCTATATACACACCTTGAAATAGGATGAGGGAGATGGAGGAATGAAATGATGGAGATGATGAAGATGATGATTGCTCGACTTCCCCTTCTCTACCTCTTGCTTGAATCAAAGATGTGGGTGTGTGAAGAAAATAAGAAATAAAGGGTTTGTGTGTGTGTAGAGATTTTATGTGTGTTATGTGTGTTCTTGTGTATATATGTATATAAGATATAACGTATGTAATATATTGCATATATGATATAATAGTCAAAGATATATTTATATGTATATGTATGTATAAAGTGTAATGAAGATATTTGATATATAATATATATAAATATGCTTGTCTCACAAATGTATGCATGAAATGCATATATATAATATCACTTATTTTATGAAATTAGTTTCAAGTATATATATATATATACATGAAAATATGATATGCTTAGGAATTGTATGAATTAGGAAATGTGTATATGTTATGAAACGGAATGGAAGAAATTAAATCAAGATACTTATGTGAGCATTTAAATCATATATTCACATAAACATATTACTCAATTAAGTATGTAAAGGAACTCTAACTCTCAAACTCACACGTGTGGTGCGCGTACCTGTATGACAAAAACACGGGACGTTACAAAGACCACTCATGAGGGCCCGTGCATATAATGTAATTTTAAATTTGTTTAATAATATTATTATCGAGAAAAAAATTACTTTTACGTAAAAAAAATCTAAAAATAATAATTAATCATCATTGATTACTATTATTTGAAAAGGAATACTTAAAAATTTAAACTACTGCCCTTCTATTTAGAGGAGGGAAAAATGTATAATATGTATACCAGTGCTCTTTAAAAGAAGGAAAAATTAAAAAAAATTATATATTAAATGAGATTAGTATATGGTTATTTTGGTTAAATTACTATTTAAATTAATTATCTTCACATGTAAAGTAAACAACTAATTCAAGAAAACATGATATTTATCTTTAAAAGTAAATAATAGATAATGACTAATTAATTCATTGAAAAAACCACCATTATCCTATCTGCCCAAAACCTTTCCTATGAAAGTAAACGACTTCTAAATGATATACAAATATGAACGAATGACATTTGTTGACATGATCAGTAAACATAGTTATATCTATTATCATAAACATTTATTATCCTTACATGCATTATTATTACATAAAAAGTAAACATGCGCTTAAAGATATTAAATGAGCAGGGGTCCTGTCGTAGTTATATTGAAAATGATAATTCGTACAACGGTCAAAGGACATGGAGCTTACACCAGCACTTCGTATAGCTAGCTAATGCCAGAAAAGCTGCACTATTTCCGATACAATGGATTAATTCTCGGCGACCATTCGAATATGGGCCCTCTCGCCGGAAACACCACTGCAAACATACGGTGATACAGTTTGGCTGTAGATGGTATCAAAGAATCTGTTCCAGAGCATGATTCCTCCATAGTTTGTAGATTACTTAATCACCGGAAGAATGTCATTGATAAGTTGCTGGGACTCAACGTATCCGCCGCTCGTGGCCGTCGGAGCAGCAGGCAGGCCCATGAAGAGCTGATTACCCTCCCGCAGCGACGAACTCCAATCCTTCCACGATTGAAGAAGGCCGGAGACTCCTGATATGATATCGCAGGACGGGTTGTTGTAGAACTGCACCCAGACGTAGTCGAAAAGGCCGGTTCTGATGGCAGTATCCAGATTAGCGGATACACTGTGGCGCTGCCGCTAAGTATATCTTCCTCTGCGGCGTACTGTATGCGGCTATGGCCCTGGCGAGGACATCCCAGTTGCTGGTGGAAATCGGAACTTCGATATCAAAGTCTATGCCGTCTAAAGCAACGTCTCCGAGAAAGCCATCGGGGTTACCACCGGCTAGGAAATTGTCCCACAGATATTTGGCCACATCGTCTGCGTCGGCGGAGGAGGAAATGTTGTAACAAGTTCTGCCACCGCCTCAGCCACCGAGCGATAAAAGGACTTTGACGTTGCAGCTCTGACAATAGCTGATTTCTTCGACGAAGCGATGGCAGGTGCTGGAAGAAGGGTTGCAGTGGCCGGCTAAGTTCATCTGCTGTGAGCGGTTACTGCCGAAGGTGATTAGGAATGCGATGTTGATGTAGGTGTAGAAGCTTGAGGTGAGTTACATGCTTGGCGGAGGGAGCCTTCGTTGCCGTTTTGGCCCCCCTAGACGGAAATCCCACAGGCATCCGAGGATCTGAAACATGAAATTAATGCAAATATCAAAATGGAGACTGTAGTTATCAAGAAAGAAGATGAATTCATTTTTCCTTTTGAATTGATTAATTGGACTTTGATGAGTATGGGAAGTTATTTTCCTCATGTGCCCCCTTTTACAGAAGTGAAATTATTGTTGTTAGCATTGTGTTTTAGTAATATGTTTCGATTTAGGGGATAAAATTCAAATCTGGGACCACGTGCATGCGTCTAATTCTTGGGATATGGAGTCTATTTTATATAAGCCAATTTCCACGTTTCTAAGTGTGTGAAATTTGAAAACGTAAGAACGTAAATCACAAGCACGCAACCAAAATGAAGCCGGATTCGATCAGATAATGTGCCTGAAATCACTCCCACATCAAAATGCAAGCTCAAATTTCATGATACCATATTAGAGGAAAATACGTGGAAAGATCAAGAAAAGGTGGGGATTTGTGGAAGTGGGGCTGTGGAGATTAGAGGTTATTGTGTGTGAAAAAGGGACTGTGGTGGACTGACTTTCTGCGGTGGGGGTGTGGAAGGAAGGAGGGTAGTGGCAACTGGCAATAATTAATAATGGATTGGGGTTTGGGCTGTGACACTGCTATACTTTTGTTTCTACTTTTATTTATTAGTGATGATTTGTCTCTATTTTGTTTGATGATAGCTTGGAAAATTACTTGAACTAGCAATTCTGGCACACTCTATGCGTGTGCAAATAATAAAATTATAATTATTTAAATATATATTAAATTAAAATTTTTATATTCATATTTATTTTATAATTGTTTTTAATATGACTAAAGTTTAAAAACTAATACATAATAGAAATTAGAAAATATGAAAAAAAAATAAAAATATATAATAGACCAAAGCGGTAAGTCTCTTCTCACATAGGAAATAGTTAAAATATAAATTAAAAAAATATTTGGAAAAAAAAAGAATATAAAAGAAGAGATTAAAAGTAAGTTAAGAGAAAAGTGGAGTTGAAACACGTTCTGTATAGGATTAAAACAAAATTAATTAAATAAAAAAAGAAATTAGAGACCAATCCAAGAGACCACACTTGGGTCTCGCGCTTAATAATAGAGATAGATGAAAAATGACAATTCCCCTAGTTTTCTTAACTGCTGCAAGCCTGCAACTGAAATCGCTTTGAGATAGTCAATTAAAATGAATTCTGGCACGATTTAAGTACTTAATGCATAAAGGGTATACTGGGAATTTGTCCCCAAACCAATGGTTTACAAACTAATTATTTAACACCCTTAATTGGTGTTTATATGAAGAGAAAAGGGGGTGCTAGTTATTTAACACCCCCTTAATTGGTATTTACCTCACAATTTTCAAGGTCTTAGATTAAAGTGGTGGCCTTAGATAATCTCATAAAACATCATGCTATATAACCCACATTTTGGATAAGTGTAAAGTGATGTTTTTGTCCCACTACTAGAAAATATTGATTTAGCAATTGAATTTGTAACCGAAAAAGATCCTTTTACAACCGAAAATTAGTATTTGGCAACCGAATTGCAACCGAAAAATTCTGTTGCAAAAACCTTGTTTGCAAAATTTAGTAACCGAATTTTTTGCAGCCGAAATAGCAACCGAATATCAGTTGCAGATAGCTGCAAACGTGGAACGTAAGCCACGTGATATTCGGTTGCAAAAATGTGACTAATTTTCCAACTGAATATTTAGTTGCAAAGTTGACGTGACACATAATTTTTGCAACCGAAATTTTGGTGAAAAGTAGATAGAAAATCTATATTAATTTTATAACCGAAATTCGGCTGCAAAAATAAATTATTTTTTATTTTTTTACATTTTTTTGCAACAATTTTTTTTAATATTTATTTACAATCAAATATCAATTACCAAAAATAATTTCTCAGTTGCAAAATAGTATCAAATTTCCAACCGAATTTTCAATTGCATTATCTAAAATCTAATATTCTATATACAAACAATCATTCAAATTATTTACAACATGAACCACTACAAAAAGAATTTTCAACATTCTACAAATGTATCAATACTCTAATATCAAATATTTTCAAACTCAACATTCACCGACATATCAAATATCAACAATGATCATCATGAGAATCCTTGCTTGTCATCACAACCTCCGATGATCTTAAAACACAGCCATTGCTTTCCTGAATGTAGTAGTATTGTAAGTATATAAACACAACCATGGATTTGCAACCGAATTATCAACCTAATTTTCTATTGCAAAGACAATAAAAAGGTTGACCATGCAACTGATATTACAACCAAATTTCGGTTGCAAAATTTTTGCAACTGATTTCGCAACCGAAAATTCGGTTGCAAATCCAAATAGACAAATTTTGGTTGTCGGTTGCAAATCCGATTGCTAAATTCATCAAATTGCAATCGAATTTTTTCGGTTGCAAAATCAATGTTTTCTAGTAGTGTCCCCATATTTGTCCTCACAAATAACCAAAAATTGGATTATAGTGTTTTAGGAATTTGACAATTAGAAGGATGAGTTGTAAAATAGGCAAGTAAACAACATATAAAAGTAGGTTATTTAACAAAGGGAAAACTGCAAATTTGGAACACATTGACATACCTCATTTTGTATTTTTTTACTTTAATTTGACATTTTTTATTTTAGGACACTTACTTCCAAAATTTTGCAATTTTGGCCAAATCCAGTCGGATCTCTAATTTTTAGGTGACATTCCGACGACCAAGTAGGTACAAGAACGGTATTCCGGGCGGCCACATAGGCACAAAAACGGTATTCCGGACGGCCACGTATGCACAATGGTGGTATTCCAAGAAGGAATTAAGGATCCGACTGAGATTTGACCAAAATTACCAAAATTTTGGAGTAACTATCTCTAAAATCAGAAATGTCAAATTAAAGTCTAAAAATACAAAATGGGGATTGTTACTGTCCCAAATTTGCAATTTTCTTTTTAACAAATATGCAAACTAATGAGGTAAACACAAGATTTGGGTTAAATAACAAAAAATTTACTATTCATTTTCTAATGTCATTAGATAGCTAAATTCCTAATACATGTACTCTCTTGACAATTTTATATGGAATCATAAACTATCAACGTAAAAAGTCCACCAATTAAAATAGCCATAATTTTTATTCAAATTAGTCCATCCCCAATAGATAGCAAACAAGTGAAGTAAAGGGTCCTAGTATATGAGGATGTGATGATGTGTGTGTTATTATGGATTAATTTAAGGATTAATCACACTTGACCCCCAAATTAGATAGGGTAATTACAGTTGGTATTACACTTTAATTTTAGATATAATTATAGACACCACCCCTTTTGGAGTTTTTTTATTATATTTAACCCTCAAAATTGCTAAAAATTTGATGATGTGTCAACAAAAATATTTGTGAAAGTCCAAAATTAATCCTGTTGACTTTCAAATTTTTATTAGTCATGTCCTTGGGGGTTAATTGTAATTTAGTAAACTAAAATGGGAGCTATGTGTAATTTCTCATGTTAAATTTTCAATCAGATTTTTTAATTGAAATTAGTTGTTGCGACGACTACTTTCATGTCTACTAAGACAGTTATTTTCATAAGTTGAAACCTATAAATATTGAGTTGAACATGTGGAAATTATACAACTATTAAGGTAACCACACGTCCGACACTTTTTATTCTGGTATTTTAGTGCTCGATTACATGAAGAATAGTTATTTAAAACCATGGGAGAGATTAACTTGGTCTGTATATTGTTTGTGTAACTCAAATATTTATAGGCTTCAAATTATGAAGATTATGGTCATATTAGGCATGGAAGTAGTTATTGTAACAACTAATTTCAACTCAAAAATCTAATTGAAAATTTAACATAAAAAATTACATATAACCCTCATTTTAATTTACTAAATTACAATGAACCATAATGACATGATCGGTAATAAAAATTTGACGAAGTCAATAAGGTTAATTTCGAACTTTCACAAATATTTTTGCTGATATCATCAAATTTTAGTGATTTTGGGGGTTAAATGTAATAAACAAACTCTACAGGGGTGGTGTCGGTAATTATATCTAAGAATAGGGTACCAACTATAATTACCCCATTTAATCGGGGTCAGGTGTAATTAACCCTTAATTAAATACAATTCCAAATCTCTAAGTTCAAATGACAAAATAATATATTAATTAAAGATCAAAATAACCGAAACCACACAAATTGGATTTTACCATTGCACATAATGAAAACATATAGAATCCTAGGATAAGTTTATAATTTATTACCGAGCATTATAAATATGCTTGAATCAATTTAGGCAAGGTAGTCCATACGTTATAATTTCCACATTTGATTTCTTATCTTTCACTTCACATCAGCATATTATTTGAGTTCTAGATGATTGATGTGCACCCTCAACTATTCTTTTAACAAGTACTAGTGTATATCCCGTAATATGCACGGTTTTAGACTTTTAGTGTACAATATGTAATTCATAATATTATATATAATTATTATAATTTAATATAAATTTCTTGAACTTGAGGATAAAAAATAATTTATGCATACATATTTAATAAAAAATTTATATCAATTATTTTCAAATTCAAATTTATTACATTCATGTACTTAGTTTAAATTATATTAACTTAAATTTTTTTTTTATTATAATTCTTTATTTTTTCATTGAGTCTTTATTTTACTTATAGAATGCGCGTTCATCGAACTTTATAAAAATATAATAAAATAAACGCATGATAATAGCATATATTAATTAAATAAATAAAAAATAAATGGAAAAGAAAAAATAAATTATTCAAGTGGATGTCAATAACTCCACTTACTATATTTAATCCCTACAAATAATATCCATATCAATACCTACATATATATTAGTTTAAATAAATATTTTTTATACACAAATATAATTAACTAATATAAAGAAATTTATATTTATTATTTAATAATATATCAATATAAAATAAATGTATGTTATCAATTTCTTTTTTTTTTTTTTTGTTATCAGTTAAATGAATAGACTACTCTCTAATTGACTAAATAAAAAACAAATGAAAAGAGAGAAAAAGAAAATAAAAAAATCACAATCAAAAGAAAAATGAAAAATTAAAAATCATGTAAATTATAAATAATTTATAATGCAATAATTTTTAGAAATTATATGAAGAAACAAAATTAGCTAATAAATAAAAAATTATAAATCAAATATATTGAAACTTACAAAAATGTAGAAACTAAAGATTGATGTTAATGAAAAAGGACGGTAAGAAATAAAAGAATTTAAGAATTATTTAAATAAAAACTAAAAGAATATAAGGTATCACAATTCAAATAAAAATAAAATATTTTTTTATATTAATCAATTTCAAGAAAAAAAAAGGCTAATTAAATAAAAATTACTGAAACATCAAAAAACTAAAAATAAAATAAAGCCTGTCAAAAAATAAATTAAAACATAAAACACTACCAAAATAAATATGAAATATAAGGATCCAGTGAACATTTATTTTAAAGAAGATCTAGAAAACAAAAAATCAAACAAAACCACACATAAAGAAATAATGAATCATTAAAATAAATATAAAATTACCACTTCAATAAATTAAATAAAATAGGAAGAATAAATAAAAGAATAGAAAACAAAAAAAAATATTTCAAATTCAATAAACAATGCGTAATCTTAAAAAAATATATAAAGAAACAAATAAGTTTTTAAATTGAAAATTATAAAATATATTGAAACTTAAAAATATATTTATAAAAACTAAAATTAATTTTATTGAAAAATAAATATAAAATTCTTGGAAAAAATAGAAAAATGAATATAAAAATTAAAAATATTTAAAGTATGCCAATTCAAATAAAAATAAAAAGAATTATTTAAATTCATCAAATTGAAGAAAAAAGCGATTTAAATAAAAACTAAAAAAAATAACAAAAAGCTGGAGAAACAAATGAATAAATTATCAAAGAAACAGATTAAAAAAAATAAAATATAATTAAAGTAAATACTAAATTTAAAAATCTAATAAAAAGTGTAAGAAGATTCACAAACCAAAAAAATAAAACAAATCATCATTAGAAAAATAATAAATAACAAAAAGAAATATAAAAACGACAAAAATTTGGAAAAGTGGAGAGAGAACCGAATTAGTTGGAAAAAGGGTAAACTTGATATGCATTCGAAGTGAAAATAAAAGAAGCAAATAAATATCAACGAATCCTAAAAAAGAGAAAAGAATAAAAAGTAAATAAAAAAAATAAAATCGTAAATCATATTTAACAAAAACAAAACAAAAAATAATTATATTTATTTGAAAGATTACAACGAAAAGTTCACAAAGAACATAAGAAGAAACCTCAAAACCAAAACCCGAAAGAGGATGGAAAAGAAACACAAAGCAACAACAAAATTGTACCAAAATACATAACGCAACCCAAAATCATCAATATATCTCTAGCTGCTCCTTGTAGTCGGAAAAATTTGCATCTCATAGTTAGGACAAAAGAAGTCAATCCCAGTGCACCCCAAAACAGTATTCCTCTGCCATTGCATACATCGGCTTTGATTCTAAAGTTTGTTTGAAAGATTTAACAAAGTATTTTTAAAACTCTAATCCATACAGTTATCAATGTGATGATAAGAATTTATAGAGAAAACTTCATTCATTTTAAAACTAATTAGAGAGGAATTTAAATTGATCATAAATTAAGGGATTCTCATTTATTTAGTTAGTAAAATTAAAGTATTCTATCACGGTCAACTCCATAATAGCAATTTGCATAAATGGTAAATATGAAAAATGCAATCAATAACGTTTTTGAGTTTCTAAAGTTCAATTTTACAAATTATCCTTAAAAATAGTTACTTTATATATTGTTTAAAATTTAAATTTGGAATTAAATGTGTGAATGATTTGAATGATTTATTAATATCAATCTGATTTTGTGTATCTATACCGTAATTATAATTAGGTTCGATTTGTTTAGAAAATAAAATTAAGAATGTAAAATTACCATTATACTGATTTTAACAATTAAAAAAATTCAAAATTCTAGAAAATTAGTATTCGGTAAAAATTGATCTAATTTGGTCAAAAGATACTCTTCCTATATATTTGATGGGGTCAAAATACGATCGCCCCACGTTGGGACACGTGGCATCACCGAGATGATGACATCTGTCTCCCCAAAGATTGCACCCATCAGCGAACGAGCGTTAAGCACAATGAGCGCAATCCTTCTTCAGGAGTTAAGCCCAACGAGCGCTGTCACTCTCACGAGCGTCCTTCATACTGTATGATTGGCACGCCCACGTGCCAAGGGAGCCCTCTTCGAGCGTCACACTCCCTCAGAGCGGCCTCCCCTTTGGCTCGTCACTTGAACTGGAGCCTTCATTCCCCCCAGCGGATATCTTGGCTTCCAATACTCCAGGTTGTCACGAGCGCGCTCTTAAGCCCTCGTTACCAACCACCCAAATGGCTCTCTGACACAACGTACATGCCCGCGCACCTGCCACTGTTGCTAGCACCAACTTTTGGCCGCTTTTGCAGAAGATTCCTCCTAGGTTTCTCTCTCATGGCGCCACGTGTTAGGGCAACATTCGGTCAGGACCACTTGAGGCAAATGACCAAAGGGCCCTTGACCCTCAACTATAAATAGCTGAAGTCACCTTCTACACTGGTAAGCATTCTTCATCACTGAAACTGTGACTGAACTTACATTTCTTCATACCTTGAACTGACTTGAGCGTCGGAGAGCCAAACTGGGTATCACCCCCAGTTCCCCCAGCTTGGCCTTCTGACTTTTCTTGTGCTTGTCCCAACAGGTAGAACCCCCTTTCTCATCTCCGGCGAATCTCCGGCGGTTTCCTCCACAAATACAAATCGTAAAGTGATCGAATTCGGATCCTCACATTTCTGAACCCATCATTTTTGGCGCCGTCTGTGGGAAACCGTTCCTCTATCCCTTTCTTCCTTTTTGTTGGTAGAAAAGCAAGCACACTCTTACCCTTAACAGTCATGGTTGCTACAAGATCTGGAGCTGTGGGAGGAGGAGATAATACCTCCCAGGATGCCAATATCATTATTCCCTCCACCGCTACTGGTGGAGCCCCGCCTCTTTCCGTCGCCGCTGGTGGAGCACCTCCCGCCGCAGGAGTGACCCCGCAGGCTGAGTCTTCAATACCTCCACCTACACCGCCGGCACTGCCCATCCCCGCCGCCGCTGGAGGAGTCTCTCTCTCTGCTCCTCCGCAGCCTGCTCAGAACCCCTGGGTCCATCCCCAGATGAATCTCGGAGTACAGGGTTATATGATGCCTCCACCCGGGTATACCCTCACTCCGGCCGTTATGATGCCGCCGGTTCAGCCGTATCATGCTGGTCAGCTCCAGCTCCCGGTGGTGGTCCCCAGGGAGATTGAAGGAGTGGAGTTACCTCCACTGACCACCCAACAGTTGAGGGCTCTCTATGCCCAGTGTGAGGTTCAGGCGGCTCAGGGGGCATGGGAAAGGTTCCATTCCATGTACTTTCCCTCTGGGCAGGCCACTCAAGTTGCAGCCCCTTTGGGCGGATAACAAAACTTTCCCCTCAGAGAAGCCCAGGCTGTCCTGAGGGCACAACCACCACCACCACCAGCCAGAGAAGTGCCCCAGCAGGAGGGCAACGAGCGTCCCTCCGTAGGCAGGAATAAAGAGCCCACAGAGCGGGTGAATGAGAATGAAGGGGACTCTCATGCCTCCAGGAGGGGGTCACGAGCCCCCAGACAAGGGGACAGACAAGGAGACGTGAATCCTGACATCCTCGCGGCTGTGCAAGACCAGCTACAGGGTCTAAAGGATATCGTGGGGCAGCTCTCACGAGGGCGTTCAACTCAGATCTCCCCTAGTCGGGATGAACGGGTTGACGCCAAAAGCACCCGTACCAAGGACCCACCACCAAAGGTCCCCCGCCGCAAGGAGCCGGAGGAGAACTTCGGCACGTATGAGTACCACCCATTGGCGAGGGGTTCACCCCTCGTGGAAGAAGTTCTGATGGCCCAAGCAGGCATGGCCAAAATCCCCACTTCCATCAACCGTTACGACGGGACAACTGATCCAGCTGAACACTTGGATCACTTTTTGCATCTTATGCACCTTTACGAGCATTCCAGCAACTATTGGGCGAAAGTCTTCGTCACTTCCTTGGTAGGAATGGCTCAAGAGTGGTACAAACGACTGCCGCCGCGCTCGATTCACTCATATGAAGAGCTGGCTCATGCTTTCCTCAACCACTTCAATTCTTTGAAAGTGCCAGTCACCGCACCTACTGCCCTGTACAACGTGGTGCAAGGCAAGAGCGAATCTCTGCGCTCGTTCTTTGCCCGCTTCAACAAGGAGATCCTACAGGTGGAGAGGCCTTCTATGGATTTCTTGATCCCAGTGCTCTTTCAGGCTGTGGATCACAAGCAATATGTGAGCAAGAAATTTGCCGATGCCATTGTGGAAAGGAGGCCAGGGACCCTCATGGCCTTGAGAGAGGTTGCCGAGCCGTTCTTCGCGCTCGAAGACATGTATGGGACGAATGGTCCCCGGCATCACAGTCCGGCCAGGAACGAGCGAACCCATCACGAGCGGGGACGGGACGTGGCCATCAAGAAGGAGCGCCCTCAAGAGCGCAGAAGGTCGCCGCCACCCCCTCGTCGATTCGAGCGGATCCCGCTCACTAGGCCGAATTCAGAAGTCTACAACCTCTCCGATAAGAAGCTCTTTAAGAGACCCATCAAAATGAGGGAAACGGACTCGCTCAGACGCTCGAACAAATACTGCGCATTCCACAAGCAGAGGGGGCACGATACGGATGAGTGTCGCCAGTTGGAAGCTGAAATTCAGAGGCTCGTCGCAGGAGGCCACCTGAAGGAATTCGTCCGGGTGCTCGAGCGCTACGATGAACACTGTAACGAGCGAACTGGAGGAAGATGGAGGAGTCCGTCCCGATCGAAGAGCCCAAGGGGTAGGGGCCCCCCTGAAAGCAGCAGCCGTCGGGGCAATAAAGGAAAAGCCCCTGAGCAAGAAAACGAGCCCTTCGCAGTCATAAATATGATTGCAGGAGGCTCATCAGGAGGGGATTCCAACGCCTCCCGATGGAGGTATGTACGGAGCTACAACCAACGCCCAGCAGTGCCTAAACCCATCTATGCCATCCAGAGTCCAAGCGCTCAACGGTCAAGGGAGAATGATGTAATAGGCTTTGATGATAGGGATTTAGAGCACATTGTAACACCCCATGGGGAGGGTATAACCTCCGATTGCCCCATGGTGGTTAGTGTAGATGTTCATAATCATGTTGTAAAAAGGGTGTTGGTGGATAGTGGAAGCTCCGTTAATGTTTTGCCTTATTCTACATTTTTAAAGATGAAGGCTGACCTTCCTCTCGAGCCTCTCAAAACGGCCCTCATCGGCTTTGGAGGCTCGGAAGTTGTCCCACGAGGGCAAATTCGCTTAGCTACTTCATTCGGCCGAGCCCCTCAGCGCAAAACACTCTTGGTGACATATGCGGTGGTGGAGATTGACATCCCTTATAACATCATAATTGGGCGCCCCGCCCTCGTGGATTTCAATGCCATCATCTCCACCTACCACCAGAAGATTAAATTCCCTACCTCCGAGGGAGTGGGAGAAGTACTGTGCAATGTGCGAGAGGCTTGGGAATGTTACATGCTGTCCCTTAGAAAGCCAAAAGCGGAGAAAACCTTCCAAATTGGTTCCACCAAGAAATCGGTGGATTTCCCCAATCTAGATGAGGACAGCCCAGCACGGAAAAGGGCAAAATTGAACAAGAAGAAGAACAAAAAGAAGAGGGGAGACAACGTGGAGTATCCTCTCGAAAGTACACCGCCAGGAACCGTTGGTGGATCGTCCTCAGAAGGAGACGAGCCAGGAGAGGGTGAACCAGCACCCAGTGACCGTTTGACAGGAAAGAAGAGGGCGCTCGAACTTCCTCGCCCGGAGATAAGGATCGAACCCTCGGAGACATTCCTTACCATTGAGCTGGAGCCCGGAAACAAGGATAAGACTACACAGATAGGATCAAACCTGTCGGGGCCTTCTCAGATTATGATGATTGACTTCCTCAGGGAAAACAGTGATGTATTTGCATGGAAAGCCTCCGACCTCACAGGGATTGACCCGAGCGTCATTGTCCATAGGCTTAATGTGGATCCCTCTTTCAAACCCGTCAAGCAGAAAAAGCGGGATGTACATGGCTTTCGGAAAAAAGTCATTGAAGAGAAAGTTAACAAACTCCTAGAGGCTCAGTATATCGAGCCCATCTTGTATCCGGAGTGGTTGTGCAACGTCGTCTTGGTGCCCAAGAGCGCGAATAAGTGGCGCATGTGCAACGATTTCACTGATCTCAACAAAGCCTGCCCTAAAGATCCTTACCCGCTGCCCCGGATTGATCAATTGGTGGATTCGACCGCTGGCTGCGAGCTCATGAGCATGATGGACGCTTTTCAGGGATACTATCAGATCTTTATGGCCCCGGAAGACCGCCCCAAAACCTCGTTCGTTGTCCATCTGGGGGTATATTGCTTCTTAGTCATGCCTTTCGGACTTAAGAACGCCGGAGCTACGTATCAGCGGCTCGTCAACAAGATGTTTGAGAAAGAAATTGGAAGGTCCATGGAGGTTTACGTGGATGATATGATCGTCAAGAGCGAGCGCCAGGACTCCCACTTGGAAGATCTCAAGCGCACTTTTTCAATCTTGCGTCAGTATGGGATGAAGTTGAACCCTTCGAAGTGCACCTTTGGAGTACAAGGGGGAAAGTTCTTAGGGTACATGGTCAGTCAGAGGGGAATTGAGGCCAATCCGGAGAAGATCAAGGCCATATTGGAAATCCCCTCCCCTCGAAATTTGCGGGAAGTGCAAGTCCTAGTAGGAAAAATCATCTCGTTGAACAGGTTTATCTCGCGCTCGGCGGACAGGAACCTTCCCTTCTTCAAAATTTTGAGGAACGCACGTAACTTTGCGTGGACAGAAGAATGCGAAAGGGCGCTGCAGGATATGAAGGCTTACTTATCGAGCGCACCACTGCTGACTAAGCCTGTCGAAGGCGAGAGGTTATTTATGTATCTTTCCGTTTCTCCCGAGGCCACAAGCGCGGTTCTGATCGCTGTGCGGGAGCGGAAACACTTACCCGTTTATTATCTGAGCAAAACATTGCAAGGAGCCGAAAAGAAGTATTTGGAGATTGAGAAATTCGCGTTCGCTCTTATTAATGCCTCAAGAAGGCTAAGGCCTTACTTTCAAGCGCACTCCATAACGGTTCTCACCGACCAACCCTTGAAGCAAGTGTTGTCCAAACCAGATATGTCTGGAAGATTAATCAAGTGGGCCATCGAATTGAGCCAGTTCGACTTATGTTTCGAGCCCAGGACCGCGGTACAGGCTTAGGTTGTAGCTGATTTATTGGTCGAAAGCTTTGGTTTAGAGCCCACCGTTGCGGAGAATGAGGGGTTATGGGTCCTGCACACAGATGGTTCCTCAACCTCTCAAGGGGGAGGAGTAGGAGTGGCCCTCAGAAACCCCGATGGGATTGAGCTGGACTTTGCAATCAAGCTGGATTTCCAAGTCACTAATAACGAAGCAGAATATGAAGCCCTCGTGCAAGGATTGAATATTGCTTTTCAGAATGGAGCCTCCAGAATCACCGCGTATGTGGATTCACAGCTAATTGCGAGTCAGATTGAAGGAACTTATGAGGCTCGAGAAACCACCATGGTACAGTACTTAAATAAAGCCAGAGAAATCATTGGGAAGTTCAAGGAATTTCATCTACCTCAAGTGCCGCGAGGAGAAAACGAGCGTGCGGACGCTCTGTCAAAGTTTGCATCAGCTTTAGAGGGCACTTCCGAACGTTCTGTTACGTTCCTTAGAACTGAGGAACCTTTGATCAAGGAAAGGGTCGCCACCAAGATAATCGCCATGATTGATCCAAACGAGCCCTGTTGGCTTGACGACATCGTCATTTTCCTTAGGGATGGAATTCCTCCCACTGACAAGGTGGAAGCTAGGAAAGTCCGAAGTAAGGCCCCTCGTTTCGCATTGGATCCCGAGGGGAGGTTATTCAAGAAATCATTCCAAGGACCCCCAATGAGATGCCTGAGGCCCTCACAAGCGAAGGAGACGCTCGAACTCATCCACAATGGAAGCTGTGGGAATCATTCCGGAGGGCGTATCTTGGCAAAAAAGGTTCTGAGAAGTGGGTTTTATTGGCCTACAGTTCTCCAAGATGCCATCGAATTTTCGAGGAAGTGCCCCAAATGCCAATTTCATTCAAATCTCCCTCAATTGCCAGCTGCACAGATGATCCCTATAGACGTCTCTTGGCCTTTTGACCAGTGGGGAATAGACATCGTGGGCCCCTTGCCCATGGCTGCGGGACAAAAGAAGTTTGTCATTTTAGCCGTCGACTACTTCACCAAGTGGGCCGAGGCCGAAGCCGTTGCAAAAATCACTTTCAGGGTTGTGAGGGACTTCATTTGGAAAAACATCATCTGCAGGTACGGCATACCGAGGGTGCTTATCTCTGACAACGGATCTCAGTTCATAGCAGCTGACACACGAGAATGGTGTTCTGAGTTGGGGATCGAGCAGCGATTTACTTCTGTGGGTCACCCTCAAGCCAATGAGCAAGCAGAAGTTACTAATAGAATCATCTTGCAACATCTGAAAACCATGCTTGAGAGCAAGAAAAGTGAATGGGCTGAAGAGTTGCAAGGAGCGCTTTGGGCTTATCGCACCACCCCACGAGCGGCCACTGGAGAAACTCCTTACGCGCTCGTCTATGGATCAGAAGCAATGATACCAGCGGAGATAGTAAATGAATCCGCTCGTGTAGGCTATTTCGAGCCTCAGCTCAACGATGGCAACAGGAGCTTGGAGTTGGACTTGCTGGATGAAAGGAGAGACAAAGCCTGGGCTAAGATCCACCATTATAAAGCCTCTGTGGCCCAACAGTACAACAAGCGCGTAAGGGAAAGAACTTTCCAGTTGGGAGACTTGGTTTTGAAGAAAGTGGAAGTATCCAAGCACGTGGGGAAATTGGACCCCAATTGGGAAGGCCCGTTCAAGGTCGTACAACTCAGAGCTAACAACACTTACACCCTGGAGACACTTCAAGGTGAGCGCTTGCCTCGTCCTTGGAACGCATGTAACCTCCGGCGGTTTTATGTTTAAAAGCTCTTTGCAAACCCTGATGTAACAACCCTCTCTGACGGGTTCTATGTACTTCCAATCTCAAGTAAGCGGTAACATAATCTTTTTAATTTCTTTAACACTCCTGTTTCTTTGGTTGCTTGAATGGATAAGTCCCACGTCCCTCGTCTTTGCGAGCGTGGTTGGCAACCCATTCCAATTTGTATGCTGTTATCTCGTATGGGTTACGCTTGCCAGCACTCTACTCCACATGGGGGGACGCCCTCATAAGGATAGACTGGTTACGCTCACAACCAATTAGGCGAATTGGAAGAATATTATGAAGAAAATCCTAGTAGGCCTTGGCCGTTTCTTAAAACGCCTTGCGCTCGAAAACGGGATCTCCTACAAGAGCAAATCCTAGTAGGCCTTGGCCGTTTCTTAAAACGCCTTGCGCTCGAAAGCGGGATCTCCTACAAGAGCAAATCCTAATAGGCCTTGACCGTTTCTTATAACGCCTTGCGCTCGAAAACGGGATTTCCTACAGAGCCAGAAATACGACAAGAGCCAGAGCGCTCGAACGATGGCCTCAGAATCAAGAAGGTATTGCACAAGTCTTGAACGAGGGCAACCACTCAGTAAGACCCTCGCAAATACTCAAGACTTAGTAAAATTCCCCCAAAGTTAAGAAGAAATCGCACGAGCCTTGAACGAGGGCAGCCTCTCCATAAGACCCTCGTATATACTCAAGACTCAGCCAAATTTTTAAGAGCAAAAACAAAATTTATATAAGTCTTGAGTGGGGGGCAATCTCACTGTAAGACCCTTACGATCGCTCAAGACTTAGACAAATTTTCAAGGCTTATGACAAAGGCAAAATTTATACAAGTCTTGAGTGGGGGGCAATCTCACTGTAAGACCCTCACGATCGCTCAAGACTTAGACAAATTTTCAAAGATTTACAGAAGTTAACAAAATTTCTGAAAGTCATAAAGGCTCATCAAAGAAATAAAACATCCACAGAGTATGCTACACAGTCTTATTATTACAAGATTTGTTCCAGCAAGCTCTAAGTATGAGTTATGATTCATAAATGAACAAAAGAACAAAGTCATGAAAAATAGAATGTATATTCATTGCAACAAGAAATATTACAAGGCAAAGGGCTCAAAAGCCCATGAAGTGTTGTTTCAAAGGAAAGGAAAAAGACAGAAAAACAGGAAAATACAGAGAAAAGTTATAAGGGAAAAGTTTCAGGCGGCGGGAGCAATGTCTTCATCGACGATCACCAGAATGTTCTGAGCCACGGGACCATGGACTGGGCCCTCAGGCTCTTGCAGTTGGGCTTGGGGATCGCCGGGCTCGTTGGCAGCAGGAGCGGGGACATTGGCACCTTCGGCAGCTGGGACAGGGGCCTCCTCCAAGATAGGCGCTTGGGGCTCATCTTTAGGGTCGTCGTTTTGAGCGGATTGAGCCGCACCCCCTTCCTGATGAGCGTCCATATACTCATCCTGAAGGAGTTTGACCAGGAATTCATACTTCGGCTCCGCAATGGAATCCGCAGGGTTATCCCCCTCGTCATCTTCCTCCTCGCAACGCTCGTTGAACATGAGCCCCGTGCCCTCGGCCTCTTTCATGGCAGGATCCGTTAGCCCCTTATGTATGCCCTGCTCGATGGCTAGATTGAAAGCCTTCTGAGCCTCCTCCAGGCAGTGCAACGAGGCTGTGAAGTTGAAGGCCTTTGAATGGCAGAATTTGATAAGGGCCTCCTTATTCGCACGCTCCAGGCTTCGAGGCCACTCGTTCACGGCGTCATTGAATTTCCTCTCGGCCTCCAGAGCCCTCGCCTTCCAGCTTTCCCGCTCGGTTTCTGCCTTATTGCAGCGCTCGTTAGCCTGGGCCAACTGGTTGCTCAAGCCGCTGCGAGCGCTCTCCACCGCCTGAAAATCCTCTTTCAGTTTTCCCAGCTCCTCCTCCGTTTTGTTGTACAAATCCTTGAGGGATTCATACTTGGCAATTTCTGCGTCCAGCTCCGATTGGATATGAGCCGGGTCATTTGAGCGGGCCATCTTCTTGTACTTGGCCTTGCGCTCGGCGTAAGTGGAGGCTCGCATTTGCACATTTTGGAGCCGGGGAAGAACTTGCTGCATAAGTTGGAGAAAAGGAAAGTGTTAGCCAAAAAAAAAAAAAAAAAAATGTTAACTTATAGAAATCAGCAAAGAAAGCAAGGAGTGAAGACTTACGGAGATTAGAGCGTGGGCCGCATCAAGGGTCACTTTCTCCACAGACTCGCTGAAGAGATGCCGATGGTCCGCCGAGAACTGGGCCTTGCTGTAAAGATTCTCGGTGACCGCCTGAGCGAGCGTGCCAGGCCTCAGCAGAACTGGCCCCCCATCGGGGGCACCCGTGTAATCCCTGTCCCCTCGTCGGGAGAACTCCCATACATGTTCCTCCTCTGAAGAGGAAGTTTCTCCCCCGCCCTTGGGGCCCTCGACTACTTGCTTTCCTTTGCCCTTGATTGCAACAGTATCGGGCATCCTCTTCTTCTTGCGGGAAGGCCTACTGGCGCTCGGGGGGGCCTCGGTTATTGCCAAGGTGGTTGTTGGCCTCGTTTGTTCCGCGGCCAGAAGGGGTTGAACGTCTCCCGCTTGTTCTGTAGTCAACCGCCTCCTAGCCTCTCTGTTGGCCAGCCTACTCTACCCACGGCCACGAGGGGGTTAAACCTCCGGATTAGCGCTCGAACTGGCGCCTTGACTGCCGCTACGAGCGTCTCCTCGATTGCTACGATTACGAGGGCGCTGTTGCTTGCGCTGTTGGTCCCCCTGTGGGGCTTGGTTCCTGTTAGCATGGGCGAAACGAGCGGCTTGTCTGATCTCTCCTGCCATTTCTATTATAGCAACTCCTGCAAAAATGGAAGGTACAAGGGTTATAAATCCTTAAACAGAATTATTAAGCGTGCAAATTACAAGTACAAAATTACAGTTAGTATTCATTCCTATCTAAAGTTAGTGCCCTAAGAATCTAACCGTCTCTCTCTATATTACGAGCCGGAGGGTTGTCAAGGTAATAAGGGTCGTTGGAAAGACCACACAAGAACATGAGTTCTGCATCGTCTATCCAATCTTTCGCTTGAATGAGGTGGCCCTCGTCCCTCAGGGTTGCTGCCAGGCTTTTGGCCCAATCTTTGGGGAGTGCGGGTGGCAAGCGGCTCTTTGTAAACGAGCCCCATTGCGTGGGCACCCCAAAGCCCTCCTCTGTTGGAGCCTTGACGAAGATAAACTTCTCCTTCCAATCGGGGCCATAAGTGCTCGAGGGCGAGTTGATCAGTTTCATATGTGCCTTCGCCTGGACATAATAAAAACCGGCCTCGGGAGATGAACGAGAGGAGCTGACCACTTGAAAAAGGGCATTGAAGTTCCGCAAGAAGGGCTCGTAACCCATGCTCCTCATCAGAATCACAAAGCAGGTTAATAGAGCCAAGCCGTTAGGCACGATTTGTGATGGACAGAGGCCCAGATCATTCAACAAGTGAGCCATCGAGATTGAGATAGGGAACCTCAAGCCTCCTGAACTCACTGTATCCATGTATACGGCCATTTCCCCAGGAGGCGGATTATTAGCACGCTCGTGGTTTTCTGGGATTCTCCACGTGTACCGCTCGTCCCAGTAAATGGGCGCCATCATCGTTTTCACGTCTCCCACGGTAACTGTGCTGGGAGTCTCATCGGGCGTGCGCTCGGTAGCCTGGTAACTTGATCCTTCACCCTCGTTATGCCCTTTGGATTTTTGGGATTTCTTGCTTTTTCCCTTACCACGGGCTCTTTCTGAAGGCCCGGTTATGGCTTCAGCCACTGGAAGCGGGTTCGCAATGGCCACGGTCACGGTATGGCGGTGGGGATGAGTGGCACTCTGAGTTATGGGGAGAGTAACCCCTTGCCTCTCTGCCTCCATTACCAGATTCATCTCCTCAAAGAGAGGATCCATTCCGCCTGGATTCCTATCCTCCATGGCCATCACTGCCGCCCCCAACTCCTCATCTCTAGGGGAATCGGGGGAAGAGGAACTTTCAGTGGCCATTTCATTGATTTCACGGGCAAATTCCTCAACATGTTGGTCAGCCATGGCAGAAGCTGAGATTTGGGAGAAATTCAGTCTCGGTTAGACAATGGGGTTTTCTTGGAAATAGATTAGGGTTTCCTCAAGGAGAAAAATCTAAGGGGTTACGAAATCCTAAAGTCTGAATCTAAAGTTAGCAAAGTTAGAAATATACGCTGGAAGTTTACCTTGAAGGTTTCTGAGAAAATCTGGGAGAAAGGTTGAAGATGCTCTAAGAACTGGTGTGCGAGAGAATTCTTTTTGCAAAGGATGCTTGGAAGTTCTGAATGCGTAAAGAGTAGCAAGATTTCAGAATCCCGTACTTATAGGGATGGGAGTTGGTACCTTTTTCGGCAATGAATTCAAAATGGTAATCATTTCCCGCCTAGGAAACTGCCCACTTTATGGAACCGTCACATGCTTCCCAATGCTCACGCGCCCCACGCGCGCCCGCATTTAATGCTCTGACGTTTCGGATACTCAAGAACAGTACAACGCTCAGTGCAGAAGCCTTACGAACGGTCAATTGAAAAGATCGCATTAATGGCACAATCAGAGGAAAAATTGCTCATCACGCCAAGTCCTATACGAGCGTTACATACGAAAGATAGAACGTGTCAGAATTCTACAGTCCTTATCACTAAGGACTACAGAATTGGGGGGCAAAATGATGGGGTCAAAATACGATCGCCCCACGTTGGGACACGTGGCATCACCGAGATGATGACATCTGTCTCCCCAAAGATTGCACCCATCAGCGAACGAGCGTTAAGCACAACGAGCGCAATCCTTCTTCAGGAGTTAAGCCCAACGAGCGCTGTCACTCTCACGAGCGTCCTTCATACTGTATGATTGGCACGCCCACGTGCCAAGGGAGCCCTCTTCGAGCGTCACACTCCCTCAGAGCGGCCTCCCCTTTGGCTCGTCACTTGAACTGGAGCCTTCATTCCCCCCAGCGGATATCTTGGCTTCCAATACTCCAAGTTGTCACGAGCGCGCTCTTAAGCCCTCGTTACCAACCACCCAAATGGCTCTCTGACACAACGTACATGCCCGCGCACCTGCCACTGTTGCCAGCACCAACTTTTGGCCGCTTTTGCAGAAGATTCCTCCTAGGTTTCTCTCTCATGGCGCCACGTGTTAGGGCAACATTCGGCCAGGACCACTTGAGGCAAATGACCAAAGGGCCCTTGACCCTCAACTATAAATAGCTGAAGTCACCTTCTACACTGGTAAGCATTCTTCATCACTGAAACTGTGACTGAACTTACATTTCTTCATACCTTGAGCTGACTTGAGCGTCGGAGAGCCAAACTGGGTATCACCCCCAGTTCCCCCAGCTTGGCCTTCTGACTTTTCTTGTGCTTGTCCCAACAGGTAGAACCCCCTTTCTCATCTCCGGCGAATCTCCGGCGGTTTCCTCCACAAATACAAATCGTAAAGTGATCAGATTCGGATCCTCACATTTCTGAACCCATCAATATTATAGTATAGATATAGATTTGTATATTCGAGTTTTAAGTCTAATAGTTTATGTTCAATTTTAATATGCATTCAGTGAGCTGAAGATTAATCATGCATCCAAAGGAGTGCACATGACAAATTATGATAATCTTTTATAACGGTAAGTAAGGATTTGTATCTTTTGTTTTACTTTTTATTTTATCTACGATTTCATTTATGCCACGTGTAATAATAGATGATTGGAATTAAAAGAGAAAAACGAAAGACAATAATAAATCCGGAGATTTGGAGAATTGAAATCTCAAAAAATAAAATAAAAATTCTTTCTTATAATCTAGGTCCCCTATTAACACACTTTAACATGTATAAACAAGTGAAACAGGGAAATAAACCACGAATTTGAAATAAAAAATAGAAAAGTGGCAAGGACCGTGCAACGACATCTTATCTCAAATCACTCCAATATATATTAAAGAAGTACGAAGCATATCCCTTCATCATTGCTGTAGGGATTTGATAAAATAAGACAAATGCATTACGATTTCAGCGCGCACATGGTAGTACTGTTTATTAGTTAACTCTTTCAAACTATGAACATATGCTTGATTGTTTATTTGAGTTGTATATTTCGTGGAATTTTCCTATACTTGTTACTAGTATATATCCCGTACGAGGCACGGAGTGATCAATTCAAATTGAAAATGGAATAAACAAAAAATTTCAATGAATGAGATACGAAATTTTCAAAAATCACAAATTCGTGAATTTATAAATTACAACTCAATAACTCGGGTCAACCTACAAAATATGCAATCCCATTACTCTTGGCCAACCTACAAAATATGCAAACCAATTACTCTTTAATAATAGCAAAATTAAATATTAGTTATACTGTTAAAAATATGACATTTTTTGTAAATTTAATATTGTAAATTTAAATATATTCAGGATAATAATAAACGTACATCATGTAAATGTAACTGATACATTTTTTTGAAGATGAAAACACTCTTCTGATCAATCAACACCTAGAATAAAATTAACTGTGCAACACATATTTGATCTTGCAAGATTTGGTGGTGCTGGGATAATAAATGTAAACGCTTTGTCCAGAAAAAACTTGATATGCTCTTGCAATAGATTTTCACCATTTTCCTAGACATAACATTATGTGTAAGTTAATTATTAATTTATTAGAAATATTCTTTTAATACCAAGAAAAAACTATATAAATACTTGATCTTGCAAAGATTTAAAATAAGATGTCTGAGTACGGAACATATATTCAGCTTGTTTGTTCAATAACTTTAAATTCATTGAGCCGTTCTTATCATGAACAATTAGATGAACCTGAAACCTGCATTTAAAATAATAAACGACTATATCAATATTCAAACTGGATAAGTTACGACCATATATTCAAATAGTGACAAAAATATTACCTGATTACTGGATTCATAACATCGTTGCATCTAACGCACACCATTTTTCCATGGTAAGATATACAATTATTTTGACATTGATTGCATGTCGCATACCAGATATTATCAGTTTGGATCTTCTGAACGCGTGCAACAATATGGAAAAATTTAACCTGTTTGTATAAGTATATTAGTATCTGTAATTTAGAAAGAAGAACATTCATATGTTACTTTGTAAAAATGTAAAAGGAAGAATTCTTACACCCTTCTGATATCCATAATCACATATGCTTACTCTTTTAGCATTTGAAATTTTTAATGATCTGGATATAGTAAATCGACTTGTCCGAATTAGAGACCAACTTTTTTGCTCCTTGATCTATACTAAACCTGTTAAATTTTAAATTAAGGATGATCGAAAAATACAAAAGAAATCAAAAAATAACCGAATATATATGAATATAATTAACTTACCAAGTTCCAAGACGATCTGTAAACCTTGTATTGTAGTTGATATACAACTTACTAAATTGATGTGTACAAATTGAAGGACCTATTAATAATAAGACTATATATTATATCAACAATTGACCCAAATTTGTACTTATGAAATATATTTAATTGATTACCTTCAAGGTTTTTAACAACAACTCCGCATGCCAATACAATCACCTCAATAATGAACATTTTCAATTAGATTTTGTACCAATCAAAGGTTTGAAAATGAATATAGGAATGTTCATTCCATTCCCACCTCATTCTACCAATCATGTCATTACAACTTTATAATGAAATTAATTTTCTTTTCTAAATTCATGAACCTATTAATTTTATTGTCATTAGTTGGTGTAACTTTTATATTTCTTTTAAATATTTTTTAATTTTTAAGGAGTTGATTCGTTTCTTTCTTAATCTTCTTTATTTTTGGAGATTCACCCCATCAGTGAATTTAGCGCTTAATTTTATTTTTTTGCTACTATAATCATTCAATTTATTATTTATCATTCAATTTACAAAACTTTTTTTAATCTGACAATTTTTCTTTTACATCATAGATATTTGAATTATGATTTTATCAATTCTTCTATTTATTAATTTTTTCTCCTGTCTTTTATTTTTTCAATATTTATTTTCATAATTGTATTGCTTTTTCTGATCTAATATTTTTCCATCTTTTCTACGTTGCTCCATTTTTTGTGGTTGTTAATTTTTCTAAGGCCGACTAAATCCAACATCATGTTTTTCTTTTGTAATAACTAATCATTTCTTCTTCTTTTTTGTTGAAAAAAATAACTAATCAGTTCTAATACTATTGATAAGAAATTTGGATTATTTTTAATGCATTGCTCCACTTTTGAATAAATTTTTTTATTTTAATATTGTCATATTTTTATGACCCATTTTTTCATAATAAATACATAACTCGGACTCTATTATATTTTTAAATTACTTTTTTTTACATTCATTGTTGTTGTGATGCATAATTTTAATAATTTATGACTATTTTATTTTTCTATATAATACAAAATTTTTAACACAATTATTTTAATAATTTATGACTAGTTTAGTTGTCTTTATAATACAAAAAAGGGAGCATATATATACGAATACTTAGAAATACATATTAACAAAGTAAGTATAAATATATAACAACATATATATATATATATATATATAATATTAATGGGGAGCATGTCATTCGAAATAATATAAACCATCACGATTTTAAATCAGTTGTGTGCGATGATGATCCTAGTCTTGAACGCGGTCTTGAACGTGTCGATGTTCCTTGGGCTGCTCGCCTGCCTCTTGATGGTGGGCTATAGATATTAGAATCTCGTACTACGTTTGAAGAGTTATTATGGAGTCCCGACAAAAATTGATATTTTGTCTGCAATCGTGCCAAACGTTCGGCCACTAAACCATCATTTACTCCTCTATACCGTTTAATACATAACTCTTTCTTTCTATTCAATCGTGCAAGCTTGTAGCCGATTTGATTGTTGTTCATTTTATCCTGCATCAACCAATACCATCACTTACTGTCTATGCCGTTTAATATATGTTTTTAGTTAAAATTTTGATACGTAGCACTAAACTAATGAAATTAATAATAGGCTATTATGTTATGTACATTATTGTTAAACCTTTTTAAATTGACCTATATGAACCACTACCGCCATCAAAACTTTTCAAAGACATCATTATTTAACAATTGAGACATAAAAATCTTATCAAAATTAGTATTGGGTGGTTACTACCATTAGACAGGATAGAGCTCACGATACAGTGATGCAATAGTTTGAATACATTAGTCCAAAACCTCAAACAATATTAAAAAAATAATAAAAAAATTTAACTCCCGACAACCTAAAATATGAGGTATTTATAATTTATTAACAAATTATAATCGAATTAAAAGTACCAATATTCTAAAACTAATGAATTCAAAATATAAGATTAAATTAATACAATTAAAATTAAACCAAAACCTAATAATAATAGTTTTTGTTATAGTTTTTTTTTATGGATATGAGATTGAGTTTGAATTGAGATCTTCTTTAAATTTCGTTAACCTCGCAAAAAATTTCAAACTTCGTCAGTTTCATCAAGGAATTAATTGTTACTTGATATGCTAAAAATAATTAATTCAAAATGTTAGATTCAACTAATACGATTAAACTTTGAATCCATTCGCTTGTTGCATACCCATATTTTTAAAATCTCAAATATGATAAGTTATGAAAACAAAAATAATTCGTATCTTAAGAGATTGAATCACATACAAATCGTTTGAACTTTCTCAGCCTCGTCAGGGATTTCAAACTTGAATTGTCTCACCAAGAACTCGAATCACAATTTAACATTCTATAAGTTTTGTTATAAGTTTTTTGTTTTGTTTTGTTTTGTTTTTGTTTTTTGTTTTTATATATATATATCTTCGTAACCCTAGTAATCATAGTATTAATTATCTCGGAATAGATGCCCCACTCTATATGTAAAAGAAATAGCATTCCTCAAATTCAAATTAATACTCTTTATTTTTTCATTTAATTTATGTATCCCAATTGAAAATTTTCTATTAAAGTGGTAGATATATCTCCTCATGATCACAGGAAAATAACCTATGGAATTGAGCTTGGTGCAATCAAGCTAAGTAGATTAATTGAACAAAAAATATTACTATTTTGTAAGGTTTATTACTAGTTTTTCATTGATGTTGATTAATTATAGGTTTGAAGTATTTGCACCATGGTTGCCATACACCAATGATCCATTGAGATATCAATCTGCCAACATTTTGCTGACAAATGATCTTGAAGCATAAATCATATGGTTGCTAATACTATTTGGTGGGGTATTTGGTGGGGTATTTTTAAAATCTCAAATATGATAAGTTATGAAAACAAAAATAATTCGTACCTTGAGAGATTGAATCACATATAAATCGTTTGAACTTTCTGGGCCTCGTCAGGGATTTCAAACTTGAATTGTCTCACCAAGAACTCGAATCACAATTTAACATTCTATGAGTTTTGTTATAAGTTTTTTTTTTTTGTTTTTGTTTTTATATATATATATCTTCGTAACCCTAGTAATCATAGTATTAATTATCTCGGAATAGATGCCCCACTCTATATGTAAAAGATCTCAATTCAAATTTTATAAACCAAAGTCTCGGTTAATTATAATATAATAGTAGTAAACATCAACCCAATTATGGGATGGATATCAATTAATTATCCTTAATTGTGGGTGCAAACCCATATAACATGCATATATCTTTGATAATCCGACTAATAAATGGAAAGTATTATGAATCTTGCCAAAAATAATTATTTTCTTTAATTACTATTAATTTTCATAATAAAATATTATACAAAATAAAAGTTAGCCAATCATATTTTTTTCTATCTAATTTAAAACCTAAAAAAAAACAACAAAATTACACATCAGCAAAAATACACAATAAAAGTCAAACATGGTTTTCAAATTTATTATAGTATAGATATAGATTACAATTGTTAAATATGTACGAATCATGTAAATTAACTATGTGATTAATATGAAAAATTAATTAATTGGATTAGTTTTATGATTAATGGACTTGCTTGGTTTTTTATCAAATCCCCATAATTGATCCCCTTTTCATGCCCAAAAATGATGCAATTTGTCACCTAATCAAGTTAAAATTATCTAGTCTTTGATGGGAAGACTATGTATAAATAGGTGGTATGGGGAGGTCCCTAAACACAAAATTTCAAAAGTTTTCTTTTATTCCATCATAGTGAGGTTTTTGAGTGTTTAGAAGATCACTCCTAGTAGCACGTCTGATTAGAGAATTCTCAAAGCGGTTCCAGCAAATTTCGGTAACCTCAACAAACTCAAGGAATTAACAATGACTGGATGTTTGTACAATTCAATTCGGCTGCGTATTTCATAGTTCGGTTTATCTATGAAATTAAATTATACCTAACATATGGTATCAGAGCATGTTTTACCTTTGTGTTGCATGTTGTGATTTATTTGAGTAAAATCAATTCGTGAAATTAAATATTATTATGTGGAAAATTAGATATATATGTTTCTCTATGTTCTGATTGATCACGAGTTGATTATATGAGATCACAGTTTGAAATAGTTGATTGATGAAAATGATTCAATATTGCAACTATTTGAATTTGGAAACAAACTCTCTATTTTCATATACCGAATTGGATTGAGCCAGAACTTGGTCAGACATGCAGTACCTTTACTGTTAATTTTGCACATGAATTTCATTTTAAAGATGATGCAATAATGAAGTAAGGTTAACTGTATTATTCCTACTTCATTTTAATATTATGCCTTATCATAAATTATTGTGGCATGTAATATTACAAAATGCTTTCAGTTTACCATATCCATTTGGACTTTGTATATGCATCGAAATGGGGAAATTCTTGTATGAGTCGGGTGTAGGCACTGTTCCCTACACCCGCCTTTAATACATAAATAAAAAAATAATTTTTTTTTTTTTTAAATTGTGTATTAGAGGCGGGTGTAAGGAACAGTGCCCTACACCCGGCTCATACAAGAATTTCCCCATCGAAATACGTGTTGTTTCACATGGTTAGAAAGGTGTACATATGGTAGCGATTAAAGGATAAAGTTTATGAGCATATTTAGCGTAATCATTTCAAATGATTTATGTGAGTTAATTTTTATGCTCTTTAAATGTGCACCTATTCTACAAATTTGATTACTGGATGAAAAACTTTATTTTGATTCATTAATTGGCCGATAATAAATGGCGTTTCAGAAGGATCATTACGAGCCTAAATTAAATATTGTTCGGTGATTAAATAATTTTATTTAATTAAGTGTAGCCATAGCAACATAAATTAAGTAAAATTGTTTGCTCGAACTCACACAACGCCTGAAGACATTAAAATTTAAATATTGTCTATATGATTCGTGAAATTTTAACTCAAAGAGTAGACACAACATCTTTGATTAAATAATTTTAAGGATTGGATCATTTAAGAAATAGACATTTAAATAAATATGCATAATAGGTCACTTGCATATCAAAATAAAATTATTGTGTGCTCTTCTGTAATCAACCACGGGAATTACGGAATTGAACTTGATAATTTTATTTAAAAGATAGAATATTACGTCAATAATTCTATCATAAAGAATGAATCTAATTGAAATGAGAATTTAGCCGACATGCAATTTTTATGTCGCTAGATTCATTTTTTTTATAATTGAGAAATTATGATTAAAGTTTTGCCTCAAATATTAAGTTAAGCATGTATGTTATATTTTGCAGTTTTCAATTCCATGACTGATACTAGAGTAGAAATACCTGTCTTAACTAATGAAAACTTCAAAAGTTAGAAGGAATGTATTCTCCTTCATTTGGGATATATAAACATTGACTATGCTACAAGAAAGGGTGAGCCTATCGTAACGGACAACAGCACTATGGTTGATTAGGCTCTTTTTGAAAAATGGGAGCGGTCTAATTAACCGTCTAAGTCTCATGTTCATAAAGAGTTGAATCCCTACTGATATTTGTAGCTCTATCCAGCATATTGAGAATGCTAAGGAATTGTTGACGGCTGTTGAAAAATAATTCAAAATTTCTCACAATTCATTGGCCAGTACTCTCATAATGAAGTTCACATCACTAAGGTTCACTGGTGTGAAAGGTGTTCGAAATCACATTAATAAGTTGCGTGATATATCGGATGATTCAAGGCACTTGACATTGGGATGTCTAAATCCTTTCTAGTGCCCTATATACTGAATACTCTCTGAAGTCAGTATGGGTCATTCAAGATTTTCTATAACACACATAAAGACATATTGGACAATAGATGATCTATTGACCATGTGTGTTCAGGAAGAGGCCCGTTTGGTACTTGAAATAGGAGAAAGTACACTATTGGCTCATGGAAAGGGATTGACTCAAGTCAAGAAAAGGAGACATGAGAAGTTACGCCCCAAGCTGAGATCAAGAAAGAATCCAAGTAATTTTTTCTGTAAAACGAAGGGACATATGAAGAAGGATTGTATCAAATACAAAAATTTGCTTGAGAAGAAAGGTAACTCAATTAGTCTTGTTTGTTATGAATCTAATATGGTTAATGTTGCTTATAACACATGGTAGATTGATTTGGGTTCTACAATCCATACTTCGAATTTCTTACCGAGATTACGAAATCTGCGGGACCCAGTGGGAGCTGAACAATGCATCTATTCAGGAAACAAGATCCAATCAAGAGTTGAGGTTGAAGGGACTCAATATTTAGTTCTAGAAAGTGGCTTTATTTTAACATTGATACTTGTATAGATTGCATAGAGGGAAAACAGACTAACAAGTTTAAAATGGGTGCCAAGAGAAGTTCTTCCGTATTAGAAATCATCCATTTTGATATTTGTTGTCTAGATATAGATGCTTATTGTCAGAAATATTTTATTACCTTTATAGACGATTTGGAATGTGGTGATCCAACATCTCAGGCGCTACAATTTACATATTCAAATTAAGCCTAATAGTTTATTTTCAATTATAATTTGCATTCAGTGAGTTGAAGATTAATCATGCATCCAACGGAGTAAACATGGCAAATACTGATAATCTTTTATACTGGTGAGTAAGAATTCAGATCTTTTGTTTTATTTTCGTATTTTATCTACTATTTCATTTATATATTTATATATAAATAGACGAGTAGATAAAAGTATGAAACGTTGAGAAGTCTTCTAGAGTATTCAACAAGTAATAACAAAAGATAAGAATAAATCTAAGTTAAATCTATAGTCCTAATAAATTGGAAAACTATAGTGATAAGATCTTGAATATCTATAAATACAGAGGAACAAAGGGATTACGCCAGATTACCACAACAAGAAGAAACAAAGAGAGAAAAGGGTTCAAATGGACAGATACTCACCACTGGCGCTGTCTGTGGGAACGAAAAGTTCCCGTTATCTGACCTTTTGGATCCTTTTTTCCCCTCTAAACAATAGATTCCACCAAACCCAAGGGCAACTCCACCCATACACAAGTGGGGTCAATTGACCCCACTAAAAAAAAAAAAAAGTTATATATTTATATATTTTTTATATGTTTTTATATTTTTTGTTTTAAGAATAGTCCTTTTGACCCCATATAAAAGTAAAAAACTTATATTGACCCCCTTAAATTTACTAGTGAAGTTAAGGTGCGTTGCACGTTCAACACGTAGTTTATTTAAATAAATTTTATTATTATATTTTTTAACAAAAAAAAATAAAATAGAGCAAATTACATTTTATTGTCCCATAGGATTAGGTCTTTTGCAATTTTAATCCCATATTTTTGAAATTAGACATATTTAGTTCCATTATTTTCAAAAAGTTATAATTTTGGCCCAATCCGTCTAATAATTGATGGAAAATGCATTTTTTTGTTAAGTGCAATTTGGGGGAGAAAAACACCGCTCATTAGGTTGTTTTTTTGTGCAGATTTGCTTATTAATACCCCATTTTAGCATCTTGAATCAACTTTGAAGCATTATCTGAATCACTCTCATTAAGGTAATGTGGTGCTAAAATGAGGTATTAATAAGCAAACTCCCACAAAAAATAACTTATTGAACAATAACTTTTTCCGCAAATAGCACTTAACGGCAAAAAAAAAAAAAAAAAAAACATTTTCCATCGATTATTTGATGGATAGGACCAGAATTGTAATTTTTTGAAAATAATGGGACTAAATATGTTTAATTTAAAAAACATTGGACTAAAATTGCAAAAGGCCTAATCCTATCGGACCAAAAATGTAATTTTCTCAAAAAATATTTGCATAAAATTTTTTCTTCTAATTATAAACCATAAGTAAGACCATTAAGATTGGAAAGAAATCTAATTAAAGAAATAATTTAAATTTGAGAACCATCCAAATAAAGAAACCAAATATTTTAAACTATGTCACTATATAAAAATAAAATGTTCAACGTGAATAATAATTTATCTAAATAATTCTAACTTCTAAACATACATAATAGTCTAAAATTTATTAATATACTTAATAGGTAAGAAACTATGTAATCACCTTGGACTAAATTTTCAATCTCGCGGAGTTGCGGCATATCATTATTTTCAATATTATCCTCTTATTCCGAATCTCCATATTCTTCCTCGTAATTGTATTTTGTTTATAAAGATAATTTCTTTTTGTTGAGTTTCTTAATTCTTTTTTGAAGTCCTCCGACATTAGTTCAAAATAAGTGTCCCAAAAAAGTTACACATTTGTTGTTGACTTTTAAAAAGTGATAGAAAATTAAAATAAATTACAATACTAGAAATATCTAATTTAATTAAATAAATATAATAAAATTTTTAACAAACCACTTTGATTTTGAAAAGTAATACATTCAAAAATATTAAAAAAAATCTTTTTGCATGATACTTTATCGATGCCGGTTGCGTTGATAATCTAATCACTGAAAGGGGATCGACCTCCCTTTTGCTTCTGTTGCATCAAACGGGCTGATTCACTTGAGTTTATTGTTGTTGGCCTAGTTGAAGTGCTTGATTCTCAGGTTCTTGTTCAGGGGGCCTTCTGCAAGGGATGTTGGGGTGGCAGTTGGTTTCTCAAATCTTGAGGCCCTACAACATGTCCTCGGTTGGCGCATCCGTGGAGTTCAGGTCGAATCCTAGCTCTCAAGCGGTTGGACATGAGGAATGGCCACAAGTATCGATGCCACTAAGAAGATATTTCCTCTTCATTTTGACCAGCGACTGCTAGCCTCTTTCCTGAGTTGGAGGGGAGGGGGGGGAGGATGGCTTGACTCCCCCACATGCTCAATGAAGTGAGCCTCGTCCTGCTGTTGTTGTTTCCTTCTAACACCCACAGGTATGCACGGTGGTCGACAAGGAAACAAATACTGAGCTTGATGATAGATTGGTAGTGCATACCCCCAAACCCTTATCATGGGTAGCCGTATTGGATGGGCCGCGTGTATGGTGGTGGGTAAGCACTATTGGAGACGTCACCTCAACGGGGCTCGCTCAGGGCCTCTCAGGCATGTTAGCCTTCCTATTCTCCCTCAAGACAGTAGGGCTTCCTCTCTGCACTGCTCAAAGTAGTAAGCCAACTCCACCTCTGGAAGAACCACGCATGTTGGCATTTTGGCCTACAAACTTTCTGCGTGGGGCAGGATGTGGTTGTTGCCTGCATCCTCCCTCCCTTGGGTGATTTTCTCACTATTTTCAACATAGATCTAGCGGTTAAATAAGATCCATGTATCTTCTAGATCATTTTAGAGATTTTCCACAAATGACACCAAAATGATGGTACCCGAATTTGGTGCACTGAGCTGGAGGCTGACTTAGTCACCAACACTCAAGAATTTGTATGGGTGGGAGCATCTCGATTTTAAAAATGACTAAAAAAATAGTAGTAAACGTGAAATCAAAAGGTATATAACATTTTAGTATATACGATTGAAGGTGGTGCCCCTATATTCGAAACAATCAGGTTGCCCAAGAGAGAGTAAAGGAACAGTGAGGTGGAGCTCTACGGATAGCAATAAATGACTTACTTAATGCCATAAATGCTAGGGGTATTTATAGTGTGGGTCTCTGTGCGTTTAGATACACATAGTCAAGGTGCATTAAATGCATCTAATGTGGTAGGTGAACATGCAACATTACACAACGTACCTACTCTATCAGAGAATTTGCAGGAGGATCTCAAACATTTAATGCTGAGTTAGAATAGATCTCAAGCACTTTCCCTGGTCGAGTTTGACCATTGGCTCGAGGAGGTCTGGCAATCAGTATAGCTCTTCTTCAGGAGAGGTTTGGCTACTCATGAGGTTGTGGAAGTTTGTGTTCAACATTTAAAGTTTGGGGTCGAGAGTAAGGTATGCGCCCGAGAAATCATGGTCATATGGAAGATCTTGTGTAGCTTCAGAATGGCGCCACGTGGTGCCAGCTATCACATCAAGATACGACCTTCTCAAATTTGATGTCGAATATTGTCCACGTCCTAACATTTTTCCACCACAACATATAAACCTTCAAAAAGTCCACTAACAATTGACGAAACTTCAAAAAACTAAAGCACCACATGAAAAAAAAATTAAATGAATTCCTTAAATCAATCTTAATATTGAAATAGCCAACAGTGGTCGACCTAAGTGGTTCAAGAGTCTTTCTCCAGGGGAATGACTCTTGGTTCGAATCCCTTTGACCACTTTGGGGGGTGTAGGTGTGTTAAAAAAACTCATAATATTCAAAATTTAAATTAAAAGTTAATCCTAATGTTCAAAATAAAATTATATAATCGATTGAAATTATTTATGTTACAATTAAATCAAACTCATAATTATACCACGTAATTTCTTTTTACATATTGATGGGGTCAAAATACGATCGTCCCACGTTAAGACACGTGGCATCACCGAGATGATGACATCTGTCTCCCCAAGGCTGCACCCATCAGCGCACGAGCGCTAAGCGCCACGAGCGCAATCCTTCTTCAGGAGTTAAGCCCAACGAGCGCTGTCACTCCCACGAGCGTCCTACATACTAAAGGATTGGTACGCCCACGTGCCAAGGGAGCCCTCTTCGAGCGTCACACTCCCTCAGAGTGGCCTCCCCTATCGGCTCGTCATTTGGACTAAAGCCTTCGTTCCCCTCAGCGGATGTCTTGGCTTCCAGTACTCCAGGTTGACACGAGCGCGCTCTCAAGCCCTCGTTACCAACCGCCCACATGGCTCTCTGACACAACGTACATGCCCGCGCACCTGCCACTGTTACCAGCACTAACTTTTGGCCGCTTTTGCAGAAGATTCCTCCTAGGTTTCTCTCTCACAGCGCCACGTGTTAGGGCAACATTCGGCCAGGACCACTTGAGGCAAATGACCAAAGGGCCCTTGACCCTCAACTATAAATAGCTAAAGTCATCTTCTACACAAGTAAGCATTCTTTATCACTGCAACTGTGACTGAACTTACATTTCTTCATACATTGAACTGACTTGCGCGTCGGAGAGCCAAACTGGGTATCACCCCCAGTTCCCCCAGCTTGGCCTTCTGACTTTTCTTGTGCTTGTCCCAACAGGTTGAACCCCTTTCTCTTTTCCGGCGAAGCTCCGGTGGTTTCCTCCACAAAATACAAATCGTAAAGTGATCGGATTCGGATCAACCCATTCCCGAACCCATCATTTTTGGCGCCGTCTGTGGGAAACCAGTCCTCCATCTTCTTCCTTTCTTTTTGTTGGTAGAAAAGCAAGCACACCCTTACCTTAGCAGTCATGGTTGCTACGAGATCTGGAGTTGTGGGAGGAGGAGATAATGCCTCCCAAGAAGCAAATATCATTCTTCCCTCCACCGCTACTGGTGGAGCCCCGCCACCATCCGTCGCCACTGATGGAGCACTTCCCGTCGCAGGAGTGACTCCACAAGCAGAGTCCTCCGTACCACCACCTGCACCGCCGGCGCTGCCCATTCCCACCACCGCGGGAGGAGTTTCTCTCTCAGCTCCACCGCCGCTAGCACAGAACTCCTGGGTCCATCCCCAAATGAATCTCGGAGTACAGAGTTATATGATGCCTCCGCCAGGATATACTCTTACTCCGGCCGTCATGATGCCGCCGGTCCAGCCGTATCATGCTGGGCAGCTCCAACTCCCCGTGGTGGTCCCCAGGGAGATTGAAGGAGTGGAGTTACCTCCACTGACCACCCAACAATTGAGGGCTCTCTACGCCCAATGTGAGGTTCAGGCGGCTCAGGGGGCATGGGAAAGGTTCCATTCCATGTACTTTCCCTCTGGGCAGGCCACTCAGGTTGCAGCCCCTTTAGGCGGACAGCAAAACTTTCCCCTCAGAGAAGCCCAGGCTGTCCTGAGGGCACAACCACCACCACCACCAGCGAGAGAAGTGCCCCAGCAGGAGGGCAACGAGCGTCCCTCCATGGGCAGGAATAAAGAGCCCACGGAGCGAGTGAACGAAAATGAAGGGGACTCTCATGTCTCCAGGAGGGGCTCACGAGCCCACAAGGACAAGCAAGTAGACGTAAATCCTGACATCCTCGCGGCTGTGCAAGACCAGCTGCAGGGTCTCAAGGATATTGTGGGACAGCTCTCACGAGGGCGCTCAACTCAGATCTCCCCTAGTCGGGATGAACGGGTTGACGCCAGAAGCACCCGCACCAAGGACCCTCCACCAAGGGTCCCCCGTCGCAAGGAGCCGGAGGAAAACTTCGGCACGTATGAATATCACCCACTGGCGAGGGGTTCACCCCTCGTAGAAGAAGTTCTGATGGCCCAAGCAGGCATGGCCAAAGTCCCCACTTCCATCAACCGTTACGACGGGACAACTGATCCAGCTGAACACTTGGATCACTTTGTGCATCTCATGCACCTCTACGAGCATTCCAGCCATTACTGGGCAAAAGTGTTTGTCACTTCCTTGGTAGGAATGGCTCAAGAGTGGTACAAGCGACTGCCGCCGCGCTCGATCCACTCGTATGAAGAATTGGCCAATGCCTTCCTCAACCACTTCAATTCTTTGAAGGCGCCAGTCACCGCACCCACAGCCCTGTACAACGTGGTGCAAGGCAAGAGCGAATCTCTGCGCTCGTTCTTCGCCCGCTTCAACAAGGAGATCCTACAGGTGGAAAGGCCTTCAATGGATTTCTTGATCCCAGTGCTTTTTCAGGCTGTGGATCACAAGCAATATGTGAGCAAAAAATTTGCTGATGCCATTGTGGAGAGGAGGCCTGGGACCCTCATGGGCCTAAGAGAAATAGCCGAGCCGTTCTTCGCGCTCGAGGATATGTATGGGACGAATGGTCCCCGGCATCACAGCCCGGCCAGGAACGAGCGACCTCATCACGAGCGGGGACGGGATGTGGCTGTCAAGAAAGAGCGCCCTCAAGAGCGCAGGAGGTCGCCACCACCCCCTCGTCGATTCGAGCGAATTCCGCTCACCAGGCCAAATTCAGAAGTCTACAACCTCTCTGATAAGAAGCTCTTCAAAAGACCCATCAAAATGAGAGAAATAGACTCACTCAGGCGCTCGAACAAATACTGCGCCTTCCACAAGCAGAGAGGGCACGACACGGATGAGTGCCGGCAGTTAGAAGCTGAAATCCAGAGGCTCGTTGCAGGGGGCCACCTGAAGGAGTTTGTCTGGGTGCTTGAGCGCTACGATGAACAGTGCAACGAGCGCACCGGAAGGAGAAGGAGGAGTCCGTCCCGTTCAAAGAGCCCAAGGGGTAGGGGACCCCCTGAAAGCAGCCGCCGCCGAGGCAATAAAGGAAAAGCCCCTGAGCAAGAAAACGAGCCCTTCGCAGTCATAAATATGATTGCAGGAGGCTCATCAGGGGGGGATTCAAACGCCTCCCGACGGAGGTTTGTCCGGAGCTACAACCAACGCCCAGCAGTGCCCAAACCTATCTATGCCATCCAGAGATCAAGCGCTCAAAGATCACGAGAAAATGATGTAATAGGCTTTGATGATAGGGATTTAGAACACATTGTAACGCCCCATGGGGAAGGTATAACCTCAGATTGCCCCATGGTGGTTAGTTTAGATGTTCATAACCATGTTGTAAAAAGGGTATTGGTGGATAGTGGAAGCTCCGTTAATGTTTTGCCTTATTCTACATTCTTAAAGATGAAGGCTGATCTTCCGCTCGAGCCTCTCAAAACAGCCCTCATTGGCTTTGGAGGCTCAGAAGTTGTCCCGCGAGGGCAAATACGCCTAGCTACTTCGTTCGGCCGAGCCCCTCAACGCAAGACACTCATGGTAACGTACGCGGTGGTGGAGATTGACATTCCATATAACATCATAATTGGGCGCCCTGCCCTCGTGGATTTCAAAGCCATCATCTCCACCTACCACCAGAAGATTAAATTCCCGACTCCCGAGGGCGTGGGGGAAGTGCTGTGCAACGTGCGAGAGGCTTGGGAATGTTACATGCTGTCCCTCAGAAAGCCAAAAGCGGAGAAAACCTTCCAAATTGGCTCCACCAAGAAGTCAGTGGATTTCCCCAATCTGGACGAAGACAGCCCAGCACGGAAAAGGGCGAAATTGAACAGGAAGAAGAACAGAAAGAAGAGGGGAGACAACGGGGAGAATCCCCTCGAGAATGTTCCCCCAGGGACCGTTGGCGGATCGTCCTCGGAAGGAGATGAGCCGGGAGAGGGTGAACCGGCACCCGGTGATCGTTTGACAGGAAAGAAGAGGGCGCTCGAGCTTTCTCGCCCTGAGGTAAGGATCGAGCCCTCGGAAAAGTTCCTTACCATTGAGCTGGAACCTGGAAACAAAGATAAGACTACACAGATAGGCTCAAACCTCTCAGGGCCTTCTCAGATCATGATGATTGATTTTCTAAGGGAAAATAAGGATGTATTTGCGTGGAAAGCCTCTGATCTCACAGGGATTGACCCGAGCGTCATTGTCCACAGGCTTAATGTAGATCCCTCTTTCAAACCCATCAAGCAGAAAAAGCGGGATGTACATGGCTTTCGGAAAAAGGTCATTGAAGATGAAGTTAATAAACTCCTGGAGGCTCAATATATCGAGCCCATCTTGTATCCGGAGTGGCTGTGCAACGTCGTCTTGGTGCCCAAGAGCGCGAATAAGTGGCGCATGTGCAACGATTTCACTGATCTCAACAAAGCCTGCCCTAAAGATCCTTACCCACTGCCCCGGATTGATCAATTGGTGGATTCGACCGCTGGTTGCGAGCTAATGAGCATGATGGACGCTTTCCAGGGATACTATCAGATTTTTATGGCCCCAGAAGATCGCCCCAAAACCTCGTTCGTTGTCCATCTGGGGGTATATTGCTTCTTAGTCATGCCTTTCGGACTGAAGAACGCCGGAGCTACGTATCAGCGGCTCGTTAACAAGATGTTTGAAAAGGAAATCGGTAAGTCCATGGAGGTGTACGTGGATGATATGATTGTCAAAAGCGAGCGCCAGGATTCCCATTTGGAAGATCTCAAGCGCACTTTTTCAATTTTGCGCCAGTATGGGATGAAGTTGAACCCTTCAAAATGCACCTTTGGAGTACAAGGGGGAAAGTTCCTAGGGTACATGGTCAGTCAGAGGGGAATTGAGGCCAATCCGGAGAAGATCAAGGCTATTTTGGAGATCCCTTCCCCTCGAAATTTGCGGGAAGTGCAGGTCCTAGTAGGCAAAATCATCTCGTTGAACAGGTTTATCTCACGCTCGGCGGACAGGAACCTTCCTTTCTTCAAAATTTTGAGGAACGCACGTAACTTTGCTTGGACAGAGGAATGCGAAAGGGCGCTGCAGGATATGAAGGCTTACTTATCGAGCGCGCCACTGCTGACTAAGCCTGTCGAAGGAGAAAGGTTATTCATGTATCTTTCTGTTTCTCCTGAAGCCACGAGCGCGGTTCTGATCGCTGTGCGGGAGCGGAAACACTTACCCGTTTATTATCTGAGCAAAACCTTGCAAGGAGCCGAAAAGAAGTATTTGGAGATTGAGAAATTCGCGTTCGCTCTTATTAACGCCTCAAGAAGGCTAAGGCCTTACTTTCAAGCGCACTCCATAACGGTTCTCACCGACCAACCCTTGAAGCAAGTGTTGTCCAAGCCGGACGTATCTGGCAGATTAATCAAGTGGGCCATCGAATTGAGCCAGTTTGACCTATGCTTCGAGCCCAGGACCGCGATACAGGCTCAGGTTGTGGCGGATTTGTTGGTTGAACGCTTTGGTTTCGAGCCCACCGTTGCGGAGAATGAGGGGTTGTGGGTACTGCACACAGATGGTTCCTCAACCTCTCAAGGGGGAGGAGTAGGAGTGGCCCTCAGAAACCCCGATGGGATCGAACTGGACTTTGCAATCAAGCTGGATTTCCAAGTCACTAATAACGAAGCAGAATATGAAGCCCTCGTGCAAGGGTTGAATATTGCTTTTCAGAATGGAGCTTCCAGAATCACTGCTTATGTGGATTCACAATTAATAGCGAGCCAGATTGAAGGAACTTATGAGGCTCAAGAAACCACCATGGTGCAGTACTTAAAGAAAGCGAGAGAAATCATTGGGAAGTTCAAGGAATTTCATCTACTTCAAGTGCCGCGAGGAGAAAACGAGTGTGCGGACGCTCTGTCAAAGTTTGCTTCAGCTTTGGAGGGCACTTCCGAACGTTCTGTTACGTTCCTTAGAACTGAGGAACCTTTGATCAAGGAAAGGGTCACCACCAAGATGATCGCCATGATTGATCCAAACGAGCCCTGTTGGCTCGACGACATCGTCATTTTCCTTAGGGATGGAATCACTCCCGCTGACAAGGTGGAAGCTAGGAAAGTCCGAAGTAAGGCCCCTCGTTTCGCTTTGGATCCCGAGGGGAGGTTGTTCAAGAAATCATTTCAAGGACCCCCAATGAGATGCCTGAGGCCCTCGCAAGCGAAGGAGACGCTCGAACTTATCCACAATGGAAGCTGTGGGAATCATTCCGGAGGGCGTATCTTGGCAAAAAAGATTCTGAGAAGTGGGTTTTATTGGCCTACAGTTCTCCAAGATGCCATTGAATTTTCGAGGAAGTGCCCCAAATGCCAATTTCATTCAAATCTCCCTCAATTGCCAGCCACACAGATGATCCCAATAGATGTCTCTTGGCCTTTTGACCAGTGGGGGATAGACATTGTGGGCCCCTTGCCTATGGCTGTGGGACAAAAGAAGTTTGTCATTTTAGCCGTCGACTACTTCACCAAGTGGGCCGAGGCCGAAGCTGTTGCAAAAATCGCTTTCAAGGTTGTGAGGGACTTCATTTGGAAAAACATCATTTGCAGGTACGGCATACCGAGGGTGCTCATTTCTGACAACGGATCCCAGTTCATAGCTGCTGACACACGAGAATGGTGTTCTGAGTTGGGAATCGAGCAGCGATTTACTTCAGTAGGTCATCCTCAAGCCAATGGGCAAGCAGAAGTTACCAATAGGACCATCTTGCAACATCTGAAAACCATGCTTGAGAGCAAGAAAAGTGAATGGGCTGAGGAGCTGCAAGGAGCGTTTTGGGCTTATCGCACCACCCCACGAGCGGCCACTGGAGAAACACCTTACGCGCTCGTTTATGGATCAGAAGCCATGATACCAGCGGAGATAGTAAATGAATCCGCTCGTGTGGGCTATTTCGAGCCTCAGCTCAACGATGGCAACAGGAGCTTGGAGTTGGATTTGCTGGATGAAAGGAGAGACAAAGCCTGGGCTAAGATCCACCACTATAAAGCCTCTGTGGCCCAACAGTATAACAAGCGTGTGAGGGAAAGAACTTTCCAGTTGGGAGACTTGGTTTTGAAGAAAGTGGAAGTATCCAAGCACGTGGGCAAATTGGATCCCAATTGGGAAGGCCCCTTCAAGGTCGTACAACTCAGAGCTAACAACACTTACACCCTGGAGACACTTCAAGGTGAGCGCTTGCCTCGCCCTTGGAACACATGTAACCTCCGGTGGTTTTATGTTTAAAAGCTCTTTGCAAACCCTGATGTAACAACCCTCGTTGACGGGTTCTATGTTCTTCCAATCACAAGTAAGCAGTAATATAATCTTTTTAATTTCATTAATATTCCTGTTTCTTTGGTTGCTTGAATGAATAAGTCCCACGTCCCTCGTCTTTGCGAGCGTGGTTGGCAACTCATTCCAATATGTATGCTGTTATCTCGTATGGGTTACGCTGGCCAGCACTCTACTCCGCATGGGGGGACGCCCTCATAAGGATAGACTGGTTACGCTCAAAACCAATTAGGCAAGTTGGAAGAAGATTACGAAGAAAATCCTAGTAGGCCTTGGCTGTTTCTTACAACACCTTGCGCTCGAAAACAGGATCTCTTACAAGAGCGAATCCTAGTAGGCCTTTGCTGTTTCTTACAACACCTTGCGCTCGAAAATGGGATCTCTTACAAGAACGAATCCTAGTAGGCCTTGGCTGTTTCTTAAAACGCCTTGCGCTCGAAAACGGGATCTACCACAGAGAAAGTCCTAGTAGGCCTTGGCCGTTTCTTAAAACGCCTTGCGCTCGAAAATGGGATTTCTTGCAGAGCCAGAAATACGACAAGAGCCAGAGCGCTCGAACAATGGCCTCAGTATCAAGAAGGAATTGCACAAGTCTTGAACGAGGGCAACCACTCAGTAAGACCCTCGCAAATACTCAAGACTTAGCAAAATCCCCCATGGGCGGAAAAAATGTCACAAGTCTTGAACGAGGGCAACCACTCAGTAAGACCCTCGCACACACTCAAGACTTAGCCAAATTTCCCCAAGGAAAAATTTATACAAGTCTTGAGTGAGGGGGCAAGCTCACAATAAGACCCTCACGATCGCTCAAGACTTAGACAAATTTACAAAGGAAAAATTTATACAAGTCTTGAGTGGGGGGGCAATCTCACAATAAGACCCTCACGACCGCTCAAGACTTAGACAAATTTTCATGAGCAAAAACAAAATTTATGCAAGTCTGGAGTGGGGGGCAATCTCACAATAAGACCCTCACGATCGCTCAAGACTTAGACAGATTTTCATTGCATCAGAGAAATAAAACATTCACGGAATATGCTACACAGTCTTATTATATGACTCATAAATGAACTGAAGAACGAAGGCATGAAAAAGGAATATTATTCATTGCAGAAGAGAAATATTACAAGACAAAGGGCTCAAAGGCCCATGAAATGATGTTTCAAAGGAAAGAAAAAAGGCAGAAAAGCTGAAAAATACATGAAAGGATTGGTAAAGGGAAAAGCTTCAAGCGGCTGGGGCGACATCTTCATCAACGATCACTAAGATATTCTGAGCCACGGGGCCATGGACTGGGCCCTCAGGCTCTTGCCGTTGAGCGTGGGGATCGTTGGGCTCGTCTGCACCGGCATCAGGAGCGTTGGCATTTTCAGCGGCTAGGACTGGGGCTTCTTCCATGATGGGCGCTTGAGGCTCGTCTTCAGGATCATCATCCTGACCTGCACCCCCTTCCCTATGAGCATCGGTGTACTCATCTTGGATCAGTTTCACCAAGAAATCGTACTCCATCTCCGCAATGGCGTCTGCGGGGTCGTTGGGGTCCTCAGCCACCTCTTCACAGCGCTCGTTAAACATGAGCCCCGTGCCCTCGGCTCCCTTCATTGCCGGATCCGTCAGCCCTTTGTGGATGCCCTGATCCACTGCCAAGTTGAAGGCGTTTTGAGCCTCATCCAAGCAGTGCAACGAGGCCGCGAAATTGAAGGCTTTGGAGTGACAGAATTTGATTAGCGCCTCCTTGTTCGCACGCTCTAGGCTTCGAGGCCACTCGTTGACTGCGTCATTAAATTTCCGCTCGGCCTCCAAAGCCCTTGCCTTCCAGCTTTCCCTATCCGCTTCTGCCTTCTGGCACCGCTCGTTAGCCTGGGCCAGCTGGTTGCCCAAACCAATTCGAGCGCCGTCGACCGCCACAAAATCCTCCTTAAGCTTGCAGCTCTTCCTCAGTCATGTTGTACAAATCCTTGAGGGATTCATACTTGGCAATCTCAGCATCCAGCTCCGCTTGAATATGAGCCGGGTCATTCGAGCGGGCCATCTTCTTGTATTTGGCCTTGCGCTCGGCGTAAGTGGAGGCTCGCATTTGCACGTTCCGAAGCCGGGGAAGAACTTGCTGCATAATTGAGGGGAAAGGTGTTAGCCAAAAAAAAAAAAATGGCAATTTACAGAAATAAGAAAGAATGCAAGGAATGGTTACTTACGGAAATTAGAGCTTGGGCCGCATCGAGGGTCACCTTCTCCACAGACTCGCTGAAGAGATGCCGGTGGTCCGCTGAGAACTGGGCCTTGCTGAACAAATTCTCAGTGACAGCCTGGGCGACCGAGCCAGGCCTCAGCAAAACCGGCCCCCCGTCGGTGGCGCCTGAAAAATCCCTGTCCCCTCGTCGGGGGAACTCCCATATGTGTTCTTCCTCAGAAGAGGAAGTTTCCCCCTCGCCCCGAGGGCCCTCAACAACTTGTTTGCCCTTGCCCTTGATTGCGGCAGAATCGGGCATTCTCTTCCTCTTGCGGGAAGGCCTGCTTGCGCTCGGGGGAGCCTCAGTTATTGCCAGGGTGGTCACTGGCCTCGGTTGTTCTGCAGCCATGGGGGGTTGAACATCGCTCGGTCTCTCTGAAGAAGACCGCCCCCTGGTCTCCCTGCCGGCCACTCTACGCTCCCCTCGGCCACGAGGGGGCTGCACCTCAGGATTGGCGCTCGAGCTGGCGCCACTACGAGCGTCCCCTCTATTGTTGCGGTTACGAGGGCGCTGTTGCTCACGCTGTTGATCCCCCTGTGGGGTTTGGTTTCTCTTGGCGTGGGAAAAACGAGCCGCTTGTCTAATTCCTCCAGCCATTTCTAAGATAGCGACTCCTGCAAGTATGAAAATTTCAAGAGTTAGTAATACTCAAACCATCTACTCAGCTTGCAAGTTACAAGTACAGGGAAGCAGTTAGTATTCATTCCTATCTAAAGTTAGTGCCCTAAGAATCTAACCATCTCTCTCTATGTCCCGAGCCGGAGGGTTGTCAAGGTAATGGGGGTCATTGGAAAGACCACACAGGAACATAAGCTCCGCATCGTCTATCCAATCTTTCGCTTGGATAAGGTGGCCCTCGTCCCTCAGGGTTGCTGTCAAGTTCTTTGCCCAATCTTTGGGGAGTGCGGTTGGCAGGCGGCTCTTTGAAAACGAGCCCCAATGCGTGGGTACCCCAAAACCCTCTTCTGATGGGGCCTTAACGAAAATAAACTTTTCTTTCCAGTTGGGGCCATAGGTGCTCGAGGGCGAGTTGATCAGCTTCATATGGGCCTTCGCCTGAACATAGTAGAAACCCGCCTCAGGAGAAGAACGAGAGGAACTGACCACTTGGAAGAGGGCGTTGAAGTTCCGCGAGTAGGGCTCGTAACCCATGCTTCTCATCAGGATCACAAAACAGGTCAGCAAGGCCAAGCCGTTGGGCACGATTTGTGAGGGACAAAGTCCCAGATCATTCAGCAAATGAGCCAAAGAGATTGAGATGGGGAATCTCAAGCCCCCTGAGCTCACTGAGGCCACATACACTGCCATCTCCCCAGAAGGCGGATTATTGGCACGCTCGTGGTTTTCTGGAATTCTCCATGAGTAGCGCTCGTCCCAGTAGATGGGAGCCAACATCGTCTTTATTTCTCCCAAAGTTACTGTGCTGGGAGTTTCATCAGGCGTGCGCTCGGTAGCTTGGTAACCTGATCCTTCCCCCTCGTTGTGTCCTTTGGATTTTCGGGATTTCTTTCCTTTTCCCTTATCACGGGCCCTTTCTGAAGGCCCAGTTATGGCTTCCGCCACTGGAAGCGGGTTTGCAACGGCCACGGTCACGGTATGGCGGTGGGGATGTGTGGCACTCTGAGTTATGGGGAGAACAGACCCTTGCCTCTCTGCCTCCATAACCAGATTCATCTCCTCAAAAAGAGGATCCGTTCCGCCAGGGTTTCTATCCTCCATAGCCATCACCGCCGCCCCCAACTCTTCATCTCTGGGGGAATCGTGGGAAGAAGAACTTTCAGTGGCCATTTCTTGGATTTCGCGAGCAAATTCCTCAATATGCTGGTCGGCCATGGCGGAAACTGGGATTTGGGAGTTTTCTTGGAAAGAGATTAGGGTTCAGAAAGGCGGAAAATCTAAGGGGTTACGAAATCCTAAAGTCCGAATCTACGGTTAGCAAAGTTAGAAAGTTACACTGGAGATTTACCTTGAAGGTTTCTGGGAAAACTGGAGAAGAGGTTGAAGATGCTCTAAGAACTGGACTGCGAGAGAATTCTTTTTGCAAAGGATGCTTGGAAGTTCTGGATGCGTAAAGAGTAGCAAGATTTCAGAATCCCGTATTTATAGGGATGGGAGTTGGTACCGTTTTCGGCAATAAATTCAAAATGGTAATCATTTCCCGCCTAGGAAACCGCCCACTTTATGGAACCGGCACATGCTTCCCAACGCTCACGCGCCCCACGCGCACCCGCATTTAATGCTCTGACGTTTCGAGTGCTTCAGAATAGTACAGCATTTAATGCAGAAGTGATACGAACGGTCAATTGAAGAGACCGCATTAATGGCGCATTCAGAGGAAAAATTGCTCAACACGCCAAGTCCTATACGAGCGTTGCATGCAAGAGATTGAGCGTGTCAAAATTCTACAGTCCTTATCACTAAGGACTACAGAATTGGGGGGTAAAATGATGGGGTCAAAATACGATCGTCCCACGTTAAGACACGTGGCATCACCGAGATGATGACATCTGTCTCCCCAAGGCTGCACCCATCAGCGCACGAGCGCTAAGCGCCACGAACGCAATCCTTCTTCAGGAGTTAAGCCCAACGAGCGCTGTCACTCCCACGAGCGTCCTACATACTAAAGGATTGGTACGCCCACGTGCCAAGGGAGCCCTCTTCGAGCGTCACACTCCCTCAGAGTGGCCTCCCCTATCGGCTCGTCATTTGGACTAAAGCCTTCGTTCCCCTCAACGGATGTCTTGGCTTCCAGTACTCCAGGTTGACACGAGCGCGCTCTCAAGCCCTCGTTACCAACCGCCCACATGGCTCTCTGACACAACGTACATGCCCGCGCACCTGCCACTGTTGCCAGCACTAACTTTTGGCCGCTTTTGCAGAAGATTCCTCCTAGGTTTCTCTCTCACAGCGCCACGTGTTAGGGCAACATTCGGCCAGGACCACTTGAGGCAAATGACCAAAGGGCCCTTGACCCTCAACTATAAATAGCTAAAGTCATCTTCTACACAAGTAAGCATTCTTCATCACTGCAACTGTGACTGAACTTACATTTCTTCATACATTGAACTGACTTGCGCGTCGGAGAGCTAAACTGGGTATCACCCCCAGTTCCCCCAGCTTGGCCTTCTGACTTTTCTTGTGCTTGTCCCAACAGGTTGAACCCCTTTCTCTTTTCCGGCGAAGCTCCGGTGGTTTCCTCCACAAAATACAAATCGTAAAGTGATCGGATTCGGATCAACCCATTCCCGAACCCATCACATATATTGATTTGCAATTAACACATAATTACCTCGTTTAATATATGTTATAAATTAGGTAATACATTAGTTTAAAGGGCTAATTCCAGACACCCCTCATCCTTTAGCCCTTAGTGCTCTTTGCCCCCTAATCTTTGAATTAGTGTGATTGCCCCCTTAACCTTTAAAAAATATCATACTTAACCCCTTTTAATAAACTTTAACCGCCGATTTCTCCTCCATTACTGCAACCCAAGCTTTAAGACCACCCCCATCGTGTTCGTTTCTCCAAAGCGAACAAAACCCATACCCTTTCCGACCACTATAAAGCTTCGTCCATCGTGCGTCATCTTTGACAGGTGATTTCTGTTTCGTCGGTTATCGGATTTTAATTTTGAGACCATTGTTGTGTTCCTTGCGTCGAGAGCTTCAATTTAATACATATAATATCAACACATTTGAAATCTTCTTTGTACATATTTGCTTTGCTAAAGGGGTTAAGTGTGATATTTTTCAAAGGATAGGGGGATAGTCGCACGTTAGAGGACGAAGCGTACGAAGCTCCAAAGGATAGGGGGGTGTATGAGATTAGCCCTAGTTTAAATATAATACATGATTTAATTAATGCAAGCTCATGATTTAACTAATGCACACAAATTTCACTCTACTTTTCCATAGTTGAACACATCTATATTTCATTTGTGCGACTCAATATGAAATTGTATTGTGTGTTTTAGTTTGAGAATAATTTTCAAAAAATTACCTGAAAAAGTACGATGATAGATGGAATGCCTAGAGTATTAGGAGGGATGGGAGTATTTATGATATAAATCTTTAGTATTAGGTTAGTATCAATAAATATTAAAAGAAAATTATTAAAATTTGATTAGAATCATAGGGAGTTAAAAGAGTTTAATTATAATTTAAAAAGACTTTGAATAGAATTAAATATGCTCAAAATTTTATAATTTGTTTATGTATTTAATTAATATCTTATTATATAACTCGTCTAACTTATGTAATTATATTGTTTTATTAATTTAATATTTTTATAATTCGACAAACAACACATAGTATATAGAGTTTAATAATTAATTATGTGGTCATTGTGCTTTTGCTTGAGATCCTCGGCCTGGAATTATGGTGACCTATTTCTTTCAATGCTTGGGGTTCTTCCTGATATCATATTTATTCGTGGTTGGTGGTTCTAAAATATGCTTTTAAAAATAAGGGTAGTTAGTATACATAAACAAAAGAAAGATGAAATTTTTATTTGTATCCACAATAGACAATACTGTCATCCTCATGCTATCCATCTATAGTACTGTGTGGTTCAACAACATTAAACAACTTTAATAATTTATATAGAGCTATCATATGATTAACTAAGAAGAATTGAAACTCATGTTGTCTGTTATAATTGTGGCAGACTATTCCATAGTCCACATAGTGTACTTAGTCTAGAATCAAGTGAGAAACCTGACCTTGTTCCAAAATAAAGTTCTTCTCTCTTCTCTTAATAATGTGTGGAGAAATGGAAATTCTTGGATGATGAAAACTAAAATATTCAATTATTATAATTGAGAGTTGTTAATGAATTATTAGGGGTGTAAACGGATAACAAACAGAGTGGATGTGTAGTATTTGAATCCGAATCCATTTAGCATATTCGTTATCCAAATCTGTATCCGTTATCCAACGAATAATAAAAAAATACTAACTGTATCCGGATCCAACAGTTATTATTCGAATATCGAATTATCCATACCTTTGAAGAATCCGATTAGTGAATTATCCGATCTTCAAATAACATCTGAATTCGAATATGAATCTACTTATATGTTTTGTGTATATGTTTTAACTAAAAATAATAGATTAAAATTTCATAACACAATCAAATGTTAAATACATACAAATATTAATTTAACAAATTATAAATCTTTTAAATTCATACAAACATTAGCTCATAATTATAATATATGTTCATTATTATTAATGAAGTTTATTATTATCAATATTATGATATATGTTTATTGTTATTATTTTTCTTTATAATTTCAAATGATTAATATAATGAATAAATTAAATGAATATATATATATATATATTATCGGATATGAATTATGGATAAATCAGATAACAGATATACCTAACGGATGTATAAACGGATCGAATATGTGATTACCATATCATTTGTTCGTTTATATTTCGAACGTCTATAATCAGATACGAATAATATCATCTTTAATCGAATTGAATGCAGATGGATATCGGATTTTCTGATATCCATTTATAGCCTTACGAATTATAGTACTTATGTTCCTGTGAAAGATTTGGTCATCTAACTTTATTTGTAGTGATAAAAGGTCACTCAATGAATCGTTTTGTCTTTGACAGACAAAACAAGTTGTTGTCATTTTGCAGCAGTTTAAGTGACTAATACAATTAATAACTCTTGTTTCTTTTTTTTGTTAAGATGACAATATCATGTAATAAATTCATTAAATATAAAAATGTGTATTATGCACACATTTAGTTTGGATGCTTTTAGAACCTATAAATTTGTGGTTTTTGTCGAGTAAAGTCGAGGCAAATAAACATAAAGAAAATTTTACTATTGTTAATTTTATTCATAAAACATTATGACCTTCAGATGTACCAAATCAATATATCCAAGTCCTAGAATTGTTCATGGTGGTATTGTTTTGGGTTAGAGTGCGGGAGTTTGATTAGAATATTTTAAATATTATGCGAATCATCATATTTAAATAATATTTAAGTATTTACTTTATATTTTAGTATATAGACTAATGAACAATGATGCACGGGTATGGACATGCCGACAAGGACGCGATATGATGCGGATACGGTGACACGAATTTTTTCTTGAATTTCTCGCGTGAAGAGTGTCGGACACGGCACGACACGACACGAAATGATAAAATAATAATTTTAGAAATATCATGTAATAAATTCATTAAATATAAAAATGTGTGTGTATACACACATTTAGTTTGGATGCTTTTAGGACCCATAAATTTATGGTTTTTGTTAAGTAAAGTCGAGGCAAATAAAAATAAAGAATATTTTACTATTGTTAATTGTATTCATAAAACATTATGACCTTGATATGTACCAAATCAATATATCCAAGTCCTACAATTGTTCATGGTGGTATTGTTTTGGGTTAGAGTGCGGGAGTTTGATTAGAATATTTTAAAATATTATGTGAATCATCATATTTAAATAATATTTATGTATTTAATTTATATTTTAGTATATAGATTAAAGAATAATGGTGCATGAGTATGGACACGACAACACGGACACAATAAGATGTGGAAACGGCGATACGAATTTTTTCTTGAATTTCTCGCGTAAAGAGTGTCGGACACGACAAGACACGAAATGACAAAATAATAATTTTAGAAGTGTCCGTGTGTTATAGCTAAAAAAGATTATATGATTAGTTAGATTTAGATATTATAATTATATTAGTATTAGTCTATTGAAAAATATTGACGTAAAACATTCAATTATATTATTTTGTTAATTAGATAGGTTTATAGAATTATGATATGATTATAATTTAAGAGAGTTTATGAATTTAGAAAATTAGAATTGTGGACTTAGATAATTGGAGTTACATTATGATTGATTTATTGAAAGCTATCTTATATAACTCATTCAATTTAAATTTGTTTTACATAATTATCGAATTTTATTAAAATTTATAAAGTGAATCAAAATATTGTTTTTTAATTCATTAGACATCTCTTATTACAACATTTGAAATTAGTTTTAAAATTTAAATATGAGCAACTTATACTATAAAATTCGAACACAATTAATTAATATATTAATATTATAATAATCCTTGTTGAACTATATATATTTTTTTTTATTGAAAAAGTTATATCCCACAAAGAGTCCTATTTTAAGTCAATATGTACTCTTAAAATATATTTAAATTAAAATTTTATAACATGTATTTATATAATTATCCCTGACTAACAATTATTAATATAATTATTATGAGGTTATTTTTGGCGATCCATATTTTGTAACAAACCAAAAACTCAACTCGTACTTTTATAATATACTAGTGAAATGAACGTGTGTTGCACGTTTATCATTTCATTTTATTTAAATAAGTTTAGCTATTACGTTTATTGAATAAATGAAAATATTAAAAATATCTAAATTGATTAAATAAATATAATAATATTTTTGATGAACTATTTTGATCTTAAAAAACTACACATACAAAAATATTTACATGAAATCTTTATTTCAAATTATGTACAATAAGTAGAAATTCAAAGTAGAGAAACATTCAAATAAATAAAAAATAAAAATATTTGAAATTATATTATTATATAAAAAAAAATATTTAAAGTGTATAATAATTTGTCCAAATAATTCTAGTTTTAAGCATCAATAATAGTTTATAACTTTTAAATATATTTAATAAATAAAAAGATATATATAGAAAAGGGTTAATCCTGGTCGGCCCCCATCCTTTGGGGGTTTTGCAATTTCCCCCCTATGTTCTGATTTTTAGTATTTACCCTCTAACCTTTGAAAAATATCACACTTAACCCTTGGTAACAAACTTTAATCAAGCAAATCTATACAAAGTCCCTATAAAAAATATAGATAAAAACCTAAAAGATTATAGAAAATGCTATATTAATTATATATACTTTATTCTTTCTATTGTTTGATTTTCTTTAATATAATTTGTGATTTATTTTTAATTTTCTTTATAAAGTTTTGGAGAATCTTTTCACTGTCATTCAAAATGTAAAAGTTATATTCTCAAAACTATGGTTTTTGCACCTTATCTTTCTCTATAATTTCGATCTCGATTCCATCATTTAAAATGGAAATATTGTTAATTTTTTTTTATTTCATAATTTTGAAAAATTGTAGTTTTCGTAAATCATTATCACTCTTGGGTTCCTTCTTAGTCACTCTTTTCTCCCATTTTATCTCCTATTCTTTCTTATGTCTTTAATGATTCCTCTTCCCTTATTTATAGATATCAGACTTCTTTTAGTCATAATTACTCATTCTCTTCTTAACCTAGATTTATTCTTATTTTCAAGCTTAGTTATGAGATATTTCATAAAATCATATGTACTAACCTCTCTTGGTTTTATTCTCACCGGTTTGCCTCACGCCGCTTGCTCAGTTTGCCACCTGATAGAGAACTGACAAGCCTATTCCGCAGACGAGTTGATCTTAGGTTTGGTTCCATTATAAGCCTAATGAGTAAGTCCCCAACAATCACTAATTTTAGTATAATTACCTTAAATTAAATATCAATCTCCTAAAACTGTGGGTTTGGCATATCATCATATTCAATATTACCTTCTTTCCTAAAAATTTCCATCTTTTTCTCCATAATCGTAGTTTGATTTAATGAGTATTTCTATTTTTCTTTATCCATCTTCTTCCCATCTTCTTTCTATTTTTCTATTTGATTTCACTATCGAAAAATGCTCATTGTAGTTTCAGCTAAAGTTCTAGCTTCTGCACCCCTAATTAGTTCCTTAAGTTGTTTATACTTTCCATGCCCAGAATTGTACTAACCTACTGCTTTAAATTATTTGACATATAAGGTGCGAACAACACATGTAATTTGCTGAAATTTAATTTGAGACCCAACGCCTTGCGAAACGCCCCAACCACACTTTGAATGTACTTTGCTCCATCCAGGGTTGCTTTGGCTCCGAATATTAAGTTGTCCACAAAAAGCAAGTTTGAGATGAGAGGCCTTTTCTGACATACCGCAATTGGCTTCCAGGTTTGGCTGAAATGGTCTCCTTAATTATATACGTAAGTTGTTCCATGCAGAGTACAAACAAATAAAGTGAGAGTGATTGCCTTATCTAATGCCACACATTCGTACAGCCCCCGTCGGTTCACCACTCTATAGAATTTCCGATTGTATCCTCTACATTCTGCTCATAATGAAGAAAGTTAAAGTTTTTCTCAAAAAATTCTACTAAATTTTGTCTTACGCCTTTTCAAGATTCAATTTCAGCATCATGCCCTTTTTTTATCGTTGGAGTGATGTAGCATTCATAACACTTCTTTAGGCATCAAGATATTGTAATGGGTGTCTCGGCCGGGAATGAAGCTAATCTGCTTCGATCCCATAATTTCTTTGATATACGGCTTAAATAGATTATAATCATCTTGGTAATCATTTTTGAGCAATACATTAACATAATGACCCAAAACTCGTTTATTTTTCTAAAGCATTAATTTTTTAAATTATATAAATAAACAATCGATAATCCTTCTTTAGAATTGATTTTCTCTCCATGCAATCATTGATGAAGTTCACTATCGAGTTTCCAACTATATCCTAATAGGTTTTAAAAAAGTAAGTTGGAAACCATCTACTCCTAGCGCTTTGTAAAGGTGCATGCTCTTCACTATCCTCAAGATTTTCTCATTTGAGGTCATTCTTGCCAAGTTATTTTTTCACTAACACCTTAGGGTTCGTTGGTGCAAGCTAATACCAAGACTCATCACCTCTTTAATGGTATCTCCATTGAATAGTTTGGTATATTACTCCCAAGTATGTGGCTTCAGTTGATCATTATTGGTTGCTCATTCATTGTTTATTTTGACAACATTTATCTGTTCCTCATTCTTCTCGTTACGGTTGAGAGATCAAAGAAACGTGCATGTTTATCCCTTGAATTTGAGCCAATTAATTCTTGACTCTTAAAACCAAATAATCTCTTCTTGTTGTAATAGTTTGTTATACCCTGCCATCAATTCTTTCTCCAAATCTTTTGAATATTTACCTTACTTGGCTCGTGCATAATGCTTTGAAAATTCTTTGTATTCTTTTTTTATTTTTTTCGCTTTTCGAGCACATTGAAAACTATTCAAGAACCATTATTTTGGAGTAATGATCCCAAGTCAAAATGTTGATCTAAGTTTTGATTCGGCCAATAAGTCGTATATTGCTACTTTGAAAAATGTAGATCTAAATTGATAACTGTTGTATCAATCCCCTTCAAATTAAATTCGAAAATTTTCCATATCGTTTCTTGATGACACTCAATCTAACATCTTAAAATTTTTAATCTAATCTTCGAATTTTTGTTTATCATTGTACGCAATATTAATTCTCGCTTTGCCATGTCCTTTATAAATATATTAGTAAAGATATTTTACAGTTATCCTTAATTGTGGTATGCGTGGGTATATACATTAAAATTAAGTATTTCTTCTTTTACTAACTATTCTATATCTCCTTTTTATATTATCTTTGTCATTTGATCTTGCATTCCACTTTCTTATTTGTATTTCTCTAATGAGTATTATTTCAAATTTATGTTAATTTTTTTTATAATTAATTTTATATATGTAGTAGAAATAATTAAAAGAGTATATTTATACAAAAATTGAAGGAATGTTTAATCGAATACTATAAAAATTATTTATAAAATTAGATTATATCTTATTTTTATATGCACACACATTGAGTCTCTTTAGGATTATTAATTTAAAGTAACTTTGGTCTAACGACCTGACATTCTAAATTGTGGTATATTAAGTCGTAAGAAACCAAAAATGTTATTTGTACTTTTACGTTTTTAATTTGTATTTTATTATATAAACTAAAGGAAGATTATATGGTTAGTTAGATTTAGATAATTATAATTATATTACTATATTAGTATTAGTTAATTAAAAAATAATATATTAGAATTAATTAATTTATTGAAAAATATTTTATGTAAATTATTCAATTATATGGTTAGTTATTTATTTTTTTTCTAGCTCGTTTCTTTTCGGAGTTTTTCGCAAAGCAAGGCAAATTCCAATTGTTTATCCCTTTAAGTGTTGGGAAAACAATTTCGAGAGCAGCCGACATTCGGCCCTACTCATGGCACTTAATGATTTGGAATTCTTCCAAGGCCAGAGGAGTAGTCGCGCGAGTTCTACTGACCAACCTTTCTCTAGTTGGCCCCTCGCAAGCTCCCCCTCACACTAAATGCTTATCAAGTCAAACTTAGCAAAGCTCAACAACAACCTACCGTTTCTCAACATACTTGCAAAATTTAAAAGATATTAAATCAACTAATCACTTTAGACAAGATTCACTCGCAGCATGGTTCCAATTTAGTGCACACAAATATTTAGTTCAACTCTTTATGCTCAAGCTCATACAATTCCCACCATGTCAAGTGTCAAACAAACTCAACTTCATGTCATGCGAATCATAAATAATCAAAGGTTCAAACTCAATTTCCTTTTCAAAAATCAACTCCATCACAAGCAAGAAGCTGTAAGAAGTCCAGTAGAGAGGATATCATGCCGAAATTCCATGTCATACAATTTTTCAAATTTTCAAGCAGCCCTAAAAATGAACTAAGCACAACCATAGAAACAATATCGCATGCAGAAACTCGTCCCAAAAACAGAGTATAGCAGCAGATTATAACAACAGCAGCATAGTATCAAAATTATCAACCCCTATCACCCTCATAATTATCCTAAAAGCATGCAAAAAGTCACAAAAACATGTCTGTCAGCTCTTAGGGCCCCCCCCCCCACTTAAACATATGTTGTCCTCAACATGAAGTAAAAGCAACAATGAAAAACCGAAGACTTCCCTGAACCTGGGGGTGTGATACGCCGCGTAGCGGAGCTGGTGGATCTCTCGGACGAGAGTAAGGAGGGTATGAAGCTTCTCCTCAATAACGGGAATACGTTCCTCCAATCGTGCAAGGCGCTTTTCGGTAGTCGGGGGTTGAGCAACAGTAGGCTCACAGCGCCTACGAGCATCTGTATGGAATACCCGAACCGTAGCTTTAACACCTGCAGGAGTAATAGAAACAACACCATTTACACGGACCAAAAGCATCATCAAATCAAGACATAATAGATCAAGATAAGCCAAAGGTCGTGCAACCCGAGTCCCTAGTGCCTCTAAATTAATCGCACGCACGTACGTAGCAATCCGTGTAATTATATGATCCATAATAAGTGAAGGTGTGGGTGCAAGTGCATAATTAAAAGCGGTGACAACCCAAAAGCCAAGATTAACACGAGTTCTAGTCGCCATAGCCCCAAGGAAAAACAATTCACTTTGTGTGACAGTGGGTGCATTCTTAGTTCTACCAGAAAATGAATAGGCAATGAACCTATGCAAATAAGGTAAGGCAGGATCAATAATGTCCCTATCACAACTGGAATCAGAATAATCAGACCCGGGACGTCCAGTGAGCAAAGTCCAAGCAGATTTAACATTGAAAGACTCGCTAGTATAATTACAAAGACTGGCTACATAGTCGGGGTCATCCCGATCAGTAACAACACCCAAGGCTATATTAATATAAGAAATTATAAACTCATAGTTCCTCCCAAGCAAACGAAAATATACCACATGCGAATTAATGTCATGATTGCCATGCTTGTTATACTGGAAAGTGCAGAAAAATTCATACACCAAGTCATAGATGATCGGGCAATCAAGCATAAAATACGATCGCCATCCAACACCATCAATTAAATCCATAACTCTATCATGAATGCGCAATGTTTCCAAAGTTGGAGTATGAAGCATTTTACCTCTGATTGCCTTTCTTTTCGGGAGACGACGAAGGTGAGCTTGATGAGTTTCATCTTCGAAATTCAGGTGACCAATTTCCTTCAAGAATCGCAGTGCAGGAACAATGTGGACATCACTTCCTTGGTTTCGCACATGCTGAGTCGAATCCAAGGCAGGATCAAAGGGTTGTTTTTGGGGCTCGACATCAGCTTCAATGGAATCACGACCTGAGGTGGATTCGTCGGCTTCAACCGGGGCTTCTGATCCGAAAGTGGCATGAGAAGGAGAATCTTCATCCTGAATGGTTTGAGAAGCAGTGCCGGAATCAGTTTCCGGGACAAGAACAGGGGTTAAAGAGTTTCCCTTCGTCGATGTTGTTTGGTTGCGGAGGCGCGCGGAGATGCGACGCGGCGGTGGTGCTGGATCAGAGGCGGTGGTGGAAGCGTGGCGGCGCTTTTGTGCAGGTGGCTTTTGCGCAGAAGGGGCGGCGCGCTTGTGTGAGGGACCGGCGGCTATAGTGGTGTCCGGAGGTAAGGCGGCGACTACACAATTAGTAAGTGCGGAAGTGGTGGCTGTCGGCGGTGGTGATGTGGTAGTAGAGACAGAGAGAGAGCTTGTAATGGGGTCAGCGGAGGAGGTTGGTGAGGTGGTGACGGTACCCGGGCTCTGATTATCGGCGATGTGAGCGGAGGTGGACGACAACTTCGCAGCGGAGAAACGGGTGGCGTACCGTTTTCGTAGAGAGGGCATCTTGGAGGCGTCTCCTCCCATGGAGATGGCCAGTTTTGAGTTTAGGGTTTTTGCAATTTTGGAAGAATGAAGGAGTTTGGATGTGGAGCTTTTAGGGATTTAGTGATTTGATTTAAATGACAAAAAAAATGGAAAAAATGATGAGCAGAAAAAAGAGATATATTGAAGGAAGTACTTGTTTTTAAAAGCTCTCTAGGGATTTAGGTTGTTCATCTAGAAGAATAAAACTTAGCTCTTCACCATATCTTTGGTATTCTTTACCATATGCGCAAAATTGATTGATATTCGATTGACTGACTACTTTATACTTGTTTCCTTTGTTTGCGTTGGATTAATGGACTCAAACTAATCATGCATGATTATAATTGAAACTTGAGCTCATATGTTCGTGCTTTGGAAGGTTGATTTCAAACTTGGCTTTGTGATTGTGTTCGTTGTAGATAGTCTTTGGTGATAGCAAAAGTTTCCTAGTTTGCACAACGGAATGCTGTGGTTGGGATTTAGAAAGTGATAACGGTCTTGATTCTATGTTATACTTGGGGACAAGCATTGACTAAGTGCGGGGGATTTGATACATTGCATATTTATTTAATTTTGGAACCTAGAATTCCTATGTTTTACCCCACTATTTGATTTAATTTTGGATAATTGCTTAACATTCTATGATTTCTATAGGAAATAAGATTAGAAGGATTTGAGGAGATTTTGCAACAAGAGGGAGCTGTTACGCAAGCCCACTTCTTGGATCAAATTGGAGAACAAGTCTATTGCGGCCCATTGACTTAGGGAATAATTAAATGGGGGAAAACAGTTGATGTTTGTTGGGAATTCGTGGCCCATGCCACTTTATGTAAGAGGCCCATATTTTTTAATAGCTGCACTTGAAGAGCCTAATACCTCAGCCCTGTTTTGTCGTGAGAATTAATTCGCAGAAGAGTGGGAGGCTGCACATTCTCAGGACTTATGACTTGAAGGAAAACGTTACCTTGGGTATGAATGACATAATTGATGGTAGAACATGGGGAAAAAGTGGGCAGCAGCAACAATCACTTTTTGCACTATTTAGTAGAGAGAAGATCACGCAGAAGGACACACAACTTTACTCTCATACACAAAAGGCACGTAGCAGCAACTCTTATTCATTCGGGGAAGAGACTTCGAGCATCGAATAGTTTTATTCTCTTCATTTTCTTTTCGGTTAAACACTATGTTGATTTTCCAATTTCGTTTGTTAAGTTTAGTTATGAATAGCTAAGTTATCTTTTAGTTGGGATGTTCCAAGCATGCTTTAGATTGTGTGAGACAATTTCTTGTGGTTGATTAATCAAAGTTATCCGTTTTATTTCCGATTTCATGATATTGGGTGTTGCTTTATTCTTTGATTTAAGAGCTCGAATCTTAGAGTTAGCAATTCGCATATAGCTAGTCAATTTATTTGGTGGAGTTAACCGAGTAATTAACGAAGTGGTAATCAACACTAGGTTGTTAAGTTCGGTTGAATTTGTGTTGTGGAATAGTTCGGTCTAATTAGGCGAACTAGGAGTTTCTACTAAGTCGGTTAGGGTTAGTGTTTCTTTAGCTCGTAAAGCAATTAGTTAATTGAATCTTTGAAGGAGTTTCTGAAAAGGTTATTAGCTAGTTAGGGAATAGTCTTTAGGAATTTCTTCATATTATTCTAAAAATACGAAGAAACGAGGGAGCCTAAGGTAATTGGTAACTATAGCTAGCCTAACGAGGAACTAATCACCCTGTCCGTGATCATAGTCTGATGTATATGTAGGAAAATCCCGACTATTTGTCATCCATTGAATTTGAATCCAAGCTTACTTCTAGTTCTTGTTAGTTTAATCGTTTATTTTAAGTTGAATTATTATTAGTTTAATCTAAAACTTGATAAACCCCCCCTCCCCCCCAATTTTGATTGTTCGTTTCATTTCTTGGCATATTAAAAGATTTCAAACTCATCCAATCCCCGTGGATCGATACCCGTTGCCACTATTTTACCATTTAATCGTGTGCAATATTTGAGATTTATTTTTGGTGGCTTCGACACCCATCAATTTTTGGTGCCGTTATCGGGGATCGGTTTTTAATTCATTTTGTTTCTTTTCTTATACCTAGGAACCTTCGTTCGGGATAACTTACTGCATACGATCCCGAGATCGAAAAGACCGCTAAGAAGATTAGAAAGTGGACAAGACAAAGGAAAGAACAAATAGCAGTTGGTGAAAGTTCGAGTCTGTTTGAACTGGATTCGGACATTGAAACTGAACAGCAGTTAGAACTTGAAGAACAGACTGTCAGCGAACCTGACAGTGATCACAGTCAGGATATGGCTCATAACGGAATGCTTCGGGAGCTTTCCCGACCTACTGAAGCACAACAGTCACTCTGCATAACCTTTCCAGAACTGTAAGAAGGCTTCGAACTGAAGTCAGGACTCATCCATTTGTTGCCAACTTTCCGTGGGAAGGAGAATGAAGATCCAAATAAGCATTTGAAGGAGTTCCACCTTGTGTGCACATCCATGAAGCCATACAACGTCATGGAGGTTCAAATAAAGCTGAGGGCCTTCCCATTCTCATTACAAGATGTATCTAAGGATTGGTTGTATTACTTACCTTCGAGTACGGCCACTACTTGGGCTGAAATGTCGAGATAATTTCTCGAGAGATACTTTCCAGCTTCTCGCGCTACAAACATCAGGCGAAAAATTTGTGGAGTTAAACAAAAAGATTCCGAGAGCCTCTATGAATATTGGGAAAGGTTCAAGAGATTGCTAGCAAGTTGCCCCCAATATGGAATTTCAGATCAATTAGTCATTCAATACTTTTACGAGGGCCCAACTCCGATGGAACACCGAATGATGGATGTGGCAAGTGGTGGAGCTATTGTTAGCAAGACCCCTGCTGAAGCTAGAGAGTTGATATCAACCATGGCAGCAAATTCTCAACAATTTGGAGCTCGGCAGGATATAACAAGGACGGTAAATGAGGTGAAAGCAAATTCGCTTAACGATATTAAATCTTTGCTAACAACCTTGGTGCAGAAAATGAATGTAGGTACTAATCCACCAGTGAGAGTATGTGGCATTTGCACTAGCCCCGAGCACCCAACCTGTAATAGCCCGAAAACCCGCCTGTCGATATTGTCCGCTTTGGTGGGCTAAGCGACACCACCCTCACGGTTTTGTTCCTCCAAATGGCTAAGATCGTCATCCGGGAAAAGGCCTCAACAAGGGAAAGGTATCCACCCCCTTATAAAGGAGACTTTGTTCCCCTCTCCAACCGATGTGGGACAAACACCTTAGGCTATTACAGTCCACCCCCTAAGAGGGCCCAGCGTCCTCGCTGGCACACCGGCCCGGGCCCGGGCCCTGATACCATTTGTAATAGCCCGAAAACCCGCCTGTCGATATTGTCCGCTTTGGTGGGCTAAGCGACACCACCCTCACGGTTTTGTTCCTCCCAATGGCTAAGATCGTCATCCGGGAAAAGGCCTCAACAAGGGAAGATGTAGCGCCCCAAGCGGTAGGGCACCACAACCCCGCACTATGGCCCGACACGTGCACGAAATGGAGAGTCCGCACACGCACCAAGTCAGACTGAACGGGTGACAAACAAAGAACGCACCCACTAGCTAGGCGGTACCTAACCCTGTACGAATGAAATATGCAATACGTAACAGTGGAAACCAAGCAAAACTCGAACTTGTAAAAACCTTTTATACACCAGACATGCACTTATAAATCGTATTTCAGATCAAGTATACGGGTTCGACTAAATCATCAAACCTGTCCTATCCTGTCCCGAACAATTACACAATGAAAACGGGTTCAACTGGCCCTAGAAACCTGTCCCGAATAATCATACAATCAAGACGGGTTCAACTAATCCAAGCACCTGTCCTGAAATTCCAGACTTTTGGATTATAAATTGCAAACGTGTACCCAATAAACCTTATACAAAATTTACGAATTATAAATCATAACAAAATTGCTTAACAAACTTAAACGAGCAGACACGGACTCAAAGGACACGACACACCACCGCCTAGCACGAACTCCAACGACCAGAACCTGCAGCTAAAAACATAAAAGGGGGAGGGGTCAGTCCAAAGACTGAGCGAGGGGTTAACTCACGCACGCTATACGTATACATAGGGCACAACATGAAGTAGAAGCAATGCTCGTGAACCCGGGGTTAGTTTTTGCACGCCAAAACATTTACCCGTGATAGTATACATATAGGGAGACTTAAAACCAAACAAACACATCTTAACTCAAACGTTTATTAAAGTATAAACTCAGATTCATGCAGACTTGGCACACATATCGGAGCATATTTTATTAACTTAAAAGTAGTCAAATTTTATCTTAATTTAAGAATCTACCCCCGTTTCACGAACTTATGACAGACAAACGAAAAGCTCGGCAGGAACGAGCACACATTCAACCAACTCCTTCTTATCACACATATGCATAAACAGAAGAAATCAAAACAAACGTACCTCCTTCACACCGGGCGATGGGAGGGTTGTACATACCCTAACCATCCACACATATATGTCAGGGTCGTGAGTTTCATGACACTCACGCCCAAGGACTCCATCCCCCACTAACCTCCTAGTGGGTTCCGGGTTGATCCTATCAGAAAGGAGAAGTGCACAGGGGTTGTAACCGGCGACCCCATGGCCATCCCGGGTCTCCCTTACCCACAACTCCGGGGCCCATCACACAGATAAACACACATATCGGAAACTTAACCCGCCACACACAGACAGACAGACATATCTCATGCATATCGTACTTATCATATCGTACGTACATATCACGGAGACTGACCTCGAAATTATAACACACTGAAACTAAGCATACATAGGCTCATACATAGCGTTTATACTTTCAAACTTATGACAAAACCATCAAAGTACATATTTCACACATATCTACGTATATACAAGGCTTATAAGTCGCACACAATCGAAAACGAGCACATTGCAATAGGGTATAACTATATCCTAACCTCACCTGGTAGCAAACACTGCAGACCACAAAGCAGAAGGTCCACCCCGGAACCTGCATGACCACAAGTCACCACCCCGGGTGCACCTGTACCAACTGGATACACAAAACACAACACACGACTCAGACTCAGACTTAAACAACCCCATAGAGACACACGGTAAATGCAATCACACAAGCAGGGATCAAATGCATAGCAATTATTTGCAGAAGAAACATTACATAATTTAATCAAATCATATTATTCATTTATCACACAAACAATTCATGGATGTATAACAAATTTAATTAACAAAGTTTACTTAATTCATTTCATGCAAATTCACGTAGCACCTTTCATACCAATTGACACATATTAATAAATCAAATAAATCATAATAGCATTCTTCCTAATTCATACAAATTTCACGAGGTTACAAATCAAATTCTAACCCTACTCAATTCATACAATTCATATTTTACATATTCGATTAATGTATTACATATTAGATTTAATTACTAAGGTTTACCAATTCAAATTAAACAATTCATACTTTTCCAGAAATTACACAAACACCCCCTATTAAATTAAACAATTAACAAATTCAACAAACCAGAATCAAATTGCAAATCAAGATGTTCAAATATATCAAATTATATTTCATACAATCATTTCATATACATTGAAGTACAATTCGATTGGCAAATCAAGTATATCGCGTTTAAATTACAATTAGAACAAATAATTAAATATTCACAATTATACAAATAAATTCACAGAAAATAAACCGAGTGTCCGATTGACGAACGGAAAGTGGTGTTGGACTCACCACGACAAAGCGGACAAGCTGTCCGAAGGTAGCCGGAGCGCCGCCGCCGGAGTTGTCGAAACAGTGTTCGGCCGCCGCCTGAACGTGCCGGAAAAATCCCGAAAATTCACCCGTGTAAGGATTCCTCGTGCTCATTCCAATTCCTCGATCAATTTTTGAACATTCCAAGCCAATTGTCTCCAATTTCAAATCCAAGAATACGAAAACCCTAAAATCTTCAAATCCAAATTACTTCCAAATCGGTGAACCAAAATCGAATCCGAAAGAAGCATTGTCTTACCCGAGACGAGCTCTTCGAAATCCCTAAGGTGGTTGCCGGAGAAAATACCCGGAGCTAGTCCCGCCGTAGCGCCGCCACTGTGCTGCCGCGATCCGCCGCCAATTGGCCAAATCTGGAGTCGCATGATCAAAGGCTAATAGTTCTCGCCGTTCCGAACAACTTTTGTGAAGAGCCCGATGCCAAAAGATCGACGGAAAAGGCCCCCGTTGACTGCCGAAGTTTTTGCCTCCACTCCAATCGCCGGAACCACCACCTACGCCGCGAAATGAGCTAAACCGAGGTCGAAAATGAGACCGGGGGGTCGGAAAACCTTGGAAACCATCCTGAGTCGTCGGAAAAAGCCACCGGAAGGCGGCGAAACTCGCCGCTACAGTAGCATGCCGCCGCGGCGTGAACTTTGGCCGGCGTGTGTGGCCCAACCGCCGCCCTAATGGCGGTGCCGCCTACACAAGAAAAAGCGCCGGGAGTCCTCCTATCTGGGTCTGGGGCGCGTGTCCCGAAATCGCGGCCGGAAGCCGCCGCGAATGGGCGGCGAAGCCACGGTCCGCCGCCACCCGCCTGCGTGCCTGAAAATCAGTGATATCTCCGCCATCGCTCGTCAGTTGGTCGAGATCTTGGTGCGGTTGTGACCGCGTCGTCGAGCTTATCGAAATGGATTATTCATTCGTCAAATTCCGTCGAGAAACGAGCCAGTTCCGGGTTGTGCATGAAATTACACCTTGGGTGTGTGTGTATGTCGTGTATCGCGGGAGAGGGAGGAGAGAGAGCTGAGGTCTGAAGTCTGGCATGAAAAACAAGGATCCGGGTCTTTTATCTCGGGTCCTCGCGAGTAAAATGAACGGTAGGAGAGGCTAACGACGTCAGAATAGGGCAAACTTAGAGTCTACGGACTCGTTTCGCTGCCCCGAACGTGTTAAAGGGGTCAAAGAGGTCAAAATCTCGACCGAACGAGAAGTGACAGGAAAACCCCCCCTAAAAGGAGAAAATTACAAAAAGGACCCTAAACTCTGAAAGAGTTTATAAGAGGGCCACATAACGCACAAATCACATAATTAAACACCTAAAAAGGTTGGAAGGTGACGTACCTTATTTATCGGGTGAGCGGGATGTTACACAACCGATGCGTGCCCAACGCTCCATGAAGAGACTTCCGCAAATGTAAATGCCATAGATTCTTAGCAGAGAAAGTTCAATCCTTATTCGAACACTTACAACCCCGGATGGAAGTACCACCCGAATTTCGGCTATGCCAATAACCAACCAAATAATCAGAATTTTCGCCCACCGTCCCCACCGCAGCCAAGACCACAACACCCTCAGGGTTTAGGTACGCCTCTTAGTGAAATTGTTCGTTTGTTGGCTACTACTACCGAGAAATATCAACAGGGTAAGACGAACAGGATTCAAAAGATAGAGGACACTGTAAAAACCATGGAGACTCATATGGGACAAATTGGAGACCCAAGGCAAGCTACCTTCGCAAACACAAGACCCTAGACACAATGTGAGCACGATTATGTTACGAAGCGGGAAGGAATTACAGCCTCCAGTGGACAGGATTTTAGAACATGATCAGGTACAGGGATCCCATGCAGAAACTGAAAAAGAGATTGAAAAGGAGCCTACCAATGATCACGGACAGACTTCCAGAAAGGCTGAAATCACTCAGAAGCCTAAACCACTGGTAGTACCACCACCATTCCCTCAGAAACTGGCTCAGAGCAAGAAGGACAAAGAGGATAAGAGCATCTTGGCTCTTTTTGAAAAAGTTGAAATAAACATTCCACTTCTCGAGGCCATCAAACAGGTTCCACGCTACGCCAAATTCCTTAAGGAATTGTGCACGAATAAGCGTAAGTTGACAGGTAATGAGAAGGTGAGTGTTGGTGAAAATGTTTCAGCCATCTTACAAAGGAAATTACCTCCTAAGTGTCGCGATAGAGGTATGTTTTCTATCCCTTGCAAGATTGGTAATATTGGTATTGGTAAGGCTATGTGTGACTTATGAGCTTCTATCAATATCATGCCTTTGTCCGTTTACACTTCTTTGGGTCTCGGTCCATTAGCTAACACCGGAGTTATCATTCAATTAGCTGATCGGTCACTTGTTTATCTCGAAGGTGTCTTAGAGGATGTTTTGGTTCAAGTGAATGAGTTAATTTTTCTCGCTGATTTCTTAGTTCTTGATATGGAAAAGGATAGTTCTACTAAGTCTTCTGATATTTTGTTGGGTAGACCTTTCCTTAGTACGGCTAAGGCGAAAATCGATGTCCATAGTGGTTCTTTGACTTTAGAGTTCGATGGTGAAATGGTCAAGTTTAATATGTATGATGCTATGAAAAATGTTGGTGATGTGTCTTGTGTCTTCAATGTTGATATCATAGACAATTTAACTAACAAAGTGTTTGCTTTGAACCATGATGATGAATTGGACTATGTCTTGTACCATAACTTGTCCATTGATAGAATGAGGAAATTTGATGATAAATTCAAACTTTTTGAAGATATGCTTGAGATAATTTATGCTATGGAAGCTCTTCATGTTACAAGTTCTAAATTTGTACCTATTGGGCTTAATCAGTCTGAATCTAAACTTTTACCTTCTGTTTTACAGGCCCCAAAGCTGGAACTCAAGACATTGCCGGAACACTTGAAGTATGCTTATCTGGGTGACAAAGAGACACTGCCAGTGATCATAGCCGGCAAGCTTGACAGTATGGAAGAAGAGAAACTGATCAGAGTACTTCGGGAGTACAAACAGGCGATTGGATGGACCATTGCAGATATCAAAGGACTCAGTCCTTCCACATGCATGCATAAAATCATTTTGGACGAAGGTGTCAAACCACGCCATGAAGCACAACGAAGACTCAACCCGCCAATGATGGAGGTAGTGAAAAAGGAGATCATCAAACTCCTTGATGCAGGTATGATCTATCCAATATCCGTAGCGAGTGGGTAAGTCCCGTTCAATTTGTGCCCAAGAAAACGGGTATTACTGTTGTTGAGAATAAAGATGGTGAGTTAGTTCCAACTAGAGTTCAAAATGGTTGGAGGGTGTGAATGGATTATAGAGGTCTTAATTCTCTTACTAAGAAAGATCATTTTCCCCTCCCCTTTATTGATCAAATGCTCGAACGATTGGCTGGAAAAACTCACTATTGTTGTCTTGATGGTTATTCAGGCTTCTATCAGATTCCTGTGGCACCCGAAGATCAAGGGAAGACCACTTTCACATGTGCATTTGGGACATTTGCTTGGACTTTGCAACGCGCCGGCCACCTTTCAAAGGTGCATGGTAAGTATATTTTCCGAATATGTTGAGCAAATTATTGAGGTATTCATGGACGATTTTACGGTTTATGGAAACTCTTTTGATGAATGCCTTAATAATATTGCTAGAATATTGAAACGTTGCATAGAAACAAATTTGGTCTTGAATTATGAAAAGTGTCACTTCATGGTTGATAAAGGTTTAATTTTGGGGTATATTGTTTCTGTACATGGTATTGAAGTTGATAAATCTAAAGTTGATATCATTAAGTCCTTGCCTTACTCCGCGAGTGTGCGGGAAGTACGTTCTTTTCTTGGACATGCAGGTTTTTATAGGCGATTCATTAAGGACTTCTCAAAGATCACCAAACCATTATGCAAGTTGCTCCAAAAAGATGTGAAGTTCGAGATTGATGATGATTGCAAAGCTTCTTTTGACTTGTTGAAGGAAAAGTTGGTTTCTCCCCGATTATTCAGCCACCGAATTGGGAGAACCATTCGACATCATGTGTGACGCGAGCGATTATGCCGTGGGGGCTGTACTTGGATAAAAGATCAACAAGAATTCCCACGTGATCTATTATGCCTCAAAGTTGCTAGATAATGCCCAATGGAACTACACTACTACCGAAAATAAATTCTGTCCATATTTGCTTGGTACTAAAGTTGTTGTGTATTCTGATCATGTAGCTTTACGGTATCTTCTCACCAAGAAGGACGCGAAACTGAGGCTCATACCATGGACTTGTTGGAAAACACGAATCAGAAAGCAGCGGAATTTAAAAAATTTTCCAACAAAAGGATCTTGGACTCGCAATCGTGTAACCAAATTCGTAGAGATAGAAAACTTACTTTTCTTTTATTCTTTCTTGAAGCGTTTCAAGCCACCCAAGAACGCTCTTCTCGCGGCTTGACAACCCGTCCCTCGAAAGTCTCTTTCTACTTCAGAATCCATTGTCGGGATAGCAATCCACACCAACCTAGATTCAATTCATGTTAGAGATGTTCTTAACAATATAACATAAAGAAAGAAACATGAAACGAGAAAAGCAGGATTGAAACTCCCTTCGAAAACAGTTTTGCAAAAGTAGAAAACTGCCAGTCACAAAACCCTCGTGAAAAAATTCATCCTTCAGGATATGGACGAACGGTTTTCGCCATCTTCTTTGGTTCGATTTTTTCATTCGCTTCACGTCGGGTTCAGAATCGTTTCATCATCCCTTCTGATCGTTTTTGCTTAATCCCCACTTTTGGTAAAGCTCGAATCTTCAAAACTTCTAACTTGAAGTCTCTAGAGATAGTCCACCAACTTGGCTACAATCTAACTAGTAAGGATGCTAGTTCTCTAGTTAGTGTTTAGGCTTAACCTAGGGTTTTATTTTATCTTGGAGAAAAGAAGGTGTTTAACACATGAACCAAGAATTGTCTATTAGCTCTAAAGGGGAGCATGAGCTCCCCTATATATAAGAAAGGGGAGGGACGAAATTCCTAGTCCTTAATGGGCTAGGATTTTGGTCTCTCTCTCTCCTATTACTTGATCATCAAGTAATTTTGACTTTGACTTTGAATTCTAATTCAAATCAACTTTCAAGAGAGCTAAAAATATCCAAACTATTTTTGGATAATTTTATACTTTATTTATTTAAAATAAATAACTTATTTTATCTAATTAATTAATTCATAATTAATTAACTAGATTATTTTTCTCCAAAATAAGACTTTCTTTTTAATTCAAAATTAAACCAAAGTCTATTAAATAATTAATCACATTAATTATTTAATACATAAATAAATATACACATATATTTATACACGTGTGTGACACGTGTCACTCACGTGAGCCACACGTGTGGTTTCACACGTGTGGAACCCTCTTGGCTTGATTAACTCGTTTAATCATTTTAAAGCCTCAACTCATGTAACCAAGTTGTTGTGTGTGACCCTCTAGGTTCTCAATTCAATTAGCAGTGACCCTAATTAATTAATTCACTAATTAATTAATCAGTCCACAGATTAAACGACCATAGTCTAGCAACAGGTGTTTAACCCCTAGCTGAATTGGAATGTTCGGATTCGACAGAACCTTTAAGTCATTGATTCATGTGAGATACAATCCTCCTACTTACTATCTCTCAACCAAGATCTAGGGCAAGGGAATAATCAGAACCCTAATAATCCGGTCTTAAAGCTAAGTGCAGTTCATATCCATTTGATCTCAATCCAAGAAACCCTTTTCTTGATGTCTTGATCTACTGCCTTGGCCAAGGACTCCATATGGCATATGAATGACTTACACAATAAGAGATCACCTTGCAAATGCAAGTGTAGGTCCTTTCTTGATTCTCATTCACTTTCATGAGTCACTTGTGCAGCCCCAGCATAAGCCTTGAATCAGTTGTCTAAGGCGACACCCTTTAAAGCTTATACCTAAGACTACAGAGTTAACTCATAAAGTGACAAGGAACCTCAAGTCTAAGGATCAATTAATCACATCAATGACTCGTGAGATATTTCCTAATCTGGAAGTTTCCATTTCCTGAAATAGAAACTTCCTTTCCCATTTAGGAATGTTCTCACACGGGGCACCTCAGTGAACTTACTTATTAAAGTAAGCACCCTCATGTATCACGCACGTATCAACTATACACTTTGCACCTCCATGAAACAAGGTGGTCCTTCTTAAGGGCGTGATCCCACAAGCAAGCCTTAGAGGAGTCAGGTTGACACTCCCACTGTCTGTAGGACTCATCGGCTTGGAGTATTTTACTAATCATGACTTATGTGATATAGGGCTCGTTTCATGAACCATTTCACCTAAATGGTAGAGTCCTAAAGTCATAAGGATTAGGGGAGTTCTCATACATGCGCACGTAATGGAAACACACAAAACACGTATTGGCATATAAAGAAGTGTTTGCCTATAATCAATCGTATATTATTCAAAGATTGTCTGTGATACAAGAAAAGTCCCAAAGCAGATTACGTCGAATCGGCTTTCTAGGGCACTATTCCTAACAATCTCCCACTTGCCCGTAAAAGCCATTTAGGTATTCTAAGTCCCATCTTCTCAAGATGCACTTTGAGAGCCTATTGACTTTGGGCGTTTCCAAAGTGGATCTGCTATATTCTCTGCTGATGTGACCCTCTTGTTTACACATCTCTTAGGAAACACCTTTTCCTTATAAAGTGATTCGTAATCACGTGTTCAGTCTCTTGGTGAGGTCTTGGTTCTCTTACTTGAGCAACCATCCATTTTATCATACAATATGATAAAGGAGTTGTTTCATGCTAGGAACTTCATCTAACAAGTTAGATGGAGTTTCTTACCCAAACACTTAACTTAGCGTTATATAATACGACTAAGTTCTCAAATACGATAGTCGAGTTTTGCAATGTCCGTCCTTGGAACCCCTTTCCAACACATTGCATTACCATTCTGGTAGAAGTTGTATCCTTTCAATGATTTCACAATCATCTATGTTTGATTAATGGTTACATCAAATATCCTTCTAACAACAAGATCTTTTGGGCTTTGTAAACTATTACATATCCTCATTTCTTCTCAAGTACTCTGAGGACATCCTTTACAGAAATCTAATGACCTTCTCTGAGGTCATATTAGATTCGGCCTACTACGCTTAGTGTTGCGCCATATCTAATTTAGTACATAACTTTTCATATATTATGCACCCTTTCACTTAAAGGGATTTTGGACATTCTAACTTTCTCAAAGTTATCTTAGGACACATACTCTTCAAAAGAGATGTTCCATTGTCCATACTAAACTCCTTTTAGTACCGTGGTTATGTACTCATTTTGTGATAATCCTTTTATTCTCTTAGATCTATCTTCTATAGATCTGAATGTCGAGAATATAGGATAATCACTAAGATCTTTCATGTCAAATTGTTTCTTAAACAATTGGTAACTTTCACGTCATCCTTGACATTCCTAATGAGAAGGACATCGTCTTCTAAAGAACCAAAATTGACTCTTACATCACTAACTTTCATATGTACACTTTTAAGACTTATTCGACTTCCATCTGTGCCAAACGATTTGACTATCCTATGGAATCGAATTGTCTAACTCCTAGAAGCCTTTATCAATCCACAGATTGACTTTGGGGATTTGCATACCTTATGCATACTCCCACTGAATATGAGATTTATAGAAATACCTTATTTCAATCTCTTTCAATCTCATATTGAACAAGATAGTTCTCATATTCATTTATCATATCTCATAGTCAGAATATGAGGATATGGTAAACACAATCCAAATGGACTTTTGCATTTCAACCATCAAGAAGGTTGTAATGCTTTCCATTTACTCGAAGCTCTAGGAGCTTGATCCTATCAGGTGGATCAACCAAGGTCAAAACTCGGTTTAAGTATATGGAATCCATATTGGATTTCAAGGCTTGCTTACACTACTCAGATTCCAAATCTGACAGTGTCTCCTCTTCAAGTAATTCCTTGGATATCTAGGAACGCGTTCTAAACGCATCTTAAGAGAAGGGTTTCACACGTGTACATACTCTAAAATTTGGCTAAGTTTTATCAGATGGGCTCGTTTCTTCTATATGAGGCATGGATATTTTCCTCAAATTTCTTTGAGGTCTGCTTGCTTGCCTTTCTTCTTCTATAGGAACGATTCCTTAAGAAAGGTACATTCCTTTGAGACAAACAACCTTTGTGCAAGGGAATCGCAAAACTGATATCCAATATCGTTGTATAAACTTGAACTCGTTTCAAGCTTGTCTCCCACTATCCTCTTCACTTAAGAGGATTCCACTAAATTCTTGGACAAGAATAATTAGGGAATTTAGTGTGCCACATTGCATAGTGCATCTAAAGGACTGATTTTGGAAGGTGCAAAATTCAAAAATCTCTAACTGCATATTCTGGGAGTTTATTCCTAGAATGATTATAAGTCAGTAAAGTTTGCTATGGAATGGACCATATCCTATAAGGTTTCATTCCCTCATTCGGAAACACTAAGGTGTTCTCGAATTAGTTTACTGAGAGATAATCCTATTATTTCTAAGATGACTAAGGAATTAGTTGATAAGATATTGGCTATCTCGATCATATCGATTTGCCTATAACTTATGACTACTTCGGTTCCTAACCTCCTTTTGAAATTCTAAGAATTTCATATAAGTTTCGAATTTGTACTTCAATAAGTATATTCATTCATAATGATTAAACCGATGATTGTATCTAGTGCTTACATTAAGCATCTTACACTCATCAGCATGGATCGAAATCCACTATAATTTTGGAACGTTCCATGTTTCACCTAAACAATGTTCCGGGAACGTTTTCCCTTTGAGATAGGATTCACAGGAAGTCAACTCTATAGGTTCATTTTCATAGAATGATCCTAAGGTGTCTGACTTGCTAATCCTTTTATATCTCAACGTTCCAAAGTAATTCGAAGCTTTGTCATCTCACTTACTTTTGTTATCTCGTTGTATGTTCAGAACATTAGTGCCTTGAGTCTTTGCACAACGGATTATGCATAATTGACTCAAAACTAGTGAATTCTATTCCTAGTAGAATTACTAAACGAGGTAACATTTCAGCGTACTCATACTCTTCGCAGTTCCCTTTCAAAGTCCTTATTTGCTACCATAGAAGCAAACGTCCTATTTGATCTCTAGTGTCTTTTGGGCGTACCCCTTACATGCCCCTCCATTGGGCTCTTAAGGGTTTCTTCTTCTTTAGGCCTTCAAGCCTTTAACTTAGGGAGTTTTAGAAGAAGAATTAACCATCTCAACCTTTTATTCCTTCTTAAGGATGCTCTCAACCATTATCAACTTAAATGATTAACTATGCTACATTAGCATCATTCTAGTTGAGCATAAAGGGTTTGAATGATAGTCGAAGCAATGTAAGCAATCAGTGCATTGAGAACTATTTTCTCAGTTGATGATCGAGACCATAAGATCTTCAATTAAGATCTTTAGACCTTATTCGTGTGCACTTGTTTCCTCATTTGGAATATTGAATAATTCCATAATGTTATACCTTGTAACATTTTTATGAGGTGGTTCAATTGCTTTTAAGTGGTTTGGAAAAATCCATTCACCTCAGATTGCTTCTCTTTTGGCCCGGGTCGACTTTTCACAATTGAAAACTTCGCCCTTTAGAGAACGCCTTTCTCTAGTCGGATTCTAAAATGAATTTTAGGATCCGAAGCCATTTAGAGTTAGTCAGGACTTAGTCAACTTATTTGACTTAAGGATGGATACGAATGGGTTTGCATTTCATATTGTAGAGAATCACAGAACTACAACCTAAATGCTAAGCAGAGAAAATGTGGGCATGCTGAATTATAACGATATACAAAAGATAAGGTCTTTAATCTAATGTAGCTCCCACTGTTTTTCAAAGATCTATAATTCCCAAAGATCTAAGAGGAACACGTTTCCCAATGGGTACTAAGATCCTAGGCATTTTACCTCGAACCCACGACTCGCGGACATTCTAAGTAAGAACCCTAGGTAGGTACAACTTACCAATTCTAACACCTTTAGAATTCTTAGTAATTGTTTTTGCATCACCTATCTTTCAATATGGACCCACGACTCGTGCGACATCCATATTTACTTAGGCGTTAAGCTAGACCCATCAATCATAAGATCATGACCAAAACTTAGTTCGAACGACCCACGACTCGCGGACATCGCCCTTGCTAAAATTGACCACGAAATATTGACCATTTAAAATGATTAATTAGGTAACTAAGAACTAATAAGCTCCACTCGCTATCCCACGACTCGCGGACAATAACTAGCTTTACTTACTAAACTTAAAACCTATTGATGGAATGCTAGGAATTTAATTCAAAATTTGCATCTCGAATTAAACACCTATTTGTTCGAAATTAGCTTAATATTTAATGGGAATTTTCGAATCAACCGGAGAGTTGTCCGGTTCGACCTCACCAACATATATGTTATCCAATTTTATTAGTCTTGATTAATGTAAGTACACTTAAATGCATATCAAACAAGCACATAAACAGATAACATGTCCTAGCATGATACTAACATGTAATGATCATGGGTTCTACCTATCTTATGCGTGATATGTGGGAGCCACTCCACAATCACAAGTTCTAACATACATGCTACATAAACAGTTTAAATCACATAAGGGAAAGCGGTAACAAAATACGAGCCCTATCTCTATTACATTTAACAATTGAGATTCCCCTCCCTAAAATTTTGAGGGGTCTTCACTCATGGCCTCCTTGTTACTTGAATGTGGTCCATCTTACTCCATGGGTGCATTGTCTCCAAAATGAAAATAAAACCTCACCACCTATCTCTACTCTCAAATTACAATAAAAAGAAAAAGACATAAAGTAATAAGGCTCAATCTTCATATTGGCCTTAGACAATTACACGGGGTATACCCCGGCCTCAAAAACAGTAATATGGAAAGCCACATAATAAATCACATAACAGTACGCACATAAGTGAGGCTCCAACCTCAATTGAAAAACGCAACTATAGGGCTCCAACCCCAATTTAAACCATCCATGTGCATAAATTAAAACCATACATAGATCTAAACCCATGACACCTAACATGCTTTTGCGAGAATTTAAATTTAGCCAATAAATTAAAATTCTCGTTTCAAGTCCTAATGACTTAAAACACGACTTAGATGCAATTCTTGTTCAAGAGCCTTTTCAATAAAACCCGAAAAACAACAAACCAATAAAATTCCAATTAATTTCCAAAATTAATAATTTTATTCTTTCATTATTTTCAGAAAATAAAGATTGTAATTTTTCCAAAATTTAAATCGCTTAATTTCTCAAAAATCCCAATTTAATCAAAAATTTTAAATAATTTTATTTTAGCAAAACTGATTTTAAAAGATAAAATTAAAATAAAATTTAAATCAGGATTTTACGGACCGAAAACACAAAAACACGAAACACGAAAACGGGCCCGAAAAGGGGCCTAGCCGCTCGAGGCACTTTCGCGCAGCAGCGCCCGCCGCAACTAGGCGGGCTGGGCAGGCGTCCCGCGCGGTTGCGGGACGGGCTGGGCGGGCGCGCCTAGCTCCCGCGCGGTTGCGGGAGGAGCTGGGCGGCAGCGGCGGGCCTGGGCGTGCGACGTGCTAGCACGCCTAGGCTCGTCCTTTTCGTGTTCCGTTTCGTGTCCAGGTTTCTCAAAACCAATTCAATCCAAAATTAAAAAATTCGATTTAAACATATTTCAATCAAAACGGTTTTCAAAAACACAATTTAAGAAAACAATTTCAGAAATTCAGGAAAAATTACAGTTTCGTATTTCAGGCTTTCTAAAAGAACTCATGAATACCTAATTCGCATCTAAGCCTAAGAATTTCTACCAAATTCAGAATAATTGAGACGAATCAGAAACACGATTAACGAGGTGGCTCTAATACCACTTGTTGGGAAACACGAATCAGAAAGCAACGGAATTTAAAAAAATTTCCAACAAAAGGATCTTGGACTCGCAATCGTGTAACCAAATTCGTAGAGATAGAAAACTTACTTTTCTTTTATTCTTTCTTGAAGCGTTTCAAGCCACCCAAGAACGCTCTTCTCGCGGCTTGACAACCCGTCCCTCGAAAGTCTCTTTCTACTTCAGAATCCATTGTCGGGATAGCAATCCACACCATCCTAGATTCAATTCATGTTAGAGATGTTCTTAACAATATAACATAAAGAAAGAAACATGAAACGAGAAAAGCAGGATTGAAACTCCCTTCGAAAACAGTTTTGCAAAAGTAGAAAACTGCCAGTCACAAAACCCTCGTGAAAAAATTCATCCTTCAGGATATGGACGAACGGTTTTCGCCATCTTCTTTGGTTCGATTTTTTCATTCGCTTCACGTCGGGTTCAGAATCGTTTCATCATCCCTTCTGATCGTTTTTGCTTAATCCCCACTTTTGGTAAAGCTCGAATCTTCAAAACTTCTAACTTGAAGTCTCTAGAGATAGTCCACCAACTTGGCTACAATCTAACTAGTAAGGATGCTAGTTCTCTAGTTAGTGTTTAGGCTTAACCTAGGGTTTTATTTTATCTTGGAGAAAGGAAGGTGTTCAACACATGAACCAAGAATTGTCTATTAGCTCTAAAGGGGAGCATGAGCTCCCCTATATATAAGAAAGGGGAGGGACGAAATTCCTAGTCCTTAATGGGCTAGGATTTTGGTCTCTCTCTCTCCTATTACTTGATCATCAAGTAATTTTGACTTTGACTTTGAATTCTAATTCAAATCAACTTTCAAGAGAGCTAAAAATATCCAAACTATTTTTGGATAATTTTATACTTTAATTATTTAAAATAAATAACTTATTTTATCTAATTAATTAATTCATAATTAATTAACTAGATTATTTTTCTCCAAAATAAGACTTTCTTTTTAATTCAAAATTAAACCAAAGTCTATTAAATAATTAATCACATTAATTATTTAATACATAAATAAATATACACATATATTTATACACGTGTGTGACACGTGTCACTCACGTGAGCCACACGTGTGGTTTCACACGTGTGGAACCCCTCTTGGCTTGATTAACTCGTTTAATCATTTTAAAGCCTCAACTCATGTAACCAAGTTGTTGTGTGTGACCCTCTAGGTTCTCAATTCAATTAGCTGTGACCCTAATTAATTAATTCACTAATTAATTAATCAGTCCACAGATTAAACGACCATAGTCTAGCAACAGGTGTTTAACCCCTAGCTGAATTGGAATGTTCGGATTCGACAGAACCTTTAAGTCATTGATTCATGTGAGATACAATCCTCCTACTTACTATCTCTCAACCAAGATCTAGGGCAAGGGAATAATCAGAACCCTAATAATCCGGTCTTAAAGCTAAGTGCATTTCATATCCATTTGATCTCAATCCAAGAAACCCTTTTCTTGATGTCTTGATCTACTGCCTTGGCCAAGGACTCCATATGGCATATGAATGACTTACACAATAAGAGATCACCTTGCAAATGCAAGTGTAGGTCCTTTCTTGATTCTCATTCACTTTCATGAGTCACTTGTGCAGCCCCAGCGTAAGCCTTGAATCAGTTGTCTAAGGCGACACCCTTTAAAGCTTATACCTAAGACTACAGAGTTAACTCATAAAGTGACAAGGAACCTCAAGTCTAAGGATCAATTAATCACATCAATGACTCGTGAGATATTTCCTAATCTGGAAGTTTCCATTTCCTGAAATAGAAACTTCCTTTCCCATTTAGGAATGTTCTCACACGGGGCACCTCAGTGAACTTACTTATTAAAGTAAGCACCCTCATGTATCACGCACGTATCAACTATACACTTTGCACCTCCATGAAACAAGGTGGTCCTTCTTAAGGGCGTGATCCCACAAGCAAGCCTTAGAGGAGTCAGGTTGACACTCCCACTGTCTGTAGGACTCATCGGCTTGGAGTATTTTACTAATCATGACTTATGTGATATAGGGCTCGTTTCATGAACCATTTCACCTAAATGGTAGAGTCCTAAAGTCATAAGGATTAGGGGAGTTCTCATACATGCGCACGTAATGGAAACACACAAAACACGTATTGGCATATAAAGAAGTGTTTGCCTATAATCAATCGTATATTATTCAAAGATTGTCTGTGATACAAGAAAAGTCCCAAAGCAGATTACGTCGAATCGGCTTTCTAGGGCACTATTCCTAACAGGATCCTTCTCTTGCAAGAGTTCGACTTGGAAATAAGGGACAAGAAGGGTTGTGAGAATCTAGTAGCTGATCATCTCAGCAGGATTCCTGTACTTAAACTAGATTCTCTACCTATCAATGACGACTTTCCAGATGAACAACTTTTTGCTGCTCAGGAATCCTATCTGAGGTCACAAACAGGTAGCCAGACTCCCTGGTATGCTGATATTGTTAACTTTTTAGCCATTGGAGCCTTGCCTGATCATATGTCTAGATCTGAAAAAGATAAAATCAAGTCTGATTCTAAATATTATATTTGGGATGACCCTTATTTGTAGAAAATAGGCACCGATCAGATTATTAGGCGTTGTGTAGCTGAAAATGAAATCAAATCCATACTAGAGTTTTGTCATGCTTATGGTGGTCATTTCGGTCCTAAACGAACAGCTCATAAAGTGTTAGAAAGTGGATTTTTCTGGCCTACACTTTTTAAGGATGCATACTTGTTTTGTAAAAGCTGTGTTAATTGTCAAAAACAGGAAATATAGGTCCTAGGAACCAAATGCCTCTTAATCCTATACTTTTTTGTGAAATCTTTGATGTGTGGGGTATGGATTTTATGGTTCCTTTTCCTTCTTCTTATGGTAATTTATACATTATACTTGCCGTTGATTATGTATCGAAGTGGGTGGAAGCGAAAGCCACCCGAACTAATGATTCTAAAGTTGTTGTGGATTTTGTTAGGTCTCACATTTTTGTCAGGTTTGAAATTCCTCGAGCCATAATCAGTGATAGGGGGACTCACTTTTGCAACCGCACGGTCGAGGCACTTTTCGAGAAGTATCACGTGACCCATCGCACCTCCACGGCCTATCATCCACAAACAAATGGTCTCGCCGAAGTCTCAAATAGGGAGATCAAATCTATTTTGGAGAAAACGGTTAGTCCTAACCGTAAAGATTGAAGTTTGAGACTCGATGATGCACTTTGGGCCTATAGGACGGCGCACAAGACTCCGATCGGTATGTCGCCTTATAGATTGGTATTTGGGAAAGCTTGCCAGCTTCCCGTAGAGCTAGAGCATCGAGCTTATTGGGTGATTAAGAAGTGCAACTTTGAATTAGAAGAGGCCGGGATGCATCGCAAGCTTCAATTGCAAGAGTTGGAAGAGATTAGAAATGATGCCTATGAAAATTCCAAAATCTACAAGTTCAAAACTAAGGCATTTCGTGATGGGATGTTGTTTAGAAAGAGTTTCGAAGTTGGACAAAAGGTGTTGCTCTATCAATCCAAATTGAGACTTTTTCCGGGTAAATTGAGATCAAGATGGGTTGGTCCGTACATTGTGACCAATTTTTTTCTACATGGAGCTGTTGAAATTGGGGAAATTGATACGGATAAGACATTCAAGGTGAATGGGCATAGACTTAAGCCATTTTATGAAGGATTCGAGCCACACACGGTTGAAAAGATGAATCTAGAGGATCCTCCTCTAGGGACTTGAGTGTGAAAACTCGTCGAGTCCATGACGTTAAACAAGGGCGCTGTATGGGAGGCAGCCCATATTTCTTTTCCCTTGATTTAGTTTCTTTTGTTTCCGTTTTCTTTCTTTGCTCGTTTTCCTCGCACGTTGTAACTTCTTCTCTTCTCATGCTGTGCAGGTTAATTTGCAGCTGATATAATTAGATAAGTGTGGGGGAGGCACAAGAACAGAACCGTTGTTGATCACGGGCGATAACAGGTGAATTTGGTATTACCCTACTGTGAGGAAACTTGCCTGAGGACACGGACAAGGGTGCTGGATCTTATTTTGCCAAAAGGAGCCTGAACCGACCCAGACCCAGACCCGACACACCAGCCCTAGTCCAATAACCCGCCCCATACATTCATAAACCGACCTTTGCAGAGACGCCCCACCTCCTAACCCTAAAGACCCACTACTGCAACCTTCCTCCCCCAATTTCTTAAATCAAATCACTAAATCCCTAAAAGCTCCATATCCAAACTCCTTCATTCTTCCAAAATTGCAAAAACCCTAAACTCAAAATTGGCCATCTCCATGGGAGGAGACGCCTCCAAGATGCCCTCTCTATGAAAACGGTACGCCACCCGTTCCTCCGCCGAGGAGCCGCCGTCCACCTCTGCTCACAGTGCCAAAAATCAGCGCCCGGGTGCCGTCACCACCTCAGCCACCTCTTTCGTTGACCCCATTATAAGCTCTCCCTCCGTCTCCACTACCACATCACCACCGTCGGCAGCCACCACTTCCGCACCTACTAATTCTGTCGTCGCCGCCTTACCTCCGGACACCACCATAGCCGTCGGTCCCTCACGCAATCGCGCCGCCCCTGCTGCGCGAAAGCCACCAAAAATAAATCCCAAATATTGCACACAATTAAATGGTAAAATAGTGGTAACAGGTATCGATCCACGGGGATTGGATGAGTTTGAAATCTTTTAATATGCCAAGAAATGAAACGAACAATCAAAATTGGGGGGAGGGGGGATTTGTCAAGTTTTAGATTAAACTAATAATAATTCAACTTAAAATAAACGATTAAACTAACAAGAACTAGAAGTAAGCTTGGATTCAAATTCAATGGATGACAAATAGTCGGGATTTTCCTACGCATGCATCAGACTATGATCACGGACAGGGTGATTAATTCCTCGTTAGGCTAGCTATAGTTATCAATTACCTTAGGCTCCCTCGTTTCTTCGTATTTTTAGAATAATCTGAAGAAACTCCTAAAGACTATTCCCTAACTAGCTAATAACCTTTTTAGAAACTCCTTCAAAGATTCAATTAACTAATTGCTTTACTAGCTAAAGAACCACTAACCCTAGCTGACTTAGTAGAAACTCTTACTTCGCCTAATTAGACCGAATTATTCCACAACACAAGTTCAACCGAACTTAACAACCTAGTGTTGATTGCCACTTCGTTAATTACCGGGTTAACTCCACCAAATAAATTAAATAGCTATACGCGAATTGCTAACTCTAAGATTCGAGCTCTTAAATCAAAGAGTAAAGCAACACCCAATATCATGAAATCAGAAATAAAACGGATAACTTTGATTAATCAACCATAAGAAATTGTCTCACACAATCTAAAGCATGCTTGGAAAATTCCAACTAAAAGATAACTTAGCTAATCATAACGAAACTTAACAAACGAAATTGGAAAATCAACATAGTGTTTAAACGAAAAGAAAAGGAAGAGAATAAAACTATTTGATGCTCGAAGTCTCTTCCCCGAATGAATAAGAGTTGCTGCTACGTGCCTTTTGTGTATGAGAGTAAAGTTGTGTGTCCTTCTGCGTGATCTTCTCTCAACTAAATAGTGCAAAGAGTGATTGTTGATGCTGCCCACTTTTTTCCCACGTTCTGCCATCAGTTATGTCATTCATACCCAAGGTAACGTTTTCCTTCAAGTCATAAGTCCTGAGAACGTGCAGCCCCCCACTCTTCTGCGAATTAATTCTCACGACAAAACAGGGCTGAGGTATTGGGCTCTTCAAGCGCATCTATTAAAAAATATGGGTCTCTTACATAAAGTGGCATGGGCTACGAATTCCCAACAAACATCAAGTGTTTGCTCCCATTTAATTATTCCCTAAGTCAATGGGCCGCAATAGACTTGTTCTCCAATTTGATCCAAGAAGTGGGCTTGCGTGACAGCTCCCTCTTGTTGCAAAATCTCCTCAAATCCTTCTAATCTTATTTCCTACAGAAATCATAAAATGTTAAGCAATTATCCAAAATTAAATCAAATAGTGGGGTAAAACATAGGAATTCTAGGTTCCAAAATTAAATAAATATGCAATGTATCAGACTTATAAAATTAGACTTACATTAGGATTGATTTATTGAAAGTTATCTTATGTAACTTGTTCAACTTAAATAATATTTTATTTTACATAATTAGAAAAAAATATTAAAATTTATATAAGTGAATCAATTTGTTGTTTTTTGATTCGTTTTTAGATATATCTTATTATAACATTTTAAATCATAGACCTTAAAATTAAAAAATAGACAACTTATATCATAAAATTTGAAAACAATTAATTGATATATTAATATTAAAACAATCCTTGGTGAACTATATATCTTTTTTTGGGTAAGTTGGATAAATTTTAATTCTACCAAGAGTCCTATTTTAAGTTAATAAGTACTTTTTAAATATAGTTAAATTAATAATTTATTACATGTATTTACATTATGGGGTCTTTTTTAAAAAGTACCTAAAAGTTGAAAAAATTTGCTTTAACTTCCCATTTTTAAAAAAATTCCTCTTTGCTCCCTAGATGACAGGCCAAATTTGCTTTAACTCCCCATGGTTGTATTAAAACTCAAGAATCTCGTACCCGAACCCCGAAATCACGTACTTAAATGCCCAAATGATGTATATAAAATACATCATTTGGGCATTTAAGTACGTGATTTCGGGGTTCGGGTACGAGATTCTTGAGTTTTAATACAACCATGGGGAGTTAAAGCAAATTTGGCCTGTCATCTAGGGAGCAAAGAGGAATTTTTTTAAAAATGGGAAGTTAAAGCAAATTTGAGTTCTCATTTGGGGATTTTTCGGGAATTTCCCGTTACATTATTATCTTTGACTAATAGTTATTGATGTAATTATTGTGAGGATATTTTAAGCGATCCGTATTTTGTAAGAAACAAAAAACCCAAGTGCTTTTATAATATTTATAGAAAATTAGTATAATTAGAAAAAGTCCATGACCCAAAAAAGAAAAACAAAAGTCTATTTAATGATACCTTAAATATTAAAAAACTCTTAATAATATAAACTTTGTAGTTTTTTTCAATTTCAAAACACATAGTTAAGGAGAATTTTTATGAGATAAGTAATTATTTTCAATAGATTTAGAGTATTTGGAAAACCAATTTCAAGTTAAGCCGAAATAAGCTAGAATCTAGCCCAGGATATATTTTAGAATCTGCTTATAAATAATACAGTTTTTTTTGAATATCTTTAGGATAATATCTTTATTAAAATATTAATATTTTTAAATTAACTTTTTACATACAAATACAACTCTATGATTTGTTCATTAAAATTTTCTTTTTCTATTTTATATATCTATATTTTTTTCTCTTCTCATCACAATTCGTAATTTCAAAAAGGCTCATAACTAAAAAAATCTCAATTACAAGATAAATTTTCTTTTTTCTTAGTTTTTATAAATTTATAAATAAAGATACATATAGAATTACAAATAATTTTATACAAAATTATAATAGTATATAATAATTTTTATATCAATATAATAATTAAATTATATTATAATTCCCAGAAATGTTTTAAAAGTATTTCAGGGTAAACTAGTAACTAAATAAAAATTAAAAGTAGTTATCCACTTTTGTTTACACTTATTATTTTTCTGCTTATCAAAAATAAAAAATAAAAAATTATTTTTCTACTTATTATTTTTTTTCCCACACTCACGCTTTTAGTATGGTAATTTTTTACACCTTTTACTTCTATTTTAACTTCTACTCTCACTTCTGTTTTAACCTCTAGTTATGGAGTAAAATTTGCAAACACCACCTTAGAGATGAATGTATGTAGTACAAATAAAAAATTATAGAGGATAATTATAAAATAAATATTCTAAATAAAATACTTTATGTTTTAATAATATATATTTTTGTTAGTAATTAAAATTTTAAGATAATTTTATAATAAATATTCTAATAAAATATTTTATTTTTTAATAATTTTTTTTTTATTAGTCATTAAATTGTTTGACCCCACTGTTCGAGAATCCTAGAGTCGACCCTGATCAAACCAAACGGAATCAATGTTGTTGTGATGGATGATATCGCAAAATCGTCAGGCCTGCAGCTGCACGTAACGAACCTTCTCAACACCTTGCTGGACATGAACTGGATCAAGGAAATCGCCAAGGAATTCGAGGAGAGTGTTAAAGGAACTGCGAAATTGGAAACGGAATGTCAGAGATTGTGTCCTTCTCACAAAAAGGTTGCCTGGACTTGCTGCTTTGGCGAAAATAAAGAAGTGAAGGAATATGCTCGGAAATTAAAAGATGAAGTTGAAAGAATGAGAAGAAAATTGAATGCTTCTCCAATTAGATCATCAGAATTTTACAGAGCAATCATGGGAGCTTAGCCGAGCAGCAAAGATAAGCTTTTCATCTCCGATGACATGCCAGCGCTCAAGTAGGAACTAGGAACACTCAGATTGTTCACCAGATTTTGGCTGCTCATGAGATGGAAGATTTTCTGTTATTTTCACTTTGTAGCATTCGAAGTGGTATCATTTATGCGAGCTCTCCTCCGGCTCAACGAGAACGTCAAATTCAAAGATAAGTGCTTTTAATTTTAGTTTTACGATGTCAATAAGGATAAATAGATTAATAACGTACATATTAGATGATTTTAGAATTAATCTTGACATGAATTGGTATGTGTTTCTGGAATTCTTAAATTTATTCGGAATCGTCCATGAAACTATGAGTGATTTAGTTTTTAATAGTTGAGCATCCACGTGTTGTAACATAAAACCAATAATAGCTGAAATATTTGCGTATTTACTCTTTACTTGGTATGTAGTATGAGTTTTCCTTTGTTACTAAGGTTGGTTGTATACATAATGTGTAACCTATGTTGGATAGGAAAAATAATTGTTTTTTACTATCATTATCAATCTTGAAAAGGATCAAGAACTATATTTTCCAATTAAAATACAATTAATTTTAGATAGAATGTGAGAATTTAGGAAAAAGTAAGATAAGGATTGAATTTAATTATGTTTTTCATTATCAAGGTCGAACCACTAAAAATCTCCCAATTTGTTGGCCTATGAGCAGACAAAAACAGAAACAACTTGTGTCTGTACACAGTGCATGCTTTTTAAGCTACTATATTTATAATTTGAATTTCTAGTTGATATCTTTTGATTTTAAATTATTATGTCTAGAATACGAATATGCCGTTGATATCTTTTGATTTTATAGTTTTCGAGCAATCAAGTTTAAGTTGTTGTCTGATTTGCTCGTGTTGTTTGGTTTCAATTTTTGAGTTTGCTTCTCATAATCAATCGGTGAATTGGGTCTTCCCGTGTTAAGTATGGATGACCCGGTATTTTAATTTGAATTTTAGTTCGAGAATATTGAAAGAACATTTTAAAATGGAATGGAAGATGGACATAATTTTAGCTCTTTGTATATTATTTAGTGTTTGATCAGAAACTCAGCTTAATCAGAGCTCACGAGTTGCCAAATAATCGGTGGGGAACTGTTTTGTAGTGTTTTAATTGAGTTGGAGGCAGTCGAAGTATAGAAATTCGAGAATCAAAGTTGTTACAGATGAGGGGAGTCTGCACCAACAATTATGTTAAAGATAAGTTTTTTTCAGCGGAAATGTCCCCTTACCGGACAGGTTTTCCCTTGCCTACCGTATTGGAGTTAAGGTTGTGGACCGTTTTGATCTCTATTTGGGTCTTCCCTCGGTGGTTGGGCATTCTAAATCTTCTGTCTTCAACTCCATCAGGGAAAGAGTTTGGAAAAAGCTTAAAGGTTATTCCGAGAAATTCCTCTCATCGGCTGGAAAAGCGGTCCTTGTTAAAGCTGTTGCCCAAGCGATTCCTTCCTATACTATGAGTTGCTTCCGTCTGCCTGATTCATTTCTGAAGGAACTTGATTCAATGATTGCTTCCTTTCGGTGGAATAACAGAGAGTCCTCAAAGACTCATTGGTTAGCCTGGGATAAATTGTGTCGCAGTAAGTACGCGGGAGGTCTTGGATTTCGTTCTTTCAAGGCTTTTAATAATGCGATGTTGGCAAAACAGTGTTGGCGGCTTATTTCACATCCTAACAGTCTCCTCAGCCGCCTTATTCGTGCTAGATATTTTCCGGAGGGGGATCTCTTCTCGGCCCGCCTCGGCCGCTCCCCATCTTTCACTTGGAGAAGCATTCTTGGTTCCCGTTACTTGATTGAAGCAGGGTCCCGGTGGAGAATTGGTTCGGGTGATAATATCAGGGTTTGGCACGATCGTTGGCTTCCCCGTCCTTGCTCCTTCAAACCCCGCCTTCAACCTCCGCATGTGGAAGGGGATTTACGGGTTTCTCAGCTCATGCTCCAGGACCGCCAAGAGTGGAATCTTCCCCTTCTCCAATCCATCCTCCCAGCGGACGAAGTCGATTTAGTTCTCTCTATCCCCATCAGTTCCTTCAATCGTCCTGACCGTCTGATTTGGCACTTCTCCAAAGATGGTCGTTTCTCTGTCAAGAGTGCTTATCACTTGGCTTTCGACTTGATGCAACGCCAGCACGCTTCCACTTCAACGACCCTATCTTAGCCTACTTGGAAACTTATTTGGCATACTAAAGCGGCTCCTAAGGTCCTCTTACTCGCTTGGCGGGCGGCACATGATAGCCTCCCTACCGCAGCCAATTTACGCCGCCGGAAGCTTTCTTTTGATGTCTCTTGTCCTCTCTGTGGATCTCCTGACGAGGATATTCTCCATACTCTTCTCCGGTGCACCTTTGCGCGCCAAGTCTGGGCTATCCTCCCTATTCCCGTGGCTTCAATCTCTCACTCTAGTTCGGATGTTTCCTGTTGGATGAATCATACTCTCCAGGCCTACGAGCCTTCGATGAAAGGTCTCTTCCTCACTTGTTTGTGGGCCTTGTGGTGGAATAGGAATTCCAAACTCATGAATTCGGAATCGCTCTTGCCTGACAACTTGGCTCGCTTCATTTTAGAGTCTCATACTAGTTATGTGGAGGCTAATATTCATGCTCGTCAGGCCCGCGCCCTCCCTCCCCCGGCCCGCTGGATTAAGCCCCTTCCCGGGGTGATCAAAATTAACTTTGACGGAGCTATCTTCCTTGATCGCCGGGATTTTGGAATTGGGGTCATAGCTCGTGACTCGGTAGGGTTGTGTCTTGGTTGGTTTACAGACAGGAAGAAGGGCCTGCTCGCGCCCGAAACTGTGGAAGCCCTCGCTGCACTTGAAGCCGTGCGTCTAGCACGTTCTAGGGGATGGTCTAATGTCGTTGTTGAAGGAGACTGCTTAACCGTGGTGGAAAAAATTCGTAATAATGTTTTGGATGAGTCTCCCATTGGTAATATCATTTTGGATACCAAGTCGTTTGCCTCGGACCTTGGTTCGGCTTGTTTCTGCTTTACTCCCCGTACGGCGAACTCTGCTGCCCATATGCTTGCTCGCCATGCGACCAATGCCTGCTCTGGTATTTTCGATTTCCCCTCGGTCGCTTCTTCTTATGTTCAGTTTGACATGTTGACTGATGCTCATTGCTAGTGCCCACATTGGTTGTGGGCTTCTCCCGTAAAAAAAAAAAAAGATAAGTTTTTTTCATTTTTAATTTGTTTCACTTCGGTTGCATGCATTGAGATTCCTTATAATTGTTTCCTTCTGTTTAAGAGTTTATTACACCAAAAACCCTGTGATATGCGTAATTAATACTCAGAACCCTGTGATTTGAAAATTCTCAAAACGAACCCTGTTATTATAATAAATTAGCACTCAATTAGCATTTCAAACCCTACAGCCGTGGTTGTAAGGTTTTGAGTGCTAACTTTAATACAATCACAGGGTTTTCAGTGCTAATTTATATAATCACAGGGTACTCTTTGAGAATTTTCGAATCACAGGGTTCGGAGTGCTAATTAGGTATATCATAGGGGTGACCGTGCAAAAAACTCTCTGTTTAATGTTCCTTGTGAAGTGAATGAAGGAAATGTGTGCGTGTATGCATATGCGAGTTGTGTTGTCCATGCTATGAATATTTGTCCTCAATCTGTGCCACCGTCAATCGATCATGCGAGCTCCGACCCACTTCTTCAATTCGAATATAACGTCAAAGACAAGTATTTTATCAATTAATTTATTTTTTGGCCAAGCTTGAACATGTTTATTCTTTTTTTTTTTTTGACAGGAAACGGAAGACAATTACAACAAATTCAAATCTCCCATGAACGAATCCCGAGCCGCATCAGAATTCAACCCCAACCGGGCAAGAGAATGGGCCTCTCTATTACCGGAACGACACATAAAATTGAAAGAAAACGAAGGAACCCGGCTAAGCGCCTCCTTGATATCAGCTATAATCGGGCCCGTAACCGACCAATCTTCAGATAGATCCTGAAGCTTACGAATAAGATTAAGGCAATCCCCTTCTAGAATCACCGTAGCAAAGCCTCTCTGCTGTACCAGAACAGCAGCCTCCTTCATCGCCATTCCTTCCGCTTGTTCTTCTTCAAAAGTGCCTCTGGACCTTCTACAGCGCCACCCTGCGCAAACTCATAAGTGATCCCGGGCAACAACACCGCAACCTACCTCTCCTGAATCCTCAAACACTGGTGCGTCTGCATTCACTTTAATCCATCCTTCCGGGGAAGAAGACCAGGTCGCTGGCAAGCTGGGAAGTTCTGCCACGGTTTCAGCAGCGAACCCAAGTCTCCCCGTAGCGAAGAAATTGTTAGCAAACGCAGCGAGGGAGCAGGCATCCAAACTCTGATGCTCAGCCCACTCCTTGTTCCGGTTACGCCACAAAGCCCAAGCCGACACCAGAAAACGGTCGCCCTCATCAAAGCTTAAACGTTCCAGCACCTGTCTGATCCACTCCTCACTTCCTCCCCCCCATCGAGAAATCACATGCCATGGTAAGTTGGTGCATGCCCAGAAGAGTCTTGCCATGCTGCAATTGAGAAAGGTGTGTTCCAGATCTTCTGTAACAGAATCACACCAAGGGCAAACCACCTGGCCCCTGCTCCTTCTCTTCGCAAGTGCTACCCCAACTGGTAAGGCCTGCCTACACAAGCGCCAAATAAACACCTTAATTTTCGGCGCTACCTTCCGATCCCAAATCACCTTCCACGACCGACATTGAGAGCCCTCTCCCCTACCGTCATCCTATTTGAACACCTGCAGAGCCACTAAATATGCACTCTTTACAGAGAACCTACCATTACTATTATAATGCCAAACCCACTTGTCAACATTACGCCCACTCCCTAAAGGGATCAAGAAGATAACGTCTGCGTCCGCTCCCAGAAAAGAACTACGCACCAGCTCTTCATCCCAACTTCCTTCCCCTTGATCAATTGCTTTACATAAGTAAGATTACCCCCTGCCTCCGTCCTAACCAAAGGTTGAAAGCGAGAAGGTCTAGGCAACCATTTGTCATTTCAAATTTGGATGCACGCTCCGTTACCAACTCTCCATCTTACCCCAGTCTCCAACAATCTCCTCGCCGTCCATATGCTACGCCAAGTGAGCGAGGGGTTTGAACCCAATTTCGCCTCAAAAAAACTCATACCGTCAAAGTACTTAGCCCTCAACAGCGTAGACAACAAACTCTGAGGTTCAGTGACTAACCTCCACCCCTGTTTTGCCAAAAGAGCCAAATTAAACGCTCTTAAATTCCTGAAACCCATACCACCCTCTTCCTTCGGAACACACAGCTTCTCCCAGCTCACCCAATGAATCTTATCAACATTCTTGCCACTCCACCAAAACTTAGCTAACATAGATGAGATTTCTCGTAGCAGTGTCTCAGGAAGCTTGAAGCAGCTCATAGCATACGCCGGGATAGCTTACAAGACTGCTTTGATCAAGACCTCACGCCCCGTCTGGGAAAGAGACTTGTCCCCCCACCCATGAATCCGCTTACTGATCCTATCCCGAATGCTAACAAACACCTCTTTCTTAGACCGTCCCACCATCGCCGGGGAGACCTAAATATTTCTCATGCTTCTCTACCTATCGCACCCTAAGTCTATCCGCTAACTCCTTCCTCATGTTTGGAGCAACGTTTGGACTAAAAACCACCGTGGATTTCTCGTAGTTTATTAGCTGACCCGAAACAGCCCCATACTTCCCCAAAACATCCAAAACGCCATCCACCACATCCTTTGAGGCTCTGCTAAAAACCATAGTATCATCCGCGAACAAAAGATGAGAGATCGCCGGAGCCTCCCTACAAATACGAACTCCCCCAACCCTCATCTGATGCTCCAAAAAGCAGCTGAGCACCTCTGCACAAACAATAAAAAGATAAGGAGACAAAGGGCCGCCCTGTCTAAGGCCACGACCCGAAGACAAGCTGCCAAAATAGGAACCGTTGAGAGAAAAGGAATAGTCAACCGAAGAAATACAACGCATGATCAAACTCACAAAAGAAGAATGCAATCCTAACCTCAACATAGTGCGTTCCAAGAATCGCCACTCCACTCTATCATAAGCTTTACTCATATCCAATTTTAAAGCTAGAAAACCTTCCACACCCTGCTTCTTATGCTTAATAAAATGATTAACTTCAAACGCACACAACACATTATCAGTGATAAACCTTCCCGGAACAAAAGCGCTCTGGGAATAGGAAATCACATGTTTAAGAATTGGTTTAAGACGCAAGGACACAGTTTTAGAAGCAATTTTATACAAAACGTTGCAGAGGCTAATGGGGCGGAGATCAGACATGCTTTTAGGATTTTCAATTTTAGGAATAAGCACAATATTTATGGCATGCATCGTCATCAAAACGTCCATTGTTAAGAAAATCCAGAGCACAATTAACAATATCATCCTTAATAAAGCTCCAGAACTTTTGGAAAAAAATTGGAGGCATACCGTCTGGCCCGGGGGCCTTCAGGGGGAACATAGATTTCAATGCCTTCTCAATTTCCAAGGAAGAGTACAACACGAGGAGCAACTCATTCATCTCCAGAGTCACCTTACTTTGTAAGTGTACCAGCATACTATCTATCTCTAACACTGGGGTTTGATTGGATTGGAAAATTTTCTGAAAATATTCTTCCACCACAACATGGATTTCTTCCGGCTTAGTACGTGTCACGCTATCCATGTCTAACACTTTATCAATTATGTTTCTCTTTTCTCTGTTCTTTGTCTTGGAGAAGAAATAACTGGTGTTTTGGTCCCCTTCCGTCATCCAATGAGCCTTGGCTCGCTATCTCCACCAAGTCTCCTCTCTCGCATAGCACTCGGAGATCTCCATCTTTAAAATAGCTTCCTGTCGTTTGCTCTCAATGGAAATCGTGCCACACTTAATTTCCTTGAGATTTTCTTCTAACTTTTTGATTCGATCCTTAGGAATATCAAATTTCTCCGAAGCCCAATCAAACAAATCAAGCTTGCAATTCTCAATCTTTTTCTAGGCTATCACAGAATTGTCACCATTGATAAGATTACCCCAGCTTTCGACTACGGTTTTCTCACAATCCGGATCAGGGAGCCATGTAGATTCAAACTTAAAGGGGCGCCTAGAATGAGAATTCTTCTTATTCAAGCATTAGGTGAGAGATTCAACAGAAGAAGAGAATGGTCCGAGGTGTTAGTCTCGATATTAGAAACTGAATACCCAGGGAACAAATCCTTCCACTTGCCATTCCCAACGGCCCTATCCAACCGGCTCTCAATGGTGAACGGAGCAGGACTATTGTTAGACCAAGTAAACTTGTTTCCGGAAAACCCCAGATCCACCAAACTGCAATTACATAACCACTCATTGAAGGCCCGCATCTGATGAACAGGACGGGTCCGGCCTCCCCTCTGCTCATCTCCCCAAAGCAACTCATTAAAATCCCCGAACACGAGCCAAGGGTTCCGTGGGGAACTTTTCAAAGAGTCCAGAGGGTTCCACGTAGAAAACCTCTTCGAAGCATCCGGATTGCCATAAATACAGGTAAGATGCCACCCTATTCGACAATTCGGCGTGTTGACCATAACATCAAAGTGAAATCTGGAATAACTGAGCAAATCCACCGATAAATCTTTATTCCACATTAGAGCAAGCCCTCCACTTTTCCCTCCGGCATCCACGCTCAAGCCAAAAAAACCCCATCTATCCATTAAAGCACTCATACGTCCCTTTTTGCTTTTTTTCTCAGAAAGAAACACTATTCTTGGATCGTATTTCCGGAGGAAATCCTCCAACTCGTGAACTGCCCAAGCCCGACCTAAACCTCGGCAGTTCCAGGCGAAGAGATTTATTGTGATCGGCGGGGCTGCGACGCAGCTACCGTCGGTGCAGACATAGCGTCGGTCTCCGTCAATGAAAGTGCTGGCTTTTTTAAAGGACGGGAGGCCAATTCCATATCAAGTAAGTCAGAAGCAGTTCTTTTCCTTAAACTCAGAGGGTCCACAGCTGAACTGATCGGGGCGTCAACCAACATGATATCTTCATGGAGGGGGAATGCCTTGGGGACGAGCTCAACTACATCGGGTTTCTTGTTACGGAGTTTGGGTTTTCTAGCAGAGGAGGGTCTAATGGTACCGAGTGAGGATAAGTTGGGGATCTTGGGCTTGGGTGGGTTATGGGAGAAGGTGAAAATTGGGTCGTTGGAGGGGGGACTGTGGGAGAGGGGTTATTGTAATGTTAGGAATTGGGCTACCTTGATCCAGTAAATTGGCCTTATGGATGTTTGGGCTGAGATTACCTAATTGTTCCTTAATCTCGGATAAGGGTTTTAGTTGTAGGGAGGGGGGAAGAGATAAGTTGGTTAGGTTACTGCTGCCAAGGTGAGGGGGGGTGGGCGAGAAAACCTTGGAACCTGACGTGACGTGGTTGTTACTGACGTGGTTGTTACTGGGGACATGGGATAAGGACTCCAGTGATATAGCTTTGGATGTATCTGGACCTTAGGGAATATTTTGAAACGAGTTCCCAGGGCGAGCGTAGAGTTTTATGACATGAGAGCTTCCAGAAGAGTCAAGATCCGCCTTACCGAACTCCTCAACCATCGGAACACTGTTATGATCTCTTGGGAAAACTCTAGTGGCTCGTTTAAACACCGGTTTAGTGACTTTTCCGGCTGAAGAAGGACCGAAATCTTTCCACCCTGTCTTACCCAAGTCGGACGTCGCGCGAAGCCAAGCACCGTATGGATATTCATCCTCCGTGAGTGAAAATCCTTCCTCACATTGAGTTGGACAAGTATTCACTATGTGATCGCAGAAGCCACAGATGTAGCAGAAATTAGACAGTCTCCCGTAACTTAACTTAACCAGAATCTCTTCATTCCCCACACTATTCCTGATTCTTATTGCTCTTTTGAGAGGTTCTTCCATATTGATGGCCACTTTGAGACGCATATTAGGACTGAAAAGATGACCCCCCTTCTTCCTCTCGTCGTAATCCAGGAACTTGCCAATTTGATTACCAATAAACTCTGCCATAGACCGAGATCGTTTATTGAAGGGAAGTCCTTCAACTTGAACATGGAAAGCACAAGTGGACAACTCGCAACTGATCGAATCCACTGATTCCTTAACCTCGCCGAGAATCAACAAGTGTTTCTCAAATGCCCACGGACCACCATTCATTATCCTTTGAAAATCGATTTTGTGATTCAGGATGAATAAAAATCATCCCCCATCGAGTTTTTCCACCTCCATTCCTCTGATCGGATTAAACACCCCTCTCAAAGTAGCTTGAAAGGCATGAAAACAGAAGGGCTTCTTTGAAAGAATTCTTCCCACGACCAAGAACCCATTAAGACCACCGTCACCCTTCCACACCGCATCCGGAGCAATTCTACCCAAATCCTCGGTTGAAGTTAATGCCAACTCCCTAAATAACTGATCAATATCCGACTCCATGGATAGATAGTATGCCTATATGCTGAAGCAAGGACCGAAGGAACAAGGTCCCAAGCTGCACCTTCCCTGAAAAGACAAAGCAAAGCGCAACGTAAGTATGGAAAAACGAGCCCTAAAACTAAGAAAGAAGCAAGATGGGATAAAGTAAAGCATATGAGAAAGTATCGTGACGAGGTTGGCCACTCTGTCGGACACTCGTGCAACACTCCCTCAGAATGAAAAGCCAGCCCGCGGAGCAGAACTGACAGGGCCACACAGGCAGAAAACTCTCAGTAGAGAGGAAAAGCTCTCAGTAGAGAGAAATGTTCCAGCTTTGCTTTAAGTTAATTAAGTAGACGGCAATTGCTTTTGAACATGTTTATTCTACATAGTTGTATTAGTGTTACAAATTTGTTGCTTGCCTTCTATGAAAGATCCAACTCTTAAGAATGTGACACATATCACATGTAGATAAGAAGAAGAAAATGCATATATATTCAAACTGTTGCAAAGTTCTATGATTTAAGGATTAATATAGCATCATTTAAGTTTAATTAATTGGTTGGATAAATAGATGTTTACAATTATATATTGACCCCAATAGTCATAATTCTGTTGGCCTTTCGATCAGTGACAGCAGTGTGTATAAGAATTTTGGAGATTGACGAGAAAAGAATTAAGCCGCAAATGTTGGATAATTTTGGAATTCAAAATCTCCTCTTATCTGTTTTATTCTGAAATTCTCATTGGCGAACTAATGAGTTCTAAAAAGTAAGTTTTTGCATGATTTTATGAGCTCGACAATAAGTGTTTTGTGTGATTTTGAGAAAGCTTGTGGATTTATGGCAATAATAGTCTTTGGAATGAGATAAACTCTAGTTTGGAATACTTTACATACATTATTAAGCTTAAAAAGGTTGAAGTTCTTCTGTTCCTAGGGATTTGGAACTAGATTTAGGCTTGAACTTATCATGAAACAAATGTTTGACAATATATTTCGATTTCGATAATTAGACTTGTTTGCCTTTCAATTTAGTTATGTTTTTCATTATCAATGAACAAGGAGTTCGATTTAGGGCTTTTTGAGTATTTATTTATTTTCCAGAGCAAAGAATGTGCGGATGATATGTCCCTTCTACACTTTTTTTTTTTTTTGACAGCAGGGCCCTCAACAGAGGGAAAAAATTACTCAGAACAGTCATCCAAAAGAAAATCAAGCAGAAAGGAAGGACAAGGCTCCAAAAGAAAATCAAGCAGAAAGGAAGGACAAGGCGATCCCCCTTGCAAGCCGGAGCTGCATTTCGAGCAAGAGTATGAGCCACCACGTTGGCTTCCCGACGAACGAACATGAAACGGCAACAAGAGAGGGATGCTGCCGCCACTTTAATATCTTGTACCAAATTACCAATTGGAGATAAATCTTCATCCGTAATCAAGCAAAATCTTAATGATATATATTTCTAGCCATTCTCCTTCAAAACGTGTTAATGTTCTATTACTTTTACACCTTTTCCGAATAAAAAGTGTTCGCAACATAAATTTTTAGCACTTTTCCGAGCAAAAGTGTCGTATTATTTTTATACTTTTTCTGAGCAAAACGTACATGAGAGATATGTTCATTTTTATACTTTTTCCAAGCAAAAAGTACATTGGATATATTTTTATACTTTTTCCGAGCAAAAAATACTTTGGAAGATATGTTTATTTTTATACTTTTTTCCGAGAAAAAAGTAGATTGGATATATGTTTATACTTTTTTCGAGTAAATTGTACTTTGGAGGATATGTTACTTTTTATACTTTTTCCAAGCAAAAATTACATTGGATATATGTTTATGCCTTTTTCGAGCAAAAAGTACATTGGAGATATGTTCCTTTTTATACTTTTTTCAAGCAAAAAGTACGTTGGTGATATATTGTTGTTCTTTTTCCAAGCAAAGAGTGCGCTTATAACAAACAAGAAATATCATTTTTTCAATTTTCACAGGAAATAAAGTGTACTCGAGATTGTCTCTTTTCGAAGTTCTCTTTTGAGCAGCACGAACAATAGATGAGTTTTTCAAACAATTAAAGTAATAGAGGGAGGAACATAGTTTCTGAAGGTAGGCAAAACAAGTGAACATCAGCAAACAAGAGAAATTGCAACATACGGATAACAAAATACAGAGATCGACATTTCCACATACTGGAAAGGAAACCCCAGGATCCAGAGCTTTTCACATAGATGAAATGATATTTCCATTTGTACTTTTTGAAAGTAATAAGATCGACTATAAGGCGGGATTTCTAATTGATAAGTAGAACACGAAAATTTCATGTAGAGCTTATCTTCAATTTACATTTCCGAACAAACCTTCCCTTTCATACCCCTCCATTCTTTCAAATACATGGGTCTTTGGGGTTGGGGGGGGGGGGGGGGGTAAGTGTTGGGAACATACCTAATAGCCCCTTATGAGCCCAAACCTTGAGGTTTGTTCAGAGTAAAGAGACAGTATTTGTTCGCTTAATGAGAACGAACAGACGAGTAGATAAAAGTGTGAAACGTTGAGCAGTCTTCTAGAGTATTCAATAAGTAATAACTAAAGATAAGAATAAATCTAAGTTAAATCTATAGTACTAATGAACTGGAATACTATAGTGATAAGATTTTGAATATCTATAAATAGAGTGGAACAAAGGGATTACGCCAGATTACCACAACAAGAAGAAACAATATATATATATATGCCACGTGTATTAATAGAAGATTGAAATTAAAGAAAAATAAATTAAAATATATAAAATAAATAAATAATTCCCTCTTATAATCTAGGTTGCCTATTAGTACACTTGACTTGCATAAATAAGTGAAATGGGAGGAGATAAAAGATGAACTTAAAACAAAAATTTGAGAGCTAGTAAGGATTGTGCACGGAAATCTTTATCTCAAATCACTCCAATATATATTAAAGGAAAAATTGTCCAATTCATCCTGCTGAATTATCCAACTTATAATATCTGGACATGATTTTGGGTTTTTGTAAATCTCGTCCTTTAATTTTTAATTTGGTGAAATTATAGGATAATGTCTGACCGAAATTGGTGATGTGTCAGCCGAAACGACACGTCACCGGCCACATAGCATTTTCTTTGCCACATAAAAAATTAATAAAAATCCACATCTACTTTTTTTTTTTTGTTCAAGAGTTCATCTTCTTCTCCAGCAAGACTGCAAGAGGCTGCCGCCCACCAGCACCGATGCCATTGTTGCCGCAGCCGCCATTGCAACCACCACTATCACTATCCCCCCCCCCCCCCCAAGGCCACCGTTTCCCTTCCGCCGGCGCCTCCACCACCACCAAAAACCAACCCCGTTGCCCTCTCCTCAAAGCCACCACCACCACCTCCGCCACCACCACCATCACCATCACCACCATCCATCTCGCCTACCCCCTTCCCCTTTCAGATTCATAGATTGAAAGACACCATCACCCCCACAACCTATCAAATTCGCAGGCACCCACACCCACACAAACAAAAAATAAGATCTCCACACACAAACACAAAGACAGATATCCACATTGGGAAAAATACAAAATCGGGACACTAACTGACCGTAAGTAGCAATTTCGGGACACATGTTGCTCCGGCGACAAAATAGTGCCGCTAACTTAAAAAATGTGTCAATTTAAGGACAAACTCACCGGAAATCACCTAGTCATCACTTGAAGTCAGTTGACATGTCAAAATTGATGATGTGGCGCTGACACCCCTTGCTACCTCATTTACACATATTCTCCATTTTTTTTAAATCCACATAATACAACATTCAAATATAAAAAATTAAATTAAAAAAAATAAATCTAAAATAATCTGTCACTTTTTTATTTACAATTATATTCTAAATAGAAAAACATATAAATATATTATATATTTATACATATAATATTATATATATATTATTATTATTATTATTATTATTATTATTATTATTATTATTATTATTATTATTATTATTATTACATATATCTATATGTTATACCTATATGCATATATTTTACACAGGTAACCGAGAATTGCAGCAACAACACCATTGCCCACCCCAGCCACCGTCGCAGCCCACAACACCTCGCCACCGTCGCCCACCACAAGGCCGCGTCACCACTGGACAGCAACGTCGCCCCTCTCGCCTAACCCCACCACGCTACTACCTCGAAGTCAACCGTCTTCCCCCTCCTCAAATTCGCCGCCGTAGCCGCTCATTCCAAATTCTCAAGTCCACCGCCGCCGCCCCTAAGTCCACCGCCTCACAAACCCTCCCCATTTTAGTCATTTCTCTCAATTTCAGGTCCAGACCACCACCGCATAAACCCTCCGCATTTTAGTCACTTCTCTCAACTTCAGGTCCAGATCCCTGATCTGGATTTGAATCTGAATATTTTTGTGCGTATATAGAGAACGGCGGGGAGGGAGGGGGTTGATGCCTAGTGGTGGTGTGTTGATGGTGGTGGAGATGCAGGGAGAGGGATGGCGGTGGACTTGGTGGAAGGGGAAGGGGGTGGGTGCGATGGATGGTGGTGATGACGGTGGATTTGAGGAAAGGGGGGCGATGGATGGTGGTTTCTGCTTGTGGTGGGACCGCAGGGAAGGGAGGCGGCGAACTTGGGGCTAGAGGCGTTGGTAATGGCAACGGTGATGGCGGCGACTGGGGCGTTGGATGGAAGATGAAGATGATGTTGATCGTGATTCTCTCGTAAAGCTTGGAAGATTAAATTTTCATTTTTTTTCTTGATATTTTTATTTGTTGGTGTTGGTGTTGAATGAAGCTGCTGATTTTTTATGGTGGTGATAAGTGGTATTCTGATTTGGCGTTAACTGTAGTGGTGCTGGTGGTTGGTCGAAATCAGCCGGTGGTTGCCGGGTCTGCATTCATTTCCCTTAATTTTTTTTTTGTATTGATTAACAATATTTAATGAGTAATTTTAATAAGTAGCAATATTTATATTTATTAAACTGATAAATAATTTGTATTAATGAGTAATTTGATATAATTATCCCTATCTATATATATACTACACAAATAGTATGATTTTATTATTTATATATTTATAATTAAAATATTATGTTTAATTAATATCAAAATAATATCATACTTTTTTTGGAAAAAAATAATATTATACTTATTTTAAATATAATAAATATTTATACTAAATTTATTGCTTTGTTTTTTTGTTTTATTTTAATTTTTAATATTTGAATGTTGTATTATGTGGATTTAAAAAAAATGGAGAATATGTGTAAATGAGGTGGCAAGGGGTGTCAGCACCACATCATCAATTTTGACATGTCAACTGACTTCCGGTGATGACTAGGCGGTTTCCGGCGAGTTTGTCCTTTAATTGACACATTTTTTAAGTTAGTAGCACTGTTTTGTCGCCGGAGCAATATGTGTCCCGAAATCGCTAATTAGGGTCAATTAGTGTCTCTATTTTGCATTTTTCCCTATCCACACTCGAGGAGTAGCGGTGGTGCTACGTCGAAGGCTCGGAGCGGCGTCGGCGTACGGTGGTAGTGAGAAGTCGGTCGGCGTCGAAGTGTTGTGGTGGTGCTGGATGGGATACCGCGTGTTGGTACGATGGTGGGGGTTCGGTCGGTGCCGGCATCCGGTCGTGGTGTTGCGTCGTGCTGCGTTGGAGTGGCACGGTGGTGTTGCGCCGTTTGATTCCCGTGGCGTGGTGGCCTGGTGCAGTGTATATATATATATACATTATTCGTTTTTTTTTTTTTTTTTTTTTGATGTGGCAAAGAAAATGCCAGGTGGCCGGTGACATGTCGTTCCGGCTGAGACATCACCAACTCGACCAGCCATTATCCTATAATTTCACCAAATATTGAAGGATGAAATTTGTAAAAATCCAAAATCATGTTTAGATATTACAACTTGAATAATCTAACAGGATGAATCGGATAATTTTTCCTATATTAAAAAAATCTGAACTCCGAAGCATATCCCTACATCATTGCTGTAGGGATTTGATAAAATTAAACTAACGCATTACGATTTCCGCACGCACATGGAAGTAGTGTTTGTAGATGGATAAATAAACTTTAGTTTATTAATTTAATTTGCTATTTAATATTTTGAAATTATCCTAAATTTAATTTCAAAGTTAAATAGTTAAATTTAAATTAGTATTATAATGTTTATTTTATCAACAAATCAAGTGATGACACGTGTCAAAGTGACATATTTTGACCAATCAAATCAAGTCTTGCAGTCAAAGAAAGCCAAGACAAATCATATGGCGACATGTGGCGTATTGCATCACACCGACCAATCAAATTCAAGTCTTATTTGATATTATCTCTTTAAAAAAGTAAAAATATAAAGAGATAATTATTAAATAAATTTTGACTTGAGCAACAAGTCTTGAATCCTATGCCTATATAAAGAGGCCATGAGTTGTTCATTCAACACACAATACGAGTTCAAGAGGCTAAAAACCTCTCTACGAATTCAAGAAAGGCTAAAAACCTTTCTACAAGTTCAAAAAGAAGGCTAAAAACCTTTCTACAAGTTCAAGAAGAAGGCTAAAAACCTTTCTTCCCCGAAGTTACCAAATCAAGTCGTTTGATCCGTTATCAAGGCATTATACCGGCGAATCGGCGTTATATTCAAGCTAAATTCACGGAGTTACCAATAAGTTCAAAAGCGTTCTTGGCGGAATCCTCCGAAATCCGACGTTTGATTCGTAAACAAGTCGAAAGACCTGCGGATTAACGTTATTCAAGCTAAATTTGAAGTTGAAGAAGATCAAAACACCAAATTCATCAAGAACCGTTTGAAGATTCAACAACTTTAAATTTGAAGGAAGAATCAGAGGATCAAGTGAAGATTGAAGACCCAACTTTAACTTGAATTTTTAAATAATTTGTATTATTTATTCGATATTGACTAAAAATCAATAAACGCGAATTTTTAGTGCAAACAGATTGGCACGCCCAGTGGGACAGATCTTACCTCTCATCTCTTCCTTTTCATACCAAAAGTTAACGAATACTCGATGGCTCCTAAAAACCAACCCAACCCGAAGAACAAGGGAGTTGATGGCGTGAACGAACCCAATCTGAAGAGCAAAGAAGTTGATGGCACTGTGCAATCTTCTACAAATGGTCACCTAAATGACTCGAAATCATCGGATGGTTCAACTTCCTCAACCCCTAGAGAAACTAGATCAAAGGAAACTCCTTTTACTGAAGAGGCGGAGACTATGACTCTTGAAGAGCAAGTTGCCCAAATGGCTCAAACAATGGCTAACTTGCCAAAGACTTTGTAGGATAAAGACTTTCAGATTGCTCAACTTATAAATAAGTTAGAAAATGGCGATCCTAGTCAGTCTACTCGTAACCCTCAAAACCTTTCGGTTCAAGCCACTGTAGATGGAAAGCGAGTGAACTTGTCTCCTCAACATGACTCTGGGTTAAAGCCTAATCACTCTACTGCATCCATCGCCGCCCTATCTGTGCAAGATTTGCAAGACATGATAATCAACACAATTAGAGCTCAGTATGGTGTACCCTCGCAAAATTCTCCAACATACTCAAAGCCATACACTAAACGCATTGATTTTTTGAGGATGCCGATGGGTTATCAACCACCAAGTTTTCAACAATTTGATGGAAAGGGCAATCCAAAGCAACATGTCACTCATTTTGTGGAAACATACAACAATACGGGGACGTATAATGATCATCTGGTGAAAAAATTTGTGCGGTCACTTAAAGGAAATGCTTTCGATTGGTATGCCGATTTAGAGCCAGAATCGATTGACAGTTAGAACCAAATGAAAATAGAGTTCTTGAATCGTTTCTACAGCACCCGCCGTACAGTAAGCATGATTGAACTTACCAATGCGAAACAGTGGAAAGATGAACCTGTTGTGGATTACATTAACCGTTGGCGATCACTAAGCCTCAACTGCAAAGACAAACTCTCAGAAATATCCGCAATTGAAATGTGCATTCAGGGGATGAACTGGGAACTTCTCTATATCTTACAAGGAATCAAACCCCGCAACTTTGAAGAATTGGCTACTCGTGCTCATGATTTGGAACTCGTTATTGTCAATCGTGAAGTTAACTTCTCAACGAGAAATCAAGAAAAAGAATATCCCTTTTTAGACTCAGATGTACCCTATATCTTTGATGAACTATTAGCTAAGAAGTTGATTGAGCTCCCCAAACCAAAACGTCCTAATGAAAGTGGAAGGGTTGATGACCCTAAATATTGCAAGTATCATCAAGTCATTAGTCACCCCACAGAAAAGTGTTTTGTGATTAAAGAAAAGATCATGGAACTTGTAAATAATGGAATGATCATCCTTGACGATGGAGATACTATACAAGTGAATACCACCAGCATCACAACTTTATCAGATGTCGATGGGGACAAAAGAAGTATCACGTATCATCAAAGAAATCAAATTCAGCAAGTGGATACAAACTGCCAGGAAAATATTGGGGGCAACTAAAATTCTAGTGAAAGTTGAAACTCTCCTTGATAAGAGAATAAACTGTCATGAAAGCTCCTTGATACGAGTTTAAACTGTCTACAAATTCAAATCAAAGCTCCTTGACACGAGCATAAATTGTCTATAAATTGAAATTCAAATTCAAGACTCCTTGATATGAGGATAAACTTTCTACAAATTCAAATTCAAGGCTCTTTGATAAGAGTATAAACTGTCAAATATACTGCTTAACACGAGTATAAACTGTTCAAAATCAACTTCAAGTTCAAGTGTACTCCTCGATAAGAGTATAAACTTTCAAATATACTCCTCAACACGAGTATAAACTGTTCAAAATCATACTCCTCAACACGAGTATAAACTGTTCAAAATCAAATTCAAGTTCAAGTTACTCCTTAATACGAGTATAAACTATTTAAAATCAAATCAAGTACTCCTTAACACGAGTATAAACTGTTTAAAATCAAATCCAAATCAATACTCCTTAACACGAGTATAAACTGTTTAAAATCAAGTTCAAAGTTACTCCTTAAATCAAATTCAAGCTACTCCTTAAACACGAGTATAAAATGTCAACAAGTTTGAAAAAAATTTGAACTACGTCATGACTTGATCCTCTTGATGGCGACTTGAATTAAAGTTCAAGCTCAGTCACATCTTCAAAAAAAAGTTATGTCCAATAAATTTGAGTACTTCAAGTCCCGCCTTCGAATGAATATTCGGCATGTTCTTCACCGAGCCTTGAAGTGGGGGCATTTGTAGATGGATAAATAAACTTTAGTTTATTAATTTAAATTGCTATTTAATATTTTGAAATTATCCTAAATTTAATTTCAAAGTTAAATAGTTAAATTTAAATTAGTATTATAATGTTTATTTTATCAACAAATCAAGTGATGACACGTGTCAAAGTGACATGTTTTGACCAATCAAATCAAGTCTTGCAGTCAAAGAAAGCCAAGACAAATCATATGGCGACATGTGGCGTATTGCATCACACCGACCAATCAAATTCAAGTCTTATTTGATATTATCTCTTTAAAAAAGTAAAAATATAAAGAGATAATTATTAAATAAACTTTGACTTGAGCAACAAGTCTTGAATCCTATGCCTATATAAAGAGGCCATGGGTTGTTCATTCAACACACAATACGAGTTCAAGAGGCTAAAAACCTCTCTACGAATTCAAGAAAGGCTAAAAACCTTTCTACAAGTTCAAAAAGAAGGCTAAAAACCTTTCTACAAGTTCAAGAAGAAGGCTAAAAACCTTTCTACAAGTTCAAGAAGAAGGCTAAAAACCTTTCTTCCCCGAAGTTACCAAATCAAGTCGTTTGATCCGTTATCAAGGCATTATACCGGCGAATCGGCGTTATATTCAAGCTAAATTCACGGAGTTACCAACAAGTTCAAAAGCGTTCTTGGCGGAATCCTCCGAAATCCGACGTTTGATTCGTAAACAAGTCGAAAAACCTGCGGATTAACGTTATTCAAGCTAAATTTGAAGTTGAAGAAGATCAAAACACCAAATTCATCAAGAACCGTTTGAAGATTCAACAACTTTAAATTTGAAGGAAGAATCAGAGGATCAAGTGAAGATTGAAGACCCAACTTTAACTTGAATTTTTAAATAATTTGTATTATTTATTCGATATTGACTAAAAATCAATAAATGCGAATTTTTAGTGCAAATAGTGTTTATTAGTTGACTTAACTCTTTCAAACTATATACATATTGATTGTTTATTTGAGTTGTATATTTCGTGGAATTTCCTATACTTATTATTACAATTGTTAAACATGCATCTAATTTCTAATCTCAACTATGTATTCATTAATATATTGGATGGCATGTGATATGAAAACGATAATAAAATATAACAAGTGATCCACTCTGATCTAAAACAGCTAGCATGGCCACCTACCAGTCTCACCTCCAACGCCTATAAAATGAAGAACAATGTCACCTCTTAGACTCACCAAAGCCAATCAATTTACTAAACAAGAAAATATGGGAACACGCAATGCAGTTTCCTCACTGATAACCATACTCTCCTTCTTGATTGCTTTTTCTTCAATATTATTCAATCCCTCCGAAGCCTGTGGAAGAGCAGTCTACTGAGGCCAAAACGGCACCTCCAACGAACGGTCCCTCCAGTCGGCATGCTCCTCCCAACATTATGAATTCATCAACATTGCATTCTTGACCAACTTCGGCGGCGGTCGTCAACCTGTTCTCAACTTGACTGGCCACTGTGACCCCGCCGTCCGCACCTGCCGTGCCCTTAATGAAACAATTCGCTTCTGCCAGGGCCGAGGCATTAAGGTCTTGCTATCACTCGGCGGCCCCTCAGGGGACTACGCCATAGATTCTCCTGAAGATGCAGACGACGTGGCAAACTATATTTGGCTGAATTTCTTGTCTGGAAACCCTAAGGGCCCCCTTGGAGACGTTGCTTTAGACGGCGTGGATTTCGCTATTAACTCGCCGCGGTCCCCCCTCCATTGGGATGATCTAGCCAAGGCCCTGTCGGGGTTCAGCACAGAAACGAGGAAGATTAACTTGACTGCGGCGCCTCAATGCGCTTACCCGGATGCCAATCTTGACACTGCTATCAAAACCGGGTTTTTCGACTATATTTGGGTCCAGTTCTACAACAATCCATCGTGTGATATAAGTGGCGGGATCAACAACCTTTTGCGGTCTTGGAACGAGTGGAGCTCGGGGCTGCCAGCGGGAACGATGATTTCAATTGGCTTACCGGCAGATTGGGATGCGGCTGAAAGCGGATTTGTTACGGCTAATACCCTCTCTCTCCGTATTATTCCGGAGATTTACAGTTATCAAAACTATGGAGGTATGATGTTGTGGAACTACTACTGGGATTGGTGGTCCACTTATTCCGTACAGGTGTCTTGGTTGGCTTGTAATTATAGACCGCCGACCAATATCAAAATGATCGCCCGGAATTGAACGGTGACGGCGGATGAGATCAACCCTATATATCATATATGTATATGTATGTTGGCAGCGTTTTCTGGCTTTCATTAATCCTCGTTTGATGCGCTGAGCCTAGGGCTCTTCTTAAATAAGTCGGATATCGATTATAAAACCCTTTCTCATTTACTGATGAGTCAATCTATTACGTTTTTTATTTATTTACGTTTAGAGCACCAAAGAAATATTTATTTACATTATAAATGTATCACGGTGTTTTCTATTATTATATGACTTATCCTTTTAATTTTGAAAAATTACAAATGAACTAATTCAAATAGGATTTTTTACGAAATTTTTCTTGAATGAACTATATTTCATCTATAATTAGTTTATCGCAACAACTCACGCATCATTCTCAAGTTACAAATAAGTAATTTGTGAAAAATTTTGGAGGATCAACACATGATTCGTTTATAATTTAATATTCATAATCCCCCCACCCCTCAATTAGCGGTGAGAAAATAATTAACAGCGAGATATAATCAATTTAATAATAATTTTACAAAAAATCAAACCACAACGGGTTCATTTAATTCGTAATTTTCCAAATTTAGAAGGGTAGATTGTATAATATTTTCATCTAATGAGTACGAGATATAATTACTCAATCACACATAGGAAAGATGTAAACAACCCTTATTATTATTATCATCGTTGTTGTTGTTGTTGTTGGTACTACTTAATTTCCAGAAGCAAGCGTAATATGCTATTTGCCTCGTACGTGTGACGATCGAAGACGTCTCATTTTACTCTTGAGGTACATCGTTGCATCTAATGTTTTCAGTTTAATTTCAGCATTTTTAAAGGTAAAAACGTTTTCCTTAAAGCTAGTCATGACTTTACTGATTTAAATAATTAAGAATGTATTTGATTTCTGATCGGGCCCGATCTCGAGAAGTTGACTTCACTTTTCCAAAAATACATCTAACCTGCCAGTTGAATTAAATACATTTAATTTTTTTTTAATCTCTCAGAGTTTCTCCCCACCCAATTGAGTGAGAGACTAATCTCTCGAGGTACTGAAGGCGCTTATTGCGGGGACCTCTCCCAACGTAGTTTTTTACATCCACAAGGTTCGAATCCGAGACCTTGCTTAAGTGAACTCAAGCCCTTATCCACTTGAGCCAACTGCCCGTTGGTATTAAATACATCTAATGATTACATAGATTTTAATTAATTAAGAATGAATTTGATTTCTTAAAACTATATACATATAACGTTATTCCGTATCATGTTATTTTTCGGGCTACTGTCAAGGGCAAATTCTAACTCCACTCTGGCCCGATCAAATTAGTTTAACGAAGAAATGTGTATTTTATATTTATCATATAATTGATAGAAATGAAAATTTTAGGAGAATAACAAATTAAATAACAAGTATAATATATTTATACTTTTAATTTGTTGGGTTTGATCGGATTTGAAGTACAATTTTCCTTAGGTCAATTGGTTCACTATTACTTGCCGATTTTATATACAAATATCATTTGATATTGAGATAGTTAAATACGAAAATAAAAAAATAAAAAAAAGTGATATTTTCTTTAAAAATAGATGAAAAGTTTTAATTGCTTATGACTTTGAACATATTTAAAATTTTGAACATCCTTTTCACAAGATAAGTATTATGGACAAATTACAGTTACGTCCCTTAAGGTTTGGGGTAATTATAATTTACACCATGCACTTCTGAAAATTGCAAATTATTCTCTAATCCTAATGAACAGTTTGAGGTCACAGAGCTCCGTTAGAGTTTCGTTAAATTTCAAGTTTGATTTTTCGAAAATATCATTAGGATTATATTGATGAATGACTTTTGTTAAGGGCTAGTTTTGTTAGAATATAAAAAGTGTAAGGACTATTTTGTAAAACTAAATATAATACGCAATGATTTAATAAATACTAATATTGCTAATATTTATAAATATTTTTAATAATAATTAAATATAATTTATTTATTAATTTTTTAAAACGAAATTGTTATTTATAAGTTTTATCTTTAAATTATATTATAATAATTTAAAAAGCCTTAAATTAATAAATTGATGTAATACATATTATTCATGATATTAAATTAATTGATTAATTAAATAGATAAATGATCAAAAACCAAAGGTAATATTTAAATAAAAAATGAAAAACAAAATCAAGAAATTGGCAGAAAACTTCGTCTTCTTCACTAGCCCCGAACTCATATCATCACCGTCGGCCGGGTGCTGACGTCACAATCATAGCCCACCTCCCATACCACCACCGCCTTCCCCTTACCGCTCTCCGGCCACCTCCACCAGCCTTCCCGCAACGACCTCTCCCCTCCCTTAACATCTCATTCCAATCTCTCTCTCTCTCTCTCCCCCCGCTCATAGCCGCTGTGTAAAATATTATGGATCTAGGTTTCAGATCTGGGCGATGGAGCTATACAACTGTTGGGATTAGTGCCCTGAAAATCCAATTTCTTTGTAAATACTTCGTATTTTGTTGGATTAATAAAACTGAAATTATCGCAAGTTATGAGTATATTAACATAATTAATAACGTGTGATGATATTCTTATATGAAATGTGTTTCATAGGAAAGGACTTTGGATATCGAAATCACGTGTTATTAAAGTTCTAGTCAGTAAGTTAAGAATAAGTTCTTATCAAGACTATAATGTGTTATATAAGATGATTAGTCTTTCGTCATAGGGAAATGGAGTTTCCAGTTATAACACATTGATGATTTTCAATAAATTTGGAAACATCGAACTGGACCACTAAGATAGTTCATTTTAAACTACTATCTAAAATGAACCAGTCTTATGGAGCATTGAACTCTTAATCCTGGTAGTATTTCGACTTTAGGCATGTAGTGTTAATCATTGTAATGTGCTCATAAGTGAGGTCTCGATATCGAATGACCGAAACCTTTGTACGTTCAGTGATTACATGAAATGTGCCGAGGAGAAATATTGATCGAGGAATCTGTGGCTTTGCTGGAAAGTTAAAAGATATTCCTGAAATAGATTTGCAAAGTTCGAATTAAAACTTTGGCCAAAGTACTTCATGTGATGCGTCACTGAAGTTGTATGTTGAATGTGTTTCACGTATAAGAAATTTGAACTTTAGGCGAATCAGGAGTTTTCAGATTAGAAGTATAAAATAAATGATAGTAGTATTAATTTATTTTTCATAGATATCTACACGGAGGAGTAAAATGCAAAATTATTCTAGATCAAGAAATTCGTGAATAATTTAATTAATTTTAGAGTGCAACAATATTTATTTAGTGGAATTAAATATTGTTAACCGATAATTAATTATTATCATGAGATGATAATATATTAACCCGTTTGGAGCTAAAATTAATTAGCCCTGCAGGTCCCCCTGTAAGCCCCAATTGAAAACCCGAAGAGAAAATATTAAAAGGAGAAAGAGAAATGAATTTACAAAGTGTTTGAAATAGCCAAGAGATTTATTTTAAGAAATAAATCAAAGTTCCAAAGAGTTGGAAATGCCCGAAATTTTATTTTGGAGAAAATAAAATTTTAAATTAAAAAAAAAAAGATGACGTGGTAGCTGACGTGTCACGCCACGTCAGCAGGACGGGGCCAGTTGGTGCTGACGCAACGCCGCGTGGCGCACCAAGTGGACTGCGCAGACCGCGCCACGTCAGCGAAAGCGATGGCCTAGATTGATTGTTGACCGGGCGGGTCAACGAGCTATCGGGTCGGGTCAAAGCCAGGTCAAACGGATAGGGTCGCGGATAGGGTCAGCCAGGCCGGGTTTGGTTCGGACCGACCCGGCCACGTGTCGTAACCTGGTGAGGCTGCGTGTGCCAACACATGCCAACCACTTGGGGGCACGTGGTTGGCGGCGTTGTGTCCGCGGCGGAGAGTTCTACAACATGGTGCAATTTGATTGGCCGGAGTAGACACGATTTGTACGCGGTTGTGTAAAATGACTCTTTTGCCCTTCCATTTATACCAAAAATAACCGTTTTGCCCTCATATATTTGCCTATAAATAGGCTGATCCCCACCTCATTTCTTCACAACATTTTTGGGATGATTTTGGCTAATTTTTGGCTTTGAAATCAAGTCCCATTTTCTCCTAGTCAATTCCGATTTATTTTGGAATTAATTTTAATTAGATGTTTATATATAAAACGCCTAATTTCGGGAGAATAAACCCTGAAAAGGGTTTTCTAGTTTAAAGTTTTATTTTCTCTAAGTATTTAGAGAAATACTTTCGGAGCCCACACTCCCAGGGTTTCTCTGGGGTTATTGCAGGGAAGCTCTACCGGTTTCACGAGGAGATCGGGTAACGGGTTCTCGGGAGGTGAATTCCGGGCGTAGTAGCCGTCTTCGGTGAAAGGTATTTTTTATATTATATTTTGTTTAAGCATGATAAATTAGGTGCTCTTAAGTGTTAATTGTATGCTTTATTTATATGTTTTGTGATTTAAAATTTATTATCAATTGCATGTATATACTTGGGTAGTTCCGGCTAGTCTTCCGTTGTTTGTATTTAAATATTTCAAAAATATTTTGATACCTGTATATTAGGAAAATTTTTTAAAGTACGGTCCCGGAACAGTACTATTTCGGGTCCCTGTTCCAGCAACAACCTCTCCCCTCCCTTTCTTCTCTTCTCTTGAACTCCCTTTGTGTTCCCTCATATGTGTACTAATCAGATCAGATCTTTGTAAATCAGATTTGATCATTAAAGACCAAATCTGATTTTTATGTATGTGTGTTTGATAGTGGTAAAATGTAGTTGGACTGGTGTTGGTGGTGGTGTGTTGTAGTGGTGACACAAGTGGTGGTGGTGGTGTGCGGTTTGTGGTGGTGCAAGCGGCTGCGGTTTTTCCACTATAAAAGATTGAAAAAAAAAATGTAAATTCAATATTTTTACGTTTCAGATTATATATTTAATATTTAATAATATAAAATAGTTCTTGAGTGCATTTTAATGATTAACTGGAAATTAAAAGGATGAGTTTCATCTGACTACCCTATTAGATAGTATAATTACAACGCAGTCCATCTATATTAGAAAATTACATTTTAGTCCCTATAAATCTTATTTGGACTAAAGTTCCTTGACGTAATTTGTAAAAGTACACTAATACCCCTGACGGTCGTATGAGCATTACATTGGATATATGACCAAAATTACAAAATTACCCCTAACGTTTACAAAAATTAACAAAACGATCCCTATAAATTATGAATTTAACAATAAATCAGGGGTATTTTTGGAATGACATAACGGAACCCTAGGGACCACAAACGGTTCTCAAAAGTTAGGGACTAAAATGTAATTTTCCGATATAGATAGAATGCGTTGTAATTAGGCTATCTAGCAGGGTACTCAGATGTAATTATATTCTAAAATATATATATACATAAGATATAAATGTTAAAACGACCTTTAACATTTAATGACTAACTGAAAAATATTTATACAATAATTAGCAATATTAGTCTTTATTAAATATATAATTATTTCCTTTTAAAAAATTAATAAATAGATTATATTTAATTATTATTGAAAATATTTATTAAAATTATTGCATATCATATTTAATTTTACAAAATAGTTCTTGAACTTTTCGTGCTCTAACAAAACAAACCCTTAACAAATGTCATTCAACAATATAGTTTCTGAATGCATTTTCGAAAAATTAAACTTGAAATTTGACGAAATCCTAACGGAGTTCAGGGACCTCAAACGGTCTGTTAGGGTTAGGAACTAATCTGTAATTTTCAAAAGTACAGGGTGTAAATTGTAATTACTCCAAACTTCAGGGGACTTGGGTGTAATTTATCCTTTTCAATTTGAAAATTGGGTAAATTATGGCAACCCCTTGTCCTTGACACGTTTTGCACTTTCCTCATTAACCTTTAAATTTGCACAATTTCCCTCCTTACCTTTGAAATTTTTTGCACGTTATTCCTTTTGCACAATTGCGGCGGAATATTCCGTTTGAACCAATACAAGATCAACTTTGACCGTCGATTTCTCCTTCGTCATGATAACCTAAGAGTTAAGACCACCACCAACGTGTTCCTCTCTCCAAGACGAACAAAACCCATACCTCATTCGACCATCGTGTTCCTCTCTCCAAGACAAACAAAACCCATACCCCATTCGATCCTATTGATCGTCGGAAGCCTCCGAAATTCGCCTACAAAGCTCTGTCTTCCATGGGCCATCTTCGACCTGTAATTCCTCTTTCTTCGATTGTCGGATTTTGATTTCAAGGGCACCATTGTCTTCGTCGCATCGAGATCTTCGATTTGATGTATAATATTAACACATTTGACATCTGATTTGAATAGATTTGCCCTTAGAAATCACGCCAAAATTTTGTTAAAAAAGTTGAACGGAATATTTCCCAAGATTCCGTCCAAAAGGGGGACAGTGATATGTTTTACAAAGGTTAGGGGGAAATCGCGCAAATTTAAAGGTTAAGGGGGAAAGTGGGAAACGTGTCAAAGGACAGGGGGATTAACGCATTTTGCTCTTGAAAATTTGTGATTTAATTAATATTTATATTTTATCTATAAGTACAAATCGGAATAAATATTTCATGCATATTTATTCTAATAAAGTATGATAAAAAAAAATTACAGATTCCGCTGTAGCTTTATGTCTTAGTTTTATACATATTTTACCTGAATTTATTTAAACTTTGTTTGTTTAGAATAATAAAACTTTTTAATGAAATAGAAAATCATAACAAATACACCAACATTAATCAATGTATTATTAAATTCACATAAATATCCATCCGAATTATTTAAACAAATATTTAAAACGTTGGTGATTTCTAATGCATGTACTTTAGATACAAATTAATAACATTTCAATATAAACATGCATGGATGCCCAAACATGCACACACACACACACACAAAGAGAAAAAAAATGTTAGGTAAAGTGGTAAACACAAAACTTAAGTACTTACATCAAATCCCCCAAAAATTTCAATACTTACATTAACCTTCTTACTTTTGGATTGTTTATTACATATACTCCCTAAATTTCAGGATATAAGGGGCAAAATAGCAAAATTACAAATTATGTTAAATTTAACTGAGGAGATAATAATTTTGGGGGAATTCATAATTTCTCAAACCTAGGGGGAATTTGTATTTTCGCCAAATCTCAAGGGGCGTTCGTAATTATCCCCTATTAGAAAACACATAGAGGTTGTGATTCTCATAATGTTAGACGGGTAGTTTGCTTCTCTCCTAAAATTGGTCTTGAAAGTTGAATGTTACATAGCTTGGTTAGCACAGGTTCCACACGTTCCACTTTGTTGTATCTTGTACTCTCGTTTCATCTTAATAAGATTCATCTTCAAAATCTTAAGTTTAATAAATTTAGGTAGTGGACTTACTTGCTCGACTTATATTTTCACATATGTAGTGAGTTAATCACTATAAACCCTTACTGCCTTGTGTTTAATATGCTTCTATCTTGAGGGAATGGTTATATGAAAATTTCAATTCGCAACCCCCCCCCTCTCTCTCCCCCCAGTTCTCGATTATTGTGAATTTGATTGCGGGAAGTCGTTATTTTTTAGTTTTTCGGATTAATTGTTAGGAAAACTGGAATTACACACAAAAAGTTCCAATAGATCAGATTGGAATTACACAGATACAGTTCTAGAAGAACAAAAGTTCCAGGAGAAATACCAAATAAGTATTTGGGATGATTGTATAGGAAGAATGGAAAAGAATCTTCTATATATCGGTGAGAACAGAGGATCGACACGGGTGCTCCCTATCCTTAAAGTTTTTATTGTCCCTACCAAGTATGGTTTGCTAAAGGTTCCAGACAATACACCTCTAGGATATATGTCAAGCCTTACAAGAAATGTATGCTCTAAGGGATATCAATTCACTTTTGAACTCTCAGGAATGTTTCTTTGTAAAGGATGGTATTTCTCATAGGAAATGGAGCCATTTAGACTGTTCTGGTACTTAATTCGATTTGACTATTTTTGTAACTTTCAGACTGTTTCAAGATCATGGGTTAATTGATATTATCATTTCTGTAACTCTCATACAGTTTCAAAACTTTATTTACAGAGAATATCTGTAACTCCCATCAGTTTTGAAATTCCCGTCAATTCATTAGTTACAGAAATTAAATATCAGTAACTGTTACAGTTTCACAATCAATACTAGTAGCTCAACAGTCCTAAGTTTTTCAAACAATAAGAAATAGGGATAATTACGAACAGTCTCCTGAGGTTTGACGATATTACAGATTACCCCCTGAGGTTTAAAAAATTACAAACTCACCCCTGACCAGTTTTCTCCTCCGTTAAATTTAACAGAATATGTAAAATTACTATTTTGCCCCTAATATATTGAAATTCAGGGGGTATATGTAATAAAGAGCCCAAAGGTAAGGGAGTTGATGCAAGGACTGAAATGCTTAGGGAGTTTGATGTAAGTACTTGAGTTTTATGTCTACCTAGCATTCTTTTTTTCAATGAATGCTAATTAATGATATTTTAATATTTTTATAATAGACTAATTTCATACTTAGGGTTGGGTGTCTAATATTTTTCTGTAGATATTGACCATGCATGTTCAACGTTTGAAATAATTGTTTAAATAACTCTAACGGATATTTATGTGAATTTACTAATGCATTTATTGATATTGGTGTGTTTGTTATGATTTTCAATTTTGACGAAAAATATTTGGCAATCCACTAATTGATGTTTGTGTGGTTTTTGAATTTTTATTTTGTGGGAAAATTTGCTATAATCGCAAATAAATTATTTTAAATTAACTTTAAATGAACTTGTACAAAATATATTTAAAACTACGATATAAATATAAAAAGGAATTTATAAGTTATCATATTTTATAAAAATAAATATGCATGGAATATCTAATTCAATTTATATTTATAGATAAAATATTAAATTAAATAACAACTTTTTAAATACAAAAAATCCAAAAATAACTAATATTACAATTATATCATTAAACTCTAAGTAAAATTACAATATACCTTAAGGGTATTTTTGGAATGTAAATTTGAATTTAAACGGTGTGATTAACGGCATGTGAAATTTGTGAGAGAGAGTGTAAAGCTTAGGAGGGAGTTTGTAATTTCTCAAATTTCAGGGGGTAATCTATAATGTCGCCAAACCTCAGGGGGGCGTTTGTAATTATCCCTAAGATATATTTTGTAACATTTTCACACTAATATTAAAGACATATTCAACATTAATGAAGTTTGAGTTTGCCACGATCGTCTACGCCTGATAGTGATACGGGAATCGTGATGGCTGTGTTTGATAGCTGCATTTTACGTGAGAATTCAGAGGGGAGTAGGTGGATTTTTTGGGAAGTCGACATTTTCAATTGCGTGGCTCTGTACCAGATAAAGTTTTGAACTATTCTCTTGTCTAGGATTGATTAAAAATGAACTTTTGAGGTTTATGAACTGGGAAAGGGTCGTGCGTTGCTCATTTGCTTGTGTTCTTAACTCAAGTTACCTCAGTTTAAATGATCAAAGTGCAAGATATAAGATAGTGTGATCTTTTGGAACTCGGTTTAGGAAACATTATGGCTTGCATGGAAAATACTATATATCAATAAACTGATAGTACTTTAAAATTTTTACATTTGGCTATGCTGGCTCGGGTGAATCCTGATTCCTGAAGAGTGCTCCAACTTTGCTTGTGTCAGTATTGCACCAAAAACCCTGTGATATATTTAATTAACACTCCGAACCCTATGATTTGAAATTGTTGACCTTGGTATTTAGGAAAGATTTCATTACCTTGTATTACGAGATCTTATTCCTAAGATTTGGCCCCTAATTTTCTTTTTATTCAGTCTTGTAATAGTGCCGTAATAATTCATTCAGAAATAATGAAACATATCTTCTCTTTCACCTACGTTTTCTCACTTCAACATAGCATCAGAGCCACATGATCCTAAAGATCTGTGATAGGCTTCATCATCTGCGTAATTCTCAAACAATGGACAACGAGGAAGAAACCTCATCGCTAGCGTTGTTGTAACAGCCCAAACCCTAATTCTCATTATAACTCCCGCAGTAACCAAAATCGGCCAAAAGCCCTACTTTAACCCTATATTTTGAGATTTCCGAATTTCAACGTTTTCTCTATTCAATATTATAGTCAAAACGATCCTTGGATTATTTTATGAATTTTCATGCATTTACCAAAACTTGATTCCAATCATAGCATATTTTATAAATATTTTCCTTTTTAAAAAATTTCATTTTATTTTAAATAATTAGCTTTCATTCAATATTCAAAATTATACTTAAAACGTTTCTTGAATTTTTCTCTAAACTATGATAATTTTCCCAACCTTTAAACTTCATCATAACTTCGTTTATGTAGCACCCGCGACAATAGGCGCCACATCCCCCGCATTATAAGTCTAGTCCACATATGAAATGGGTAGTCCATACATGAACCGGACTCATAGCGAACGGGTGACAAATAAAACAACTCCCTAGCTAGGCGGAATCTAACCCTGTACCAATTAAATCTCAATGCCAAAACATGGTGCGGAAGCAATAACTAAGCATGAATATCAAAATGGCCATAAGCCCAACAATTCCATAACATAATTAATTCCATCATGCATTCTAACAATGGGTTCAACTAACATGCAACATGTCCCGAATCAAGAATCAATAATTAATAATTGTCACACAGGCCCCAATATACATAATGTGATATAATTAAATCATAAAAAGATGGAATGTGACTCTAGTGTACAAGTGACTTGAAGAAAGCTAAGACTCGACTCCCGCCTAGCAAAACCTGCAAGAACCTGGAAGAGTGGGGAAAGAGGGGTCAATCTCTAGAAGACTGAGTGAGCAGGAGCGATACATATATATAAACAAGCACAAGCAAGCCATAAATCCCGAGCAAGGTTTTATGGAAGTTAGTTCCTTTAAAGAGGTATAAAACAGTTACCAATGCTCGGATTTTACAACTATATCAATTTATAAATATTTTCAAATCAGTAGGGTGATCAGTGGCTTGGCGAGTGAGCATGCACAATCTCCATCCTTACTCTAACAGTGTATAATCCTTTGTAATATTTATAAAACGCGATCATGGAACCAATGATAAATTCAGTCAGTCGTTCATTAAGTTCATTAATAAACAGGAGCAATACAGTCCAACCTCCTTCCTCAGGGTGATGGTCAGGCCTGCAGACCCGAACCATCCAATTCTTTCTCCCCGCCAAGGGTAGCCCAATCGCGGGAGACAATCAATGCAATATGAGACGGGGATCATGACTCCTACCCGCTCCTTCGATGGTATGGGAACCACCGGCTCAGGAATACTCCGCCTTCCCGTCTCCTAGGTCGCGTAGAGGTATTTCCAATGGGTACTACGTGCAAGGGTTCTTTCCGTCGACCCAATGCCGATCCGGTCGCCAATCCCACGTTTTCCCTGGGCCCACAATATAGTACAGTGCAGTGCAGTTCTCGCCAAAACAGTAGGGAATCAGTAATCATTTCAGTACATAGGAAACAATTCAAATCTTTTAAAATATTTACTCGATGATTCTCCCTTGAAAACAATATAAATATACAATACGGTTTTCGGACAAAATATTTCACATACCGGCTGTAGGGTCATATATGTAACTAGAACGAAACACCCTCACCTGGAAGATGACGATACAAGGATGTAAGCTAGGTCGGGTGCCTATTGATCACAATATCTCCGTCCTGGAGATGAACTGTACAAGAGAAAGAAGCGATGTGTACTCGTGAGAAATGACTCAATATGCAACTAAGTAGGACACACGGCAATGCTCATGAATGGTGTAACGTGTCATGAGATGATTCAATATGGAATAAAGCATATGCATGTCATGAAAGGGTGTGATCATGTTCATATGCTCAATTAATACCATTTAGACACATAAATGATTTAATCATTCAATTAGGCATGTATACAATGCATATAATTCGTATAAGAGGTCGAGGAGGTGAAAGGAAAGTGCTAAAACGGTTTTTGGCAAAGTTTAGCAAAAGTTAGAAAAAGTTGACAATTTTCGGAAATGAACAAGCTGAAGGAAAAAGGGAATATCTTTAGTTCTAGGAATTGGAATTACGTTTTTCTTGTTGGGTAAGAAACTAGACACATAGAGCTTTCCAAGGATATATGGCACGAATCATGGTTCAAAACGAGGTGAAAATGGCATAGGCCCGAAGTTGAATGAATGCAGATTTTCGAGGAAGTGGCGACACCAAAAATGATTGATTATCACTCACAATAGAGAAAGGATAAAGAGGTGATTCCAATTGGATAATATTCTAGACTTCAAGAGGTTTCCGTAGGTTTGAAAATCAGGTCAATCGGAGTTCTTATGAGGGAGAACGAAGCAAAATAAACTCGGACAGAAAACAGAGGAGGATCCACGGCCTGTGGGAAGACTTCCGAGTCTCTGGACACAAATCCACGGCCGTGGGAGAAAATCCACGCCCGTGGATACCTTCTCCAGTAGCAAACCGAATGAAAAACAGGGCAAGGCACTCGGGGCTTCCTCCCAAAGCTCAAACACAACCAAAACTCAATCCAAATCACTTAAAACATGCAATATATCATGTAGGAGCATTAAATACAAGTTTAGAACAACTTAAAACACATTAATTCACAAACCCACATCAAAATTCACACATATACATACACAAATTCTTGCTCCTAGAATTCCAACAAGTAAGCATAGAATTCATAGATTATCATGTATTCATGCATATTTACAGAAGAATTCAAGTTATTAGGCAAAGACCACCAAACCCTATCTTACTTAACATATATACAAAATCCACATAATAACTTGGAAGAAAGGAGGGTAAGAGAAGGAAAAATGGTAGATGACTTTGGTTCTTGAGTTTGTAGGAGTAGATGATCTTGATTTCTTGCCTTTTTGTCCCTTGAAAATGGCATGGTAATGGAAGAGATGAGGGTTTGGAGTGTCTCTTGGGAGAGAAAAGGGGAAGAAGAATGAAGGGAAGAGAAATGTGTAATGTGTGTGTATATCGTGTATAACAAGTGGAGGAATGGGGGAAATTGCATTTTGGTCCCTCAACAATTTAAGTGCATCAATTAAGGCCCCAAGGTTTGATAGAATAAGAATAGGGTCAAATTCTAAATTCGGTTGAGTCCAAGGATTTCATATATGATCAAATAGGTGCATAATCGAAACAAAAACATTAATTACCAAGGATACATATTAAAACAAGTTTAAGTAACAAACTCAATTAAATCACATAAATCACATAGTAGTAATTAATTCACGAAATTATTAAATTAACAGTCACTTAACAATTAAAACATAAATAAAATCACATAGCACTCGGTCTAATCCCACTCGTGACGTCATACCTGACTTGTTAAGAAATCGGGGCGTTAGAGTTTATATAATTTTATCATGATTTTCATCATCTTTAACGTTCATGATTTGTAAACGAAAAACCTAAATATTCCACATTCATAATCATAACAAAACTTATTTTTCACTCATTCTTTCATTATTTTTACCACTTCAAGATCTCGTCTCTCGACTCTTGAACAAATTTTATATTTATTTTTATTCACTATGACATCATTCATGACATCACCTTTCTAAAAATAGAAAGATTAAATAAATGAATATAACTCTTCCACATTCCTACAAGAATACCATATACTTGTGTGAATTAGAAATATTCCACATTTCTTACAAAAATACCATACAAAAATGTGGGTTAGAAATCTTCCACATCTCTCATAAATTTTAGAAATTGCTATAAGGCCCCTCTTTACTACCTATAAATACCCTTCAAGAGAGTCATTTATACCTCACAAATTCCTTCATTTCCTACACACAAAACTCTCATCTCTCCCCCCTAGATCTCACGCCACACACACACACACCCACTCTCAAGGTTAGTTTTTTTATGCTTTAATATATGTTTAATTCATGCTTTAATTTATGTTTTATTTTATATTTAAATTATGCAATTTAATTTATATTTTATATGTTTTATATTATGTTTAAAAATTTATGATAGGAGGTTTTATTTTAGGAATTTATATTTCATGAATTAAAATAGGAATTTAATTTATAAAATGCATGCCTATTATATGAATTTATTTAAATATGTGTTCATATGCTCATGAATATGTTCTTGAATGATTAGAACAAACGCATGTTTAGAGACTTTAATTATGAATTATTTTTCATGAGAAATTTATATATTTTGCTACATTATATCTCAAATCATATGTTATGAATATTAATATGATCTAGCATGATAATATGTCCTTTGAATATTCAAATAGACTGAATAACATGTTCTTGATGTTCTTGAAGTGTGTGTGTACCGTGTGTGCCTAGTGTGTGTAAGTATGTGTTCGATTTTGTGTTTAAAAGTGTTTAATCCCCTATGGTTAAATAGTAATCGTTTTTCAATAGTAACTTTGGCTTTTAATTTCAAATAAAGACTTTGACTCATAAAATCTTGTAGAGATTTCAAATATTAACATAAAATAATATTTTGGATTTTTAGAAAGAACTTTTATTTAGAATTTTCAAAAAAGGGGATTAAATAACAATTCCCAAAATATAATTCTAGCTTATTAAAATTTCTTGTGCATTGTTTATTTGAGTATTAAGACTTAGTCCTAAACCGGTAGTAGTACTTTCAGGCGAGGATATAATTGAACAGTGGAATCCCAAGGATTTTATCTAGACCGTCAAGACACTCGGTGAGGGTTAAAATGCTTTCAACTGGAATCATACCTATACTTACGTATCTAAATAAAAACTATTTTCAAGCCTAACTATTATTTATGATTTATTACCCTATATATATAATATCATATTATCGTATCCCTTTTAAAGGGAAAATACTTTCATGCAAAAATCAACGTTTTACCAGGACATTATATACTAAGTCCACTTTATCAAACGTTGATTCTGGGTTACGCAAGCAAAATATTGTTCTTGATTCATGTTACGGGCCCCGACTGTATCTGTAGCGAGCAATTACCCGGAAGGTATCGGGTCGAGGGTATTGTTGGTGCTGCGGACTGCCATCTCTTGGTAATGGTCTAACTGGAGGTTAGCTACTCCATGTCAAGGGATGAGGGAGAGATAGCTGCCTCCCGAATCGTGTTCATGGTCTCTAGGGTTGGCTCCCCTATTGACACCAAGGAACAACGGTGGTATTATCGTATTGAGTTTTATTGAAGTATCGGCACTATGTACAGTGTCGGTACTATTTTACCAACATAATAAAGGAGTTACGGATGGAGGGGCCTAGCTTGCAGGCATTAATGTTCTTGTCACAAACGGTTCATATTTTTATAAATACTCCAAATTACCCCTATCCCTATTTTAACAATTATTATGAACCGTTTCCTATTTGTTATATCCTATTGCTAATATTTTAGATCAAGATCTTCTTGATCATATACATATATATATATACATATACATATAAGTTATTATACCCTTTCACTTAGTCACTTTGACTAACCTCTCACCTGGTTTCAAATGCATGATTTCAGGAATCTACGGAACGACGCCTTAGAGGTATCTTGAAGCTTTAAGGTGTCCTATCTTAGTCAATCAGGATTATATTAAGAGTGCGTGTACATATTTCAATAAGCACTCTCGTGTTGGCTTCAGAGTTACCACTGTAAATATCTTACTTCTTAACCTAGTAATATAAATCTCGGTAGACTTGAGATATCAAATTCTTCTGTTTTAAATTGTCTATCTTCTGTTGCACTTTAAATTTCATGTTCTGGTATTGCATTGTCCTGTCCGTTCGCCGAAGTATTTCTCGAGTGCTAGGACTCACATCCACTCGGGAAGTGCTATGGTGCGGGGTTGTAGTGTTAGGGGGCACTACAGTTGTCCGAAGCGGCAACCATCTTATCCGAACAAATAACCAAACTCTTGCAAAACCATAAACCACAACCCATACAATCAAATTCCTAAAGCCCAGTCACTATAGACATTAAATTAAACAACAACAACTACACCTTATAGGCAAGGATGCTCGAAATTGCCATCGGTGCACGATGGTGGCTCAGTCATCTAACCGGTCACCCAGCACCGCCGACCGAGAAAGATGAGGCGTATCAAGCCTGGAAACAAAAAGATCTCCAAGTTTTCGGATAGATCACACAAGCACTCGAACCGAATCTGGTGACTCAATTCATCCACTATCCCATGACACGGGGATCTGTGGAAAGGGCTATCAATGACGTATCAATCCGGAGAAGATAACCTGCAAATCTTCGATCTTATGACCAAAGCAGATCGAATCCGACAAGAACAATCCTCCCTTGAAGAGTATTTCAGCATAAGTGGGCAGAAATTGATAGACGGAGACCCAACCTGATGGAATTACCGAGTGACATCACAAAATTCAACCAAATTCAAGAAGAACATCGCCTGTTCAAGTTCCTTTGAGGCCTAAACTCAGAATTTGACGCAATCACTCGAGAAATCTTAAGAGAGACCACTTTACCCTCAGTTGATGCCGCGTACGGCATCGTTTGTCGGGAAGCCGCCCGGAGAACTATCTTGAGAGAATGGGGCAGCCACCACCGAAGCGAACCCATCATCGGGTATTGGATCAAGGTTGACGATTCAGGGACAAGGAACAAAGATGAGAACAGGCCCACGCAAGGCCGTGCGCCGGTAAGACCCACCACGGAACACAGCGGCGCCAACCCCCCGAACAAGTCTGATCTGGAATGTGACCATTGCGGGAAAAGTGGACATGAGAAAAAGGGGTGCTTTGAGCTTATAGGGTACCCAGATTGGTGGGAGCCTCGAGAGAAGGTTGACAGTAGTCGCAGGTGAGCTCGCGGAACGGTGGCGGCCATCGTCGAAACCAATGATGAAGATAACCGTGGCAAGGTTGCTATGGTGGCGGCAGGTTTTAGACAAGCAAACCCTAGCAGCAGAAATCAAAGGGGCAAGAATGAAGGAGAGCCTCCCTCTTCACACGCAGGTATAGGGCAAATGAGGGGGAATTTCCCTCTTTGCCCTTCACTTAAGGGGTCGTATAAATGTGATATTAATATTGTTGAGAATATAATAATTTTCATGGAAAAAATGCTCAATGGATATTTGATTGTGGAGCAACTGATACTGTCACTTATGGCCCTTCTGATATAATTACTACCCAATTACCGAAAAAACAAACAGTCCGAACAGCTAGTGATGAAATTGTTCCGGTTAAGGGAGGGGGAATTGTTGAACTTACCCCTACATTGAGATTATCCAATTGCTTGTGTGTCTCTTCATTGTTGAATAAATTATTGTCCATCGGTCATGTTACCAGAGGATTAAATTGCACCGCTGTAATGTTTTCTTCGTTTTGTGCTCTACAGGATATCCGTTCGAAGAAGATAATTGGGCGTGGCACTGAACGAGGGGGTCTCTATTTTGTTGATGAAGTTAGCACCGAGGGACTGATATTAATGGCTCATGGGTCCGATGATTGGAAGAGTTGGTTAAGGCATCGGCGCTTGGGGCATCCTTTTGATGGCTATTTAAAGAAACTTTTCCCCAATTTTTCTAGTGCAAATTTATCTTGTTAAATTTGTGCATTGTCGAAAAGTCACTGACATTCCTTTCCTTTAAATAATACTCGAGTTGATACTCCTTTTTCGTTAATACACTCTGATGTTTGGGGTTCGGCTCCAATTATTCGGGAGGAGGGGGGGGGGAATTTCATTACTTTATGTCTTTTCTCGATGATTGCACACGGATGAGTTGGATTTATTTTATGAAGCACAAATCTGATGTTTTTAACAAATTCACTCATTTCTTCCAAATGATTCGCACCCAATTTGATGCTCACGTGAAAACACTTAGGTCTGATAACGGGGAGGAGTTTGTTAACTAGAAAATGCAATCCTTTTTCTTTGAAAATGGTCTAATTCACCAGACCACTTGCCCACATACACCACAATAGAATGGGGTTGCTGAAAGGAAAAATCGTTTTCTTTTGGAAATTACCTGGGCCCTAATGATTGAGTCTCGTGTTCCCTCATCCTTCTGGCCCGAAACATTGGCCACGGCTACTTACTTGGCCAATCGACTTCCCACCAAAATACTACACGTCCGTACACCTATACAAACTCTGTATGATCATACTCAAGTACCACCATCGATGTCTCTCACACCCCGGGTCTTTGGTTGTTCTGTTTTTATGCATATCCACAAACCGAATCAAACTTGAACCTTGTGCTAAAAAGTGTGTATTTGTAGGATACGGAGTTCACCAAAAGGGCTATTGTTGTTTTAACCCCAAAACTCGTTGGATGTATATCCCGATGGATTGTGACTTTGTGGAGACTGAGTATTATTTTTCGGCCACCAGCCAACCTAGTGATCCGGGAGGAGGTTGAACAGTGTAAGGATCCACTGGATTGGCTCTGTACTACCCCGTTATCTGCAGATCCGTCCCCCCTGTGTGATACTGGAGAACAGACGGTTCAGGAGATGGCACTCCCCCATTATCTTCCTCGACCGATATCCCCGAGGTTAGTACTGATATTTTACAGCATAGCGATTCTATTTCTGCGACTGCTACCCCCTAACACTGCAGGTACAACAGAGACAGGCAGGTATGTACTCCGACACGGAGTACGCGTGGAATACCACCTAAATGGTATCTTCCTGAACACGAGCCCAGATTACAGAGATACCCAGTGGCTAATCTGGTCAGGGGGAGCCGAACAGAATCTGCAATGGCCTTTTCTGTTGCCATTTATACAGATGAGTTCCCGAAGAGTGCGGAAGAAGCAATGGATATTCCTGAGTGGAAAAAGGCAATGGACAATGAGATGAGTGCACTAAAGAAGAATAAAACGTGGGAAAAATGCCAAAAGCCACTAGACTAGAAACCAGTGGGGTGTCGATGCGTGTATACGATTAAACGGAATGCTAATGGCTCTATTGAGCGTTACAAAGCTCGTTTGGTTGTGAAGGGATACACTCAGACTTATGGGGTAGACTATGCAGAAACTTTCTTCTCAGTAGCAAAGATCGACACTATCCGAGTCCTTTTTTCAGTTGCCGTAAATCAGAATTGGCCCCTTCATCAGTTTGATGTCAAGAATGTCCTTCTCCACGGTGATCTAACAGAGGAAGTATATATGGAGACCCCGCCAGGTTTTTCTCACAAGTTTGGGGCTCAGGAGGTCTGTAGACTAAAAAAGGCAATGTACGGTCTCAAGCAGTCTCCTTTGGCGTGGTTTGGGAGATTCACGTTGCGATGAGACGGTACGGGTATGTGCAAAGTAATTCTGATCATACTTTATTCCTAAAAAGAAGAGGAGAAACGATTACATGTCTGATCATATATATCGATGACATGATTATCACAGGGGACGATATTGAAGAAATTAGTGATCTTCGAAAGAATCTGTTTAGAGAGTTTGAGATGAAAGACTTGGGGCACCTGAAGTATTTCCTTGGAATCGAAGTTATGCGATTGAGCCAAGGGATCTATTTGTCACAGAGGATATACATTCTTGACTTGCTCGAAGAAACAGGAATGTTGTTTTGTAAACCTAGTGATACACCTATGGTTAACGATCACGGGTTGAGGATTATTAAAGGGGCCGAACCAACGGATCGCGCGAGGTATCAACACCTCGTTGGAAAACTTATATACCTCTCACATACTAGGCCAGATGTAGCATATGCTGTCGGAGTAGTGGGTCAGTTCATGCACAACCCCCAGAAATAGCATATAGAAGCAGTAGTACGGATACTGAGGTACTTTAAAGGGACTCCAGATATGGGGATCCTTTTCAGGAGAAATGGTCACCTACAGATAGAAGCATAGACAGATGCAGATTGGGCAGGAAACCCACTTGATAGGAGGTCGACTTCCGGTTACTTCACATTTGTGGGAGGAAATTTGGTTACCTGGAGGAGCAAAAAGCAAAAGGTTGTAGCTCTCTCAAGTGCCGAGGCAGAATTCAGAGGAATTGCTAAAGGATTGGCAGAGGTACTATGGTTGAGAAAGCTAATGACAGAGTTGGGTTTCCCACCGATGGAAGCATGTCCTCTAAAATGTGATAACAAAGCAGCGGTTCACATATCCGAGAATCCGGTGCAGCATGACAGTACGAAGCATGTGGAAATTGATCGGCACTTCATCAAGGAGAAACTTGAAGGTGGGGTTGTTTCTCTTCTGTTTGTACGATCCGAAGATCAACTAGCAGATATTCTCACGAAGGCCGTTACGGGACGAATGTTTCATGATACCATACACAAGTTAGGCATTGGACATCCCCCGACCTAACTTGAGGGGGAGTGTTGACCTTGGTATTTAGGAAAGATTTCATTACCTTGTATTACGGGATCTTATTCCTAAGATTTGGCCCCTAATTCTCTTTTTATTCAGTCTTGTAACAGTGCTGTAATAATTCATTCAAAAATAATGAAACATATCTTCTCTTTTACCTACATTTTCTCACTTCCACAGAAATGTCTCAAAGCAAACCCTATCCCTGTAATATACCTAATTAGCACTCCGGATCCTATGATTTGAAATGTCTCAAAGTGAACCCTGTGATTGTATTAAATTAGCATTCAAAATCCTACAACCATCTTTGTTGTCATGACCGTAGGATTTAATGCTACAGCCATCTTCGTTGTCATGACCGTAGGGTTTCAATTTATTTAGTGCTAATTTAATAAAATCACAGATTCGCTTTGAGACATTTCAAATCATAGAGTTAAGAGTGCTAATTAAATATATCATAGGGGTGATCGAGCAAAAAGGTCCAGATAATAGTCTAAAACACTGTAGCAATCAAGTCGCCAGGCGGTTTTGAGGATTAAATGCTGGTTACTGATAAGAATCTTGTACAGAGATGGAAATGCAACACAAGAGTTGAAGAGTGATAGGCCTTTATAACAGATTTACAAATCTGTATAAGGATATAAATCTCCATTTCTCTCCTTATTCGACAAGGAAAAATGGACACCTTAAACTTCATTGATACGGTACCCTAGAAGTTTCTGTTCCATGGAAGAACTTCAATCATTAATATTACTCACTGTTGAACTTAAGAGAATTCATGTTTGGAGAAATTGTATTATTTCTGTATTGACTGTGTAAACTATACAACCTACAAGGGAGGCTAAATACAAATACACCTAAACTAGGAAAGGAAAGTAAATCACGTTAACAATTTACACTAATACACAAATCCCTGATTATTTGCTTGCTATACTTTGACACTCCCCCTCAAGTTGTACCGTCGGATCCTCGATGTACAACTTGCTCAGAACCTCTGAAAATATCCTTCCGTTCACGGCCTTTGTCAGGATGTCTGCCAGTTGGTCCTCAGACCTCACAAATGGGAGCTTGATGATCCCTTCCTCGATCTTTTCTTTGATGAAGTGTCGATCCACTTCTACGTGCTTCGTCCGATCATGTTGGACGGGGTTTTCCGATATACTGATCGCTGCTCTGTTATCACACTTCAATCTGCAAGCTCCGGTGGGTGAGTAACCAATCTCTGTAAGCAACTTCCTTAACCAGAGCACCTCTGCTACCCCACGAGCAATTCCTCTGAATTCAGCCTCTGCACTCGAAAGAGCCACTACTTTCTGCTTCTTACTCTTCCAAGTTACTAGGTTTCCTCCGACCAATGTGAAGTAACCGGAGGTTGACCGCCGATCACTAGGACTCCCTGCCCAGTCTGCATCAGTATACGCCTCAATCTCTAAGTGTCCATGCTTTTGAAACACAATTCCTTTCCCCGGACAACCCTTCAGGTATCTGCACACTCTGACTGCTGCGTCCATATGTCCTTTCTGTGGTTGGTGCATAAACTGACTTAACACCCCTACGGCATACGTAATATCAGGTCTGGTATGGGACAAATAGATCAGCTTTCCCACCAGATGCTGATATCTTGCCCTATCTGCCTCCTCTGCTCCTTCTTCTATTCTCAACCCGTGATTGACTACCATGGGGGTGTCGACTGGCTTACAATCTAGGAGTCCGGTTTCAACGAGCAAATCAAGAACGAACTTTCTCTGGGAAATGTAAATCCCCTTTTTGGATCGCAGTACCTCAATCCCAAGAAAGTACTTCAGCTGTCCCAAATCCTTCATCTCAAACTCTCTAAACAAGTTCTCCCTTAAGTTTGAGATTTCGTCTGAATCATCTCCTGTAATAACCATATCATCTACATAGATGATGAGACAAGTCACTCGGTCTCCTCTCCGTTTGATGAAGAGAGTATGGTCTGAATTACTCTGATGATAGCCATACTTCTTCATTGCTGCTGAAAACCTACCAAACCACGCTCTGGGCGACTGCTTCAGCCCGTACAATGCTTTCCTTAACCTGCAAACTTCCCCCTTCCTGAAACCTCTACTGAACCCCGGAGGGGGTTCCATATACACTTCCTCCTGGAGATCTCCATGCAGAAAAGCATTCTTCACATCGAACTGGTGAAGAGGCCAACCTTGGTTAGCTGCAACCGAGAATAACACCCTGATTGTATCAATCTTGGCCACCGGAGAGAAGGTCTCTGAGTAATCGATCCCATATGTCTGAGTATACCCTTTTGCGACAAGTCTTGCCTTATACCGTTCTACACTTCCATCTGCTCTGTGCTTCACTGTAAACACCCAACGACACCCCACGGTTCTCTTTTCTGGGGAAACGACACACTTCTCCCATGTCTCATTTTTTTCAAGTGCCTCCATTTCTGCCTGCATAGCCTGCACCCACCTCTCATCTGTAAGTGCTTCTTCCACCCTGGTTGGTATCGATACCGAATGTACGGCCGTTGTATAAGCTTGGGCTTGTTCTGTCAGGGTTCCGCGCACAAAGTTGGCTACTGGGTACTTCGGAGCTCGGCCCGTATGTTCAGGTTCATACCGTCTGGGCGGGACTCCTCTGTTGGCTCGTGGTGGGAGCATATATCTTCCCGTATCTCGAACATTACTCTCCCCCTGTCCTTCTGTATCCCCTGCACTGTTATAGGGAATAGGCGAAACAGTAGGTGACACAGAAGTAAGCAAGATATCATTACTCACCTCAGGACTATTCGTCGGGGTAATGGGCTCAGTGGAGGTAGCCGCGGGCTGTACTGCTGGAGGTGGTGGCTCGGTGGTCCCGCCTACTTGCTCTTTTGGGACCGTGCTAGGCCAAGACAGGGGTGGCACCCCACTCAGTGGATCCTGCTGACTACTCTCCCCCTGACTACTGAGTGGGGAAAGAAAGAAGTACTCTGACTCGACGAAATCACAATCCATCGTGGTGAATAGCCGTCTAGTAGATGGATGGTAACATCGATACCCCTTCTGGTTAACCCCATAACCAACAAAGACACACTTAACTGAACACGGGTCGAGTTTAGACCTGACCGTTTTTGGGAGATGGACAAATACAGAACACCCAAAGACTCGTGGCTGGAGGGTTAGAATAGAAGGAATACTGACTTGAGAGTTTAGGCATTCTAGTGGTGTTTTGAAGTTGAGAGGTTTGGAGGGCAACCGATTCACAAGATACACTGACGTAGCCACAGCTTCGGGCCACATGTAATGAGGACAATGAGATTCAATCAGTAGGGACCTGGACATCTCAAGTAGCTGACGATTTCTGCGTTCAGCTACCCCATTCTGCTGCGGAGTATGGGAGCAGGAAGTTTGGTGTACTATTCCTTGATTCTGGAAGAATTGTTTTAAGACAGAGTTAACATATTCCCCCCCATTATCTGAACGAAGAACTTGGAGGTGAGAACGAAACTGAGTACGAATCATATGGAAGAACTCAATGAATTTATCAGAAACTTCAGCTTTATTTTTGAGAAAATACACCCAAGTCATGCGTGAATAATCATCAATAAAAAGAACAAAATACCTGAACCCCTGACTTGACTCCGTGTTCGGGGCAGGGCCCCATACATCAGAATGCACTAAGGAAAAAGCTGTCTTAGACCTAGAGTTCGACACAGGGTAGGACTGCTTATGACTTTTTGCGAGTAAACAAGTTTCGCAAGAAAACTGACTAGCTGAAGAAAACAACTTTGGAAATAATACTTTAAGATACCCTAGTGACGGATGACCCAATCGACGGTGCCACAACCACTGTTGACGATCCACAGTCCCGTGAGCAAGCGCTGCTGTTCCGTGTTGAACCACCTCGTCGACGTAGTACAACCCCCGTTCCTCAGTACCACGCCCAATCACCTTCCCCGATCGAATATCCTGCAGCAGACAGAAAGTAGGGAACATTAGCACCATACAATTGAGCTCTTTAGTAACTTGGCTAATAGACAGTAATTTGTATGTCAAGCTTGGCACATAAAGACAATTCTGTAGTTTTAAGTTTGGAAGCAACTTCACAGTCCCCATGCCCTCAACCGGGCATATACCACCACTTGCATTCAAAATCCCCCTTTTTGAGGGTGCTCGAAATTCCTCCAAATCCGATCGATCAGAAGTCATGGTGTCAGTGGCACCACAATCAAAAATCCACCGTGAATTTTGCCCGTTACCCTGTGAATTAATATGAAGAGCTGTACCTGTTGTATCATCTTTTACATATGGGGTCTTACAATCACAAGTGGAACAACTATTGGGGTTATAATTGCAGAGATTACAACATGTGGGGGCTGAATTGAAAATATGGGGGGAATTGGAATTAAATAAAAGAGAGGAAGGGCTTGGTGGTAAATACACCTCATGCCCTATACCTAAATTGGCACGCCCCAATTCCTCCTTCACATCAGACGCCGACTCCTGTTCTTCTTCTTTCTTCTGTTCTGCCGGTGGTCCACCATGTCCGGCGGCGGCGACCGACGCTGCGCCATGAGGCGCCGTCGTGTAATCCCGTCGTCTACTCCTCCACCCTTCCGGCCACCCGATCAGTTCGTAACATCCTTTTTCGGAGTGGCCGGGTCGTCTGCAGTGCCCGCACACCACGGGGTTGCTGTCGCCGCTGAGATTTCGGCGTGGCGGCGCCGTTGGGGAAGGTCTAGGCGGCCCACTCGCCGTAACCGTTCGCGTTGCTCCTGTTCTGTTTTTGCCGCGACCAACGCCGTCCCGGGATGAGTTTCCGGCCACTAGTCCGACTCCAATGCTTGATTCAGACGCCAATGATGAGTTCCGACCCCCTAAAATCTCACGCCGATTCCCTTATCGCCGGATGGTGGCATAGGCCTTCTCTACGGTTGGAAGTGGGTCCTCTTTCAAGAGGTCTCGTCGCTCCGATTCGTACCTATCGTCGATCCCGGCGAGGAATTGGAATAACTGGGTCTCGGATCTGAGGCGATTGAAGGCCGTGATGTCCCGCTCACAAGCCATCGGATTGGGTTGTCGGAGCTCAATTTCTCTCCAAATTCTTTGGAGACTGCTATAATACTTTTCGATACTGTCCGATCCCTGTCTTAGGTTATTGGCCCTGACCGTGAGGTCGTAGATCTGAAGGCCGTCCCTGCTGTGGCTGTACGTGGAGTTTAGTGCGTCCCATAGCATCTTTGCCGTCGGGTATTCGGCGAAGAGGACCACTAATTCTGGCTCCATGTTATGTAGTAACCATGTACAGACGATAAGATCCGTCTGTTCCCATTTGGCGTAAGCCGGAGAATCTGCTGGTGGTGGTGGTGGGTTGCCGGTTAGATGATTCAATTTCCCCCTCCCCCCAATCTCCATTTTCATGAGACGTGACCAGAGGGAATAGTTGAATTGGTTAAGTTTGATGTTGATAGATACGGATTGGGACATTGGGTTGTGGCTCTGATTGATGTCGGGTTGTGTTGTTTGTAGATTGCTGAGTATACTGGCTAATTGGGTGGCTAGGGAATCGCCGGGCTGTTGCGATCCCTTGCCGGTGCTGCTGTTGCTGTCTTCGGCCATGGCCGAGAAAGGTTAGGGTACGTGATGAGCAAGGTTCGGATCCAATTATTGGATCGTCGCCCGCTCTGATACCATGTTGAACTTAAGAGAATTCATGTTTGGAGAAATTGTATTATTTCTGTATTGACTGTGTAAACTATACAACCTACAAGGGAGGCTAAATACAAATACACCTAAACTAGGAAAGGAAAGTAAATCACGTTAACAATTTACACTAATACACAAATCCCTGATTATTTGCTTGCTATACTTTGACACTCACTGCATTTCTTTCAAATTTCATTACACAAATAACAGACTGGGAAAGGAAGAAGTATGTTAGACATGCTTTGCTTGTCATATCTAATCTAGGCAGATTTAGAATTTAAAATTTTAATACTAAGTCCTTTTCAACTTGATAAACTTGTCTTCACTGCTTTAGTTAGAAGATCAGGATTGACTTAGAGTGCGTAAGGGGTGGCCCCCTGATTCGACTTTTAGATTTTGAGAAAATTACCATTTCGGGACATTAACTATCCATCATTCACAATTTTGGATATTAATTAAAACATTTTCAAATTTAGGATGTTAACTAAAAAATTCTCAATTTAAGAATTTTGTTCCTACTAAATCAATTTTTCAGTCAAATTGATCACGTGCACGAGACATGATCATGTCGACGATCATGTGTCATACACCTGATCAATTTGGTTGAAATTTTGATTTGGGAGAAATAGAGTTCTTAAGTCAATGTCCAAAATTATGAATGACGGGCAGTTAGTGTCCCAAAATTATAATTTTCCCTTTTAGATTTTTTTTTTAATTGAAGTAAATTGTGTGGTGTATCTAAACCTATATCGATATGAGACTTACCAGAAAAGTTTATTGAGACTTAAAAAAAAGAAAAAAAAAAAAGCCTATTGAGTTTAGAGTCTCACAAAATTTGTTGTTGGTCTCGATATAGTTTCTTTTTCACCCTAATGTAATAGATGATTTGCATTAAATTACAAGAGACGAATGCACATTGTTCATTTCATTTTCCCCTTTACTTTTATGTAACAATAACCTCATTAGTGTTGTTACATGTATTAAATTGTTACTTTCTAATATCTCAGGAGTATTATGTTAATCTTGAAGTACACTATATGAGTTTGACGATAACTACGAACTATCATAAACGATTTCGAGAGCATGGGTGACACAATCTCCTTCCAATAGAACTAAGAACATTAAATAAATTTTGCACAAAGTAACTAACTGAGAACATTAATAAATTTGACATGCCTTTAGACTACAGATTTTTTGTCCGCTCTCCCTAATAAATGTTTTGGATAATAAATACAAACGAATATTCTTTTATGCATAAAGAATTCACTCTGAATTCATAATATCATCATCCTCATGATCGGATTCTTGCAAGGAAGCGGTATGTGGCATCTTCGATCATCTTCGTGATTTCTTCTATACTCTGTACCGGCTCTTGAAATTGATTGTCCACTACAGTACTTTGATCCATCGGACATTGAGGAAGATTCTTTCTGAACCACGCGTGTTTCTGGATTTCTTGTATTGTGATGCGCTGAAAATATATGATTGACTAGCCTAAGATCGTGCTAAAATAAGAAAACAAAGTAATGCAAGATCTATCTACTTTTTGTAACATCTCCCTATATATTGCAATTCTAATAGTCAAAACTCAAAAACTGAAGTCTAGAACAAGCAACCAAATGCATGTTTTTTTTTTTTTTTTTTTAATTCTTAAACTTTCCAGATTACCAATTCAAATACTAATTAGGAAATACAATAAAGAATAATCAACTCAAAAACTTAGAACATGCAATAATAAAAAATAACCAGAGTGACAAGGAAGCATATTAGATGCACAGTCAAAACTTCAAATTACTACTATTATATCAAAGCAGAAAACTCTTAACTAAAAGCAAAAATGCAGAAATGACTAACCTGAGTAGGATCTGCTACAAAAATCCTCGAAATTAGATGTCGACATTCTTCTGAAATTTGAACATCTTCCGGAATGGAGTAGTTAACGTCGAGGATTCTCCGCATTATCTTAACAGAGTTTGTAGGGTCTTCAGTATCTTCGAATGGGTAGGCACAAAAGAGCATAACGTATAAAATTACTCCACAACTCCATACATCTGCCATCTGAAGCATACAAAAATATGATAACACAATTCATTACAAAATCAAGACAATGTATAACTGCATGAAAAGAAAGGATGATAATTACATTGACATATAATTACACAAACTTTTACCAACGATTGAGAAATTACAAAAACATTGCTCCGACATACTTGCGATTTGGTTTAACAAACTCTATTATAGTTGTGAATTTAAGTCAATTGCTGATTAGTAAGTTTCAAAGGCAAAACAAGGTTATCTATAAAACTTTAGACATCAAACTATCAAATTGGATGGAACTAGAAGTAATATAAATTTTTGAAATGGGGTTTTTTTTGTAATTTCTCAAACCTCAAAGTAATTTTCAGTATTTATAACAAAACTCGGGGCACATTACTATGATTTTGCCTAATACGAAAACACAAAAGTCAGAAAATTAATGGTTTTACCTTGCCATTGTATTTTTTCCTGTGAAATACCTCCGGAGCAGTATACTGACAGGTTCCAAAGGACTTTGGCTCGCAGTCCAGCAATGCAAACTGTACAGAAATACAAATTATATGAGGTGGGGTGTTTCAGTAAAGACCCTATTGTCTATTTGGTCAGCTCAATTAAAAAAATATGTTTGGAGTTGTTTCTATCTTTTAACTTAAGCAAAATTTGGTTTCCAAATACACTAAAAAGTACTTAAAGAAAAATCGAGTGCAAGCGTGCTTTTTTTTTTTAAAGAGCTTGCAAACTTTATTGAGATCAAGATTGAGATCGGCTAAAGAATTGGAAAAAGTACACAAACAAAAATGGTTAAGATTTCGTGAAAGAAGCTGATAAAACTTTACTTTATAGAGAACATACAGAAAGTCCTTTTCCTTTTTTTGTCTTTTTTTACCTTTGAATACCCAAAATCAGATATCTTCAATGTAGGAGTTGAGCTTCCATCAAAGAGAATGTTCTCCGGCTTAAGCTCACCATGACATATTTGCTTAATCAAAAAACCAAAAGACAAAGCAATTAAAATTATCGTACTACATACACACAGAAAAAGTAGAATTAAAGAAAATAACTTATTGAATGATCATACCATGGAATGACAGTAGCCGACTCCGTCTATAAGTTGTTGAAAAATATTACGAGCCTCATCCTCATTTAGAAGCTTTTGGTTTTGGTTTATGAAATCAATCAAAGCTCCTCCAGATGCATAGTCCATGACAATCCCAAGATGGGTTTGTGTCAGAATCACTTCTCTGAATCTCAGAATGTTAGGATGCCTTAGAGATCTGTGATTAATAATTTCTCGAAGAACATCATTATTATCTATCTGAAAGAAATAAATATTACCAGAAAAGACATTGTTATTGCCACAAATATTATTGCTGCTTGACAAAATAGCAAAGCTAGTTTCATAAGGAACCTGCTTGACAAAATAGTAAAGCTAGTTCCAAAACGAACCAAATTACAAGTAAGATTGCTACGAATCACTTGTACTTTAATAATTTTAGCAAATGTTAACAAGGGTTATTTACATTTAGACCTCTTAGGAATACATACAATTGCAATTTACAAATAGACCCTTATTAACCAGTATATTACATATAGGCCCTCTAATAAATTCACAAATTATTGGAAGTTGAATTCTGTCTATTTTTTAAATATGAATTTCCAATTTCACCCTAATGTTATTGTCTGTCGATTTTTTAATACCCAAGACCCAAGTCTGCCTTTGTAATATTTCATATTTACTTTGGGTGTTGTTTGTAAATTATACATGCACTACTTTCACACACAAAACAATACTTACAGGCACCGACTCACACACAATGAGCACACAACATTCTTTTTAAAAAGGATGATTGCTACTTCCTCAACTACCCCCAATGACAATGGAACTCGTGACCTATTTACTGCACCTGGTTAATGTTCCAAAATCCTAAAATGCCCCAAACCATTCAAATATTTGACTCTCTAACCAAATAATTTCCTAATAATCTCACCCAAATGTTCACATAACCAACCACAAATTTGCAAATAATTTCCTTTTCCTAACTAAAAACCCACCCACTTGAATGGAAGAATTACAAACATAAAAGCAGAAGAAAACTAACCTTGTTGCCGCGCTGGAGAAATTTAATTGCGACAGTTTCATTTGTTTGCCGATCTCTCATCAGCTTAATTACTGATCCGATATCTTTGATAAACTCATATCGATCTCCTATAAATTTAAATGATATAAATGAGACAAATTGAGAAAAAATGGTAAAAAGATACCAAGGTTGGAACGGCGGCTTACCTGTGGTTTCCCGCGAGTTCCACGAATATTGGAGAACATCTTGCGCTTCCAATTCGCTAATTGAAATCCACCGCCTCACTGTGGTGGTTTGTTGCGTGTTCGGCGGCGATTTGTCAATTGGATCTTGCGTCTTCGGCGGCAATTTTTGAATTGAAATCCGCCGCCTCACTGAGGTTTGTTGCGTGTTCGGCGACATTGTAATTCAGGCGATACACTTGGTAATTCAAATGACCTGCCATCAACCAAACGTAAAACATTTATGAATCTCAGTTTTAGTAATCCTGTAAAATGCTGATAACATATGCTGCATATGCATATGCAAAATTAAAAAAAAAAAAAAAAATTGTAGCGAAACAACTAGAAATCCCAAAGCCAACTTGTCTGTTGATCGAATAGGTTGAAAAACAAGTTACATCAGGTTATTCCTAATTATAGTTCTGTTATTAATCCAATGAATTAGAGCATGAATGCTAATACCAAAAAAGAAAAACTCATAGTAAAACATTAAAATTCTGGAGGTTCTTACCAGAGAAGCTCGAGTCGTGCAGCGAGAAGGGGGGTTTTGGTTGAAAAGGACAAAAGTAACAAAGAAAAGGAGGTTATATTACCTTTATTTCTGGACGGTGGTTCAATTACAAAAGAAAATCATGAGACATAATGACATATATATACTTTTCGAATCCGAAATCTGTTCGGGTTCCACCTAAATCTATTTGGCAAACTTTGAAAATAAATATTATTTGTTGTCAACTACTACTAAAATATATAGTTTTCTACGACTAATTAAAATTCTATTTAGACAATGTTTCTTTTCCTACCACAATTGAAATTCTTTTCCTACATCAACCATAATCCTATAAGCTCAAAATTCTACAATTAAAATGTAATTTATGTTGGAATTCGTCCGCCCCAACGCAACGGAAATTAAAATTTTTGAGGATAATAAAATCGGTTTTATCGGAATTCTAAACAAGATCATCTTTGATTCAAGATTTACGATTTAAACAAAAGAAGAATCAAATACCTCTTTCTCTTTCGTTTCCAGTTGATGGCGATGATAAGAAGGTTTTCCAAAACCTATCCGGTGTCCTCCTTTCCGATCTGCTTCCAAGAACTCCACGCGGAATTCCTCTAAGGTAGTCCATGACCCCGTAATCGAACAACTATTCAATTAGCATACTAGAACACTAATTAGATATTGATTATCTAATAGCATTCTCAATACGATATTGAGAGAGGAGAGAAAAGAGAGACTTCGAGAGAAAGCAAAAAAAGAAGAAACAACAACGTTATGATTTCTTCTCACAAATCTGCTTATATGCTTAGCCCTAGGTCAAAAACCCTATGGGCTAGTTAATATGATGAGCTTTAATTAAATTACTACTAATTAAATTAAAAGACCCAACATACATTTAATTAGTGTACTTAATTTAATTACATCAATTAAATCAAAAGTTCAATGTCTAATTAAATTGATGGACTTAAAAATTAATTACTCCTAATTAAGTTTAAAGCCCAAATTAATTTAAATACACTTATTTAAATTAGTGTTAACTCTTTAACATGTATACTCAATAGCTTAACAATTAAGCATAAATTAATTAATACCATTATTAATTAATTACTCTCTCATATTATAAATTAAACGCTTTTAATTTATCGATCAATCTCCATTGATCTTTAGATAATCACGTTGTTCAATTCGAGTCATTGTGTGACCCCTTAGGTTCACCAATGAATAGCAGTAGGCCCACATTCTTAATGTGGTATTTTAGATAACCATTTATCTTATTGATTTAATTGAACCCTTTCAATTAATCACTATTTAATTAAAACTCCTTTTAATTTAATCAGTACCTACAGATCATGATCGATGTCTAGTGGCAAGTCCATGACCACCCATGTAGCACCCCTTTACGTAGCGATGCCACACCCCCGCACTATAGGTCGACTCACGTACAAAACGGATAATCTATACACGAACCAACCTATAGCGAACGGGTGACAAAAAAAAAAAAAAAAACCAACTAGCTAGGCGGGACTAAACACCAAACCATATACCACAATACATAAGAATTAAAACGGAAGCATGCTATATAATCGAGCATTTATCAAGTAAACCATATCATAATCTTACATATCAATACATTATCATCTCCCAAAATATATAACATGTTATATAACAGTAGATAACAATACATATGCATCAAAATGGAAATGGACACGTGCTAGACCCAAAATGAAAGTCTTAACTCGACACCAATCCCGCCTAGCACACAACCTGCAAAACTGAAAAGTGAGGTGCCAGTCTACAGAAGACTGAGCGAGGGGCATAGTATATTTATAAACGCAGATAACATGGAAATCATAACCTCGGGTAAGGTTTTATAACTGAAAACAATACAATTTCAAAACAATAAAGGACCTCGCCCGAGATTACAACTATCAAATTAAACACTTTAATCATTTTCAATCAATCAATCAGTGGCCCGACGAGTGAGGGCAATTCTCCAACCTTTACTCCGACAGTGTACAATCACGATACTTTCAATTAAATAAGTGATCATGCAAGCAGTTACAGTACACAAGTAGCAGTTTCAGTGACTCATTCTTCCTCCAATGATGGTGGGTTTGCAAGGCCCGAACCATCCACGGTAACACGGTGTACGTCGGGAACATGACTCCCACGCATGGGACTCCTTCCTCCACCAAACCTCCTGGTGGATTCAGGGTTCATCCCTACGGTATGAGAGAAATGTAAGAGTTACCCGTCAGCCCATGCTTTCCCGATTGGCTCAAACACAAGCTCTCGGGCCCACAGTGAACAATACACTGTAACTCGCTAAAAGAGGTCAATATAACACGGTACACGACTTGTTTCCAAAGCATTTGAAGGTTTTTGGAAAGATAATAGATATATATATACATTTTGGCCGAAAGTTCACGTAAGGGTTATACGGCTTCTAGGTAGCTAGCAATTAAGCCTCACCTATACCAACAAAATAAAACAAAGACACGGCTTAAGGGCCCTGCTCCTCGTCACTGGGGTGCTGGTCTGTGCAACAAAGACAAATGTACATGAGACATGACTCAAATGAACCAATTAGGACGAACGGCGTAATCATGAATAATATGACGCGCACTGACAATTATGGAATGATATGATCATATTCATGCATAAAATGAACATATAATAACACGTATCGATCAATTAAGGGCTTAGAAACCGATTCGAAAAAGTTAATTTTATGCAGAAAATCCCCTGGAGCATGGGAACGGCCGTTCCGGGTTTAAACTGGAAATGGGAAGGGCCGTTCCCGGCTCCCCGAAACAATCCCGCACGTCTGTAAAGATTTTGGACATTTTGGGCGATGGGAACGGCCGTTCCGGCCACAGGCCAAACTGGGAAGGGTCGTTCCCATTCTCGCGCGCCAGCTGTCAAGGGTTGGGAACGGCCATTCCCAGAATGAACTGGGACGGGAAGGGCCGTTCCCGATAAGCAGGTGATACAGAACAGAGCAGTAAGAACAGGGGATGCACGAAACAATTATAAAAAATACACAAAAATCATAATTCAATCTCCAATTGTTTCAAATCATGGAAGAAACATAGATACATACTCAAAGTGCAATAAAACCCATTAAAAACACATAATCCATGCCTTGATCTTCATGAACTCCATCAGTAAACCCAAATAGGAACTCAACATATAACTTCATAATATCCAAGAATTCAACCATTAATTCAAGTAGAAGGCATAGAATCATGCTTCCAACACCATGTAATCAAGTTATCAAGCTTAAATATTAACCCTAGCTCCACATATCCATACATGAATTTCTCCAGCTAAACTTATATACCTTGAACGAATGAGAAGAAGGAAAAGATGGGATATGATGATGATGCTTCAAAGTATGAATTTTCCCCCTTGAAATCAAGCTTAAAAAATGATGAAATCCTCTTCTTCTTCTTGGGGGTTTTGTGCGTGAGAAAAAGGGAAGCAAATATGTGTCTTTGTATGAAAAATATATCATGAATGGAATATAAGAGAGAGATATATTCATGCTTCTTCCAAGAAATGAGATGACAAGGCACTTTTTGCACTTAAGTCCCTAAGCTCGTCTAATTCATGTAATCGAATCCTATCTCATGGAATATGATCATTTAAATCCAATTCGCATTAATGCAATCAAATCCATATTTTTAATAAAGCGTTCAACTAAGGACATGTAAGAAATTAAATCATTTTTGGCAATTAGTTACAATCATGCTACAACTCCCGAGTTGATACAAATTTCATATTAATACTTAGGAAATAAATGACAAAATAGCTCAACTTGCATAATTAGAAACTGGGGCGTTACAACCCATCCAACAGGTGAAGTTTATGCTGTGAACCTTTCAGTCTCATGGATACCATCAGATAAGATCCTTCTATCGTCCAATCCCCGATTAGGACCTAGGGCATGGGAATAATAGAACCCTATTAGTCCTAATGCTATGAATTAATTCTAATAGCAATTCCATTTGATCTAACACTCTAGGAAACCCATTCCTAATTTAGATCTCACTACCTTGCGCAAGGATTTAAGTGGAATGTGCTACAATAGAATTCATGGGTGATTCACTCATTCTTCTAGACGAGCGATAGATTCTACGTTGGCATCTCATATGCCCCCCATACATGATTCGAACAATGCCAACATATAACCATAATGGGATTCATGAAACCCATGAATCTCTAGGCGCATATCAAACACTGCCCTTGTCATGCACAGAGCATCAATGGAGACTCAAGTCCAAGGACCATTTAGACACTACCATAACAAAGGAACCAACCTCATCATTAAGGTATAAAAGCCTTACCCCATTGAGGTGTTCCCATCGGGATCCTTAGTGTATTTATCCCCTAACAAGCACCCTCATACGCGTGTGAATGTCTCCACATTCAATACTTATGAAACAAAGTAACCTTTCTCAAAGGCACGTCATATGAGCAAGTCTTAAACGAGTCAAGTGAACATCCCCATGCTTATTAGACTCTTCGACTTGGAGTTGGTTTAGGTCACGCCATAGAGACTTGTTCCATAACCTCCATCCCTATGCGAGGTCAAGTCCCGTAGCTTAATGTGACCTTAGGGTTTCATCCATACACAGACACTTATAATATGCAATTAATAAACTTGAATGAGATATGATGAATTGACCACGTAAAATTAAATGACTATGAAACATTACATTTATTATTTCATTAATGTCACCAATTGCTGCTAATGAGAGTAGTTTACAAAAAGAGACTTAAACTATTTTGGCTCTTCTAGGGCACTACTCTAACAATCTCCCACTTGCCCTCAGAGCCAATTACCCATAGCCTTAAGGCCCATCTCCTAGAGATGCCCTTCAAAGACCTTTTGGCCAAGAGGTTTAGTAAGCGAATCTGCTACCTTTTCTGCCGAGGGTACACGTTCCACAATAACATCGCCTCTTTCTACAATTTCTCTAATTAGATGAAATCTTCTTAGGATGTGCTTGGACCGTTGATGAGCTCTTGGTTCATTTGATTGCACAATCGCTCCGTTATTATCGCAGAAGACAACTACTGGGTCAGCAATGCTAGGCACTACATCCAACTCTTGGATGAAGTTTTTCATCCACACACCTTCTTTCACTGCCTCTGATGCAGCTATACACTCCGCTTCACAAGTGGAGTCAGCAGTAGTTTCCTGTTTGGAACTCTTCCAACTTACTGCACCACCATTCAACCGGAATATGAATCCAGATGTGGATTTAAAGTCGTCTACATCCGACTGAAAGCTTGAGTCGGTGTATCCTTCTCATTTCAGTTCTCCCTTTCTGCCGTATACAAGAAATAAATCCTTAGTCCTTTTCAAGTACTTAAGGATAGATTTCACGGAAGACCAGTGACTCTCACCAAAGTTTGACTGAAATTGACTTGTAACACTCAAAGCGTAAGCGACATCAGGTCTAGTACATAGCATAGCGTATATTATGCTCCCTACTGCAGATGCTTAGGGTATGCAGGACATCCTACTTCTCTTCTTCAGTGTTAGGACACATTGATTTAGAGAGGATCAACCCATGTCTTATTGGCAGGAATCCCCTCTTAGATTCCTCCATACTGAACCGTTTCAGTACTTTGTCTATGTACTGAACTTGGGGCATACCTATTAATCTCTGTGATCTATCTCTATAGATTTTTATACCAAGAATAAAGGAAGCTTCTCCCAAGTCCTTTATGGAAAACTAAGTAGACAACCAAGTCTTTGTTGTTAGCATCACATCTTTCTCATTCCCAATTAGTAAGATGTCATCTACATACAACACCAAAAATTGCACGACTTGCCCATTGATTTTCTTGTAAACACATGGTTCATACTCGATCTTGATGAAGCCAAACGATTTGACTGTCTCATCAAAATGGATGTTCAAACTTCTAGATGCCTGTTTGAGTCCATATATGGATCTCTGGAGTTTGCAGACTTTCTGTTCGCTCCCACTGGATATGAATGTTAGGAATAGTGCCCTTAAAGTAGATGTTTGCTTTGCTATTTCCTTGTGAAATCACAAACAGTCTTTGAATAATAAACGGAATGATTTTATTCGTAGGCAATCACTTCTTTATGTGCTTATTTATGTCTGTTTGGGTTGACTATGTTTTGCATGTATTGAACTCCCCTAATCCGATGATACCGTTAAGAACTTTGTCATTATGGGAACGACACATGAAACAAGTTCTTAACTCCATAGGCGAGGATTAGAAACTTCTCCAAGTCAATGAGTCCGACAGACAGTGGGAGTGTCGACCTTGACTCTGTTGAGACTTGCTTATATGATTATGTCCTTTTGAAGGATCACTCAGTTTCATGGAGTGATAAGTGCATACGTTCATGCGTTCATAATACATAAGGGTGATTGTTACAAGAACTTCATCACTGAGATGTCCTGCGTGAGAACATTCCTAAATGGGAAAGGAAGTTTCCTGAAACTTCCAGATTAGGAAATATCTCACAGGTCAATGACGTGATTCATTAATCCTTAGACTTGAGATTCTGTAATGTCTCATATGAGCTAACTCTGTAATCTTTGATATAGGCTCAAAAGGGTGTCGCCATATAGACACCTGAACCACAGCCTATGTTGGGATTACACAAGTGGCAAATGGAGAATTAGTAGAATCAGCAAAGGACCTACACTTGTTAAGAACAAGAATAATCTCTTACTGATTGAGTGGTTCGTAGTCCATTGGTCATTAAACCCTTGGCCAAGGTGGATAAAGATCAAGACATCAAGAAAATGGGGTTTTCTAGGATTGAGATCGAAATGGATATGAAACGAACTTAACTTTAAAGATCAAGAATATTTGGGCTATGAGAATATTCTCATGCCTTAGTTCCTGATTGAGAGATGGAGTTGTAGGAGGATCATATTTCACTGATTGTCATTGACTGAAAGGTTCTTCGATTCATTTCGTTATTCGGCTAGGGGTCACACACCCATTGCTAGATTACGATAGTGTGATCTGTGAAGTGATTAATTAATTAGGGAATTAATTAATTGTTGTCACTGCTAATCGAATAATGAACCTAAAGGGTCACACACAAATGCCAGAACACGAGGGTTATGGTAGGATGTTAATATGATTAACAAATGATCAAAATAGTTGATCAAAATGGAGCAAAACACGTGGGCATTGCCACATGTCTTGGCATGCACGAGCTTCATATGTGAATTCTTTTCTAGAATTAATTAATTAAATTGTAATTAATTAATTTTGGTCTTTTAATTAATTTTTAATTAATTGTTAAGACTATTCTCAAATAAGCTTAACCCAATAAATAATTAATTGGGAATTAATTTTTTTATTGAATAATGACTTTTAACTTTAGGAAGGTTGAAAAGTCCAACTTCCTATTGTAGGAGAGAGAAGAATATTCTTGCAAGACTTGGAGAATAAGTTGGGAACTTATTTTCTCCAATTAAATCAATAATTAAATTAGTTAATTAGTGAGCAAGAAAACAAAATCCACTAGGTTTGGGAACCCTAGGGATTTCGAACCATCCTAGTATTTATACTTGGAATGGTACTTCTCTTATTCTTTAGACCAACACTCACGAAGTGTTAAGTTTTTTAGAAAAATTAAAAGAAAAGTTTTCAAAGCAAAAATCATCCTAGCCATTAGCACAAGCTATAGAACTAGCATACTCACTTGCTTGATCGTGTTGTAGGACTGGTGTGGATACGCTTTGGAGGCCTTCTACTTTGGAGTCTAATTCAAAGGACCGTTCGAGGGACTTTCCGTTTGAAGGGTGTTTGTTAGGCGGTAACAACATCACAAGAAAGCTTCAATTAAAGTGAGTTTCTTGTTATTCCCAACGTTACAGTACGAAAATTGCAAGACAACGATTAAACTTTTGGAAAATTTTAAACTTCCACTGCTCAACTCTTCCCTGTTTTCCAACAAGTGGTATCAGAGCCACCTTGCAACGTTCATATTGTCTCTTTACTGCTTTATGAATTTTGATAAAACTTCTTGAATTTGAGTATATGTTGTGTATTCATGGTTTTTGTTTAAAATACGAAGTTGCCTATAAAAACTGTTTCTTGAAAATTTTGCGATAATTATTTCCTGATAAATCTGATTTTAAACTGTTTGAATCTTGTTTGTTGAGAACTATTTTAATTTGAAATGAAAATTAAAATTTGTGAAATTACGAAACGAAATCGGGACGGATTGCATAGCCGTGCGCGTTGGCGCGCGATCAGCGCATGTGGTGGCGAGGGACGCCTCGCCATGTATGCAAGCCGCGCGGGCGGACCGGCCAGGCAAGCTAGGGCCACGCGCGCTGGCGTGCCTAGCACGGTCGCCCGCCTCGTCTCGCCCTCACCCTAGCATTGCCCGCCAGCAGCGAGCGGGCTAGCACGTGAGGCGCGCGCATGCGCAGCTCTGCTGCACGTGGTGCATGTCCTTTTGAAGTATCACTCAGTTTCATGGAGTGATAAGTGCGGGGATGCCCGGGCTGTTTCGGAACCCTGTTTTTGTATTGTGTTTTTGGTTTCGATAAAATCCCGTTTTTCTAAAATCTGATTTTATTTTAAAATTTGATTTTAATTTTAAAACTAATTATTTTTTAAATAACTACAAAATTTGGGATTTTTATGAATTAAAGTCAGTTCTAATTTTTCGAGAAAATAATAAATATCACTTTGAATGATATTTTAGACAAAAATTTAATTTTGAATTAATTGTGGTTTTGTCATGATCCGGTGATTCGATTTTGAATGAATTCTTGAATAATGAATTATATTCAAATTACTTAAGTTAATTGTAACTTAAAGTCAAGGGAATTTTAAATTTAATTGGTAAATTTAAATTCAAGCGGAAGCATGCTAGTTTAGGTGATCATGGGTTAGTCTTTTGTATGGTTTTAAATTCTGCACATTCATGATTTCATTTGGGGTCGGAGCCCCATAGTTGCGCGTTTTCAATTGGGGTTGGAGCCCTAATTATGTGTGTACCGTTATGTGTTTATTATGTAGCTTTCCTTATTATTGTTTTTGGGCCGGGGTATGCCCCGTGTACTTGTCTATGGTCAATATGAAAATTGAACCATATTTCTTTATGTAAAGAGAGTAGAACTTAGGAAGCGAAGTTTTTATTTTCATTTTGAAGACAAGCACCCATGGAATAAGAAGGATCCACAAGAAGCACTTGAAGAACGGTAGCCATAAGAAGACCCCTCAAAATGTTTAGGAGGGTTTCTATTAAATGTAATAGATAGGGCGTTTTTCCATTAAATTTTGTACCCTTATGTGATATGAATTGTCTTATGTGGCATGAATGTTAGAACTAGTGATTATGGAGTGGCACCCATAATTGTATATAAGATAGGATACCCATGATCATCACATAATTAGTTTCATGCTAGGACATGTTATCTGCTAATTGCTTCTGTGATGCACTTTATGTGAAACTGCATTAACTAGACAATTAAAATTTGGATAACATTATATGTTGGTGAGGTCATTCGAAAATCTCATTTAAATACTGAGCAAAATTCGAATAAATAGGTGTTTTATCACGGTAATAAAATTCCTAGCATTCCATCAATAGGATTTAAGACTTAATAAGTGAAACTAATTGCTGTCTCATGAGTCGTGGGGTAATTAGTGTAACTTATTAACTCTTAGTTTGCTGATTAATTATTTTAATTAATTAATAGAGATAAAGATTTTCGCCCATCCGAACTATGACCCTTTTGGCATTTCACCATCCCAACTATTTTTCACCCGAAACCGCCATCTAAACTTTCAATTCCTGACAAACCACCATCCCACAGCGGTTTTGACCCTTTTTTCAGCGGTTTTGACTCTTTTTTCAGCGGTTTTGGATGTTTTAACACATGTAAATATGTCTCTCTTTGTTATTTTTCCATAGATTATGTGTTAAAACATCCAAAATCGCTCAAAAAAGAGTCAAAACCGCTCAAAAAAGGGTCAAAACCGCTGTGGGATGGTGGTTTGTCAGGAATTGAAAGTTTAGATGGCGGTTTCGGGTGAAAAATAGTTGGGATGGTGAAATGCCAAAAGGGTCATAGTTCGGATGGGCGAAAATCTTTATCTCTAATTAATATTTCTTGACCACTTTAGAATGGGCGATGTCTCACGAGTCGTGGGTCGTTCCGGACTAAGTTTGGTTGAGATCTTATGATTGATGGATCCTGTTCAACATTAAAGTAGATATGGATGGCTCACGAGTCATGGTCCATGATTGACAGATTAGTGATGCAAAAATATTACTAGGAATTCCATGGGGATGGAATCGACAATTCATACCCACCTTAAGATTCTTAGACCTTTGGATGTCTCACGAATCGTGGGTCCAAAACTAAGAATGCTTAGGATCCTAGTACCCATTCAGAAAACAAGTTTCTTCTAAAGTCGTTGGGATTTCTAGATTTTCTAAAAACAGTGGGAGAACATATTTCTAAAGACCTTGATAATATGTAATCGTTATTATTCAGCATGCTCATGATTTCTCTGTTATTTTTTCCATTTAGATTGTAGTTCTGCGATTCTCTACAATTGAAATTGCAACCAAAACCCTTTGGTATCCATCCTCGAATCAAACAAGTTGACGGGGCCCAATTATTCTGATTGGCTTCGAAATCTAAAGATCATTTTAGATTCTAAAAAGAGAAGATATGTTCTCTTCGAGGGAGAGCCTGCCGCTGAAGGAGAGGCTCCGACTCGGGCCGAAAGGGACACGATTGCAAAATAGTCTGAAGATAATCTTCAAGCCCGTTGCCTCATGTTGCCCACCATGTCTCCGGACATGCAGAGGCAACACGAGTCAATGACAACGCTTGGGAGATTTATGACCATCTCGAGCAATTGTACCGCCCCAAAGAGCGTGTTCTAAGGTACAACACCTGTAAGGAGCTCTTTCATCTCAAAATGAAAGAAGGTACAAGTGTCCATGAGCACGGTCTCAAGTTTCTTGCTTTGAACGAGAAATTGACCTCCATGGAAATGCCACTGAGTGAAGAACTAGCTGTGGATTTGTTGCTCTCATCGCTTCCACCATCATTCAATCCTTTCGTGCTAAACTTCAACATGAATCATCCTCATGCTACTGTAGCTGAGTTGATTAGTCAGCTTGTGACTGCTGAAGACACGATTAAGAAGGATTGCAAAGTAATGATGGTCACTTCCTCTTCTGGGCCTTCTAAAGGCAAAGGGAAGAAAGTTCCCAAGAAGAAGGGGTCTCTTAAACCTGAAGGAGCGGTTAAAAAGAGAAAGGCCAGGAAGAGAAAGGCCAGGAAGAGAAAGGATCAGACAGAGGACGTTTGCCACCATTGTGGCAAGAAAGGGCATTGGAAAAGGAACTACCAAGAGTACAAGGATACCCTAAATAAAGGTGCGTTTATTGTTGAAGTAAATCTATCTATTGATTCTAATTCTTGGGTACTTGATACCGGCTGTGGAGCTCATATCTGTAATGATGTACAGGTGCTAAATGAGGTGCGACAGCTTGAAGAAGGAGAATGCGTCTTGAAGGTTGGGAATGGATCAAGCGTTCAAGCCCAAGCCATTGGGACGTGTAGATTAGATTTAGGTGTCTTTCCTTTAGTTTTAAACAAAGTCCTTTATGTACCTTCTATTATTCGTAATATCATTTCCATTCCAATACTTGATTGTGAAGGTTATGAGACAGTTTCTAGAAATGGAAACTTTTATCTTAAGAAGAATAAAACTTCCGTTTTACTTGGTACATTATCTAATGGACTTTTTACAACTAAAGACACAAATATTATGAATATACAACAATTAAACAAACGCAAAAGAGATGACAAGATCTCGGCTTCTTTATGGCACACACGTTTAGGGCATATTTCTAAAGATAGGATTGCTAAGTTAACTAATTTAGGATCATTCTATGATAATGAATTTAAAGAGTTAACTCATTGTGAATCATGTCTTAAAGGAAATGTAATGTCCCAATTTCCAGACAGTCAGGTACACTCGACATGTGTGTTTCGAGCGTTAGGATTTTATTCTATTACCATCGGCTATTCAACTTATATGAGTTATATTAATCCTATGAATTCTATTTCAATATGTTTACGTGAAAATATGTGAAATACTTGTCGACTTGAGAATTGATTTATAAATTGGATTCCATTATTACGTGAAATAATTGTCGGACATGAATTAATTGCTTAAGTGTCCTTAATTGATCGTTTATGTAAAGTTAAGGACCAAATTGCATGATTATTTCTTGGACTTAATTGATCAATTTCCAAACCTTTTATCCTTGATTGCATGACTTATTAAACTTGGAGGATTTAATTGCAAAATGTGGTGAAGAGATGAATCACGGTATATGCATCTCTTCCACAACCTTCATTTCATTTCATCCAAAAATCCTCCTCCATATTTGCTTCCTTTTCACCAAACCAAACCTCAAGAAGGGGAGAGAAGATTTTATCAATTTCATCAAGTTTTTCCAAGAAAATTCAAGCTTTGAAGCATCATCTTCATCATGTCTTCATCTTTTCTTCTCCTTCTTTCATTCAAGGTATATATGGCTATATATGTGATTCTTGATAATATTTCTTGAAGCTAGGTTTAGGATTTGAATGATTAACTTGTGTTTTAATTATTAGAAGCATGATTCTGAGCTTTTAACTTGAAACCATGCATGAATTCTTGGAGAATTTGAAGTTATATGATGAATTTGTATATGAACTTGAAAGTGGTAATTCTTGATGATCAAGTTTGATATGAACGTTTATATTAGTTTTATTGTGCCTTAAGCATGTATACATATCCCTTTTCATGAATTCATGCTTTTGGAGATTGAATTATGTAAGTTATGATGATTTGGTTGTTGGTTCGTGCTTTCCCTATTTCTACTGCTCTGTTTTGTATCTTCTGCGTAACGGGAACGACCCTTCCCGTTCCCTTTGTATTTGGGGAACGACCGTTCCCATGTTTTGAAATGTGTGTATGCCGACGAGAACGGGAATGACCGTTCCCACTTTGGCTTATAGCCAGGGCGGCGATTCCCATTTTCGGGAAGCAGCTTCGGGGAGCTGGGAACGGCCCTTCCCATTTTAAACTAAGGGCTGGAACGGCAGTTCCCAGGCCCCTGGAGAGGCAGAATGTTTCTGCATAAGATTAAGAATTTCAATTTCCATTCCAATGCCTTTATTGATCCCAAATTGTGATTATATGATATATTTCATGCCAAAACATGATGGTTACATGCTACATTTATCAATGCACGTCATCCCGTTACTTGATCGTGTCGTGCATCGTATTTGGTACCATTATTGAGTTAGTGTCTCACGAGTACACAATGTCCTGTTTCTTGTCCAGTTCTTCTCCAGGGCGGAGATTAATGATCAATGAGCACGTTCATGCATCCCTGAGTCGTCGTGTCGCCGGTCAGGTGAGGTTTAATTTCTAGTTACCTAGGAGCTATGCAACCCTTAAGTGAGACTTCGGCCAAAAGGTATTTATATCTATAGTTTTCCATGAAATTACTCATGATTTCAAGCAAGCCAAGTTTAATGAAAGCAAGTCATGTTCATTGCAAGCAAGCCATGTTATTGTCATGAATCAAGCATGTTTGGCGAGTAATCATGTTCACTTTGGGCCCGAGAGTTAGTGTATGAGCCAACCGGGAAAGCATAGGGCTGACGGGTAACTCTGCACTTCCCTCATCATGTGGGATCACCCCTGAATCCACCAGGAGGTTTGGTGGAGGAAGGAGTTCCGTGCGTGGGAGTCATGTTCCTGACGTACACCATGTCGTGGATTGTGAAGGCTGGCTACCTTCCCATCATTGGAGGGAGAAGGAGACTGGGGTCGGGTCCGGCACCACGGGCTATCCTCGGGTTACTACATAGATTCATTCATTGATTGTATTGACTGAACACTATCGCACTACACTATAACTAAATTGCATGATCACCTGTTAATTAATAAAGCAAGTATGTATTGTTCACTATTGGTGTAAGGTCGGAGATTCGCCCTCACTCGTCGGGCCATGTATTGCATGAAACTGAATGAAATAAAGTGGTAAATTGGATAGTTGTACTCTCGGGCGAAGATTATTCCATTCTTGAACTTATATGATTTTTCTTTCTAAAACTTTACCCGAGAATACAACTTGCATGTTATTTGCGCTAATATGTATTTATACCCCTCACTCAGTCTTCATAGACTGACGCCTCCACCTTTCAGGTTCGTGAAGGTGCATCCTAGGCGGGAATCGAGTCGAGTCGAGTCATGTACGGGTCATTTATTTATTATTGCATATGATTCATTGTTATTGTTATTTATTATGTATTTTAGAGATGATAATGTATTGATAGTGGAAATAGCATGCCTCCGCTGTTTGTAATTGATATTGAACATATTATGTTTCCGTTTTACTTTGACGCATGATGGACTGATTAATTAATTGGTTTGGGGTTAGTCCCGCCTAGCTAGTTATCATTTATTTTTATTGTCTCCCATTCGCTATAGTTTAGTTCATGTATGAGCCGTCCATCTCATATGTGGATTGAACTATAGTGCGGGGATGTGGCATCTTTGCGTTTCGGGTGCTACAGGCAAGATGGCAAAAACTCCCTTTAATGGTAAAGTGGAACGTGCCACTAAAGTATTGGATTTAATCCATATTGATGTTTGTGGACCACTCAGTGTAAGTACGAGAAACAACCATCAGTATTTCATAACCTTCATAGACGACTTTAGTCGTTTTGGTTATGTGTACTTAATGAAGTATAAATCCGAAGCCTTTGAGAAATTCTTGGAATTTCAAAAGGAGGTTGAGAACCAAACTGGTCACAAGATTAAGACACTTCGATCTGATTGAGGTGGCGAGTATCTAAGTGACAAATTCCTTAGTCATCTCAATGGAATTATCTCGCAGTAGACTCCTCTGGGAACTCCTCAATTAAATGGAGTTTCGAAGAGAAGGAACATAACCTTACTCGATATGGTTCGTTCCATGATGAGCTTCACCGAATTTCCACCTTTATTCTGGGGTTATGCCCTAGAATCAGCAGTTAAGATTCTGAATCTTGTTCCCTCCAAATTTGTACCCAAAACCCCATTTGAGATGTGGTTTGGCAAAATCCCTAATTATTCCTACTTGAGAATTTGGGGTTATCCTACTTACGTGAAGAGGACAGTGGGAGATAAGCTTGAAGCTAGATCAAGATTATACAACTTCGTAGGATATCCTAAAAAGTAAATAGGATATTATTTCTACGCTCCTCTTGAACAAAAGGTCTTTGTGTCAAGAAATGCTACTTTTCTTGAGGACTTGTTCCTTAAAGAAAAGAAAGGCAAGATCGCAGAACTCGAAGAGGTTCGAGACCAAGGTCCCAGTCCAAGTTTGGAGACTAACGTCCCTCAGCCAATCGCAGAGAGTGATACACGCGAAAATCCTCCTCAAATAAGACATTCTGAACGCATTCCTAGACAACCAGAGAGATGGTATGGTTTTCTCCACCAAACATCTCAAATAGATAATGATCCATTAACTTATGAGGAGGCACTGTTAGATTCGGACTCTGAACAGTGGAAAGAAGCAATGAAATCCGAGATGGATTCCATATACTCTAACCAAGTTTGGACCTTGGTTGATCCACCTGATGGGATCAAGCCCATAGGGTGCAAATGGATATATAAGCCCAAGCTGGGAGTAGATGGAAGCGTGGCAGCCTTTAAAGCAAGATTAGTTGCTAAGGGATTCACTCAAAGACTAGGTGTAGACTTTGATGAAACCTTCTCCCTGGTTGCAATGCAAAAGTCCATTTGGATCTTGCTTGCCATTACTGCATATTATGATTATGAGATATGGCAAATGGATGTGAAAACTGCCTTTCTAAATGGAGACATTGACAAAGACATTTACATGGAGAAACCCATGGGTTTCACATTCAGTGGGAGCGAACAAAAGGTTTGTAAGCTCTAAAGATCAATCTACAGATTGAAACAAGCTTCTAGGAATTGGAACATTCGATTTGATGAAGCAGTCAAATCGTTTGGCTTTATTCAAAATCCAAATGAGTCCTGCATGTACAAGAAAGAATTGGAAACCTCGGTTCAATTTCTGATACTTTATGTAGATGACATCCTCCTCATTGGGAATGCGAAGGATGAAATGAAAGTAACAAAGTCTTGGTTATCGAACCAATTTGAGATGATGGATCTTGGTGATGTATCCTACATTCTCGGGATAAAGATCTATCGGGAAAAATCTAGGAGATTGTTAGGATTATCACAGTCGGTTTACATAGACAAAATACTAAAAAGGTTTAGTATGGAAGATTCAAAATGTGGAAAACTTCCAATGGGCCCGGGAACAGTTCTTTCGAAGAACCTGTGTCCTAAGACTGAACTTGAAAAGTCCAGGATGTCCAAAATTCCTTATGCATCAGCTATAGGAGGCATAATGTATGCAATGCTGTGCACTCGACCGGATGTGGCTTATGCACTTAGAGTGACTAGCCGATTCCAATCTGACGCTGGTGAAGGTCACTGGACTACTGTAAAGAACATCCTTCAGTACTTACGAAGAACTAAGGATTTGTTCATGGTTTATGGAGGCCAGCAAGATCTTGTCATTAGAGGATAATGTGATGCAAGCTTTGCATCAGACATGGATGACTTTAAATCCATGACAGGATACATATTCTGCCTGAACGGCGGAGCAGTGAGTTGGAAAAGTTCCAAGCAAGCGACCACTGCAGATTCGACCACTAAGGCCGAATACTCAGCTGCAAATGATGCAGCTAAGGAAGGTGTTTGGGTAAGAAACTTTATCCACGAGCTGGGTGTAGTTCCTAGCATTAAAGACCCCATTACAGTGTTTTATGACAACACCGGGGCGGTTGCTCAAGCAAGAGAACCAAGATCTCACCAAAGGACCAAACACATTTTGAGGAAGTATCAATTAATCCGTGATATCATCAAGAGAGGAGATGTGCAAATTGAAAGGGTCACATCGATAGAGAACATGGCAGATCCACTTACTAAAGCCCTTAGTCAGCAGGCTTTCGAAGGACATCTTCAGAAGATGGGTCTTAGATTAGCACCTGAGTGGCTTTGACGGCCAAGTGGGAGATTGTTAGGAATAGTGCCCTTAAAGCAGATGTTTGCTTTACTATTTCCTTGTGAAATCCCAAACAGTCTTTGAATAATAAACGGAATGATTTTGTTCACAGGCAATCACTTCTTTATGTGCTTATTTATGTCTGTTTGGGTTGACTGTGTTTTGCATGTATTGAACTCCCCTAATCTGATGAGGCCATTAAGAACTTTGTCATTATGGGAACGACACATGAAACAAGTTCTTAACTCCATAGGCGAGGATTAGAAACTTCTCCAAGTCAATGAGTCTGACAGACAGTGGGAGTGTCGACCTTGACTCTGCTGAGACTTGCTTATGTGATTATGTCCTTTTGAAGGATCACTCAGTTTTATGGAGTGATAAGTGCATACATTGATGCGTTCATAATACATAAGGGTGATTGTTACAAGAACTTCATCATTGAGATGTCTCGCGTGAGAACATTCCTAAATGGGAAAGGAAGTTTCCTGAAACTTAGGAAACTTCCTGATTAGGAAATATCTCACAGGTTAATGACGTGATTCATTAATCCTTAGACTTGAGATTCTTTAAAGTCTCATATGAGCTAACTCTGTAATCTTTCATATAGGCTCAAAAGGGTGTCGCCATATAGACACCTGAACTACGGCCTATGTTGGGATTACAGAAGTGGCATATGAAAAATTAGTAGAATCAACAAAGGACCAACACTTGTTAAGAACAAGAATGATCTCTTACTGATTGAGTTTTTCGTATTCCATTAGATATTAAACCCTTGGCCAAGGTGGATAAAGATCAAGATATCTAGAAAATGGGGTTTCCTAGGATTGAGATCGAACTGGATATGAAACGAACTTAACTTTAAAGATCAAGAATATTTGGGCTCTGAGAATATTCCCATACCTTAGTTCTTGATTGAGAGATGGAGTTGTAGGAGGATCATATTTCACTGATTGTCATTGACTGAAAGGTTCTTCGATTCATTTCGTTATTCGGCTAGGGGTCACACACCCATTGCTAGATTATGGTAATGTGATCTGTGAAGTGATTAATTAATTAATTGTTGTTACTGCTAATCGAATAATGAACCTAAAGGGTCGCACACAAATGCCAGAACACGAGGGTTATGGTAGGATGTTAATATGATTAACAAAGGATCAAAATAGTTGATCAAAATAGAGCAAAACACGTGAGCATTGCCACGTGTCACGCAAGCCTGCGTGATTGCCACGTGTCGTGTACACGTGGAATGCACGTGGCTTTGGGCGTGTGTTTGCTTCATATGTGAATTCTTTTCTAGAATTAATTAATTAAATTATAATTAATTAATTTTGGTCTTTTAACTAATTTTGAATTAATTGTTAAGACTAATCTCAAATAAGCTTAACCCAATAAATAATTAATTGGGAATTAATTTTTTTTATTGAATATTGACTTTTAACTTTAGGAAAGTTGAAAAGTCCAACTTCCTATTGTAGGAGAGAGAAGAATATTCTTGCAAGACTTGGAAAACAAATTGGGAACTTATTTTCTCCAATTAAATCAATAATTAAATTAGTTAATTAGTGAGCAAGAAAACAAAGCCCACTAGGTTTGGGAACCCTAGGGATTTCGAACCATCCTAGTATTTATACTAGGGATGGTGCTTCTCTTATTCTTTAGACCAACACTCACAAAGTGTTAAGTTTTTGAGAAAAATTAAAAGAAAAGTTTTCAAAGCAAAAATTATCCTAGCCATTAGCACAAACTATAGAACTAGCATTCTCACTTGCTTGATCGTGTTCTAGGACTGGTGTGGGTACGCTTTGGAGGCCTTGTACTTTGGAGTCTAATTCGAAGGATCGTTCGAGGGACTTTTCTCTTGAAAGGTGTTTGTTAGGCGGTAACAACATCACAAGAAAGCTTCAATTAAAGTGAGTTTCTTGTTATTCCCAACGTTACAGTACGAAAATTGCAAGACAACGATTAAAATTTTGGAAAATTTTAAACTTCCGCTGCTCAACTCTTCCGTGTTTTCCTACAATGAAGCCTTTTGGTTGTTCTATATAAATGTCTTTATCTAAATCTCCATTTAGAAAAGCCGTTTTCACATGCATCTGCCATGTTTCGTAATCATAGTACGCAGCTATGGCTAGAAGTATCCGAATGGATTTAGGCATTTCTACAGGGGAATACGTTTCCTCAAAGTCAACACCTGGCCTTTGAGTGTATCTCTTAGCAACCAACCTAGCCTTGTAGGTCGCCACTTCTCCATCAGCTCCAAGCTTTCGCTTGTAGATCCATTTACATCCTTTGGATTTCTCGCCTTTAGGAAGATCTACCAAGATCTATACCTTGTTGAAGTACATAGAGTCCATTTCAGAATTCATGGCTTGCTGTTATTTCATCGAATCTCTATCCGATATTGCATCATCATATAATCTCGGATCACTATCCGATTGACCTGTTTCAGTTAGTAACTTGAGTCGTTCTGGCGGTCTAATAGTTCTCACAGATCTGCGAGGGCTTGTGTTTACTTCTTGTTGTGGGAAAGAGGGAGGTTCCATTGCTTGATCATTTGTAGGTTCATCTTGAACTTCACTAAGTTCTACTATCTTGCCTAACTTTTCAACTAGAAACTCTTTTTCTAGAAAAGTGGCATTCTTCGAAACAAACACCTTTTGTTCAGAGGGATCATAAAAATAGTAACCCACAGACTCTCTAGGGTATCCTACAAATTTACACAACATAGATCTGGAATCCAGTTTGTCTCCCACTAGTCTCTTGACGTATGTAGGACATCTCCAAACTCTAAGGTATGAATAAGTAGGGGGTTTTGAAAACCACATCTTATATGGTATTTCAGGCACAGATTTGGAAGAAACTAAATTAATTATCTTCATGAACGTTTCAAGGGCATAACCCCAAAATGATATTGGAAGATCCGTGAAACTCATCTTGGATTGGACCATATCCAATAAAATCCGATTTCATCGCTCAGACACCCCATTCAGCTGAGGAGTCCCGGGCGGAGTCCACTGCGAGATAATCCCATTATCTTTCAAATAACCAAGAAAGAGATCGCTTAAATACTCGCCACCTCGATCTGATCGACGAACCTTAATTTTGCGATCTGTTTGGTTCTCAACCTCCGTCTTATACTCTATGAACTTTTCAAAGGCTTCAGACTTATGCTTCATCATGTACACATACCCATATCTACTGAAATCATCAGCAAATGTGATGAAGTAATTACAGTCATTTCGGGTACTAACATTTAGTGTCCACAAACGTCTGTATGGATCAAATCCAAAAGATTTTGGCTTCGCTCTACATGCCCTTTAAAAGGGGACTTAGTCATCTTGCCCTTTAAACAGGAGTCATAAGTGGTTAACTCGTTTAGATCAATCGTACTGAATGATCCTAAGTTACCGATCTTTAGAAGCCTATTCTTGGAGATATGTCTAAGTCTAGCATGCCAAATCTTTGCTGAAGTTTGGTCATTTGACTTTCGTTTGTTTTCTCTTTCGACATTTAGGAGATTTAAATTAGTATTAGCTAAATACAAACCATTTTGTAAAGACCCTAATGCATGTGAAGAACCATTCTTCAAAATGTAAAACATAGTATTAGTAATAGAGAAGGAAAAACCTTCCAAGTCTAGTACAGGAATGGAAATAATGTTTTTAACTAACTCAGGAACAAATAAAACATTGTTCAAGACTAAAATAAAACCATCTCCTAACATTAACCTAACATGTCTTATGGCTTTTGCTGCAACTCTTGCTCCATTGCCCACTCGAAGAACATGTTCTCTTTCATCAACCTCACGGACGTTGCTCATTCCCTGTAACGTATTACAGATGTGAGAAGCGCATCCAGAGTCTAATACCCAATTACTAGAATTGAATGAAAGGTTAATTTAGATGAGATTTATACCTTTTGTAAGAGTAGCTAAGTGCTCCTTACAGTTCCTTTTCTAATGCCCTTTTTTCTTGCAATGGAAGCACTGATCCTCAGCTTGATTGGTCTTTTTCTTAGTGTTTGCTTTCTTAACCCCACCAGTGGGCTTAAGAGTCTTTTTCTTCTTTTGGAAACCCTTCTTTGGCTTTGCAGTCTTAGTTTGGGATGAAGATGAACCTACTAAGAAAACAACCTTATCCTTCTTCATAGTTCGCTTGGCAGTTACGAGCATGTTCATCAGTTCCTCAACTGAGACTTTAGCTCCATTCATATTGCAGTTTATTATGAACTGCTTGAACGAAGGTGGCAGAGAGGTTAAGATCAAATCTACATAAAACTCATTATCCATGATCACCTCGAGACTTGCAAGCTTTTCAATAAGGCCTAAAGCCTTAATGCAGTGTTCATGAACACTTGATCTCTCAGCCATCTTAAGTGAGAATAACTCATTAGACACTGCAAATCGATCAATCCTATTGATCGGCTTGTAAATCTGTTCCAAGTGAAGATGGATCTCAGCCGAGTGGCACATCTCAGTATGCTGCCTCTGCAACTCGAGAGAAATAGTGGCAAGCATTAGACATCTAGCCTGTAGATCATCTTCTTGCCACTGAAGAGCCTTTTCCATCCCATCAGCTGCCATGTCATCAGGTATGACATTGGGAGGAGACTGTGTCAATACATAGGTCCTCTTTTCGGAATCCAAGACAATCTTGAGATTCCAAAGCCAATCAACATAATTCGAGCCAGTCAATTTATTGGCCTCAAGGATAGCACTAGGTGGATTTTTAGACATCACGATTTTAGCAGAAAATCTACATGTAAGCAGAAAACGTAGTATGAGTGACGGATATGAAATAATAACAATTACAGATAATATGGACTTTTATCGAATGTTGTCTCCTACTATTTTAATCAAACTCCTTTGACCCCCTTATCATTTTAGAAAAATCATATTTTTCAAATAGTGGGTATTAAGATCCCCAAGCACTTATCATCGGACCCACGACTCGTGAGACACCCGACTTTAAGTCTCAAGGTAGACAATCTTATCATCAATTGTGTCTCTATACAACTCTTAATATTATTTTGCATTACCTTTCATATAGACCCACGACTCGTGCGACATCTATACTAATCAGTATTTAAATCCGACCCGTCAATCCCTAAGATTTCTCCATCGCCATTATGAATATCCCATGCCTCATGGCCATTACCATAATTTTGATTTTGAAAAATTGCATCTTTTATGCAAAGAATTATTTTAGTTCAATTAATCTCGTCATTTAGTATCCCACGCCTCGTGGCCAATACTTAATGATTTGATTAATTCTAAAACAAATAATTTTATTGACGGTATGCTTGAAAATTTATAAAATCGAATTTTATCCTTCAATTTCCATTTGGATTTAATATTTATTTTGTCTGAGACTATCTAAGACTGTTCGGGGTTTAAGAATTTCAAAAATTCCACCAAGACTCATCAATTGTAATTTTTATCTCATTTTATCTTAATTAATGCAAGAACACATTTATGCATATAAAGATAACATTCATAACAAGATAATAAAAGCCTAGCATGCTCCTATAATGTGGATAATCATGGGCTTCCTATGCATGGTCCATAATAGCCATTTTATGGACCATGGTTCTATTCATGCATCAAACGGAATTAAACACACAAAGAGAGCACCCAAATAGAATCCTATTCTATTACATAAAAATAATTGCGCCCAAACACTTTTGGGGCCTTGATGGACTTCTTGTTCCATTGCTTGCTCCGTCTTGTTTCTCCATCTCCTAATCTAATTAGAGATCTCACCCTAAAACTACTCTCTTTACAAAATAAAAGGGGATTACATTTTAAGGGGAGAAAAAGGAAAAACAATGCTTATAACAAATGAATAAGAGGCTCGCAGACTCTCGTTTAAAACCAATATCAAAATGTATAAATAAAATAAAATAAAACCATACATAGCGTAAATAAAGCCCATGATTGATCCAACCATAAATCCAATGCAAAGCATAAAATAAATTTACCAAGTAAATAGATATTATGCGATTTAAAGTTTTTAAATAATTTCTAAAATTATTCATTGACCAAGGATTATCTTTTAATTCACTAATTAAATTAATCCTTCAATTTTAATTAAATTGAATTCTCTAATTCAACTTAATTCTCATTAGATCTCTATCTAATAAAATCATGGTTCTATTCGAAATTCGAATTTGGGCAAGAAAAATAATTAATTTTCAAGTAAAACAATTTTACAAAATTAATTATATAAAATAATAATAATAATTATAATAATTTTAAAACAAATTTTAAAACTGCTGCATAATATGGTAAACTCAAATTTACCAAATATAACTCGACAAGTTGAGTTAGCCTAACCAGCGGAAGGAGCAAATGTAGTGCTGGGTGTCGCATTATCCCAATTTTATCAAAAACATTTTGTTGATTTAAATTGTGCTGCTGCCTAGCAGTAGCCCCCTATGTCCACTCGCACACACTGTTCATGGGACTGTACAGTGCATCATGCACTGTGCAGTTCCAAATTCTTTTTTTTTTCAATTATATTTTAAAAACAATTTTAAAATATAACATAAATAAAATTATGATTTTACGAATTCAAGAAAAACAAAATTTTTCAGAATTTTCAAAAAAAACTCATAATTTTCATACTAGTTTAAAACAAGAACTTTTCTTCAAATTTTAAAACTCATGCCCAAACGAATATCGAATTAAAACAAGCATGATACGCATCAGCATATTAATCAAATTAATACAAGGAATTAAAAATCGTAAATCAACCAAAGTATGGCTCTGATACCACTGTTGGAATTTGCCGGCCCCAACGCAGCGGAAATTAAAATTTTTGGGGATAATAAACCGGTTTTATCGGAATTCCAAACAAGATCACCTTTGATTCAAGATTTACGATTTAAACAAAAGAAGAATCAAATACCTCTTTCGCTTCCAGTTGATGGTGATGATAAGAAGGTTTTCCTAAACCTATCCGGTGTCCTCCTTTCCGATCTGCTTCCAATAACTCCAATTCCTCTAAGGTAGTCCATGAGCAAATCTGTTTATATGCTTAGCCCTAGGTCAAAAACCCTATATGCTTAGCCCTAGGTCAAAAACCCTATATGGAGAGAAAGCAGAAAAGAAGAAACAACAACGTTTTGATTTCTTCTCACAAATCTGCTTATATGCTTAGCCCTAGGTCAAAAACCCTATGAGCTAGTTAATATGATGAGCTTTAATTAAATTACTACTAATTAAATTAAAAGACCCAATTTACATTTAATTAGTGGACTTAATTTAATTACATCAATTAAATCAAAAGTCCAATGTCTAATTAAATTGATGGACTTAAAAAAATTAATTACACCTAATTAATTTAAATACACTTATTTAAATTAGTGTTAACTCTTTAACATGTATACTCAATAGCTTAACAATTAAGCATAAATTAATTAATACCATTATTAATTAATTACTCTCTCATATTATAAATTAAACTCTTTTAATTTATCGATCAATCTCCATTGATCTTTAGATAATCACGTTGTTCAATTGGAGTCATTGTGTGACTCCTTAGGTTCACCAATGAATAGAAGTAGGCCCATATTCTTAATGTGGTATTTTAGATAACCATTTATCTTATTGATTTAATTGAACCCTTTCAATTAATCACTGTTTAATTAAAACTCATTTTAATTAATCAGTACCTACAGATCATGATCGATGTCTAGTACAAGCCCATGACCACCCATCCAACAGGTGAAGTTTATGCTGTGAACCTTTCAGTCTCATGGATACCGTGAGATAAGATCCTTCTATCGTCCAATCCCCGATTAGGACCTAGGGCATGGGAATAATAGAACCCTATTAGTCCTAATGCTATGAATTAATTCTAATAGCAATTCCATTTGATCTAACACTCTAGGATACCCATTTCCTAATTTAGATCTCACTACCTTGAACAAGAATTTAAGTGGAATGTGCTACAATAGAATTCATGGGTGATTCACTCGTTCTTCTAGACGAGCGATAGATTCTATGTTGGCATCTCATATGCCCCCATACATGATTCGAACAATGCCAACATGCAACCATAATGGGATTCATGGAACCCATGAATCTCTAGGCGCATATCAAACACTGCCCTTGTCACGCACAGAGCATCAATGGAGCCTCAAGTCCAAGGACCATTTAGACACTACCATAACAAAGGAACCAACCTCATCATTAAGGCATAAAAACCTTACCCCATTGAGGTGTTCCCATCGGGATCCTCAGTGTACTTACCCCCTAACAAGCACCCTCATACGCGTGCGAATGTCTCCACATTCAATACTTATGAAACAAAGTAACCTTTCTTAAAGGCACATCAAGTCAACATCCCCGTGCTTATTAGACTCTTCGACTTGGAGTTGGTTTAGGCCATGCCATAGAGACTTGTTCCATAACCTCCATCCCTATGCGAGGTCAAGTCCCATAGCTTATTGTGACCTTGGGGTTTCATCCATACACAAACAATTATAATATGCAATTAATAAACTTGAATGAGATATGATGAGTTGGACACATATAATTAAATGACTATGAAACTTTATATTTATTCAGGGGCGGATCTAGAAATTATCGGGAGTCGGGGCTGCATCTTCCCACTGTAGTTCGTGTTGCTGCAGATTGGGGAATGAAGGCTTAGGGCTGGGGAATTTTCTTCGCACTGTGGTTCGTGTTGATGCCGATTGGGGAATAGGGGAAGAAGACAAGGGTTGGCAAATTTTAAATTTTAAATTATGGGGTGTTGGGCTTTGGGAGAGTATAATTAAAGTGAATTTGGAGTGGGTGGGCCTTGGGAAAGGGTGGGCTGGGAGGAGGATAATATAATTTTGGAATTTGGATTAGGGCTTGGGGTATTTGGGCCTTGGGGGAGGGTGGGCTGGGCTGGGCTGGGAAGAAATATATATTTTTTTTAATATAAGATATGGGCTGGGGTGGGGGTGGAGGGGACCTCAAGCCCCCCCTTGGCCTACACTGGCTCCGCCAATGCATTTATTATTTCATTAATGTCACAAATTGCTGCTAATAAGAGTAGTTTACAAAAAGAAACTTAAACTATTTTGGCTCTTCTAGGGCACTACTCTAACAATTTAAAGTTCGTTTGATTTTTTCTTTACCATCTCTTTTTAGCGTGGAATGTTTCTGTGAGATTTTTTTCTTCTTTATAGATTTGCATATTTTATTTAGTATTTTATACTTAGAAATCAATAATATAACTTAAGGTATATTATATATATATATATATATATATATATATATATATATATATAATAGAAAATTAAAATAATTTATTTATTTTTAATATTAATATAATACTTAATATATATTATAATCGGCTGAAAAGTATTTAGGGATATATTAGTAAATTGATGGAAATTAAAAGTAATTATCAAATTTTCTTTGCGAATATTATTTATATATTTTCAAACATGGGTTATTTATCTATTTTTGAAATAATAAATAAATAAACTATTTTTAGAAGAGTTAAGTGCACCAAACCCCTTGCGTTTATCCAAAATTGCAAGAAAAACCCTCAATTATAAAAATTAGTTCAAAAAATCATATGTTATTTTATTTTTGCACGCCGTCCCCTCGCTCTATCTAGTCAACCATTAAATATTTTAGACCTAAAATACCCTTACTTTATATGCTAAAATAATATTAAATATATATTATAAACTATTATAACTAAATTATTTTTTAAATATAAATACTTTTTTTATCATTAAAATTTTAAAATATGCATATTATATTAATGAATAAAAAATATATAATATTAAAATCATTTTTTGATATAATTTTTTGAAATATACATACTATTCTTATTATTATATTGAAATAGAAATATACATATTAACAATATACATATGAATAAATAAATATTATTACTTAAAATATTATTAATTAACAAAAAAAATATGTTATTTATATATGCATATACAATTAATTATACATATACATACATATATATATATATATATATATATATATATATATATATATATATATATATATTCAGAGGGAATAGCAGCGCCACGCTGCACAGTACCTCGCCAGCGCCGTTGATGGGGTCAAAATACGCTCGTCCCACGTTTGGACACGTGACAACTCAAGATAACGACACCTGTCCTCTTGTGATTAAGGTAAATATACACGAACGTTCAAACCCCTCAAGCGTCAGTATTCTTCAAGGACACGTGCCATCTTTGCTACGTGCACACGTGATCAACATTGCCGCACTCTAACGAGCGCAATTCATACTACATGGCTAAAGCTCCAATCAGTCAAGGAAGCCCTCTTCAAGCGCTACACTCCCTCAGGGAAGCTTCCACTCCCCCTCATCGCATGTGCCTTGGCCTCCATCCCTTAGCGGATCTTTTGGCCCCCAAGGCCCTTGGTTGACACGAGCGTGCTCTCCAGCGCTCGTTACCAACCCCCTAAAACGGCTCTCTGACGCCCCGTACATGCCCGCGCACCTACCACTGTTGCCAACACTCACTTTCACCAGCTTTTGCAGAAGATTCCTCCTAGGTTTCTCTCGCAACGCCACGTGTTAGGGCAACATTCGGCCAGAACCACACTGTGCAAATAACCAAAGGGTCCCTGACCCTCAACTATAAATAAACGAATTCATCTCCTTCACTGTAAGCAACCTCCATTACTGCACTTTTGCAACTTCTTTACTTTCTCTTTCAGATCATCATCTGACTTGAGCGTCGGAGAGCCAAACTGGGAATCACCCTCAGTTCCCCCAGCTTGGCCTTCTGACTTTGCTTTGGTATTTGTCCTAGTAGGTAGAACCCCCCATCTTTTCCGGCGATCATCAACTGGTTTCCTTACCTAAGCAAATTCTAAAGTGATTGGACTTTGTACCCCATATCCAGAGCCATCATTTTTGGCGCCGTCTGTGGGAAACCCGTTCTCAGTTCATCTTTATCTCTCTTTTTGCTAGTCGAGAAACAAACACCCAGCACCTTCATAACCATGGTAACTACAAGGTCCGGAGCTGTAGGAGGAGGAGAGGATCCTCCCCATGATGCCAATATTGCCACCGTCCCATCTGCGGTCACTGGTGTAGCACCACCCATCGAAGGTGTGCCTCCGCTTACAGAATCAACGATTCCGCCGCCAGTACCGCCCGTTCCCAGCTCCGCCGGAGGTACACATCTCCCCTCTCTTCCACAACCCCCCCCCCCCCCAAAATCAGTGGGTTCATTCTCATGCGAATCCAGGAGGGCAACCCTATATGATGCCGCCTCCAGGATATATGCTCACCCCCTCCGTCATGATGCTGGCGATTCAACCAGACCATGCCGGGCAAATCCAGCTCCCGGTGGTGATTCCAAGGGAGATTGAAGGGGTGGTATTGCCCCCTTTGACCCCTCAACAGCTGAGGGCTCTTTACGCCTAGTGTGAGGTTCAGGCAGCCCAGGGTGCATAGGAGAGATTTCATTCCACGTATTTTCCCTCTGGGCAGGCCACTCAAGCTGCCCCTCCTCTGGGTGGATTGCAGACATATCCGCTTAGGGAGCCTCAGGCCGTCCTAAGGGCTCAACCACTGCCCCCGCCCGCCAGAGAGATGCCCAACCAAGGTGAAAACGAGCGTCCCCATGCGGACAGGGGTAGAGAGCCCAAGGAAAGAATCAAGATGATGAGGAGGTTCATTCTCGTGCAGGGAGCCAGGTGAAGAAGGGAAATCCCGACGTCCTCGCAGCTGTGCAAGACCAGCTGGAGGAGTTGCAGGATGTGGTGGGACAGCTCTCAGGAGCGCGATCCCAAGTCCCCCACGCTGGGGACGAGAGTGAAAAAGCCAAAGACGCTCGACGCAATGTCCACCAACAACACGCTCCCCACTATGTGGAACAGGAAGAAAATTTTGGATGTTACAACAACCATCCGCTCGCAAAAGGGTCTCCCATTGTGGAAGAACTCTTGGTAGCCCAAGCTGGCATGGGCAAGGTCCCGACATCCGTCAACCGCTACGACAGGACCACCGACCCCGCAGAGCATATGGACCATTTTTTGCATTTGATGCACTTGTACGAGCACTCTAGCCATTACTGGGTAAAAATGTTTGTTACTTCTCTCGTGGGAATGGCCCAAGAGTGATACAAGCGTCTGCCGCCGGGTTCGATCCACTCCTATGGCGAGCTCACAGATGCCTTCCTGAACCACTTTAATTCCTTAAAGGCTCCCGTCACCGCACCCACTGCCCTGTACAACCTAATTCAAGGCGAGCACGAATCCCTCCGGTTATTCTTCGCTCGTTTCAACAAAGAGGTGCCTGCAATCATAAGCAACACGTGAGTAAGAAATTTGCTGATTCCATCGTGAAGAAACGCCCCACAACTCTCATGGTAATGAGGGAGATAGCCGAGCCCTACTTCGCGCTCGAAGACATGTACGAGTCCAATGCTCCGAGGCATTTCGAACCCTCCAAAAGCGAATGAGGGCGAGAGGAGCCTCCCCACAGGGAGCACCGCAAGTCTCTTCCGCCTCCACGGAGGCTAGAACGTGTCCCTCTTAACAAGCCTATCTCGGAAGTTTACGCCTTGTCCGACAAGAAACTTTTCAAAAGGCCCACAAAAATGAAAGAGACCGAGGCCTTGAGACGCTCAAATAAGTACTGTGCTTTCCGTAAGCAAAGGGGGCATGAGGAGCCTAGAGATGATGGCCATCTGACAAGAAAGAAAAGGGCGCTCGAGCTCCCCCGTCTAGAAATGAGGATCGAGCCATCAGAAAAATTCCTAACTATTGAGCTAGAGCCAGGGAAACAGGATAAAACTAACCAGATTGGGTCCAACCTCTGTGGACCCTTGCAGATCATGATGATAGACTTCCTCAGAGAAAATATTGATGTCTTTGCATGGAAAGCCTCGGATCTTACCGGGATTAACCCGAGCGTCATAGTCCATAGGCTCAATGTGGACCAATCCTTTAAGCCTATTAAACAGAAGAAACGGGATGTGCACGGCTTTCGGAAGAAAGTTATTGAGGAGGAAGTTAAGAAGCTTCTTGAAGCTCAGTATATCGAGCCCATACTGTATCCGGAATGGTTATGTAACGTGGTACTGGTGCCCAAGAGCGCAAATAAGTGGCGCATGTGCAATGACTTTACGGATCTTAACAAGGCTTACCCTAAAGATCCTTACCCATTGCCCCGCATAGACCAACTGGTGGACTCAACTGCGGGCTGCGAACTCATGAGTGTGATGGATGCCTTCCAAGGGTACTATCAAATCTTTATGGCTCCGGAAGACCGCCCCAAAACTTCATTTGTTGTTCACTTGGGTGTATATTGCTTATTGGTCATGCCTTTTGGACTCAAGAACGCTGGGGCCACTTATCAACGCCTCGTCAACAGGATGTTTGAGAAAGAAATTGAAAGATCCATGAAAGTGTATGTCGATGATATGATTGTTAAGAGCGAGCATCAGGGCTCGCACTTAGAGGATCTCAAGCGCACTTTTGCGATTTTACGCCAGTATAGGATGAAATTGAATCCTTCAAAATGTACTTTTGGAGTGCGAGGAGGAAAATTCTTGGGCTACATGGTCAGTCAGAGGGGAATCGAGGCTAATCCGGAGAAAATCAAGGCTATTTTGGACATCCCATCCGCTCGTAATCTCCAGGAAGTACAAGTGCTGGTAGGGAAAATCATTTCTTTAAACAGGTTTATCTCGCGCTCGGCGGACCGAAACCTCAATTTCTTCAAAATTCTACGCAACGTTCAAAATTTTGCTTGGACTGAGGAGTGTGAGAAGGCATTGTAGGACATGAAGGCTTACCTTTCGAGCGCTCCGCTCCTGACCAAACCAGTTGAGGGTGAGAAGCTATTCATGTACCTCTCCATTTCAATCGAGGGAACGAGCGCAGTTCTAATAGCTGTACGGGAACGTAAGCACTTGCCTGTTTATTATTTGAGCAAAACATTACAAGGGGCCGAGAGGAAGTATCTGGAAATTGAGAAATTCGCATTCGTCCTCATTAATGCATCACGACGGTTGAGGCCTTACTTCCAGGCATACTCAATAACTATCCTCACTGATCAGCCTCTGAAGCAAGTGTTGTCCAAACCAGATGTATCAGGAAGATTGATAAAATAGGCCATTGAGTTGAGCCAGTTTGACTTAAGTTTCAAGCCCAGAACTGCTATACAAGCGCAGATTGCAGCGGATTTGCTGGTTGAACGCTTCGGTTTAGAGCCTGCTGTTCTAAAGAATGATGGTCTATGGGTCCTGAACACGGATGATTCCTCAACATCTCAAGGGGGAGGGCAGGGGTAACCCTTAGAGACCCCAACGGAATTGAGTTAGACTTTGCAATCAGGTTGGATTTCCAGGTCACCAATAACGAGGCAGAATATGAAGCCCTCATTCAAGGATTGAAAATTGCTTTTCAAAATGGTGCCTCCAGAAGTACTGCCTATGTGGATTCCCAATTAATTGCGAGCCAGATTGAAGGAACTTATGAGGCTCGAGAAACCACCATGGTGCAGTATTTGAGCAAGGCCAAGGAAATTATCGGGAAGTCCAAAGAATTCCATTTACTCCAGGTCCCATGGGCAGAAAACGAGCGCGTTGACGCTCTATCAAAATTTACCTCAGCCTTGGAGGGTATCAGTGAGCGTTCCGTTACATTTCTTAGAACTGAAGAGCCTCTGATAAGAGAGCAGGGCACCAAGAGAGTGGTGGCCGTGATTGATCCGCACGAGCCGTGCTGGCTTGATGATATTAGATTTCTTAGAGATGGCATTTGTCCCACTGACAAGGTGGAGGCCCGGAAAGTCAGAAGTGAGGCCCCTCGGTTTTCTTTAGAGTCTGAGGGGAGATTATTCAAGAAGTCATTTTAAGAACCCCCGATGAGGTGCCTAAGGCCCTCGCAAGCTAAAGAAACGCTCGAGCTTATTCACAATGGATGCTGTGGAAACCATTCAGGAGGGCGTATCCTAGCTAAGAAAATTCGGAGGAGTGGGTTTTATTGGCCCACGGTTCTCCAAGATGCCATTGAGTACGCCAAGAAATGCCCCAAGTGCCAGTTTCACTCTAACCTCCCTCAACTGCCAGCCGCTCAGATGGTCCCTATAGATGTCTCATGGCCCTTTGACCAGTGGGGGATCGACATTGTGGGCCCCTTGCTCATCGCGGTCGGAGAAAAGAAGTTTGTCATTTTAGCCGTCGACTATTTTACCAAATGGGCTGAGGCTGAGTTCGTTGCAAAGATTACATTCAGGGTCGTGAGGGACTTCATTTGGAAAAACATTATCTGTAGATATGGCACACCAAAGGTGCTCATTTCAGACAATGGGTCCCAGTTCATAGCAGTTGACACACGAGAATGGTGTTCAGAGTTGGGTATTGAGCAGTGTTTTACTTCCGTAGGTCATCCCCAAGCCAATGGATAGGCAGAAGTCACCAACAGGATCATTTTGCAGCATCTGAAAACTATGCTAGAAAGCAAGAAAAGTGAGTGGGCCGAAGAGCTACAAGGAGCCCTATAGGCGTATCGTACAACTCCATGAGCGTCAACCGGAGAAACGCCATTTGCCCTCGTGTATGGATCTGAAGAGATGATACCAGCGAAAATTGTACACGAATCCGCTCGTGTAGCCTATTTCGAGCCCCAGGATAATGAAGTCAACAGGAGCCTGGAGTTGGACCTGCTGGAGGAAAGAAGGGACAGCTGTGGCACGACAATACAACAAGCGTGTAAAAGAAAGAACTTTCCAACTGGGAGATTTGGTCTTGAAGAAAGTAGAAGTATCCAGGCATGTTGGAAAATTGGACCGCAACTGGGAAGGTCCGTTCAAAGTCTTACAAATCAGAGCTAACAACACTTACACCCTGAAGACACTGCAAGGCGAGCGCTTGCCTCGCCCTTGGAACGCATGTAACCTCCGGCGGTTCTATGTTTAAAAGTTCTCTAAAAATGATGATGTAACAATCCCACTAATGGGCTCTATGTACTACTTCAAATCTCAAGTAAGTTACAATACATTCTCCTGAATATTTCTATACTACTACTTTTAAATTACGCAAGTAGATAAAACCCATGTCCCTCGTTTCTACGAGCGTGGTTGGCAATCAATTTCAATACGCACGATGTTATTGCACATGGGTTACGCTTGTCAGCGCTCTACTCCACGTGGGGGGACGCCCTCATAAGGATAGCCTGGTAACGCTCACAACTAACATGATGAATCGAAGAAAAACACAAGGAAAACCCTATTAGGCCTTGGTTGTTTGTCACAACGCCTTGCGCTCGAAAATGGGATCGCTTGCAAGTCCAAAAAATCAATGGGTACAATCGCGCTCGTTCAACGGTAGCGTTATTCGGAATGAATTTGCTCAAACCTTGAACACCAGGGCGTTCTCAAGGGGGTGATCCCCGCGCTCGTTCAAAGGCAGCCGATTTTTACAAAATTCTTGTTAAGTACAAGCTAAAAATTCTCTGAGAAAGAAACTCACACGCTTACTTGAAAGTTTGAATGGATTTATATGTGCGAAAATTTTCACAATTCTTGAACGAGGGCAGCCTCTCAGTAAGACCCTCGTAGTTAATCAAGACTTAGTAAAATTTTCTAAGTGTAAAAGCAAAATTTTCACAAGTCTTGAACGAGGGCAGCCTCTCAGTAAGACCCTCGTAATTGCTCAAGACTTAGTAAAATTTTCTAAGTGTAAAAGCAAAATTTTCACAAGTCTTGAACGAGGGCAGCCTCTCAGTAAGACCCTCGTTAATTACTCAAGACGTTGTAAAATTTTCTAAGTGTGAAAGCAAAATTTGCACAAGTCTTGAACGAGGGCAGCCTCTCAGTAAGACCCTCGTAATTACTCAAGACACAGTAAAATTTTCTAAATGTAAAAGCAAAAATTTTCACAAGTCTTGAAAGAGGGCAATCTTCCCGTAAGACCCTCGTGCTTACTCAAGATTTAGCTAAAACAAGGCATATTTTACCAAACATGTTACACATAATCTTAGCATTATGAGATTTTATTACAACAGGCACAAGGTAAAAATTCCACAATCAAGAAAATAAAGAGAGACATTATTATGGAAAAAGAAAATTTTCATTGATTGGGGCTTTCGCCAAAATTACAAGACAAGGGCACGTGGGCCCCTAACATTCTTACAAAATGAAGACTAAGTTGAAGGAAGGGAATCATCAAGCAGCGGGAGCAACATCTTCATCCAAGACCACAAGGACGTTTTGGGCCACGGGACCATGAACAAGGGTCTCCGACTCTTGTGCTTGAGGGGCTTGTTCATCCTGGTTCTGGGCAGCTAACGGAGGAGCAGGCTCGTTATTTTCTGGCGCCGGGGGGACTATAGGCTGATCACCCCCAGCTGGAGCATCCTGGTTTGCTGGATCTTAAGCGTTGCCAGTTAGAAGATTTGCTGGAACGGCGCTGGCATTGTTGGTCCCCTCACTTTGTTCTGCTTGAGAGGCTTCTTCCGGAGGATGAGCCGCCATGTATTCATCCTGGATGAGCGTGACCAGGAAATTGTACTCCGGCTCGGAGATATTGGACTCAGGATCTTCACGGTCGTCGTCCTCCTCAACGCAGCGCTCGTTGAACATGAGCCCCATGCCCTGCGCCTCACGAGTGGATGGATCTGTTAGGCCCTTGTGGATGCCCTGCTCAATAGCCAAGTTGAAAGCCTTCTGAGCCTCGTCAAGACAGTGCAAAGAGGCTTCAAAGTTGAATGCCTTTGAATGGCAAAACTTGATGAGCGCCTCCTTGACTGATTGCTCAATGCGATGAGGAAGTTGGTCCATGGTATCCGCATACTTCTTCTCCGCTCCAGTGGCCCTCGTCCTCCAAGCGTTACGGTCATCCGTAAGCTTTTAGTGGTTCTCGTTGAGAGTATTGTATTATGTGCGCCAACTCCTTCGAGCGTTCTTAACGTTCGTAAAGTCATCCTGCAGCTTCTTCATCTCAGCCTCCATCTTTTCATACTCTTCCTTAAGAGAAAGGTACTTGGCCTTCTCTATATCTAATTCTTCTTGGATTTGAGCAGGATCGTTCGAGCGCGTCATCTTCTTGTATTTGGCTTTTCTGTCAGCGTAAACCATGGTGCGTATTTGGATGTTTTTAGCCCTCGGAAGCACTTGCTGCACGGGCTCGAAAGGGCAGGAGTGTTAGTAAAAATCTTGAAGAATAACATCTTCAGAAGAAAAATTATTATAAGGAGGAAGAAGACTTACCGAAATTAGGGCATGCACCATATCGCTGGTGACCTTTTCAACAATTTCGAAGTACAAGTGCTTATGGTCCGTTGTAAATTGGACCCTCTCATATAAGCCCTCGCTGATGGTTGGGGCGACTGTTCCATGCCTTAATAATACGGCACCTCCATCTGCGAAACCCTTGTAGCTCTTGTCTCCTCGACGTTCAAAATCCCACAAATGTTCTTCCTCTGAGGAGGAAGTGTCTCCATCGCCGCCCTTTGGGCCCTCAACCACTTGTTTGCCTTTGCTGGATATGGTGAAGGAATCCGGCATCCTTTTCCTCTTTCTAGAGGCTGAGGCGCTTGCTTCTTTGGGATCTCTGATATTGACGCTCGTCTGGGGCCCGGGTGGCGGAATCAGAACAGGAATAATGGCCCCACTTGTTTGAGGAGTGGTCGGGGACCTCGAAATCACCCTTGTATCCGGGTTGGGTGTTTGATTCCTCCCTCTACCTTGATTGGCGCTCGAACTTGTGGCTTGGTGACCACCACGCTCGTTACCGCGACCAGCGCCTCGAGGTGGTAGGTTCTGTTGATTTCCTTGGTTTACTTGACGCTTATTGGCGTTGGCAAATCGGGCCGCATGTCGGATTCCTCCAACCATGATGATGTTTATTCCTGAGGCAAGAAAAAACAACGAGGGTCAGAAACCCTAAAACAAACCTCACAAAATACGAGTTACAAGCGCAAGCAAAAAGTTAGCGCCCTAAAATCTAACCGTCTCTCTCCAAATCCCGAGCGGGAGGGTTGCTGAGATAAAGGGGGTCGTTGGTAAGTCCGCAAAGGAACATGAGTTCCGCATCATCTATCAAATCTTTGGCTTGTATCAGCCGGCCCTCGTCCCTCAGCGCTCAAGCAAAATCCTTAGCCCAGTTATCAGGAAAAGTGGGGCCTAAGCGATTCTTCACAAGGGAACCCTTCCCCTTCGAGATCCACTATCGTGATACCCCAAAATCATCATCCGCTAGGGCTTTGACAAAGATAAACTTCTCCTTCCAATATGGGCCGTAAGTGGAGGAAGGAGAGTTGATCAATTTCATATGAGCCTTTTCTTGGACAAAATAGAAGAAACCTGCCTCGGGCGATGAGCGCGGGGAACTAACAACCTGTAGCAGAGGGCGTTGAAATTCTCCATTGAAGGCTCATATCCAGTGCACTTCATGAGGACCATGAAGCACGTTATCAAAGCGAGGTCGTTGGGCACGATTTGCGAGGGGCAAAGGTTCAAACTATTTAAGATGTTGCCCACTGGGACTGGAATTGGAAATCTCAGGTCCCCCCGAGCCAATCGCGTCCTTGTAAACCGCCATTTCGCCAGGTGGGGGATGGTTGGCACGCTCGTGCTTGGTTGGGATTCTCCATATATAACGCTCGTCCCAGTAGATTGGAGCCATAACAGACTTTATCTCCCCCAGAGTGATTGTGCTGGGAGTCTCATCAGGGGTACGCTCGGTCGCCTGCATACCTGGGCCCTCACCCTCGTTCGGCCCTTTGGCCTTCTTAGCTTTCTTGGGCCTCTGGGGCTTCTTCCCTTTGCCCTTGGCCTGGGCTCTCTCTGAGGGCCCCGTTTCTCCCTCGAATTCAGGGGCCGGGGTAACGGCCACGGTTACAGTATGGCGGTGAGGATGGGTGGCACTCCCCGTCAATGGTAATACCTCTCCTTGCCTCTCAGCCTCAAGTACCATGTTCATCTCTTCGAAAAGGGGCTCAACCCCATCCGAGTTTCTCTCATTCATGGCCATAACGGCCGCATCCAATTCTTCATCCCTAAGGGAACCCGGAGGGGATGAACTCTGGGTAGCCATCTCCTTAACCTCGCGGGTAAATTCTTCTACATGATCTCTGGCCATGGCTATTGTAGAATCTGGAAGGGATATGAGGATTTTGGAAGCGAGGGATGTTCAGAGAGATTTGGGATTTCTAGAGAAGGTGGAACTTGAAAGATTACTAAATCCAAATCTGATTCTAAGATTAGCAAAGTTAGAAGATTTCACCGGAGATTACCTTGAGTTTTCCGAAAAAACTTGAAGGAAAGTTATGAATGCTCTGAAACTTGTTTGCAAAGAGTTTTCCGCAAATTTGTGCTCTGAAGATTTATTCGCGTAAAGGACGATATGGATACAGAATCCCTTATTTACAGGGATAGGAGTTGGTACGTTTCTGACAAATAATTCGAAATTACAATCATTTATTGCCTAATGAAACCGTTCACTTTATCGAACCGTCACGTACTTCCCAAGAATCACGCATCCCATGCGCATCAACATTTAATGCGCAGACGTTACAAGCGGTCAGAAGAAAGGACCGCATTTAATGTATAAACGTTTCAAGCGGTCAGAGAAAAGGACCGCATTTATGGCGCAATCAGAAGGATAAATTGCCAAACACGCTACGCTTTCCCCAAGTGCCACGCTCGAAGATTTACTTTGACAAAATTCTACAGTCCTCATTATTAAGGACTACAGAATTGGGGGGCAAAATGATTGGGTCAAAATACACTCGTCCCACATTTGGACACGTGACAACTCAAGATAACGACACCTGTCCTCTTGTGATTAAGGTAATTATACACGAGCGTTCAAACCCCTTAAGCGTCAGTATTCTTCAAGGACACGTGCCATCTCTGCTACGTGCACACGTGATCAACATTGCCGCTCTCTAACGAGCGCAATTCATACTACATGGCTAAAGCTCCAATCAGTCAAGGAAGCCCTCTTCGAGCGCTACACTCCCTCAGGGAAGCTTCCACTCCCCCTCATCACATGTGCCTTGGCCTCCATCCCTTAGCGGATCTTTTGGCCTCAAGGCCCTTGGTTGACACGAGCCTGCTCTCCAGCCCTTGTTACCAACCCCCTAAAACGACTCTCTGACACCCCGTACATGCCCGCGTACCTACCACTGTTGCCAACACTCACTTTCACCAGCTTTTGCAGAAGATTCCTCCTAGGTTTCTCTCGCAACGCCACATGTTAGGGCAACATTCGGCCAGGACCACATTGTGCAAATGACCAAAGGGTCCCTGACCCTCAACTATAAATAAACGAATTCATCTCCTTCACTGTAAGCAACCTCCATTACTGCACTTTTGCAACTTCTTTACTTTCTCTTTCGGATCATCATCTGACTTGAGCGTCGGAGAGCCAAACTGGGAATCACCCCCAGTTCTCCCAGCTTGACCTTCTGACTTTGCTTTGGTGTTTGTCCTAGCAGGTAGAACCCCCCATATTTTCCGGCGATCATCAACTGGTTTCCTTACCAAAACAAATTCTAAAATGATTGGACTATGTACCCCATATCCAGACCCATCAGCCGTCAACCAAAATGCCGCCGCACCACGCCACTGCCTCCCCTCCGAAGTTTGGCCCGTCTTATCTCCCTAAATCTGTTTTCGCCGTCGCCGCCCAGGTCTACCGCCCCCTAGATCTGGGTTTTCTTTTTGTGTATATGTGTGGATCTGAGTTCAATTTTGGGTGGTTGTTCTTAGTGGCTGCTGTTATGGAGGTTTGGTGTGTAGCTAATGGAGTAGACAAGAAAGGGAGGGCTGGTGGTGGAAAGGCAGCTGCAACGGTGCGTTAGTGGCGACGACGGAGGGGTGATGGTGGTGGTCGATTAGGAAAGGCGAAAGTGATGGTGATGGGGTCGCTGGTGGCGATGGAGATTGTGCCGGCAGCGGTGACGATTATGGTTGTATATATATATATATATATATATGTATATATATAATTTAGTAAATTTAGCAGAGTAAAAAATAATAATAAATATGTTGAAGGGTAAATTAATCTTTTTAAATAAAAAAGTGAAGAAAAATTTAATTTCACAACCCAAACATTGGTCAAAAGGTTTTTTGTGCAAAATTTTAGCAAATATAAGATTTTCTGAATGAGTTTTTATATGATAGGATTTTTTTAACTTTTTTCCCGTAATACAGAGTAGTATGATGTAATTTACTCATTTTTATAACTTTATCTCTTCGATAAATAGAAGAGTTTGCAAACCTGTGTACCTGACTAAAGAAAAAAGAGTTTGCAAACACCTATGGATGGCGGTGGGCCGGGTCTGGATCCGAACGGGTCTAGACTCGGGCCCTGATCCATTTATAGTTGATGGGTTTGGACTTGACCCAGACCCATTGGGTTCATTTTTAGACATGTTACCGATCCATACCCAAATCTAGAAGATTTGTGTTCATACCTGACCCCTAAAATTGACATTTAGACCTTATAAATTTATTTTTTTACCCCAAATTCATCAAATTCGACATCTAGCCCCTCTAAACTTATCCCCCCCCCCCCCCCCAAGTTCGATAAAATCAACATTTAATCCCTCCAAATCCATTTTTTTATACTAAAAAGTAAAAAAAAAAAAAAAAAAAAAACAAAAGTAATGATGGCTGAAAATACAACTTCAATTTCCTATAGTTTTGGATAAGATTTCTCTTGCTCCCATAGTGTTCTTAGCTATATAATATTCATACAAATAGAAGCAAAATATTACATCTAGGAATCCAAGAGAAAAGGTAATTTGAAAAAATAAAAATTAAAGATAATCAAACACCATAATTTATCTAAAGATTTTGAACACTGCTTATGCCACTTAGATTCATCATCAACAGTCTCATCATTCAAAGAACTCTTGTTCTTTCTTTTCCCTTCAAATACATCTCGCCCCACATAATTCGTAGCTTTTTTGATAGGCCACACTAATTGAGCTAAAGAAGAACTATCTCATATGCCACCTTTCATCAATTCTCTTCTCTCTCTTAAATTTCATTAAGCTAGTGAAATCCCACCTCAATGATTAAAAATTTTCGTTTATAGAACAACCCCATTTGCAAGAATGCTCATTTGCTCGAATGAGAAATTCATAGCTAAAAAATGGTCCAAAAACACTTCTTGGAAGAAAAGTCTAAATAAGGGAATGATGTAATTATCTTAGTTAGCGGATTGTGTTAATCCCTGATTTCATGGGATTCTTACCTATTTATCAAAGAGTTGTAATTCTCTTTGTAACACAGAAAAACCACAATGAAAGCAATGAAAACCTTTTCTTCCTCATATGCTTATGTCTTAACATGGTATCAGAACAGCGTTAACCTTCTTGGGACTCAGCTCTAAACATCATCGTCCCTACCTTTCCCTGAACATTACTAGCCGAAACTTACACAACCAAAAAACATATCAGACCCTAACGAAATCAAACCTCCAGAAATCAACCCAGACCTCACGTTGCAGATTGCAAATCTGCTATGAAATAATCCTCAAACTCAAACAAACCAGTCAAATTCCAAAAATCCTTCGATTGGATTTAAATTAAACAGTGACAATTACCAAGTATGGGCCCGGATAATGAAGATGGAATCGGAGGCAAGGGCTGCCATTTATATCTCACATGAATTCCACAAGCTCCGCAACCAACATACCCGATATATGATCAATGGGAACAAACCGATCAGAAAGTATTATACAGAATATATATATATGTTTAGTAAACAACGTCTTATAGTATCCGACGGCAAAAGCACTATGGGAAAGGCTCGCAACCACATAAGGCAGCAGTTCGGATCCGTTAAAACTTTTCAATTTACATCGAAAGGAAAATACACAGAGATAAAGACAGGACAACTTGGAATAGTTTTGGAACAAACTTCAGGCAATCTGGATGGCAATAGACCGAAAGTAACCCAACCCGATGAAGTGCCTTGAGGATATCACAATCTTCACCCAAGAGCAACGATTATACCAATTTCTCACTAGAATCGATGAAAGGTTCGATTCAATCTGGCGAGACCTACTGAAACAAGAGAGCAAGCCCTCAGTGGAATCGGTGTATGCCACCATCTGAAGAGAGGCCGCCCGTCTCTAGACCTTGAAGGCAGCAACCAGCGGTGATGTTGATTCTTCATTATTGGGCGTCGGATCTAGACTGGTAGCAAGGAAGCAGAAGGGTGGACGAAATAAAGGAGGTGGTCCGCCTCGCTCAGATAGTATCAGGTGTTCCAACTGTGCCCGCCGCCCATAATCGCAGGAAGATAAGTCACAACTTGAGTACTCTTATTACGGAAAGAGGAAGCATACAAAGGAGGGGTGTTTTGAAATCATCGGGTATCCCGATTGGTGGGAAGGCAGTCGAAAATCAGGGCCAACGATGACAAACGAAGGAAATCGGCATGCCAACGTCGCCGTTGGTGAGGCCCAGCCCTGGATAGCAGGTGACGAACGGCGAGGGGAAGCCGCCGTGGGTATCAATGGGGACACTGGCATGACGGCGGCGGAAGCAGCAACTCAGCACACAGGAGTCACTACCTCCACCAAGGGAGGTTCTGCCACAGACACGAACGGCGGAGGTAAAGGATTTGGGGGTAATGACCCAAACCCTAATTCTTTTGCAACTTATCCCCAAATTTCTACCATTTTGCAAATGATTCCCCAATTCATGATAATTTGTAAATCAGCCCCTGTACTTCTAGAACCTCACAAAATGAGCCATATAAAATATCACTGTAACCACCCGAAAACCCGCCTGTAGATATTGTCCGCTTTGCTATCCATAAGTCGGCATAGCCTCACGGTTTTGTTCTTCCTGGTGGAATTTAAGCCAAAGGCGCCCACCCAGGAAAAGGCCTCAACAGTGGGAGGTTTCCACCCACTTATAAAGTGGGCTTAGTTCTCCTCCCCAACTGATGTGGGACAAGCTCTTTTAGCTTTACAGTCCATCCCCCCCCCCCATAAGGGCTCAGCGTCCTCGCTGGCACACCTGCCCGGGCCCCGGCTCTGATACCATTTTAGGATGTAGCACCCTAAGCGAGGAGCACCACACCCCCGCACCATAGCCCGACACGTGTGACGAAATGGGAGCTACGCTCACGCACCAAGCCATGGCGAACGGGTGACAAATAAAAACACACCTAAACTAGGCGGCCTAGACCCTGAAACAGATGCGTAACGAATCAAAAGCCAGAAGCGAAAGCACTGGATCAACGTACACACATGCAAGGCCACGGGCCAATAGAAATTAAAGCATACACGCCACATGCAAACTTGGGCTCACAGGCCTTTTTTGGAACATAAGGTAAGGCCCGGCAATGGCAATTTAAATCATACTCATATCAAATTCGAATCATATTACAAACTTATACATATCCTCAGAATGAAAAGGCAAAAGTAATGAAGATGCAGAATGCAAAAACCCAACCCGAACGACTTAAAAGAAGACCGCCGCCTAGCACGAACCAAACCTAGTACCTGTAACTAAGGGGGAAAAGAGAGGGGTCAGTCTACAACTCGACTGAGTGAGGGGGCTAACGCACACCCAACACGTATATACATATAATTCAAAGCACATATTAAACAAAAGACTATGAACCGGGAATAGGGTTTTGCATACCAAATCCATTTCCAAAGAAAAACACACTTATACATATCATATTCAAAAACTTAACAGAGGAAGCACACTTGATTCATAATAGAACGTACTTGATTCATATTCATAAGAAAGCTCCTATCCCGTTTCATAATCATCATAACAGAACATATCTTATACCCGTCGAGTACGGGTTTCCAACCTTACTTTCATATCATAAGATTCATAAGAAATCACAAATAAGTCAAATACATAAGATTCATAAGATTCAAATTCCCGTATTCTAACCTTCTTCGGAAGCATACACGCGGTTACGAGCCCACAACGTGCAACTCAAAATATATGGGGTCGAGCCCACAACGTACATTCTTCGGCCTCAGCCGAAGGCTCAAAGCACCACGCCTCCTCCGTCTCCCTAAGAGTCACGCGTAGATACTTCAAAGGAGCACATGCACAGGGGTGATAATCGACGACCCTAATGGCCGCACCGGGTTTCCCTTACCCATGCCTCCGGGGCCCAGGGATTCATATAGATTCAAATGGATTCATAGGAAGCATTCTTAACTCGCGAAACACGGAAACATATGATTCATACCTTAAGAAACCTACCATAAGAAATATACCTTACCGTGCAACTCGGCATATGCTATACACGTACCTCTCCGTGTCTCCCAAATTAATAAGATGCTAAAAGAGATCCATAGTTCACTTGACACCACACGGTTTGGAGCATAGCCTCGTTGCAAAACCATTTTAAGCTTATAGGTGCCCATACATATAATTTCAGAAGAATTCATATTAAATCGAATTAACAAGATTCATAACATACCATAAGACACATATTTAATATACATATAGTATATATTCGCTTATGGGCTTGAAAACGAGCATATAGGGTCATAGGTCGCATTAACTAAAAGAAAACAAACCTAACCCTCACCTTATAGCAAAAGAGTGGAAGCAGAAGGGCCAAAACGTGCAAACAACCACCTAAACCTCGGGTTCAATGGCTTCCGGAAGAGGCTCTGAAATACAAGAACATGACAGCCGAGACTTAGACTCAATTATGAACCAAACAGACGCTCGACAATGCTCATGTATGAAATGGATGCAATTTAAGTGCATATACGTATCACTTAAAGCATATAAGTTCATAACTCGGAAATCACGTATCAAAGGAAGCCATAAATCTAATACATTGCACATAAAATGTAGTATAACACGTATACAATGCATATCAGTCATAACAATGCAATAGAAACGAGTATAAGAAGCAAAGAAAGAAGAAAAATCACATGCGCATCCAAAGTAGGGGTTAACGGGCGTTAACCCCAAGCGTGCATAAAACTATAACGCCCGTTAACTGGTACAGGTGCAAATCCTGCATAGTTAACGGCTGTTACCACTACCCATGACTACAGGCAGTGACCCCGTTACTGGGTATAGTGGCCCAGACAAAGGAGGTAACGGGCGTTACCTCCGAAAGCAAGAAAATGCCTTAACGGGCGTTAACAGCCCCAGGCCTCCAAAACCTGCAAAATCACCCCTGAAGCAACGAAGCAAAAAAAAAAAAAAAAAAAAAACCAAGGCAATAAGAAGCTATGCAGGAGATCACCTAATACAAGCTAGAAATGAAGCAAACTTGTATATAATACTCAAAACTTGATCACACTTCTCATATTCATGCATAGCTCAAATAATTCATGTAAAATTCCCAACTCTCATGCTCTATCATGTTATAACATCGAAAATGCATCCAAGGAACAAGAATTCATGCTAATCCATCACGAATTCCAAGCAAGAACCACTTAAAATGCACAAAACAAACCAAATTCCATCTTATATGCACAAGCTTCAAGCCAATCATGCAGAATAAGCACATAGGCAAGAATTCCATGCATTTCTCCCAAAATTCCCAAAGAGCATAAATGGTAAATCTTACCCCAAACAACTGCCAACAACAAGAATCACAAATAAGCAAGAAAGGAGCCTCCTAGATCATCATACAAGCCACCAAACTCCAATTAGCCAAAGAATGCACATAAAATTCAAAATCATCCAAGAACCCTAACTATTCATCCAGTTATGCATATACCACAAGCCACAACATCAAAGCATGAAATTCATGGAGAGAAATAAGTACAAGAATAAGAGAATCAAGAATCCTAACTTACCTTAAAAGATTGGTGCAAGAAAGGATGAAAATCTTGAGCTTAAAGGCAAAAAATAGAGGTTCCTTCCATGGAGTCTCTCCTTTCTTCTTGGGGCTGAGGGGGGGCTCGGTTTTGGCATCCAAAATGGGAGGAAAAGAAGGGTCTTGGGTGTAATAAAGTCAAATCAAGGACAAGAGACAAGTGGGCTAGCCTCCAAGTAGGTATCTAGGGGCTTTTTTGGTACGTAGGGCGAGTTTATTTCGTCGGGAGGTCAAAACGAAGTCAAAAAGTGATGAGGATTCTCTCCCATTGAATCCAAATTGTCGATTCGAGTCTAATAGAGATGACGAAGATCAAATCTGAGTTCCCTAGCTCAAGATAAGAATTAATGACTCAAAAGTGGCCAATTTGCAAAAAGGCCCAATAATTCAAATAAAGTGCAATTGAGTCCAAACTAAAATCAATCAAGTCCAAAACAAATTCAAATCATACAATTAAGTCCTAAAATCATATAATTCACATAATTCATAAAGTTGGCATGCTCGGGATTCAAATTCATAAATCGTAAATTTCACAAATTGCATGTATTCACATTATATGTTCAAATAGGGCAAGTTCTTGTCATATAATTCAAGTTCGTCACATAGGAAAATAAAACGAGGGAACATAATTCACATAAGGTCATAAATTCAATAAGGAATCATATAGATTACGGAAAATAAACTCACACGTGACGCGTACCTGTACGTGCGAGCGAGCGGGGTGTCACAATCATAATGGATTTTTGATTGTGGGGCAACGGATACGATGACATTCGGCCCATCCGATATACTTGAACCCACCATACCAACAAAATCCCATATCCAAACTACTAATGGGGGTTTTATGGAGGTCAAACGGGAAGGGTTAATTGTAATTTCTCCCAAATTAAAACTGAGAAATTGCCTTCATGTGCCGTCATTATCATGTAAATTGTTGTCATTAAGTCATGTGCCAAATGAATTGAACAGTGTGGTGCTAATATATCCTCGCTTCTGCTTGATACAAGACATTCAAGAGGTATAGAGCGGAACGGTCTTTACTACGTGGATGAAATGGAAACACCCTCCAAAGTGTTACTATCAAGAGGCAGTAAAGAAACACAGATTTGGCTTTGGCACCGAAGACTTGGAGACCCTTCGATTGGGTATTTACAGTTGTTATTTCCTTCACTTTTCCAGAATAAACAGTATTTGAAGTTGTCTTTTGGAACATGTTCAGTTGCAAAGAGTCATAGAACTTCATTTAAACCTAAAAACACTTGGGTTCAGTATGTTTTTGATTTGGTTCATTTAGATGTTTGGGGACCGGCCCTGGTGACTAATCAAATTCGTTTCCGATACTTTGTGCTATTTATTGATGATTTTTCTCGTATGATCTGGGTTTATTTCCTCCGGCACAAATCGAAAGTGTATGATACCTTTGCGGTATTCTTTGATATGGTACAAACCCAATACAACAAAAAAAACAAGATTCTGATGGGAAAACACGAAAAGAAAAGCAGGAAAAGTTTAAAAAATTTCCCCCAAAGTAAGATCTTGGTTTGCAATTCCTATTCCCAATTTGTAGGGTTTCAAGAAACTTACTTAGATCGACGCTTTCTTGACACGTTTGAGCTGCCCACAAATGTTCTTCAAGCGGCAAGTCCCCAAGCTCCTTCGAATCTTTCAAGACTCCACGAAAGCAGCCCTATAGAGTAATAATCCACACCAACCTCGATCACGATCTAAACAGGAAGGATGGTAGTTCAATATTTAGTGTTCAGGCTCTAGGGTTTGTGTGATATAATTTGGAAAATGAGATTTTTGCTATCACTTTTCAAGAGGTTCGAACACCTTGTATTTATAGCTATGGGGTTCGCACCCATCTTCCTATTTAGAATAGGATTCTTATCTCACTAGCTAATTAATTCCTTGCTTGGAGAGAAATACTCTCTACTTTGACTAAAAGTCTCCTTTTGACCAACTTAACTTGTAAGAAATAATATCCAACTCTTTTAGATATTTTACTTAATTATTTGTTTATTCATAATAAATAACTTGATGCTAATAATTAATTAATTCATAATTAATTATTTATTAGACTTAAAATCTCCAAATTATAACTTTAATAATAATTCATAATCAAATTAAAATCCATTAAATAATTAATCAATATTAATTATTTAATCATCATCACAATGTGACACATGTCACTCAAGACACGTGTCCCATACGTATGCCCTTAACCAATACATGATCGGTTCGATCAACTCCTTTAATCGTTTTAAGCCTTAACCCTCGTGATCGGGCATTTGTGTGTGACCCTCTAGGCTTTTAATTCAATTAGTACTTAGTAGTGACCTCGATTAATTAATTCCTAATTAATCAGTCAACATATCACACTGCCATAGTCTAGCAACAGGTGTGTGACCCCTAGCTGAATAAGAATGTCTCAATTCGAAAGAACCTTTAAGTCATTGACATATGTGAGATAAGGTCTTCCTACATCCCATCTCTCAACCAAGATCTAGGGCAAGGGAATAATTAGAACCCTAATAATCTCGATCTTAATGTTAAGTGCATTTCATATCCATTTGATCTCGATCCAAGAAACCCATTTCTTGATCTCTATCCATTACCTTGTCCAAGGACTCCGATATGGCATATGAATGACTTAAAGATAAGAGATCTTCTTGCTAAAGCAAGTGTAGGTCCTTTATTGATTCTCATATGATTTCGTGTGCCACTTGTGCAGCCCTAGCATAAGCCTTGAATCAATTGTCTTGGAAGAGATCCTTTAGCGCTTATACCTAAGACTACAAAGTTAGCCCATAATGTTAGGAATAGTGCCCTTAAAGCAGATGTTTGCTTTACTATTTCCTTGTAAAATCACAAACAGTCTTTGAATAATAAACGAAATGATTTTGTTCATAGGCAATCATTTCTTTATGTGATTATTTATGTGTAACGCCCCAAATTTTCCATTCATGTGTTATGTGATATTATATTAATCTTCCTAATATTATATGCAACTTATGTTCATGCAATTATATGAAATTATTGTTAATATGAAATTTATATGAATTAAATGATAATGTGACTAATTGTCTCTATATGACTTTACTTGATCATTTCATAAATGTGTGGATTTAATTGCATAAACTATTCTTGGAGCTAAGTGATCATTTATTCCTAACTCAACCTCAATTGCATGCCTTGTAAAGCTTAGGGACTTATATGCAAATGTGGTGAGTCATGCATATATGTGGAAGAATTTTGTAATTATCTAATTCATCTCATTTCTTCCATATGGTTCCAAGAGAAAAAATCTCACACACTCACACATAGTGCAAACCGACATTTACACCACAAGGAGAGAAGAAGATTTCATCTCAAATTCAAGCCATATTTTGAGGAATTGAAGAGCTAGGATCATCAATATCATTATATCATCATTTCATCCATTCCTTCTTTGATTCAAGGTATAGCATGAAGTCTTGTGAAATTCTTGAAAATTTGATCAAGTAGGGGTTTATGGATTTGAGGGTGAATTCTTACATGCTTGAAGCTAAGAGCATGTTAATGATCATAAGGAGTGAAAATTGCATGAAAATATTGAACTTCATGAAGACTGGAAGCATATGTATATTATGGGGTTTTCTTGATAAATTCTAGCACTTTGATGCATGATCCTTGGTTAGTTTGATAGATGGTTGAAGTATAATGTGTATTTGATGATATGAAATAATTGTTATGGTTGGAACTTGGTGTTATAATTGTTTTGGTTGATTTTGGTTCGGATTTGCCCTGTTTTCCCCTGTTTTGTTGCTGCTGCGTATATGGTCGTGCCCGCGACCAAAAATAGGCCAAAACTGGTCGCGCCCGCGACCCCATTTTAGCCAAGTTTCGAGTTTTGAAAAATTGGAGAAAATTCGGCCAAAAATACTTGGTCGCGCCCGCGACCCCTCCAGAAACTGCATTTTGTCCAATTTCAAACCAACGCCATTTTCACCTCGGTTTGAATTAGAAAACGTGCCATATAGCGTTGGAAAGGTCTATGTGTCTACTTTCATATCCAACAAACAAAACTCAAGTCCCATTTCTAGAATTAAAGATATTCCAGTTTTCCCTCAACATGTACATTTTCTAAAATTGTCCGTTTTTGCTAAACTTCACCAAAACCTTTCTTATTGCATTCTTTTCACTTCTTTGGCTCCCGTATGTGACCTATATGAGTTATAAACTTGGTTTAGTGATAATTATATTCCTACTTGACATTCTTTGATTGTTATTGCATGATATATTGATTAGGGCATTGCCGTGCGTCTTAATTGGTTCATTTGAGTCTAGTCTCATGTACACTTGTCCTTGTTAGATAGATCTTCTTCCAGTTGACGAGGAACACGCACCATAGTTATATCCTTGTTTTGATCGTCACAGGTGAGGTTTAATTCTAGATACCTAGAACCCTTACAACCCTATGTGTTGCTTTCGGCCAAAGGTATAGATATATTTATAGATTTCAAATCTTATTGATTTACAACGGATTTCATGGAATAAACGGATTGATTGATTGATTGATTGTTTTGGCGAGTAAAGCATGTTCACTTTGGGCCCCGAGGGTAGTGTATTGAGCCAACCGGGAAAGCAAGGGCTGACGGGTAACTCTTGCACTATCCTCACCATGGGGGATCACCTCTGAATCCACCAGGAGGTTTGGTGGAGGAAGAAATCCCGTGCGTGGGAGTCATGTTCCTGACGTACAACATGTCGTGGATGGTGAAGGCTAGCTACCTTCCCATCATTGGAGGGAGAAGGAGACTGGGGTCGGGTCCGGCACCACGGGCTGTCCTCGGGTTATTGCATGGATTTTATTCATTGATTGTATTGACTGAACACTATCGCACTACTACACCATAAATAATTTGCATGATCACCTGTGATTAATAAAGCAAGCATGTCATGTTCACTATTGGTGTAAGGTTGGAGATTTGCCCTCACTCGCCGGGCCACGGATTGAAATGAATTGTAATTGATTGTATTATTAAATTGGATAGTTGTAATCTCAGGCGAAGATTATTTCTTTTATTAATTTATATTGTTTCAACTGTAAAAGACTTTACCCGAGGTTATAGCTTGCATGATACGTGCGCTAATATTTATTTAAACCCCTCACTCAGTCTGTGGTAGACTGACACCTCACAATTTTCAGGTCGTGCAGATCGAGTGCTAGGCGGGATTGAGTCCATTTTACAGCTTTTGGGAGTCTAGCATTGATCTTTCATTGTAATGCATGTCTTGACTGTTTATGAATTTTGGGAGTATGTATTGGTACCTATATGTATATTTTGTACTAGTATACTTGCAACTTGAATCCTTGGTGATGTGCATATTAAATGAGAACACAGAATAACTAGTGGTATGAATGTATAGTTCTATCCTTCCGCTTTTATTTTGAATTGTTGTATATCCCGCCTAGCTAGTGTCGTGTTTTTTTTATTGTCACCCGTTCGCCATGAGTCCGGTTCATATATGGACAACCCATTTCATGTGTGAGCTAGACTTATGGTGCGGGGGTGTGGCATCTCGGAGTTCCGGGTGCTACATTATGTCTGTTTGGGTTTGACTGTATTTTGCATGTACTGAACTCCCCTAATCCGATGAGGCCGTTAAGAACTTTGTCGTTATGGGAACGACACATGAAACAAGTTCTTAACTCCATAGGCGAGGATTAGAAACTTCTCCAAGTGAATGAGTCCGACAGACAGTGCGAGTGTCGACCTTGACTCTGCTCAGACTTGCTTATGTGATTATGTCCTTTTGAAGGATCACTCAGTTTTATAGAGTGATAAGTGGATACGTTGATGCGTTCATAATACATAAGGGTGATTGTTATAAGAACTTCATCACTGAGATGTCCCGCGTGAGAACATTCCTAAATGGGAAAGGAAGTTTCCAGAAACTTCCAGATTAGGAAATATCTCACAGGTCAATGACGTGATTCATTAATCCTTAGACTTGAGATTTTGTAATGTCTTATATGAGCTAACTCTGTAATCTTTGATATAGGCTCAAAAGGGTGTCGTCATATAGGCACCTGAACCACGGCCTATGTTGGGATTACACAAGTGGCATATGTAGAATTAGTAGAATCAATAAAGGACCTACGCTTGTTAAGAACAAGAATGATCTCTAACCGATTAAGTTATTCGTAGTCCATTAAACATTAAACCCTTGGCCAAGGTGGATAAAAGATCAAGACATCTAGAAAATGGGGTTTTCTAGGATCGAGATCGAAATGGATATGAAACGAACTTGACTTTAAAGATAAAGAATATTTAGGCTCTGAGAATATTCTCATGCCTTAGTTCTTGATTGAGAGATGGAGTTGTAGGAGGATCGTATTTCACTGATTGTCATTGACTAAAAGGTTCTTCGATTCATTTCGTTATTCGGCTAGGGGTCACACACCCATTGCTAAATTACGGTAGTGTGATTTGTAAAGTGATTAATGAATTAGGGATTTAATTAATCACTGTCATTTCTAATCGAATAATGAACCTAAAGGATCACACACAAATACCAGAATACGAGGGTTATGGTAGGATGTTAATATGATTAACGAAGGATCAAAATAGTTGATCGAAACGAGGCACAAAACGTGACTGCTGCAACGTGTCATGTACACGTGGCTGCCACGTGTCCCGCACATACGGCTTTACGTGTGGCCTCGTATGTATGATTTATTTCGTTCGTGAATTCTTTTTTAGAATTAATTAATTAAATTTTAATTAATTAATTTAGTCTTTTAGTTAATTTTGAATTAATTGTTAAGATTATTCTTAAATAAACTTAACCCAATAAATAATTAATTGGGAATTAAATTATTTATTGAATATTGACTTTTATCTTTAGGAAAGTTGAAAAGTCCAACTTCCTATTGTAGGAGAGAGAAGGTTATTCTTGCAAGACTTGGAGAACAAGTTGGGAACTTATTCTTCTAATTAAATTAATAACTAAATTAGTTAATTAGTGAGCAAGAAAATAATCCAGTTAGGTCTTGGAAACCCTAATATGATCGAACCAACCTAGTATATATACTAGGGATGGTGCTTTTCTTATTCTTTAGAGCAACACTCACGAAGTGTTAAGTTTTTGAGAAAATCTAAAAGAAAAGTTTTCAAAGCAAAATTGTCCTAGCCTAACATAAGCCATAGATTTAGCATTCTCACTCGCTTGATTGTGTTTTAGGACTGGTGTGGATACGCTTTGGAGGGCTTCTACTTTTGAGTCTAATTCGAAGGTCATTCGAGGGATTTCGCTTGAAGGGTGTTCGTTAGCTGGTAGGTAAGTTTCTAAACACCCTACGATACGATACGAAAATTTCAAGGCAACTATTAAACTTTTGGAAAATTTTAAACTTTCGCTGCTCAACTCTTTCGTGTTTTCCAACAAGTGGTATCAGAGCTACCTTGCAACGTTCGTATTGTACCTTTATTGTTTTTGGAATTTTGACTGAAAATTCTTGAATTTGGATATTGGCTATGTATTATTCTTTGTTTTTGTTTGAAATACGAAGTTGCCGGATCAAAATTGTTTCTTCGAAATTCGTGAAAAAATGTTTTCGTAAAATCTAGTTTTAAGATATTTTAATTCGAATTGATTTGAACTGATATCAATTCAAAACGAAAAATTGGAATTTATGAAATTACGAACGAAAATCGGAACGGGTAAGCCGCTGGCCAACTTCATCGTAGCCCGCGCGAGCGCAGCGGCTAGGGTCACCAGGGCCGCGCGTGCACCTGGCGCTGATGCTCGCGCAGTTCCGTCCCACCCCGCCGGGAGGCCCTGCTCGTGGCGCGCACTTGCGGGACTCCTATCGTGTAGCTCCGGAAGCCCTTGCGGGCTTTGCGCGAGGGCGCTGCCCACTCGCAGGTGCCTCGCTTGCGCATTCCGAAGCCCCATTTTTCGTGTCGTGTTTTTCCGGTTTCGTAAAATCCCTCAAATCTGATTTAATTTAAAATTTCATTTTAATTTTAAAATTAATTATTTTTGAAATAATTATAAATTTTGGGATTTTTATTAATTAAAGTCAAGTTCTAATTTTTCGAGAAAATTATTAATATCACTTCGAATGATATTTTTGAAAAAAAAAATTAATTTTGAATTAATTGTGGTTTTGTCATGATCCGAAGTTTGATTTTGAATAAATTCTTGAATAATGAACTAATATTCAAATTACTTAAGTTAGTTGTAACTTGAGGTCAAAGGAATTTTAAATTTAATTGGTAAATTTAAATTCAAGCGGAATCATGCTAGTTTAGGTGATCATGGGTTAGTCTTATGTATGTTTTATATTTTGCACATGGATGTTTTCAATTGGGGTCGGAGCCCCATAGTTGCGCGTTTTCAATTGGGGCTGAATCCCTACTTATGTGCGTACTATTATGTGTTTATTATGTGGCTTTCCTTATTATTATTTTTGGGTCGGGGTATGCCCCGGGTATTTATCTATGGCCAATATGAAAATTGAGTCATATTACTTTATGTAAAGAGAGTAGAACTTAGGAAGTGAGGTTTTATTTTCATTTTGGAGACAAGCACCCATGGAATAAGAAGGATCCACAAGAAGTACTTGAAGAACGGTGGCTATAAGAAGACCTTTCAAAATGTTTAGGAGGGTTTCTATTAAATGTAATAGATAGGGCGTTCTTCATTAAATTCTGTACCCCTATGTGACATGAATTGTCCTATGTGGCATGAATATTTGAACAAAGTCCTTTATTTACCTTCTATTATTCGTGATATAATTTCCATTCCAATATTAGACTGTGAAGGATGTGAGGCTTTCTCCCGAAATGGAAACTTTTATCTTAAGAAGAATAAAACTTTCGTTTTGCTTGGTACATTATCTAATGGACTTTACACAACTAAAGACACTAATATTCTGAATATACAACAATTAAACAAACGCAAAAGAGATGACACTATCTCGGCTTCTTCATAGCATGCACATTTAGGGCATATTTCCAAAGATAGGATTGCTAAGTTAACTAATTTAGGATCATTCTATAATAATGAACTTAAAGAGTTAACTCATTGTGAATCATGTCTTAAAGGAAAAATGGTCAAAACTCCCTTTAATGGTAAAGTGAAATGTGCCACTAAAGTATTGGATTTAATCCATACTGATGTTTGTGGACCACTTAGTGTAAGTACGAGAAACAATCATTAGTATTTCATAACCTTCGTAGACGACTTTAGCCGTTGTGGTTATGTGTACTTAATGAAGTATAAATCCAAAGCCTTTGACAAATTCTTAGAATTTCAAAAGGAGGTTGAGAACCAAACCGGTCACAAGATTAAGGCACTTTGATCTAATCGTGGTGGCGAATATCTAAGTGACGAATTCCTTAGTCATCTCAGAGATAATGGAATTATCTCTCAGTGGAATCCTATGGGAACTCCTCAATTAAATGGAGCTTCGGAGAGAAGGAACAGAACCCTACTTGATATGGTTCATTCCATGATGAGCTTCACTGAATTGCCACCTTCATTCTGAGGTTATGCCATAGAATCAGCAGTTAAGATTCTGAGTCTTGTTCCCTCCAAATCTGTACCCAAAACCCCATTTGAAATGTGGTTTGGCAAAATCCCTAATTATTCTTACTTAAGAATTTGGGGTTGTCCTGCTTACGTGAAGAGGATAGTGGGAGATAAGCTTGGAGCTAGATCAAGCTTATATAACTTCGTAGCATATCCTAAAGAGTCAATAGGATATTATTTCTATGATCCTCTTGAACAAAAGGTCTTTGTGCCAAGAATGTTACTTTTCTTGAGGACTCGTTCCTTAAAGAAAAGAAAGGCAAGATCGCAGAACTCGAAGAGACCAAGATCCCACGCTTATTTTGGAGAAAAACGTCCCTCGGCCAATCCAAGAAAGTGATACACACGAAAATCCTCCCCAAATAAGACGTTCTGAACGCATTCCTAGACAACCAGAAAGATAGTATGGTTTTCTCCACCAAACATCTCAAATGGATAATGATCCATTAATTTATGAGGAGGCACTGTTAGATATGGACTCTGAATAGGGTAAAGAAGCAATGAAATCCGAAATGGATTCCATGTACTCTAACCAAGTTTGGACCTTGGTTGATCCACCTGATGGGATCAGACCCATAGGGTGTAAACTGGAGTAGATGGAAGCGTGGCAGCCTTTAAAGCAAGATTGGTTGCTAAAGGTTTCACTCAAAGACCAGGTGTAGACTTTGATGAAACCTTCTCCCCGGTTGCAATGCAATAGTCCATTAGGATATTGTTTGCCATTGTAGCGTATTATGACTACGAAATATGGCAAATGGATATGAAAACTGCCTTTCTTAATGGAGACATTAACAAAGGCATTTACATGGAGCAACCCATGGGTTTTACATTCAGTGGGAGCGAACAAAAGGTTTGTAAGCTCCAAAGATCAATCTACAGATTGAAACAAGCTTCTAGGGATTGGAACATTCGATTTGATGAAGCAGTCAAATTGTTTGGCTTTATTCAAAATCCAAATGAGTCCTGTGTGTAGAAGAAAGAATTGGAAACCTCGGTTAAATTTTTGATACTTTATGTAGATGACATCCTCCTCATTGGGAATGCAAAGGATGACATGAAAGTAACAAAGTCTTGATTATCGAACCAATTTGAGATGAACGATCGTGGTGATGCATTATACATTCTCGGGATAAAAATCTATCGGGGTAGATCTAGGAGATTGTTAGGATTATCACAGTTGGTTTACATAGAAAAAATACTAAAGAGGTTTAGTATGGAAGAATCCAAACGTGGAAAACTTCCAATGGGCCCGGGAACAGTTCTTTCGAAGAAGCTGTGTTCCAAGACTGAACTTGAAAAGTCCAGGATGTCCAGAATTCCTTATGCATCAGCTGTAGGAAGCATAATGTATGCGATGCTATGTACTCAACCGGATGTGGCTTATGCACTTAGCGTGACTAGCCAATTCCAATCTGACCCTGGTGAAAGTCACGAGACTGCTGTAAAGAACATCCTTAAGTACCTAAGAAGAACTAAGGATTTGTTCTTGGTTTACGGATGCCAACAAGATCTTGTCATTAGAGGAAACTGTGATGCAAGCTTTGCATCAGACATGGATGATTTTAAATCCATGTCAGGATACATATTCTGCCTAAACAGCGAAGCAGTGAGTTGGAAAATTTCCAAGCAAGCAACCACTGCAGATTCGACCACTGAGGCCAAATACTTAGCTGCAAATGACGCAGCTAAGGAAGGTGTTTGGGTAAGAAACTTCATCCAAGAGTTGGGTGTAGTTCCTAGTATTAAAGACCCCGTTACAGTGTTTTTTGACCACACCGGGGCGGTTGCTCAAGCAAGAGAACCAAGATCCCACCAAAGGACCAAGCACATTTTGAGGAAGTATCACTTAATCCGTGATATCGTCAAGAGAGGAGATGTGCAAATTAAAAGGGTCCCATCAGCAGAGAACATGATAGATCCACTTACTAAAGCCCTTAGTTAACAGGCTTTCGAAGGACATCTTCAGAAGATGGGACTTAGATTAACACCTGAGTGGCTTTAAAGGGCAAGTGGGAGATTGTTAGGAATAGTGCCCTTAAATTAGATGTTTGCTTTACTATTTCCTTGTAAAATCACAAACAGTCTTTGAATAATAAACAAAATGATTTTGTTCATAGGCAATCACTTCTTTATGTGCTTATATATGTCTGTTTGAGTTTGACTGTATTTTGCATGTACTGAACTCCCTTAATCCGATGAGGCTATTAAGAACTTTGTCGCTATGGGAACGGCACATGAAACAAGTTCTTAACTACATAGGCGAGGACTAGAAACTTCTCCAAGTCAATGAGTCCGACAAACAGTGGGAGTGTCCACCTTGACTCTACTGAGACTTGCTTATGTGATTATGTCCTTTTGAAGGATCACTCAGTTTCATAGAGTGATAAGTGCATGCGTTGATGCGTTCATAATACATAAGGGTAATTGTTACAATAACTTCATCACTGAGATGTCCCGCGTGAGAACATTCCTAAATGGGAAAGGAAGTTTCCAGAAACTTCCAGATTAGGAAATATCTCACAGGTCAATAATGTGATTCATTAATCCTTAGACTTGAGATTCTGTAATGTCTCATATGAGCTAACTCTATAATCTTTGATATAGGCTCAAAAGGGTGTCACCATATAGACAACTGAACCACCGCCTATGTTGGGATTACACAAGTGGCATATGTAGAATTAGTAGAATCAATAAAGGACCTACACTTGTTAAGAACAAGAATGATCTCTAACTGATTAAGTTATCCGCAGTCCATTAAACATTAAACCCTTGGCCAAGGTGGATAAAAGATCAAGACATCTAGAAAATGGGGTTTTCTAGGATTGAAATCGAAATGGATATGAAACGAACTTAATTTTAAAGATTAAGAATATTTAGGCTCTGAGAATATTCCCATCCTTAGCTCTTGATTGAGAGATGGAGTTGTAGGAGGATCATATTTCACTGATTGTCATTGACTGAAAGGTTATTCGATTCATTTCGTTATTCGGCTAGGGGCCACACACCCATTGCTAGATTACGGTAGTGTGATCTGTGAAGTGATTAATGAATTAGGGAATTAATTAATCACTGTCATTGCTAATCGAATAATGAACCTAAAGGGTCACACACAAATGCTAGAATACGAGGGTCATGGTAGGATGTTAATATGATTAACGAAGGATCAAAATAGTTGATCGAAACGAGGCACAAAACATGACTGCTGCCACGTGTCATGTACGTATGGCTGTCACGTGTCACGCGGCCAACTTGGCTACCACATGTCACGCACACATAGCTTCACGCGTGGCCTCGTGTGTATGATTTATTTCGTACGCGAATTCTTTTCTAAAATTAATTAATTAAATTATAATTAATTAAATTAGTCTTTTAGTTAATTTTGAATTAATTGTTAAGACGATTCTCAAATAAACTTAACCCAATAAATAATTAATTGGGAATTTAATTATTTATTGAATATTGACTTTTAACTTTAGGAAAGTTGAAAAGTCCAACTTCCTATTGTAGGATAGAGAAGGTTATTCTTGCTAGACTTGGAGTACAAGTTGGGAACCTATTCTTCCAATTAAATTAATATTAAAATTAGTTAATTAGTGAGCAAGAAAACAATCCACGATTGAACCAACCTAGTATATATACTAGGGATGGTGCTTCTCTCATTCTTTAGACCAACACTCACGAAGTGTTAAGTTTTTTAGAAAATCCAAAAGAAAAGTATTCAAAGCAAAATTATCCTAGCCTAACACAAGCCACAGAACTAGCATTCTCACTCGCTTGATCGTGTTCTGGGACTGGTGTGGATACGCTTTGGAGGGCTTCTACTTTGGAGTCTAATTCGAAGGCCATTCGAGGGATTTCACTTGAAGGGTGTTTGTTAGGCGGTAACGGCATCATTAGAAAGCTTCTATCATTATAAGTTTCTAAACACCCTACGATACGATACGAAAATTTCAAAACAACGATTAAACTTTTGGAAAATTTTAAACTTCCGCTGCTCAACTCTTTCGTGTTTTCCAACACACAAAGCATCAGTGAAATCTCAAGTCTAAGGACTATTGAATCACATCAATGACTCGTCAGATATTTTCTAATCTGGAAATTTCTATTTCTAGAAATAGAAACTTCCTTTCCCATTTAGGAATCTTTTCACAGGGGACACCTCAGTGTACCTACTTAGAATAAGTGAGCACCCACATGTATCACGCACGTATCAATAATACACTTTCAACCCCATGAAACAAGGTGGTCCTTCTTAAGGGCGTGATCACACGAGCAAGTCTCGCAAGAGTCATATCGACCCTCCCACTTTCTTTTGGACTCATCGGCTTGGAGTGATTTTTAATCATGACTTTAGTGATTTAGGGCTCATTTCATGAACCACTTCACCTAAATGGTTGAGTCCTATTAAGTCATATTGATTATGGGAGTTCTTATACATGTGCAGTCAAAATAATCATACAATCAAACAAGAGCATATAAAGAAGTGTTGGCTTAGTTCATTTTTATTCAAAGATTATCTGTGATTTACAAAAGGAAAAGTACTAAGCGGACTATTACATCGGCTTTCAGGGTACTATTCCTAATAGATCCCCCGGTCAGACAATAGATGTGTAGCACCCGGAACGCTAGGCGCCACATCCCCGGCACTATAGTCTCAATCCACATATGAAATGGGTAATCCATACATGAACCGACACTATAGCGAACCGGAGACAATAAAAAAACGACAACAACACTAGGCGGGACTAACCCCAAACCAAACAATCAATTCAGAGTAATAAAAGCGGAAGCAATATTTCATTCAATACTTATAGGTACCATATTTACATATCTACTATTAGGTGCCAACATTATATATATCAATACAATATCATCTCCTAAATAGGTAATAAGGCAAGCTACAAAAATATATAAGTACTAATACATGAACAAAATGTAAGATGAAGTGTGCTAGACCCGAATTAAAGACACACTAGACTCTAATTCCCGCCTAGCACGCACCTGCAAAAGCTGAAAAGTTGAGGTGTCAGTCCAACACGAACTGAGCGAGGGGTTATAAATAGATATATGCGCACATACATGCAAGTTATAATCTCGGGTAATAAATTTGGAAAATAACGATACAGTTTAGTAAAATACGAGATTCTATCGCCCGAGGTTACAACTAATTCAATTCATTAATTTGTTCAATTCAATACAATCAATTGTGGCCCGGCGAGTGGGGCAATTCTCCAACCTTACTCCGACTGTGTACAATCAATCAATCAATTATTAGGTGATTAAGTGATCAAGCAATTTATTACAATGCACAATTAGCAGTTTCAATAACACCTTCTTCCCCCGGGTGATGGTGGGATTGCAAGGCCCCACCATCCAATCAATCTGGGCAGAGGGTACATGAATCCCTAAGCCCGGAACTCCTTCCTCCCCTAATCTCCTAGGGGGTTCAGGGGTCATCCCAATTTGGTGAGAGTAGCTCTCGAGTTACCCGTCAGCCCATGCTTTCCCGGTTGGCTCGAGTCACTACCCTCGGGCCCACAGTGCAATACAATCCTCGCCAAAACAATCAATCAATCAATTCCTTCAATAGTTCGGTAAATCATTTAAAAACCAATCTCATTTGAAAACTATAGATATATAGATAAGTTTTGGCTTAAAACTTCACATAGGGTTGTACGGGTCCTATGTATCTAGAATTAAACCTCACCTGACGACCCAAAAACAAACAAGGAAACAGCTCACGGGGCCTGCTCCTCGACACCAGGAAGCTGGTCTGTGCAAGAAAGACAATTGTCCGTGAGACAAGACTCAAAATGCACCAAATAGGACGAACAGCGAAAATGCAACGAGATGACGAGTATGATGGAATGTACCATGAAAATATCTTGTTTTGACATGTATTCAATCATATAATAACACGTATCGATCAATTAAGGCATTAAAAATGGGTTTGAAAAATGCAATTTTATGCAGAGAATTTGAACACTTTCTGGAGCCTGGGAACGGCCGTTCCAGTTTTGAACTGGGGCTGGGAAGGGCCGTTCCCAGCTCCCTGAACCAAATCCCGCGCTTCTGTAAAGGTTTGGAAATTTTGGGGCTGGGAACGGCCGTTTCGGCCACATGCCAAAACTGGGAAGGGCCATTCCCAGTCTCGCGGGACAGCTGGCAAGGGATGGGAACGGCCGTTCCCAGAATGAACTGGGACGGGAAGGGCCGTTCCCAAAAAACGAAAGCAGCAGAAGATGCAGAATAGAAGCAGAGCAGCAACGAAACAACAACAACAACAAGCAAAATGATCCATAAACAAGCTCTAATGCACATATCTCATGCAATAAACCTACTAGCGTACATATAGATCAATAACAACTCATAAAACACTCATTTCCAAGTTTGATCATCAAGAATCTATCAAATGAAACCCATATCATCAATCATGCTCCAAGTCCATAATCAACAAGTTAAATGCATATAACTTAAGCTCAAAGTTCATAAACAAATAAGCAACAACAATTACACAAATAAACCAAGTCATTGCAAAGCCCTATCTAACACATAATCTCAAGAATTCATCAATTCTCCAAAAATACCTCAAATGAAAGAAATGAAGGATGGGATGAAGATATGATGTTGATGATGCTTCAATGATCCCAAAACCCACAAAATGATGCTTGAATGATGAAATTCCTTCTCCACTTGATGAGGGTTTGACTCGGTTGAACAAGAAAGAAAGAGCAAGTGTATATGATGTTTGTATGAAAGAAGGAAAGGAATGGTACGTAATATGCTTCTATGAAGGGGAAAGAAATGGCCAAATTGCTATTAAGTCCTTCCATTATTTAAGTCATGCAATTAGGTTCAATTCCATAACAATTGATCAATTAGGTCCAATGCAATTAAGTCCCCAAAATCATGAAAATGAGCAAGTAAGTCCATAAAATAAATTAACTCAAGTTTGGGAAATTCATTCATGTTACAATCAAGTTCAATTTATGCAATAGTTATAATATGATATGAATTTCAATAAAAATACTTAGAATATAATTTTATAAAAATTATGTCATGACAAGGAAAATGAAGCAAATGATCAAATAATAATTAAATTACAACTCTCAAACCCACACGTGTCGTTCATACCTGAATTACCGAAAGCTGGGGCGTTACAATCCTCCCTCCTTAAAAGAATCTAGTCCCCAGATTCACTGATCGGAAGGGAACAACTCTGGATGGAACCATCTCATTTTGTCTTCGGTCTCCCACGTGGCTTCTTCGGTCTTGTCACTTCTCCAAAGAACCTTAACCATGGGAATCTTCCGGTTTCTTAATTCCTGAAACTTGTTATCCAATATCTTAACCGGTTTCTGAACAAAGGTTAGATTCAGTTCCAATTCCACTTCTTCAACGGGAATGATCTCGGTTTCATCGGTGCAGTATTTCCTCAGTTGAGATACGTAAAATACATTATGAATCCCCGTGAGCCTCGGTGGTAGGTCCAACCTGTAAGCAACTTCTCCAATTCTCTCCAAAATCTCATAAGGACCTAAGTAACGAGACTTAAGCTTACCTCCTTTTCCTATCCGAGCAAATCCTTTACGTGGAGACGCCTTCAAGAATACCCGGTCTCCAACTTCAAACTCGAGATCCCTTCTACGACGATTGGCGTAGCTCTTCTGTCTGTCCTGAGTCGATTTCATCTGTTGTTTAATTAACTGGACTTTCTCAACCATCGCTTCAACAGCTTTAGAAGGTTTTTCCAATTTCTCACCTTTCTTAACACCTTCCTGCTTAGTCCATTTCCACTCTTCCAGGTCAAAGAACAACGGAGAACGACACTTCCGACCATAAAGTAGCTCATACGGTGCCATTCCAATCGAAGCCTGAAAACTGTTGTTGTAAGCAAACTCAATCAAAGGTAGCTGATCATGCCAAGAAGACTGAAAATCCAAAGAACAAGCTCGAAGCAAATCCTCGAGATATCTTATTAATCTCTCGGACTGACCATCCGTCTGAGGATGAAATGCTGTACTGAACTGAAGCTTCGTACCCAAAACCTCTTGTAATTCACGCCACAACTTAGAAGTAAACCGAGGATCTCTGTCTGAAACTATACTAACCGGAATCCCATAAAGTCTAACAATCTCCCGGTTATAAAGCTCGGCTAGCTTGCGAATCTTATACGACATCCGAACCGGCAGAAAATGTGCAGACTTCGTCAAACGATCCACAATCACCCAAATTCCATCGAATCCACCTTTCACCTTAGGTAATCCGGACACGAAATCCATCGTCACCTGTTCCCACTTCCACTCAGGAATAGGTAACGGCTGAAGAAGACCTCCCGGTTTCTGATGCTCGGCTTTCACTTTCTGACAAGTGAGACAATGCTTCACATACTCGGCCACGTCCTTCTTCAATCCACGCCACCAATAATATTGCCTTAAGTCATTATACATCTTGTTTCCTCCGAGGTGGATAGAATAAGTCGATCTGTGAGCTTCCTCGAGCAATACCCGTTTCAACTCTTCGAGTACAACCACTCGGTTCTTGAAACGAAGAAGACCGGTTTCATCGAACCCGAATGGACACTCCGGATCAGCTCTTGCCTTAGCTACCAATTTCTGAACTTCCACATCCGTACTCTGAGCCTCAAACAACCTGTGCTTCAAATCTGGCTGAATCGAAATATTAGAAACTCGAGCCCTTAAAACAATTGGCTCGATTCCACTACTTTCACCACTTCCAAGCTCGACACACTAGCCTTCCTAGTAAGTGCATCGGCAACCACATTGGCTTTGCTGGGATGGTACTTAATCGTGCAATCATAATCTTCCAACCTTTCCATCCAACACCGATGCCTCATATTCGAATCCTTCTGAGTGAATAAATACTGGAGGCTTTTGTGGTCGGTGAAAATCTTGAAAGACACCCCGTACAAATAATGTCTCCACTTTCCAAGTGCAAAGACTACGACAGCAAGCTCAAGATCATGTGTCGGATAATTCTTTTCATGCTCTTTCAACTTCCGGGATGCATAAGCAATTACCTTACCCTTCTGAGTCAGCACACATCCCAAGCCTTCCTTAGAAGCATCCGTATAAACAGCATATCCTTCAGAACCTTCCGGAAGGGCTAACATTGGCGCATAAACTAACTTTTCTTTCAAGAAAGTGAAACTCCTCTCACGATCTTCATCCCAATCGAATTTCACATTCTTCTTCGTCAACCGTGTTAAAGGAGCTGCTAACTTGGAGAAATCCTTAACAAACCTCCGGTAATAACCTGCTAATCCCAAGAAACTCCTGATCTCCGAAGCATTCTTAGGTTTCTCCCACTTCAAAACCGACTCAATCTTTGAAGGATCGACCTCCAAACCATTGCCCGAAATCACGTGACCCAAGAATGACCCCTTGTCAATCCAAAACTCACACTTACTGAATTTGGCAAATAACTGATGCTCCTTCAAAGTCCTCAATACCAACTGAAGATGCCTCGCATGCTCCTCGGCGGACTTAGAGAAAACCAGAATATCATCAATGAAGATGACCACGAACTTATCCAGAAAAGGCCTGAAGATCCTGTGCATCATATCCATAAAAGCTGCTGGGGCATTAGTCAAACCAAACGGCATCACTACGAACTCATAATGCCCATACCGAGTATTAAATCCTGTCTTAGAAATATTCTCTGCTCGGCTTCGCAGCTGATAGTACCCTTGTCTCAAATCCAATTTCGAGTAGACTTTAGATCCTTGAAGTATATCAAACAACTCCTCGATATGTGGAAGAGGATACTTGTTCTTGATCGTCATCCGGTTCAACTCCCTATAGTCTATACACATCCTCAAAGTCTCGTCCTTCCTCTTTACGAAAAAAACTGGTGCACCCCAGGGAGAAGAACTCGGTCTAATGTACCCAATCTCCAACAACGCATCAAGTTGATTCTTCAACTCTTTCAACTCGGTCGGAGCCATACGATACGGAGTCTTGGAGTACGGCTCTGCATTAGGATACAGATCGATCACAAACTCAATTTCCCGTTCTGGAGGTAACGAATCCAATTCCTCAGGAAAGACCTCGGGAAACTCCTTCACTACTTCCATTTCTTCCAGCTTACTTTGATCCTTGGGTTTGTTGAGAATATAAGCAATGAAACCCGTGGCTCCCTCTCGAACCAACCTATGAGCTTCCGAGAAAGAAAGTAGAGGTACAGTCTTGGAACTCCAACCTACTACCAAATCTGATCCGAACTGACCCGAGCAAGGTTTTATTTAAAGTTAGTTCCCAAAAAGGGCAAAAGAATGACTAAGCAATGCTTAGACTTTACAACTATTCATATTAAATTCATTAAGTTCATAAATCATACTTAATCAATAAGGCTCGGTGAGTGAGCGTGCACAATCTCCAACCAAACTCCGACCGTGTACGACAAATATCATTAATACATTAAATAGGTGATCATGCAATATATCATAATACACACAGATCACATATCATGTCCTGAACATATTTGTTTGGGCAATCCGTTTCCCAGCCTTCCCGCACAGTGCCTATCAATCATAATCAATCAATCAATCATTCAATCATTTTCAATCATAAATAAGTTCCAACCTTCTTCCTCCGGGTTGGTGGTGGGTTTGCAAGGCCCGACCACCCAATCATTGACCAAAAGGGGTTACATGACTCCCCAGATGGCACTCAGCTCCCTTTCCCCGCCAATCTCCTGACGAGGTCCGGTACCGCCGTTCAATAGTGGGACTAGTGTGAGGGTTTACCGTCAGCCCTTGCCTCCTCGGGTCCCCACTCACACCAAGCCCCTGGGCCCCAATCAGTGCAATCAATCAATCAATCATTCTTTCTTTCTCGCCAAAACATTTGATTCATAAGAATCATACCATATCCATCATTATCCATTTGTAAAGGGGATTACTCGATCAATATTTACTCGATCAATCAATATTTACTCGATCAATATTTACTCGATAACTTTACTTTAAAAGTAACATATATATAATCATAAGGTTTTGGCCAAAGCTTTTCACATAAGGGTTGTAGGGTTTGATATGTAACTAGAACGAAAACACCCTCACCTGGAATACCACTAGACAAGAAACAAGAGCAATACGGGTGCCTATTCAATTTGGAAGTCTCCGCCCTGGAAACAAACTGTACAAGAGAAGGAACAATGTGTACTGGTGAGAATTGACTCAATATGAAACCACATAGACGCACGGCATGTTATGCACATGATATGAGATGCATAAGAAGTATGAATCGTGTGATGGGGTCATATAATCAAGTAATCCATTCAAAATATTCAATACATTGTGGTTTCATATTCATGTGTTTCATATCTTTCATATTTTGTATCAAATCGAGCCACAAGCTTCATACATTAATCATAACTCATACTATAACATATTTACAATGCATGCAATTCATAAATGAAGCGAGAAGTTATCATATGAGGCCAATAAATGGAGGAACGATTCATGCTTGCAAGCTAGAGAGCATTTGAAGGCATATTGGATCATAATTCACAAAATGTTTAACAAGATCACATTATGATTTCATAATATACAAGTTAACACATAATATAACATATTAACAATATATATAAATCATGGGAGAAGCTATACACAATATACTAAACAACTAAACGAAGCAACCCATTCAAGCATGCATAAAAGTAGCACATAAACGTTCATGTTGTCATTTCACATTTATACATTGAATTCATAGCATAAAATTCATAATCATATCAAATAATATCATATAGCATCAATTAATCAAGCATACAAGTCATATAGTTCACATATTGGAGCCAAGAGGGTGAAAGGAACGTAAGAAGAATAGTTTTGGTAAGATTTAGCAAAAGTTGACAAATTTCGGGAATGAACAAGCTGTAGAAAAATGGAAATATCTTGAGTTGTAGAAATTGGAATTAAGTTTTGCTTGTGGGATATAAAACTAGACACATAGAGCTTTTCAATGATATATGGCACGAATCATGGTTCAAAACGAGGTGAAAATGGCGTAGGCCCGAAGTTGGGTGAAAGCAGTTTTCCGGTAAAGTGGCGACACCAAAAAGAATTGATCATATCTCACAAATTAGAAATGATATTGAAGTGATTCTAATTGGATAATATTCTACACTTCAAGAGGTTTCCGTGGGTTCAAAAATCAGGTCATTCCGAGTTCGGACGAGGGAGTCGCGACCGTGACAAAATTGCACTGAAAATCAGTCGCGGCCGCGACCGAAAATTGGCCAAGTCTCGAATTATTGGTCGTGACCCTTAACTCACCAAAGCCTAAGCACTCGAAAGTCTAGCAAGTAGCAAGCAACGAAAGAACCCCATCTTTTGAACAACAAGGAGAGAACCCCGTCTCTCACAAGCGACAACGAGAGAACCCCGTCTCTCAAACATCAACGAGAGAACCCCGTCTCTCCACAACAACACAACAACCCAAAAAAAAAAAAAAAAAAAAGGTAAATAAACAACCAAGCATAGACCACAAAAGAAACACATACCTCTTTATACCGTGAAAGGTAGTCAATCAACCGGCCGTGTGATTCGTTTAATTCAAGAAGAAGGCGAAGGAAAATTTGAAGGTACTAAGGGTTCAACATCCGGGGTTAGAGGACTAAAGAAGAAAACCTTTAGTTAAAAAGGAATGATCCGAATTGAAACTATGGACCGAGGAGCTTAATTATGGAGAGAGAAAATTTTATAATTTTAGAATAAGAAGGCAGTTGGAGAAAAGAAACGTGTCGAGATACTTCGGGTTTTGGAATGAGACTAGTGATAATTGGAAGAAAACTAGAAATCGTTCCACTCTCGGAATTTCAAAGAGGACGCCCAAGATATTTTACTTAACTATTAAATTTATTAAATTTGACCCGGAATGGAGAAATTTTGCAAAGTTTGTAAAGTTGCTCGACCGTGGGAAAATTTTCAAGGTTAGAGCGAGGCGAATCGGTAAAGCAGACCTCTGAATAAATCATGTTGCAGAAGCAGAATTCGGGAAGAAGCTGGATTTGAAAAGAGTTAAAGAAAATCGATCCAACATGGTGAGTGCAAACCTATGGGAGGTAACAATGCTAACGGTTTTATCTTCAGCCGGATTAGAGTTTAACTTCCAGATCCAAGATAAATTGTCGTATTGTGAGGTTGAATTGGAAGATATGGAATAACAAATGGAAACGATCAAGAAAGGCAAAGAGCTTTGGAGTAAATTGTGGAGTCAAGTTTAAGCAATTGGAGGACCAGTTCATTTCACCAATTTGAACTCATAAAAATAAGTTAAGGGAACGTTGATCAAGGTCATAATCCATGTGAAGATTCGGATAACTTTTGGAACTCGATATTTGGGAATAATTCGAGATGCCGACTCCACGGTTATAGAAGACTTTTGTTTAAAGAAATTGCAATCTCGGGCTATGGAGACACTCAAATTGATACAAGGAAAACTTATGCAGATTTTGAAGACCGTGAAAAAACGAGAGATTGTTAACAAGCTCAAACCCAAATCCGTAATTAAGGACATGAAGAACAAGTTCCCGGGCTAAAGCTTACCACTACGGTAACAGGTGTATTGCATTCATGGCACGTGCATCATACGTCGTATTAAATTATTTAACCTCCCTTATTTATATGTATGCGTTCATTTCTACTTGATAATTACTCCAATACGTAGCATCTTTAATTGATATAAGTGTTTCGACATGTTGTATCTTTAATTGGTTGCATGGGTGATATGTGCATCGGCATCTTAACCCCACATGCATTTTAGATGCTTTATTGATAGGAACTCTCTCCACTTTATTTATCAAGCATTACTCCAACCAAGACACAATCAAATCATGATAAGGAAAGGAAAATAATTGGGTTGTGAAGTGTGGATCAAAAGGGAAAGAACAATTAAGAGGTTGGGAGAAGTAGCCGGGAATTGGAAAGGAAGAAATGGGTCACTACTCCTACATGTCGCTTCAAAGTAAACGTGAGGAAAAGTTACGAACAGTTTGTGAGATTGAAACCGTTTATATCAAGGAAGCTGAGTTGAAGAAGTCGAGAATCTTCAAAGTAAGAAGCAATGTTAAGAGCTAATGGATAAGAATGGACATTCTTAAGGGGGAGAGTCGGCCGAAAAATAACTTTAAATTCATGAATTGGCTCGGAGGGATTTCTTTCAATTGAAGTAGCCAAAAAGGTAAGAGTTGTAACTTGATGACTTTCAAGATTGGTTGAAAAAGTGTAGGAATGATTTTGGAAAGAGTAAAAGTTTCAATGGTCGGAAATGAGTATTCAAGGAATAATGGGAGATTTAGTGTTCGATGCAATTTCAAAACCAAGGTGGATGAAGCTTCGTGAATACTATCGAAAGAAATATGTACTTCGAGAGATAAATCAGATGTACGAAATTAATCTTCCAAGGTTGAAATGGGATATGTTGTATGATGGGTTTCATATCTTGAAGACAATAGGACAGTGAAGGAAGTTCAAGAATTGGTAAGGGAAGTATGGGGTAAAAAGGGAAAACAATCAGATCATCATATTTTGTGATGGGCACAGTGAGAGTCTGTACAGAATGTCTGTACAACCAATTCATGCCCAAAATGGATCCATAGCAAGTCATCGGCAGCTCAATGAAGTTTGATAAGAAAACTCGACCCTCGATGCTCACCGGAACCTCTCTGAACACCCGATCAGATTCTAAACTACCACCAAATGGAGTACTAAACACATAACATGCAAAAGAGCGAGTAACAGACAAAGGCAAAGAAATAGATATAGCACTCGAAAGAAAGGAGTGAGTAGCTCCCGGATCAAACAAGGTGTGAATGTTCGTGCCATGTATGCAAATGGTACCTTCAACTACAGCGGCTGGATCAATATCAGCATCCTGTTGCTCTCCATCCAAAGCATAAGCACGAGCCCTAATCAGTGGTCTCTGTGCTCCAGGTGGCGCGATCCTGCGGTGTGGACATCCATCTACCATATGCTCGTCACCCCCCACAAAGTAGACATAAACCCAGACGCCTCCTGCAGTTATCATAGATGTGCGTCCTCTGACCACAAAAGGTACAAGCAGGCCTCTCAGGTGGTGGTGGCAATACGGGAGCAACTGGAACTCTAATCACTGGTCCTGCTGGTCGGGGCTTCTTCCCCGGGCCCTTCGGAGCTGGTGGTGGAGAAGAATAAACCATCGGCCTCGTGCCTAAAGCAGAATCCGAACCTGAACCCTTATACCCCGATCCGGAACCTCTGAAACCCGATCGGGACCCTGAGCCTGAACCTGAACCTGAACGATAAGTAGACCGCCTCGCATTCACCGAATCCTCAACCAATAATGCCTTCTTGGTGGCCTTCAACCACGTGCTCGTGTTGACCACCTCAATCGCCGTCTGGATATCCGGTCTAAGGCCCTTAACAAACTGTATCGCCTTATGGAAATCGTCACTCACTATATTAGGAGCATAGCGGGACAATCTCTCAAACTCGGCGATATACTCTGAAACTAACCTGCTTCCTTGCTTCAATTCTGTAAATTCCCTCAATCTTCGAGTGCGAGAAGATGGAGGAATAAACTTATTCTTGAACTCTCGAACAAAGACTTCCCACTTCACTTCCTCGCCTGCATCATCTAACACAATCCGAGTACTCTCCCACCATGAATATGCCTCGCCCTGAATCAAAGAAATAGTACATCTGGCCTTCTCCTGGGACTCACACGGGATAAGCTCCCATATCCTCTCAATTTCCTTCAGCCACTGCTCAGCCTGAATATCATTCCCTTTATAAAACTTGGGAGGATGCTGGTTCTGGAACTCCCTGAAAGCTAATGAAATCCGGCCCCCCAACTGTGGTGGTGGAACTGGTGGTGCTGGAGGAACATAATCTCGGACTCTCTGATCAATAAGACCCACCACTGCATTCATGAAGTCCTGTGGCTGTGCCTGAGGGGGTGGAGGAGGAGGTGGTGATCTCTCACAAAGATGATGACGACGATGTCGATGTCTAGGAGGACGATCACGATGATGTCTATCGCGAGCCATCCTGAAATCAAGGCACTGTTATGCTTGTTCAATTAGTAGGTGCAAATGCGTGCAAATAATTCACAAATTGCACATAAGTTATAAAACTCACATATTTCACCAAGTTCAAGTAACTTCAGATATGTCAGATAACGATGCAAGACTCTCAAGTTGACAATTAGTTCCTATTTCGTGCGACCTAGACCCACAAGACTCTCTGATACCACCGTAGGATGTAGCACCCGGAACGCTAGGCACCACATCCCCCGCACTATAGTCTCAATCCACATATGAAATGGGTAATCCATACATGAACCGACACTGTAGCGAACCGGAGACAATAAAAAAACGACAACAACACTAGGCGGGACTAACCCAAACCAAACAATCAATTCAGAGTAATAAAAGCGGAAGCAATATTTCATTCAATACTTATAGGTACCATATTTACATATCTACTAATAGGTACCAACATTATATATATCAATACAATATCATCTCCTAAATAGGTAATAAGGCAATCTACAAAAATATATAAGTACCAATACATGAACAAAATGTGAGATGAAGTGTGCTAGAACCGAATTAAAGACACACTAGACTCTAATTCCCGCCTAGCATGCACTTGTAAAAGCTGAAAAGTTGAGGTGCCAATCCAACACGAACTGAGCGAGGGGTTATAAATAGATATATGCGCACATACATGCAAGTTATAATCTCGGGTAATAAATTTGGAAAATAATGATACAGTTTAGTAAAATACGAGATTCTATCGCCCGAGGTTACAACTAATTCAATTCATCAATTTGTTCGATTCAATACAATCAATTATGGCCCGCGCGAGTGGGGCAATTCTCCAACCTTACTCCGACTGTGTACAATCAATCAATCAATTATTAGGTGATTAAGTGATCAAGCAATTTATTACAGTGCACAATTAGCAGTTTCAATAACAACTTCTTCCTCCGGGTGATGGTGGGATTGCAAGGCCCCACCATCCAATCAATCTGGGCAGAGGGTACATGAATCCCTAAGCCCGGAACTCCTTCCTCCCCTAATCTCCTAGGGGGTTCAGGGGTCATCCCAATTTGGTGAGAGTAGCTCTCGAGTTAACCGTCAGCCCATGCTTTCCCGGTTGGCTCGAGTCACTACCCTCGGGCCCACAGTGCAATACAATACTCGCCAAAACAATCAATCAATCAATTCCTTCAATAGTTCGGTAAATCATTTGAAAACCAATCTCATTTGAAAACTATAGATATATAGATAAGTTTTGGCTTAAAACTTCACATAGGGTTGTACGGGTCCTATGTATCTAGAATTAAACCTCACCTGAACGACCCAAAAACAAACAAGGAAACAGCTCACGGGGCCTGCTCCTCGTCACCAGGAAGCTGGTCTGTGCAAGAAAGACAATTGTCCGTGAGACAAGACTCAAAATGCACCAAATAGGACGAACAGCGAAAATGCAACGAGATGACGAGTATGATGGAATGTACCATGAAAATATCTTGTTTTGACATGTATTCAATCATATAATAACATGTATCGATCAATTAAGGCATTAAAAATGGGTTTGAAAAATGCAATTTTATGTAGAGAATTTGAACACTTTCTGGAGGCTGGGAACGGCCGTTCCAGTTTTGAACTGGGGCTGGGAAGGGCCGTTCCCAGCTCCCTGAACCAAATCCCGCGCTTCTGTAAAGGTTTGGAAATTTTGGGGCTGGGAACGGCCGTTTCGGCCACATGCCAAAACTGGGAAGGGCCGTTCCCAGTCTCGCGGGACAGCTGGCAAGGGATGGGAACGGCCGTTCCCAGAATGAACTGGGACGGGAAGGGCCGTTCCCAAAAAACGAAAGCAGCAGAAGATGCAGAACAGAAGCAGAGCAGCAACGAAACAACAACAACAACAAGCAAAATGATCCATAAACAAGCTCTAATGCACATATCTCATGCAATAAACCTACTAGCATACATATAGATCAATAACAACTCATAAAACACTCATTTCCAAGTTAGATCATCAAGAATCTATCAAATGAAACCCATATCATCAATCATGCTCCAAGTCCATAATCAACAAGTTAAACGCATATAACTTAAGCTCAAAGTTCATAAACAAATAAGCAACAACAATTACACAAATAAACCAAGTCATTGCAAAGCCCTATCTAACATATAATCTCAAGAATTCATCAATTCTCCCAAAATACCTCAAATGAAAGAAATGAAGGATAGGATGAAGATATGATGTTGATGATGCTTCAATGATCCCAAAACCCACAAAATGATGCTTGAATGATGAAATTCCTTCTCCACTTGATGAGGGTTTGGCTCGGTTGAACAAGAAAGAAAGAGCAAGTGTATATGATGTTTGTATGAAAGAAGGAAAGGAATGGTACGTAATATGCTGCTATGAAGGGGAAAGAAATGGCCAAATTGCTATTAAGTCCTTCCATTATTTAAGTCATGCAATTAGGTTCAATTCCATAACAATTGATCAATTAGGTCCAATGCAATTAAGTCCCCAAAATCATGAAAATGAGCAAGTAAGTCCATAAAATAAATTAACTCAAGTTTGGGAAATTCATTCACGTTACAATCAAGTTCAATTTATGCAATAGTTATAATATGATATGAATTTCAATAAAAATACTTAGAATATAATTTTATAAAAATTATGTCATGACAAGGAAAATGAAGCAAATGATCAAATAATAATTAAATTAAAACTCTCAAACCCACACGTGTCGTTCATACCTGAATTGCCGAAAGCTGGGGCGTTACAAGATGTGAGTATGTAAACCAGCAGATGAAGGATTTCACAAAAAAACATGGCCTCATCCACTAAACCACCTGTCCAACCACATCTAAATAGAATGGCGTCGCTGAATGCAAGAACAGAACCCTATTTGAGATGACCCGTACACTTATGATGGAATCTCAGGTACCAAACCATTTTTGGCCCAAAGATGTGCCTACAGCAACATACCTCACAAACATACTACATACTAAAATATTGATCACCAAACACCACTATCTACCCTCAAAACACAAACCTCCATCCCAGACTCACTTACCATGCCTCCATGGGTGTTTGGATGCACAATGTTTGTGCATATTCCGAAAACTAAAAGGAGTAAGCTGGACCCTTGTGCAATTAAGTGTGTATTAGTTGGGTATGCACCTTATCAAAAGGGGTATGGATGTTATAATACCTGCACGCAATGGATCCATGTCACAATGGGTTGCGAGTTCTTAGAGATAGAATACTTCTTTCCAACCCAACATAGTGCTCAGGGGGAGATTCTGAGTGATCCCCTATGTTGGCTTGACGATTCAGATGATACTGATCTTTCTTCGACAGAGCCCGTTCCTGTCAGCAATGAGCTTACAGAGCCCGTTTTCGTCAGCAATGAGCTCACCGCCAATCATCCTCCTCCGCATGATGGCTAAATTGAGGTAATTGAACCTGACAGCCCTTTATCCTCTACTTCAGTCCATAATGATGAGATTACTGCAGATACGGCTAATCCTATTTTAGATGATGCAGTAAGCAACAGGTACAACTTGCCTCCAAGAAGTAACCGGGGGGTGCCCCCATCCCGATACTCTCTTGGTCATAGATCCTGGACATCCAGATACCCAGTGGGAAATAGATCAGGTGAAGTATGTCAGAAACAACAAAGGCCTTCCTTGGAAACCTATACAGAGAAGAGATTCCAAGGACAGTCCAGGACGCCATTAACAATGATGAATATAGAAGGCTGTGAACACAAAAATGGATGCTCTCATAAAAAGTGAAATATGGGAAAAGTGTGAGCTTCACTACAAGAAATTTTGCGAATTTCGACGGAAAATTCCGAGGGAAACCTTACGACGGTACTTCCGAGGGAATTCCGATGGACTTCGATTTTTTTCTTTTTACATAAAAATTAAATAATTCCGACGGGATTCAGAGGGAAATATTTTATATTTTTTAAAATATAAAATATAAAATTAACATTAGATAATTCTGAGGGGATTCAGAGGGAAATCCTGTTGGTGTTTTTTAAAATATAAAATATAAAAATAGAAATTAAATGTTTCCGACGGGATACCCCTCGGGACCCCATCGATTTTTTAATACAAAATTTAAAAATTAATAGTAAATAATTTCGACGGGTTTTTTTAAATATAAATAATAGAAATAAAATAATTCCCATGGGATTTCCCTCGGAATCCCGTAGGAATTTTTAGAATATAATATATAAAAATATGATTAAATAATTCCGACGGGACCGTCGGATTTTAAACTATAAAATTAAAAAGGGTATTATAATGCAAAATGTGTTGGATGGGGTCGAACCCAGGAGCTCATAGAACTCAGTACCCCTCTGTGCCAGTCACGCTTAATAAAATAAAATACATTACAACGGGATCCCATCGGTATCCCGTCCGTATGTAAAGATAAAACGAAAAGATTAGGGCAAAAACCCTCAGTCCCGCTTCGCGTAATTTCTCTCTGCTCAAATCACCCCCTCCGGGCACCTTCGCCTTTGCCAGCCTCCGTCGGCCTCCTCCCACTTACTTCTCCGCTTCTCTCCATTGCCACGCCACCTCCGTCCGCTCGCCTTTGTGTGTCGTCGTCCGTCTTCGCCCAGACTGCTTCTCTCTCCTCATCCGATGTCGTCTCCTCCGCTGGCCCCTGCTCAACCTAGGTTTCTCTCTCTCTCTCTCTCTCCCTATCTATAATGCAGTTTGATTTTTAGAGTTGATTTTTTTATTTTGAGTTCTAGAGCAAATCTTCAGAATTTTGAATTTTTCACTGTGAATTTCGATTTGGTTTGATTAATAGTATAGTGTAACCATAGTGTGCTTTTCGATTTGTATGCATCATCGCTTGCAAGTTTTCAGTGATGCTGGATTTGCTTTGCAATTGATTCACCTGTTTGGGCTTGCGAATATTGTTTGTCTTTCTTCTCAATGTGGAATTTTGGTGCTTTATGAATTTATACGAGATATAGGAGCAGTTTTAATATTCTGAGATGGCTTTATTTTGCCTTTTGTTGATCCAGAAATCCAGAACATCTCTGTTGTCTCCCTTCATATTATGGATGTCGGACTTCTGAGTTTGTATTATGTTGGCTTTTTGAACTGATTATTAACTAATTATGATGAAGTGATTGACATGAGTAGTATTTTAATGTTTTGTGAAATAGAATATCTCATGTTCTTTGTTCTCTGCAGTTTTGCATTTTATGTTTGGTTGATTAGATTATGTTGGTTAACTAATAATGAATGGGATCACTTTCTTTGCAGGTTTGTCCAAAGTTGATCGATAGGTCTAAAGACAGGGTACAGAATGTTAAGGTACAAAGGAACAAAACAACTAATCTATATGTAACTGTATTCTCTTTGGTTTATTATCCTACTTATATGTAATAAGGCATTGTTATGTTATTTATCAATCTTAATTTTTACAATGTGCAGCTCTGTGTGCTTAGGAACGTTTTCCTAGAAACTGTTGAGGAAGCTATAACCACGTTTCCATCCATCATGGTACTTTATGGTGTCTTTGCAAACTTAAATCCAGGGTATTCTGAATCCATACGAAATGATTTAAGTCGAATGTGGTTTTTTCTATTTGGATCATTTTCTACACTGTATAAAATTCTTTGCTTATTTAAAGGGATAATTGTTACATAAATAACTGATAAAGTTGCTACTGAAGCTGGTTTCTGTTTGTTGTTGCCTGTTACTCTTCTTTTAAGGTGTTGCTTGTGATATTTGATTTCGACACCTGGAATGTGTGTGAATAAGGCCTGAAAAGGAACTAAAAGATATTGCTGAAACAGCTAGATGTATAAAGTCAACTGGAGACTTCGATGACCTATCCTCCTTTAATAGGGGAATCCAATTTATAGCTAAAGTTTGTAGTTTTCACAGGTACTGATTTTATACTTTCAGAAGTTTCTTGTTTTATACTCTAAATTAATTTCTTAGTCAAGTTTTGCCTTCAGACTATTTTAGTAATTTGCAGCAGTTATACAAGTGAGTGTAATTTTTCCAAATTTCTCTCTACTGTTAAAATGTAACCAGTTGCTACAAATCTGATAGTTTATGCTCCAGAAGACAGTGGCTACATATATGTTTTTTATCAAGTTTCCCTTGATCAGCTTTATCAGCAATAGATAGAGTGTAATGTTGTCCACAAATTATGTCCCAAATCGAACAGTTTGCTATTATCTCTAATATTGTCATTGTTATTGAATGTGCCCTGATACGACTTCACCTTTGCTGCAGTATTTCTAGAACATGCATTATACAGACTGCATGTCTTATATTTGTGTGATGGAACATTAGAGGGGTGTCATTCACTTGGAAACTTGTCTTTTCATGAATTTTAATTATATTCCTTTCTGTATTCTTTGTTGACACAAATTTTAATTCATCTATATAATTTGTGTCTTCATTTATTCTGTCCAGGTAAAGAGGCTGGATAAATTAAAGGATTACTGAGAGAAAGTTGTTAATGGTTGGTGATGCCTTTTGAAGGGTTGACGAAAGCGTCAAAGTAATTATCTTGTAAAGTGAGCATTTTTAGGAAGCATTTTCTTTCCTTTTCTAAACTTTGCTTTTTTTTTTAAAAAAATTTTGGGGTCACTTTGGTTTTTAATATTTTGATTTGATTGTAATTTGGGATTGATCGGTTGATTTTATGAATTACATCCTCCTGTGGAGTTTATTATCTTATATTTGTTTAATTCCTGAAGTTTGTTGGACGATGAATAAGAAAATATATTTCTAATTAATTTTTTTTAAAAGAATTTAACAAAAACCGACGGAATTCCGAGGGGAATCCAGTCGAAATTAATTATTATTTTTTAAATTCAAGATAAAACCGATGGGATTCCGAGGTGAATCCCGTCGGAATTAATTATTTTCTTTAAAAATTTAACACAAAACCGACGGAATTTCGAGGGGAATCCCGTCGAAATTGATCTTTTTTTTTCCAAATTTTGACTATTCCGACAGGATTTCTCTCGGAATCCCATCGGAATTATTTTAAATTCTTTTTTTTTTGTTTTATTTTCCCTCGAAATTTTATCGGGTTTTCGTCGGTTTTTGAATTCCTAGAAGGGTTTTTTCTACGGACTGTGTCCCGTTGGAAATTTCCTCGAAATTTCGTCGGGTCTTTCCGTCGGAATTCGTAGGATTTCTTGTAGTGCTTTCCCAAGGTAAAAAACCAGTGGAATGCAAATGGGTGTTTACTATCAAACACAAAACAGACGGAACAGTTGAAAGATACAAGGCTCGACTGGTGGCTAAGGATACACTCAGATATATGGGATCGACTACTCCAGGACTTTCTCGCCAGTAGCAAAGATAGATATGGTCCGAGTCTTGCTTCCTATAGCGGAGAACAGAGACTAGCCCATTCACTAGTTTGATGTGAAGAATGCCTTCTTACTTGGGGATTTGACAGAAGAAGTGTATATGGAAGCACCGTCTAGGTTTGCCGATCACTTCAAGAGTAATGAGGTTTGTAGACTACGAAAGGCCCTGTATGGACTAAAGCAGCCCATGAGCGTGGTTTGGGAGGTTTACCGTGGCAATGCAGCGGTACGGATACAGACAGAGCAACGCTGATCACACTCTATTCCTGAAAAATTAGAGGAAACCTAATCACTTGTCTAATCATCTACGTTGATGACATGATCATCACCGGGAGTGACAGGGAAGAAATGGAAAAACTCAAGGAAAATCTGTTCTGGGAATTTGAAATGAAGGACTTGGGAGGACTTAAGTACTTCTTGGGGATAGAGGTGCTGCAATCGAAGCAAGGGATCTTCATTTCACAGAGAAAGTATGTACTCGACCTACTTGCTGAAACAGGGATGGTGGACTGCAAGCCGGCCGACACCCCGATTCAGGTTAATCATAAACTTAAGATTGAGAAAAGTGGGGAACCAACTGAAAAGGAAAGATATCAGCGTCTGGTTCGAAAATTGATATATCTTTCTCACACTAGGCCAAACATCGCCTACGCTGTGGGGGTAGTTAGTCAGTTTATACACCAACCTCAGAAAGATCACATAGAAGCTGTATTGAAGATAATACGGTACTTGAAGGGGTCGATAGGAAACAGGATTATGTTTAGAAAACATGGTCACCTGGATATTGAGGCGTACACGGATGCAGGCTAGGTAGGGAATCCGAATAATAGGAAGCTTACTTCTGGGTTCTTTACTCTGCTTGGAGCAAACGTGGTGACATGAAGAAGTAAGAAGCAAAAGGTGGTAGCTCTCTCGAGCGCAGAGGCAGAGTTTAGGGGAATTACGAAAGCAGTGGTCGAGATTATCTGGCTGAGGAAGCTAATGACCGAGATTGGTATGACTCCAAGGGGATCGGGACGATTGAAGTGTGATAATAAAGCTACGATCAGTATCTCAGAGAATCTCATACAACATGATAGGACTAAACATGTGGAAGTAGACCGGTGCTTCATAAAGGAGAAGTAGGAAGACCATACCACTGAACTTCCTTTTGTCAGATCAGAAGAACAATTGACCGACATTCTAACAAAGGCGGTATCTAGACAAGTTTTTCAGGCGACGCAGAACAAGTTAAGTATTGGGGACTCTATCACTTAACTTGAGGGAAAGTGTTGGAAGATATGTCTAAATAAGGGAATGATGTAATTACCTTAGTTAGTGGATTATGTTAATCCCTGATTTCTTGGGATTCTTAGCTATTTATCAAAGGGTTGTAATTCTCTTTGTAACACACAAAAACCACGATGAAAGTAATGAAAACATTTGCTTCCTCATATGCCTATGTCCTAACAATACTGAAAATACTCCAATCACTTACAAGAATAACTTTTACATTACAACGAGCAAAAACATAAGAAATTGCCAGACAGAAAGATAATTATTGCATAAAAATTGAATCTTGATATAAGAGGAACTATTCAAATTTCAGAACATCCCTTACTCTAAGAAAACCCAACTTTTCAAGTGAGAATTGAAAAGGGTACGCCCCTAACCCAATAAGAATGTCGAAAAATAGGTAAGCCGATTTGTTATAGATTATTGAATTAGCTAACCTGATATTAGAATATCATGGAATCAGTTAATTTTGGCTCGAATGCTACTTTAAATTTGGACCATTGGATGAGCTTCTTTCAAGGCCATCGGCCTCATTAACTCACCATTAATCTCAACCATTGATAATATTGATGCCAATCTAAGGGACCTGACATGTTTGAACCAGCAAGCTAATCCAACCGTTCATTCAGCTAAGATCCAATGTTCCGGGAGCTGTAGGATATTATTTGAGGAGGGGACCATTTCAATGAAGGAGTGAAGATGATGCAGCTCGCAAAATATTCTCTGCCAAACCATTGCTGATGTTAACGTTGTAGTGCTGAGTCAACTAGCTAGGTGCACATTATATGGGTGTTTTGTGCTCACTTTTGGGGCAAGAAATGTATTAACTCTTTAATGATTTCTCATCCCTTGCTCTTCTCCTTCTTCCTAATTCTCTGAACTTGTTACTGTTTTATTGGCTAGCAAACAACACAATTCCAGTTTTTGACTCTAAATTCTATTTATATATTAGTCTGCTTAATTGTTCTTTAAATAGAAATGAGAGCTGCTGGCGAATCGTCGGAGGAATGGAGTGCTAGATGAAAAAGAATCATCGGAGGAATTGCCGGTGGTGTGGCAGAGAGTTAAGAAGGAGACGGAGGTCCGACGGAGTTGCAGAGAGTTAAGAAGTCGGCGGCATGGAAGTGGTGGTGTCATTAATGGCGGCGGCGTGGTGGCGTAGGGCAACGGAATTGGGAAAAGAGAGAAGCAAAGAGAAGCTCTTGATTTTTAAATCTGCAAGACATGACCTAATTCCTAATTTCATAAATGCCTTTTTTTTTCTTTTTTAATATTAGCCGGATCTGGAGCAGATTCAGGTCCAGACCCATTAAGGACCTGGATAGTACTCACGAGTCCATTTGTTGGGTCCAGACTTGACCCGAGAACCGATGGGCCAGGTCTTAATCATGTATGGTTGGCGATTTCGGACCCAGGACTCCTTAGACCCGACCAGATTGTCATCCCTACAAACACCACTAATTGAGTTCGGTTGTGCACACTCAATGTATTTTTGGCACATATATATTGCATATCTAGTATAAGTTGGGAACTTGTTTCCCGGCTTCTGTTTTTTTTTTCTTTAATTCGATTGAAGTTTGAAACCATCGGTGTTTGGTTCTCGTCTCCAGCAGCCCGTCTTTGTTTGTCTTTTGCGATATATTTGATTTTTGGGAAAATACAAATTTGGGACAATAACCGTCCCCATTTTATATTTTTGGATTTTAACTTGACATTTCTGATTTTAGGAACACTTACTCTCAGAATTTACAATTTGACCAAATCTCAGCTGGATTTCTAATTCCTCACCGGAAAATCACATGTGACCCCACGTGATCGCCTAAATTAGTTGAAAGCCTGCATTGCTAAACAACCTAGGCCACATAAGTAAAAGAATGTATCAAATTTCAATGGGATCTCTAATTTTGCACCGAAAAACCGCATGTGATCGCATGAAACCGTTTGAAATTCCTAGTGTCAAATGTATTCTTTTGCTTATGTGGCCCAGGCTATTTTGCCATGCGGGGTTTCAATCGGTTTCAGGCGATCATGTAGCACCCGAAGCGCAAAGGTACCACATCCACCGCACTATAGTCCAATCCACCTATGAGATGGACAACCCGTACATGAACTAAACTATAGCGAATGGGAGACAGTACAAGAAACAAGCTAGCTAGGCAGGACTAAACCCCAAAACAATTATAACCCACATATGAAAATCCAAAAGCGGTAGCATATTCATGATCATTATTTATCATAGGTACCATATTCATTACATATACATCAAACGCTTTTGAATTCCAACATATACCAACATGCATAATCCTCCAAAATATAACCGCAAGATCATAATCAATCCGTATACATCAATATAATGAGAACACGCTATGGTAGACTCAGCTGGATAAAAGACACGACTCTGACTCCCGTCTAGCACGCGACTGTGAGTACCTTAAAAGTGAGGGTGTCAGTCTACCGAAGACTGAGTGAGGGGCATAATATATATAAGCACAAGTATCATGCAAGTCATAACCCCGGGTAAAGCGTTTAAAATGGAAAATATTATAAGTTCAAGATTGAAACATTCTTCGCCCGAGATTACAACTATCAAGTTTAACAATTTTATTCAATCAATTTCACTCAGTCCGTGGACCGGTGAGTAAGGGCAAGTCTCCAACCTTTACACCAATAGTGAACAATACATGCTTGATTTAATTAATCACGTGATCATGCAATTTAATTATAGTGCAATCATGTAGCAGTTTCATGAACCCTTTTTCCTCCGGGTGATGGTGGGTATGCAAAGCCCAACCATCCATGACATGGTGTACGTCGGGAACGTGACTCCCACACACGGGATTTCTTCCTCCACCAAACCTCCTGGTGGATTCAGAGGTGATCCCAAAATGGTGAGGATGGTGCAAGAGTTACCCGTCAGCCCTTGCTTTCCAGGTTGGCTCAATACACCACCCTCGGGCCCACAGTGAACAATACATGATTACTTACCAGCATGCTTGATTCAGTACGATACATGACTTTCTTTCAATGAACATGGCTTTCTTGCAATTCATTTAAAGGTTTTGGAAAGATTATAGATATACCTATACCTTTTTGGCTTGAAAATTCACGTAGGGTTATACGGGTTCTAGATAACTAGCAATTAAACCTCACATTTACCGACAAAGAAAGTAAAGATACAGCTATGGAGCTTGCTCCTCGTCAACGGGAATAAAATATGTGCAACAAGGACAAGTGTTCGTGAGACACGACTCGCATGAGCCATTTAAGACGCACTGCAAAGTCATGATCAATATGTCAAGCAATAACAATTGAAGAATGTCAAATAAGAGCATAATTATCAATAAACCAAGTTTATAACTCATATAAGTCACATATGGGAGCCAAGAAAGTGAAAGGAATGCAATATAAAGGGTTTTGGCAAAGTTTGATAAAAACTGATAGTTTTTGGAAATGCGCATGCTGTAGGAAAACTGAAATATCTTAAGTTATAGAATTTGGAATTGAGTTTTGTTTATTAGATATGAAACTAGACACAAAGATCTTTCCGAGGATATATGGCTCATATTCTAGTTCAAAATGAGGAGAAAATGGCGTATGCTCGAACTTAGGTGAATGCAGTTTGTCGATGAAGTGGCGACACCAAAAAGAATTGATTATATCTCACAAATGAGAAAAGATATTGAGGTGATTCCAATTGTAGAATATTCTAGACTTCAAAAGGTTTCCGTTGGTTTAAAAATCAGGTCAATCGAAGCTCGGATAAGGGTGTCGCGTCCGTGACAAAATTGTACTGAAAAGCAGTCGTGGCCGCAAAGGAAAAATGGCCAACTCTCGACTTGTTGGTCGCGGCCGCGACCCCCAACTCCAGCAGTAGCAAAAGGATTCGGGAAAACAGGGCAAGGTTCGAAATTTGGCTCCCAAGCCTTCCCACATCAAACCAAAGCAACAATTCAACTCAAAACTATCATATATCATGCATACAACTCAAGTATATCAATTAAGTACCATTTAATCCAAGTAAACAAGCTTAGATCATCAAGATTCATCAACATCAAACCCCAACAAATTCATGCCATATATTCCAATATACTTAAAATTTCTTGCATAGAATTCATGGTATCAACTCATGATCACACTTCCACCAACTAAAACACAAATTATTCAATCAAATCATAACCCTAACCTCATCAATTCATTCAAGAATTCACTAAAAATTCTCATCTTTACCTAGAAGAAGAGAGATGGTTATGATGATGATGATGCTTCAAAATCCCAATTCCTCCAAAATTTTAGCTTGAGAGGATGAAATTCCTTCTTCCCTTTTTAATCGTTTTGATCGGTAGAGAGAAAGAAAGCGAAATTGTGTATTTTTGTATGAAAATGAACATGGTAGAAGGAAGAAGATATATCACATAATTCATTCCTTGGTTTTGATGAATTGATTGAAATTGCAATTAGACTCTCAAGATTTGTAAGTCATGCAATTAAGTTCCATTTCTAGATAATTGAGCACTTTGGTCCAAGAATTTATCATGCAATTTGATCCTCAAATTTAAATGAATGATCAATTAAAGACAAGTAGACAATTAAATCACGTCCGGTAATTTATTTCACGCAACAATTAAATGCAAGTCACTTAGTAATTCTCAAGTTGACAAGTATTTCAATTAAACAGGTAGAAATATAATTCATATAATTGTAATGAAATGTAAGAATTTAATAATTGAAGGAAATAAAATAAATCTTAACTCCCGAAACGTACACATGTCGTGCATACCTGAATAATCGAAAATCGGGGCGTTACAACTCTCTCCCCCTTAAGAGGATCTGGTCCCCAGATCCACTGTCTCGAATTCCTGGAATTTAAGTGACTCTCCTGAGTTCATCCCACGCGGGTTAGCAACTCCCCGTCAGGGATTAGTTTGGAAAAGGTCTTCAATCAAAAAAATTCCTCCAAATGCTATTAAGTCACAACCCTCACTTACTGGAATCTACGCACTCGAAAGAAAATCTAATCTGCCGCTAGAAGAAGTTTAAACAAGTAACAAGTAATGATGAGAGAACCCCGTCTCTCAAACAAGCAGTGAGAGAACCCCGTCTCTCAAACAACGAGAGAACTCCGTCTCTCGAACACCAATGAAAGAATCCCCGTCTCTTACGTAAATAAAATAAATAAATCCCAAAAGAAAAATTAAATAAATATTCACACAGTTATTACATAAGGAGAAAATAGAAAATAAAAATTACCATTTATATGGAAGCAATTCACGAATAACAAGAAATCATATACAACAATTATAAAATACATGATGCGCATGATATGCATGGTGAAGCGTACCGATCACCGTAGATTGAAATTCTTGCATTGTAACAATCCGGTTGAATACTTGAGTCTTTGGTTGAGACTTCTTCCCATCTTACTACCATGCCTCAAATGCCTGATGTATATAACCTGATAACCACTCAATCTTCACTCCGCGCTGAAACACTTTATCCCTCCTAGCATTACAACCTAAACTTTCGGCTCTCGAGTGTATACTTGGTTTCAATTTAATTAACTCGCCCCTTCCATAATTTATACTTAGTTTCATCAAAATTTATAATCAACCTTCTCGGATGCTCGGATATTCATTTAATAGCTCAAGTTCCAATCTTTGATCTTCATAAATTTTTCTGACTTCTCAAGGAAAAATTCACCAACAGGTAATCCCCCTTATTCCTGTTGGGCTTTCCTCCCAAAGTTTACCCCTTTCAACACTCAATGAAACGAACTCTTACTTTCCTCCTGAGTATGAGAATCCGATCAAATTTCTTTACCTAATGTTCTCATCTTCAATTCTTAAAATTCCTAATGCCTGAGACACGTTACACATCAATATCCTTGCACCCTCGAAAAAATTAAATTTGCACGGTTCCCGAAAGAAAACCAACGATGTTGATCTTGCACCCAAAGTTACCATCACTGATTCTTTATACCGTCTTGTCCCTTCAATTCCCCAGTATTCTCTAAATATCCAATTTCATCTCTTAGAATACCCACTTCCTCCTATTTCTTGGAGTACTTACCCTTTCCGAAATTATTCTCAAATTATATTATCCTTTCTACCACCACTACCACGGTTCGAAGTTCAATTCTTGACAGCTAACTCCTTTTCTTCTTCGAATACCTTTTCACCTAATTATTCCATTTTCATCCTCGGTTGAATTGACTCTCATGCCATTCTCCACGTTATATGATAACCTCATCAAGCTGTTATTGTCTAGCATTCTTGTAATAGTGTAGCTCCTTTTTATCATTTCACGCAACTCTTGAATGATAGTCGCCTTCCTTGTAGGATTCTCGTCTTCGATCAAAGTATACTCGATCCACTTAGAAGGATCATTGTTTCCTCCCATTTCTTTTAATTTCAACTCGACTCAAGATATACCTCACTATGGTTTTAGGAGTCTCTATTTGAGAAACTTCGAAAACACAAGATTTAAGATATTGGAAACTTTGTTCACATGGTTCTGATAGAGGGTTTCAGAAAGAATCCCTTTTTCTTGAGGTTCCAACTCTCCCCAAGTAAGGTCCAAACATCGGCTTTATGTTGCTTCCCGGCCGACTCTCCCCCTTAAGAAAATAAAAACTTTTAAAATTTAACTCCTAGAACTTGTTCTACCATTCCTCAAATCAAATTCTCTTCTTTCTAACTCTCTTGAAATTTGGATTACCTGTCCCTTTTGTTCAACCTTTCCTATGACAACTTGTGTAGAACCGGATGACCCAATTGTAAAAGAGGACAACGGATGCTAAAAAATATTCCTTTTTCTTCTGGCTTCAGTAGGATTCAAGTTGAAGCGGCCATGGAACATAAGATGGGTAGAGAGGAGGTCATCCTAACAATTAAACACTAAATAATGCATATTGGGTCAAAATTCTAATGCACGTATCACATTGATAAATAATTTAAAGATGCAGCCCTTTGAATCAATCATAATAATTGAAATGTGCATATAAATAAAGAAATTTACATAATTTAAATAACTTAAACGATGTACTTAACTCATCAAACATACAATCTCGGGTAACAATTATGGTAACATACGTAAGTAAAAAGGCAAATAAAATTAATACAACATATGATGCACATGCTTATGAATGCATTGAACCTGTCACCGTAGTAAGGCTAGGCTTTAATCGGCGCCCGTTCCCTGTTGGTCGAATTACAAGCTTGTCTCGAATTGTTGATCATCCTGGTTTTCCCACGGTCTTCTAAATTTCAAATTCTCTTGCCTCAGTTCGTACATTTCCATGACTTGATTTTGAAATTCCTTGAACTCAACTCTTTCCCGATTATCAATGTCTGGGGTTTCCCGAACGTTTACCATAACTAATTCCTTGATCAAAATTTTCTGGGAGTACCTTCTGTAACTCTATGATCCGAGATGGTAGTTCTTGGATTCAAATGCTTTTACTCTCATGTCGTTGATATCTCTACCTTTTTCAAAGAGTTACTCTCTACGGTGGTCCTAATTGTCACTTTGCCTTTCTTTATTGTTTCCATTTGTTGCTCCATATCTTCCAATTCAACCTCACAACACGATAATTCAGTTTGGATCGGGAAGATAAACTCAATCCGCCCGAATATAGAATCTTTAGCAACTTGGCTTCCCGAAAACTAGTTATTCACTTCATCTAGTTGTGGTGTTATAATTCCAGATTTGATCGATTTCTTAAACTTTCCAAATCAATCAGAGCCCTGTTTCAAGATCCGAAGTATCTCAACTCCTCCCCAATTTAATTCCCAAACTTTACTTCGACCAGAATTACTTGAATTACTTTCTTCTCTTGCCCTGATTTCGATTCCAACTAGCTGAAAATCCTCAACTTACCCAAAATTCCGAATCTGGAATCGTTGGTACCCTGAATTCTCCCTTCACCTCTTCCTTGAATTAAATAAATCTCCTAACCCGGTTGATCTACCACTTCTGTAATGTAAGTTCCCACGATTGATTATTTTTTTTCGCGGATCTTATCACTTGAATCCTAACCTAATGGAAGAAGTCAATAGCCCTCGAATCCTTGTAGGAATTCCCCGGCCCAATTCCTTACCCTTCCAAGTTAGAGAAGAGATCTTGTAATAGGCTGAGGTTGTTCATTATTGTTGTAGAAGTTGGCCGTGGTTTGATATCATCTTCGCAACCTGTAATTCATAACTCATTTCAAAATAAATGCATGTGGTTAAGGCATGCTCATGTCACATAATTGTCATCAACATCAGGAGTTTGATGCAAAATGCAATAACTAATTCAACAAAATTGAAAGTAAAACATGTTGGACATATAAATCTTCAAGCAATGTAAGGTCAATTAATCGACAATTATGGATAGAAATCAATATAATGCTCAAGTTATTAAGTAGTTCAAGTAATTCAAAGGAGTCAAGTAATCAGGTAATTTCAAATAAAATGCAAGACCCTCAAGTTGACAATTATTTCCTATGCCGTACGACCTAGACTTGACACGACACGTCACTAGAACCTCGATTTCGCAACCGGGCTCTGATACCACCTTAGGATGTAGCACCCGAAGCGCAAAGGTGCCACATCCCCGCACTATAGCCCAATCCACATATGAGATGGACAACTCATACATGAACTAAACTATAGCGAAAGGGAGACAGTACAAGAAACAAGCTAGCTAGGCGGGACTAAACCCCAAAACAGTTATAACCCACACATGAAAATCCAAAAGCGGTAGCATATTCATCATCATTATTTATCATAGGTACCATATTCATTACATATAGATCAAACGCTTTTGAATTCCAACATATACCAACATGCATAATCCTCCAAAATATAACCGCAAGATCATAATCAATCCGTATACATCAATATAATGAGAACACGCTATGCTAGACTCAGCTGGATAAAAGACACGACTCTGACTCCCGTCTAGCACGCGACTGTGAGTACCTGAAAAGTGAGGGTATCAGTCTACCGAAGACTGAGTGAGGGGCATAATATTTATAAGCACAAGTATCATGCAAGTCATAACCTCGGGTAAAGCGTTTAAAATGGAAAATATTATAAGTTCAAGATTGAAACATTCTTCGCCCGAGATTCCCACTATCAAGTTTAACAATTTTATTCAATCAATTTCATTCAGTCCATGGCCCGGTGAGTAAGGGCAAGTCTCCAACCTTTATACCAATAGTGAACAATACATGCTAGATTTAATTAATCACGTGATCATCCAATTTAATTATAGTGCAATCATGTAGCAGTTTCATGAACCCTTTTTCCTCCGGGTGATGGTGGGTTTGCAAAGCCCAACCATCCATGACATGGTGTACGTCGGGAACATGACTCCCACACACGGGATTTCTTCCTCCACCAAACCTCCTGGTGGATTCAGATGTGATCCCAAAATGGTGAGGATGGTGCAAGAGTTACCCGTCAGCCCTTGCTTTCCAGGTTGGCTCAATACACCACCCTCGGGCCCACAGTGAACAATACATGATTACTCACCAGCATGCTTGATTCAGTACGATACATGACTTTCTTTCAATGAACATGGCTTTCTTGCAATTCATTTAAAGGTTTTGGAAAGATTATAGATATACCTAAACCTTTTTGGCTTGAAAATTCACGTAGGGTTATACGGGTTCTAGATAACTAGCAATTAAACCTCACATTTACCGACAAAGAAAGTAAAGATACAGCTATGGAGCTTGCTCCTCGTCAACGGGAATAAAATATGTGCAACAAGGACAAGTGTTCGTGAGACACGACTCGCATGAGCCATTTAAGACGCACTGCAAAGTCATGATCAATATGTCATGCAATAACAATTGAAGAATGTCAAATAAGAGCATAATTATCAATAAACCAAGTTTATAACTCATATAAGTCACATATGGGAGCCAAGAAAGTGAAAGGAATGCAATATAAAGGGTTTTGGCAAAGTTTGATAAAAACTGATAGTTTTTGGAAATGCGCATGCTGTAGGAAAACTGAAATATCTTAAGTTATAGAATTTGGAATTGAGTTTTGTTTATTAGATATGAAACTAGACACAAAGATCTTTCCGAGGATATATGGCTCATATTCTAGTTCAAAATGAGGAGAAAATGGCGTATGCTCGAACTTAGGTGAATGCAGTTTGTCGATGAAGTGGCGACACCAAAAAGAATTGATTATATCTCACAAATGAGAAAAGATATTGAGTTGATTCCAATTGTATAATATTCTAGACTTCAAAAGGTTTCCGTTGGTTTAAAAATCAGGTCAATCGAAGCTCGGATAAGGGTGTCGCGTCCGTGACAAAATTGTACTGAAAAGCAGTCGCGGCCGCAAAGGAAAAATGGCCAACTCTCGACTTGTTGGTCGCGGCCGCGACCCCCAACTCCAGCAGTAGCAAAAGGATTCGGGAAAACAGGGCAAGGTTCGAAATTTGGCTCCCAAGCCTTCCCACATCAAACCAAAGCAACAATTCAACTCAAAACTATCATATATCATGCATACAACTCAAGTATATCAATTAAATACCATTTAATCCAAGGAAACAAGCTTAGATCATCAAGATTCATCAACATCAAACCCCAACAAATTCATACCATATATTCCAATATACTTAAAATTTCTTGCATAGAATTCATGGTATCGACTCATGATCACACTTCCACCAACTAAAACACAAATTATTCAATCAAATCATAACCCTAACCTCATCAATTCATTCAAGAATTCACTAAAAATTCTCATCTTTACCTAGAAGAAGAGAGATGGTTATGATGATGATGATGCTTCAAAATCCCAATTCCTCCAAAATTTTAGCTTGAGAGGATGAAATTCCTTCTTCCCTTTTTAATGGTTTTGATCGGTAGAGAGAAAGAAAACGAAATTATGTATTTTTGTATGAAAATGAACATGGAAGAAGGAAGAAGATATATCACATAATTCATTCCTTGGTTTTGATGAATTGATTGAAATTGCAATTAGACTCTCAAGATTTGTAAGTTATGCAATTAAGTTCCATTTCTAGATAATTGAGCACTTTGGTCCAAGAATTTATCATGCAATTTGATCCTCAAATTTAAATGAATGATCAATTAAAGATAAGTAGACAATTAAATCACGTCCGGTAATTTATTTCACGTAACAATTAAATGCAAGTCACTTAGTAATTCTCAAGTTGACAAGTATTTCAATTAAACAGGTAGAAATACAATTCATATAATTGTAATGAAATGTAAGAATTTAATAATTGAAGGAAATAAAATAAATCCTAACTCCCGAAACGCACACATGTCGTGTACACCTGAATAATCGGAAATCGGGGCGTTACAGATCACATGGGGTCACTGCAGTTTTTGGGTACGGAAATAGGGATTTGACTGAAATTTGGCCAAAATTGCAAATTTTGGAGAGTAAGTGTTCTAAAATCAGAAATATCAAATTAAATTCAAAAAATGCAAAATGGAATCGGCTAGTATCCCAAATTTGTAATTTTTCCTTTATTTTTTTTTATAGAAAGTGCTATATTTTTTTTTCTGCATGTTTTATGTTTATTTTTATTCTTTAATTAATAATTATTTTTTATGAAAATGGGGATTATAATGTTGGGTTACAGAGAAATTGAAACAATTACGTTATAGTATCCAATTTTTTAAATTGAATATGTTGGAAGGAGTTCGCACTTGCATAGATGTTTTTAATGTAATTTTATATATTTTTGGTCAAGTTTCGTTAGTGATTGGGATCATTTGTACTGAAATTTCTTCAATTTAGAATTAAATTGAAATCTTCACATATTATTGAGACTGAATTAAAGTGGGTGGTGTGGATAGAATTATTTGTAGATATCTTGTATAGAGTCAAAAGAGAAGGTAAAACTCCCCAACAAAACCATAGTTCCTTTGATAAGTGTTGATGACTTCCTAGATACGGAGTTGGGCAACCCAGACGATCCTACGGCAGAGATGTGCTCCAAGTAAATGACTTTCACCATCACTTATTAAAAAAGAAAGCTAGACGACGGAAAAATCACGGCCATCGGAGCTATTGTCCCTATACAACTGGTGCCCGACGATGAAGAAAAGACCACCAACATCGGAGCTAATTTGAAAGGTAAACAACAGTGCATGCTTGTTCAATTCCTGCACCTGGAAATCCTCGGATTTAGTTGGCGTCGACCCAAAGGTCATTGAACATTATTTGAATGTCGACCCGAGTTTTCGACCTGTCAAGCAGCGACTGAGGATGCAAAGTGACGAGCTCAAAGAGATAATTGATCAAGAAGTCAACAAGATCCTGGATGTCGAGCACATCACGCCAACCAAATACGTTGATTGGCTGTGCAACGTCGCTCTGGTAGCAAAGACAGGTGGAAAGTGGTGAATGTGCAATGACTTCACGGATTTTAACAAAGCCTGCCCCAAGAACCCTTACCCTTTGCCGTGGATTGACCAGCTGGTCGATTCCACCGCCGGTTACGAGCTCTTGAGTATGATGGATGCCTTCCAAGGATACTACTAGATATTCATGGCACAGAAGGACAAGAGAAAAACCTCTTTCATCGTGGTCAAGGGCATATACTGTTTTAAGGTCATGCCATTCGGATTGAAAAATGCAGGAGCCACCTACCAAAGGCTGGTGAATAAAGTCTTTGAAGATAAGATCGGGAAAATAATGGAAGTGTACGTTAACGACATGCTCGTCAAAAGTGAGAAAGCGGAGATGCACCTAGAGGATCTGGTTCGAACTTTCGACCTACTGCGCAAATACATAATGAAACTGAATCCAAACAAGTGCTCATTCGGCGTAGAAGGAGAAAAGTTCTTGGGCTATATTATCAGCCAAAGAGGAATCGAAGCAAACCCAGAGAAGATCCTAGCGCTTAAGAGCATCAACAGGCCTCACACTATCAGAGATGTCCAACACCTGGTGGGTCGAATAATCTCACCCAGAGAAGAGCCTAGCGCTTAAGAGCATCAACAGGCCTCACACTATCAGAGATGTCCAACACCTGGTGGGTCGAATAATCTCCTTGAACAGGTTCATTTCTCGCTTTTCTGAGAAAAATCTTCCGTTCTTTAAAATTCTTTGCAATATTAAGAAATTTGAATGGACTGAAGAATGTGACGCAGCCTTTGAAAGGCTTAAAAAAAATCTTGCATCCCCTCCCTTGTTAGCTAAACCAATTGCAGGGGGAACCATGTACCTGTACCTAGCTGTTACTGAAGAAGCGGTTAGCTCTGTGCTGGCCCTGCGCGAAAGAAAGCACATATCGGTGTACTACGTGAGCAGGATATTACATGGCGTAAAGACACGATACTTGGAGATAGAGAAGTTCGCTCTAGCTCTAGTACACACTTCCAAGAAATTACGACCGTAATTTCAGTCTCATTCGGTTGTGGTCCTCACTGACCAAGGCCTACGCCAAGTCTTGGAGAAACCAGATGTTGTAATCAGAATAGCAAAGTAGGTAATTGAGCTAAGCCAATTTGATACCAGCTACCAGCCTAGAGCTGCGTACTAAGTCCACATCCTTGCAGACTTCCTTAATGAGAAAATGACCCAAGCAAGCAGACCCCACGCTCGGTGCTATAGACCATGTCGGTCGATGGCTCTTCAACCTCTCAAGGGGGGGGTGTGGGGATATCCCTAATGAGCACAGAGGGTCAAGAGCTTGATTTCGCCATCTCTTTGGATTTTCCAGCTACCAATAATGAGGTGGAGTATGAGGCGCTCATCGCGGGCCTCAAGATCGCCAAAGAGTACGGAATCGAAAGGATTTCAGTAACCATGGATTCACAACTTGTGGTAAGCCAGGTCGAAGGCTCCTATGAGGCGCGTGAAGAGACAATGATCAAGTACCGTGCTAAGGTCAAATCCTTAGCATCTAAGTTCAAAGAGTTTAAGATGCAACAGGTCCCTCGAGAAGAAAACACGTGAGCAGATGCCTTGTCCAAGTTCGCGAACAGGGAAGAGGGGCTCCAAAGACCAGAACATTATTTACCTCTCGAGTAAGGGACGGGTAATTGATGGGGAAACAGAAATGATATGCTCCATCGACCCACCTGAGCCCTGCTAGCTTGATGAGTTTATATTGTACCTCAAAGACGGAGTCCTGCCCGTCGACAGGAACGTAGCAAGGCACCTCAGATACAAAGCAGCAAGTTACTCACTTGATTAGAAGGGAATGTCTACAAGAGAGCGTACATGGGACCAACAAAAAGATGTCTTCGCCCGTCCCAAGCCTTGGATGTACTGGAGAAAATCCATAGCAGGTAGTGCGGGAACCACGCGGGCGGTCGATCCTTAGCAAAGAAAGTTTCAAGGAGTGGGTTTTATTGGCCTATCCTTAACGAAAACACTAAGGAATACACCCGTAAATGCGTAAATATGGTTCCGGTCGATATTTGCCGGCCCTTTGATCAGTGGGGAATTGACATAGTGGGGCCACTCCCACTCGCAATTGGCCAAAGGCAGTACCTGATAGTCGCGGTCGAATATTTCTCCAAATGGGTTGAAGCCTAGCCAGCATCGAAGATCACAGACAAGGTTATCCAATACTTTCTTTAGCAGAACATTAGTTGCAGATTCGGGGTCCCGAGGGTCCTAATTTGCGATAACGGAACCCAGTTCCAAACTGCCAGCACCAGATCATACTGCTCAAACATGGGCATCAGTCAGCATTTTGTGTCAGTTAGCCATCCTCAAGCAAACGACCAGGTCGAAGTAATCAATCGAATCATCATCCAGAATTTGTAGACCATGCTCGAAGCAAAAAAGGGAGTATGATCTGCAGACCATGCTCAAGCAAATGGCCAGGTCGAAGTAATCAATTGAATCATCATCTAGAATTTGGAGATCATGCTCGAAGCAAAAAAGGGAGCCTGGGTTGACGAACTTGACGGAGTCCTCTGGGCCTACCGAACAACCCCAAGAACAGCAACAGGGTTAACCCCATTTTCGATGGTTTACGGCTCAGAGGCCATGATTCCAGCGGAGTTACTCCATCAAACTGCCAAAGTATCTAACTATCAGCTCGCCAGGAACACAAAAGACCGAGCACATGAGCTCGATACGATTGAAGAGATCCGACAGAAGGGCTTCGAACGCATGCAACAATATTGGGCCACCATGGCTCGAAGCTACAACAAAGGAATCCAGCCCCGCAACTTTCAAATAGGCGATATGCTCCTTAGGAAAGTGGAGGTGTCCAAACATGTGGGCAAACTACAACCCAATTGGGAAGGTCCATACAGCATTGTAGAAGTAGGCCGAAATAAAGCCTACCACTTGGAGAACATGGACGGGAACCCCATTCCCAGGTCTTGGAATGCCCACAACCTTAAGAAGTTTTATGTATAAATTACTCTTGGTTGTAAGTGTTTGTTGTACCTAGTCTATTTATATCAATGAAGCGAATTTCAGTCAATCTGAATGATCTTTATCTTCAGTCAATCTGAATGTCTTTTAAAGTGTTTTGAAGTTATCCTTTAAGTCTGCATTCGATATTCTATCAATGCTCTAAGGAAGGGGTGTAATGCCCCAGCAAGGTACAAATCAACCCTAATGAGTTACAAGATCGCTCGGGGAATTGGGTTAGAACTTATTTCGAGCCGAGCCTTATTACAAGTTCCATAAAATTTTTCACTCTGTAAGTCAATTTTATTCTAATCAGAGGCAAATCACAAATACCAAATTGTAACAAACAAATGAGAAACACGAGTACGAACTTAGTCAAATCTATGTCAATTTCATTCCAAAATGGGGTCACGCCCCAATGAGTTACAAAATAAGGAAGACAAAGAAAAATTACAGAGAATAATTACAAGGGAAAACTACAAATCAAGAAGTTGGAGCGAGGGGATTCTCGGTGCTAGTGGGAGGACAACCTTCAGCCGAGTCTGGAAGGTTTGTTACAATGGCTGGGTCGGCATCACCCTGTGTCGGAGCCATGACACCGGTTGGGTCATTTCCAGTATTAGAAGGAGCTGAAGGGAGAGCAGCCATACGAGAAATATCCAGAGCGAGAGTGCTTGCTCCATCGCCCCGAATTTCAGTAGTCTTCGACCCACTGCTTGAAGGGATGAAGGCCGCAAGCAGAGTTTCTTTGGCCTTCCCAAGATCCATTTGTTCAGGCAGCTCAAGTTTGGATTCTGGGCGCTTATCGGACTTTGCATCAGCCCATTCCACTTCCCAGCCATAAGGCTTCTTACTCCAATCGGGCTCCTCCTCATCGTCATAATTTCCCTCCTCCACCTGTTCTTGTTCTTCGAATGCACAGCGGGCCAGGAACAGATCCGAAAGCGTCTTGGGAACATAGGCCTTAGAGGCGTTCAGCTTCTGGGGATCATTGAGCAGGTCATGGGGAAAGGGTTGATGGAGTTGGCCCTGGGATAGGAACCTCATAAAACCCGTCTGAATGTCGGATGCACTCAAGGTGCCAGAGATAGTCTCAAATGCTTCCGATCGGAGAAACTCCAACACTGCACTATCCTTAATCTAGGGCACCAATTTCTCAAGGGTCCAGAAAGCGGTCTCTGCCCCGTTCTTCTACCCATCTATATAGCCTTTCTGCCACCCGTCCTGTACCCCCTTTTGGTACGCCGTCTCCTTCTCCTCGTCGGCGCTATCCGGTAGACTCTGGGCCGTGGCTAGCCCGATTTCCAATCTTTCTTTTTCGGCCCTAAGGTTAGCTACTTCCATCTCTAGAAACGACTTCTCATGGGTTGATTCCTTGACCTGCTTGTTGAGCCTCTCGAGATTTCCCATATATATCTCCTTCATCTCATCTTTCTCCTTTGAAAGCTTGGTCGTTTCATCTTTCCAACTCTTGGCCTCCAATACCTCAGCCCTCTCAGACAACAACTTGCGATGCGCCGCTTGCACTAGTTCCATACGTGTTGCCGATTGGTACTCCCTCACAATCAGCTGGAGGGAAAAGAGATGTTAGAAAGAGATTGCGAAGTATATGGAAAAAAAAACGGGAGTCTCAAGTAGTGAGGTCATATCGCGCACAATAAGGAGATCTTGTTGTATGAGAGAGCCACGTCATCCTCCTTGGCCAACTCCTGTGGTCAGCACATGTCTGGAGAACATAGTAGATGGCCCCTATGGCATCATGATTGACCTCACCAGTCGCAATCCTTCTCTCTGACCCATCTGCTTTAAAGTCAGGGACGTTGAAGGGGTACTTGGACCCATCAAAGCTTGGAATGTTCACTATTCTCTCATAGTCCCCACGCATCATCGAGAAGCCGGGAGAGCTGCTAACCCGAAAAGTGGGGGGTTTCCATTCCTTACCACGGTTTAGCATCTTCCGGATGCGCTTCGTCATCTTGGAAGGGACCTCGCCCTCAGCATTTTCCTGTGCCTTTCTCTTGGACGTTCTGGACCCCTTTGGGACCTCAATCTGAAACGGCCCAGATGGGGACTCTGAGTCGGACTCCGACCGCCCTACAGTCGGCAAAGCAATCCCCTTGTTTCTCGGGGTTTTGATGGTTTTTCCTTGGGTAGCCTGGGGAGCAGGTTCTTTGTCCGTTGGGAACCCGGCAGCCCCTCTAGCTTCCGTGGGCCCCCCTCGGTCGGTTTGTGGGGGGCGGCCCATCTCATTACAGCCGCTTTCTCCACGGCGGCGACCTTCATCTTGGTGTGTTCTTTGGTCAAGCCCTCCGCCTGGGCGATCTCTTTTTCCGTAAGAGCAGGGCCCTTCACCCCACTCTCCTGAGTCTTTTTGGTCTCCCCCGCTTGACGTTTCTTTAGCTTTCGGTCGGTGGCTTTTGCTCGTGCAGAAATCATCATTAACCCTAAACAAGAAAGGAAAAGTGTTAGTGTTACGCATTACGAACAATATTCTAGCCCTGTCAAGCAGGGACAAAACAAAGTACAAGTTTAAATTGAAAAGAGGGAACATGCTTGACCTAAGTGATTTGACGACGTAGTTACCCATGCTGAAGTCCAGATGCCTCACCGTACCCAGAGCCAACCCCAAGCTTACCAACAAATGGGAACTTGTGAAGATACCCTTATCCAAGGGGTGCACGTCCCTCAAGGCAGCCAACAAAGTATTCGGCCAACGCACTGGACCCCGATCCAGGCGGACTTACGCGATATCATTCCACGCTGTGTCATCCAGGCCTGCCTAACCGTCCGTGAATCATACAAATACATACTTTTGCTTCCAATCCTTGCCGTTGGAGCTCCGGTCTGTGTCAGATATCTTGTTACCAGAGCGAGATTGAAGCTTTACAAACCACCTCCTATTGGGGGAAGCCACGACATCGACCGAAACGACAAACAGCTCCGCGAAATGCTCCACGCACTCTACTTGCCCGAGTAATTTCATCAACAGCCTAAATGTAGTCACTATCGCCTGATCATTTGGGAGAAGTTGGATGGGGCTAATTTACAGGTGGTTGTACAATGTAATCTGGAACAGAAAGAGTGGGAGTCAAAACCCATACTCTATGGCCTGTAGCAAAATTGCGATACATCCTTCTGGAGGGGCTCCCATGTGTTCATTCGCATTGGGGACTATGACGTCGCAGTCCAAATCCAGTTTTCTCCATCCTGTTAACCTTTTCTCCTCTAGTTTTCTCTCTGATTCGGTCACCTAGGACCTAAATTGGTAATAGTAGGTAGTACACTTCTGGCCCCCATCTTCTTCTTCTGCTTCTTCTTTCCCACCTCCATCTCAGAGGTGGAAGCGGTACTGCCCTGATCCCGAGACTCGTCCCCAAGGGACATCTCTCCAATTTCTGCAGCCACATCTTCCGCCGCCTCTGTGTCAACTCCTTCTCCTCCCTCGACGCTAGGGGAAGCTGAACCGACCTCCACTGGGCGATCGCTCCCAATTATATTTTCCAGGGTTGGCCCAGTAACTTCTCCAACTACATCAGGAATTTACATCTCCTCGTTGGGGTCCTCCCATCTGTTCCATCGACACTTCTGAATTAGATTTCTCGTCTCTTGGCCTATAGTTCCTCTGCCGTGAAGCTTCAGGTTGGCTACCAGTGGGTACAATGGCAAACTTTTTGGGGGCCATTTCAGGAAGGAAGGATTTGGGAAAAAAAGGTAGAAGGAAGATTTCGGAGACAAGAGACGTACCTTGGAGTGTTTCGCTTCAAATGCTCTCTGGGAGTAAGTTTCTTTTGGAAGCCTTGAATGCTTGAGACTCTTCAAATTTAGGTTTTCTAGCAGATGGTGTGAAAAAGGGGAAAAAATGCCTAAGTCCCCCTTTTGTAGTTGAAATCAATCAAGTCAGAGTTAATGGCCAGCCATGTGTCAATTAATTAGCTGGTGTTGAGAGAAACGTAGCTCATTACCCCAACTGCGACTGCAAATAACCGCCTCTCAGAAATAGTGCACAACACTTAAAATTCAACAGGCGCAATTATTACCCTGCGGCGGCGAAAACCTAGTTTTTCATGCCCAAGCTATGCCTGGAAATCACGCTCGCTTGGCGTCACCCCATGGCCACTGACCATCTGGGTCGATGCCTAGGGAACACCATGCCTGGCTTGATAAAATCTAGCTCGATGTTATAGGGTGTGATCCAGCCCTAGTGCGAGTAGCTCCATTGTCTTAGCTTCCCTTCTTTCCCAAGAAATCAGGACGCCTTTCTCAAGGTCTGCCTCCACCCAAATGTGCTACCCAACCTTGGGAGGGAGATGATAAGGGGAAAATTGGGAGCTATGACTAAGATCCACGTGTCCTTGCCACGTGGGAAAACTAAGCCAGGTCAGCCCTCTAAATCCGACCCAAGCGTCGTTCCTTCGAGCAAGCAGTTGGTCCACAAGAGAAGGCAGTCATATGCTCTGCGAATGGAGAATCTCGACCTAGGGCACCCTCTGACCGAAAGACGATCGACCCACGCACTACAGTACAACCGTATTTATTGCGAATACTACTCACTACTGCGGCCGCACCAATTACGGTGCCAGGCGTCCTGGCAAGAGCAAACAAACAATACTTTAGCCTTAAAAGCACTGTTCCGACCACCAGCCGTCCTCTCCAACTAGACTAGATCCACACATTCTTGGAGGTGTACTTGCACCTACGGAGACCATCTCTTTCCTATATAAACCCCACTCCGGCGCTCGCAATGGTAAGCTTTCCTTCACGCACAGAATACATACAATCTTTGCATTCTCGACCCAGACCATCGTCCGACTTGAGCGTCGGAGTGCCACAACGGGTCCAACCCCCATATTCCCCTGTTTTAGCCTTGGGGCTCACGTTTGTCCCTCTGTCTTAGTCCAAGGAAACATCGGAGTTACCTCATGCAAACAAATATCTTGGGTGATTAGGAGTCCAAGTCTGTAGTTTCGTACATAGCCGGATTTAGACACCATCATAATCAAAGAACCTTTCAGTCAATGATAATCAGTGAAATACGATCCTTCTACAACTTCATCTTCTTAATCAAGAACTAAGGGACGGGAATATTCTTAATTAGAGCCTTAATATTCTTAATCTTTAAAGTTAAGTTCATTTCATATCCATTCAGATCTCAATCCAAGAAAACCCCATTTTCGTGATGTCTTAATCTTTTATCCACCTTGGCCAAGGGTTTAATATTTAATGGACTACGAACAACTTAATCAGTAAGAGATCATTCTTATTCTTAACAAGTGTAGGTCCTTTATTAATTCTACTAATTCTATATATGCCACTTGTGTAATCCCAACATAGGCCGTGGTTCAAGTGTCTATATGGCGACACCCTTTTGAGCCTATATCAAATATTACAGAGTTAGCTCATATGAGATATTACAGAATCTCAAGTCAAAGGATTATTAATCATGTCATTGGCATGTGAGGTATTTCTTAATCTGGAAGTTTCTAAGAACTTCCCTTCCCATTTAGGAATGTTCTCACGCGGGACATCTCAGTCGTGAAGTTCTAGTAACAATCACCCTTATGTATTATGAACACATCATCGTATGCACTTATCACTCCATGAAACTGAGTGATCCTTCAAAATGACATAATCACATAAGCAAGTCTCAACGGAGTCAAGGTTGACACTCTCACTGTCTATCGGACTCATCGACTTGGAGAAGTTTCTAATCCTCGCTTATGGATCAGTTAAGAACTTGTTTCATGTGTCGTTCTCATAAGGCTAAAGTTCTTAACGCCCTCATCGGATTAGGGGAGTTCAAAACATGCAAAACACATTCAAACCCAAATATACATAAATAAGCACATAAAGAAGTGATTGCCTATGAATAAAATCATTTCGTTTATTATTCAAAAAATGTTTGTGATTTTAAAAGGAAATAGTAAAGCATAATTGTTGTTTTAAGGGCACTATTCCTAACAATACCCTCATTGTAAGACTTTCAATAAAATACAGTAATTTTGTAAATTATAAATTTGATACATAAATATTTTTTCAAAATATTTCATTCTAACCAAACTCTCAATTATCTCTATCTAATTCTAATCAAAATATAAGTTTTTCTCTAATTATAAAACACTGTATAATGATAATCCTATAAGTTTTTGAATAAATTAATCCAAATATTATTCTAACTATCTTGACTAAACTAATAAATTCTCAATTTTTGACCATGAAATAAGATCAAGTCTCGTATGTTTAGGAGAAAGAAAATTGTGTACAATGCATTCAAAAGTATTATCGTATTATCCATTCTCGAAAATACAAAAAATACACATGCAAATTGTACTTCCTCACAATAATATTTTTAACAATATTAAATTTGAGGATGATTTGGTAAATTCATATTAAATATTATTATATTTAAAATTATAAAAAAATAATTTAAATAAAAAATAATATTCCTAATAGGTTAGAAGTACAACTCCTCAGATTTATAAAAAACATACAGGATAAAATAAGGATTCTTTCTAAAATTAATATATTAATTATAGGTTATATTAATTATAAGATATTTGTATATTTGGAAATAAAATTAATAATATAAGAACAAATATTTACCATCTTCCATGTAAATGTATAATTTTACTATTAAAATTTATTATTACTTGTTGATAAATAAAAATGATATCACTTAATTGTACAACTAAAAATAAAGAGAAATATATGAAATTATATATTAAAGAATATAAAAAATAAAAAATATATTTAATAGATAGAGACAATTATAAAAATGAAATATAAAAAGACCATGAAATTTTGGAATGACTATGTACAAACCAAACACAAGACATATGACTTAAACTCAAATATCACGAAAAGGCGATGGCGACACTTATAAATACCTTAAATGCACAAGAACATGATGTCTGATTATGATATATAAGAATATTTGAGCACTTATGATGCATGGACATAGCGATAGCGATACGGATACAGACACGACACGACATGACACAGACACGGCGACAAGAATTTTTAAAAAAAATTAAGACAAACATGGCTTCGACATGCTCTATTATATATAAATAAACATATTTATAATTATTAATTAATTTAGATATATTTTTTCATAAGCTACACGTTTAGCTCCCCATTTTTATTTCACCACTCTACAAACTACACATTTAATTCCGAATTTTCATCACTCCATAAACACCACCATTAGTTTCCCATTTTTATTTCATCACTCTACAAACTGCACGTTTAGTTCAACATTTTAATTCCTTGCTCAACAAATCAGCAATATAATTGATTAAAATTCCTTGATCATTCGTAAATTACAACCAGAAGTGAAGAAAATAAAATATAAATACCAAACTAAAATACTGTAATTCAAAAACGGAATGTCTGACATGGTTCATCATCACAAAATGTTCATGCATCCTCTAGAAGCTCGATCACTCTTCAGTTTTCTGTGAGAAAACAAATTATTACAAAAGGTGATTATAATCTATTTGTGAGAACAAATACAACAACAAATAACCAGTCAGTTTATACAAAAATATATTCAGATATATGCAGAAATCTTACAGTCAGTTTCTGCAGAGATATATTTAGATATATGCAGAAATTTTACAGTCAATTTATGCAGAAATATATACATATCAATTTATACAAATATATATTCAGATATATGCAGAAATCCCATAACTAGTTTATGTAGAGATATAGGCAGAAATATCTAAGTCAGTTTATACAAAAATATATACAGATATATGACGAAATCTCAAAAATTTCAAATAATTTGTTGTACAAAAACCTCAAATCTCAAATTTCAAGTGGAAATTTCTTTAGAGATTGTACAAGAAACCAGTTAAAAAACATTAGAGATTGTTCAAGAAACTAGCTACAAAAACATCCAAAACACGAATCATGAATGGAGATTGTTCAAGAAACCAACTTAAAAACTCAAAATAGTTAATAACTTTAGATTCGAGACCGGATTACCCAACAAAAAAACAATTGCAAATTTAGTAGCACATATCAAATATATTGAGATATATACAGAAATTCCAAATCGCAAAAATCTCAGATATATGCAAAACAAATCGCAAGAATCTCTTCACATATATACAAAAATCTCAAATTTCATATATCCGGAGAAATCTCAAATCTCCTAGCATACAAAAATCTTTTAAATATATATAAAAAATTTCAAATCACATATATGTCAAAATCTCAAATTTGCAAAAAATTATTCACATATATATATAGAAATCTCAAATTTGCAGAATTTTTCACAGATTTGAACTTAAAAATGCCGAATCAGAAGGGTTACTGAAAATACTTAAGATTAAATTTAGGAGAGGTGGACGACACAACGACTTCTTCTTCTCTCATCTTCTTATTCTTCTCTCATCATCTTCTTTTTCAACAACGGTGAGTGTCCTCGTCAATGGTGGTCGGATTTTGAAAATTACGGTGAAAAGAACAGAAAACTAAGAAGAGAACTATGAAGTTTAAAGGGATATGACTTGTCATGCTTCTAATTCATCAAGGACATTATGGTAATTTTACGCGTTTTGGGAGGTTTAGGAAAATATCTTGTGTATTGAGGATCTAAAATAGGCGAATCTCAAATGAGGGGGTTTAGGAAAAATTTCAAGCCTTATTAGGAACTATTTATTAATTCTCCGCAAATATTACTAGTTAGACAAAATAGAAAATCTAGTTCCATAACGAACAAGAGTACAACTAATATTGCTATGGATAACTTGTACTTCTATACTATTAATTACATTTCGACCTCTTAGGAATACATACAATTACAAATAGACCCTTATTAATCAATATATTAAATATCCATCCTCTACTAAATTCACAAATTACCTGGAGGTTGAATTTCGTCTACGTGGGGGTAATATCCGTATTTTTTAGGTATGAATTTCCAATTTCACCCTAATATTATCGATTTTTTAACGCAAGACCAAGTCTGCCTCTCTAATATTTCATATTTATAACTTCGGGTGTTATTTGTAAATTACAAACGCACTATTTTCACACACAAAACAATACATACAGACAAGGACTCACATATACATACACTCACGCACACTGAACACACGTCAAACACATTCTTTTTAAAAAGAATCATATCACTAGTTTCTCAACTACTCTCAAAGACAATTAAACTCGTAACCTATTTGTTACGCATCAACCCCTTTGCTACAACCCGTGACTTATTTATCACACACCAAAAACATTAACTCCTTTATTGCACCTTGTTAATGTTCTAAAATCCTAAAATCCCCCAAACCATTAAGATACCACATTCAAATATTTGACTTTTTCACCAAATATTTTTCTAATAAAGTAATAATCTCATCCCAAATCTTCATAGAACCCCAAAAATTTACAAACAATTTCCTTTTCCTAACAGAAAACCCACTTGAACTGAATTGAAGAATCAAGCAAACATATTTTTTCACCAGAGCATTTCAGCTAGAACACTAACCTTGGGGCCCCGCTGGAGAAAATTGCAACAATTTCATTTGTTTGCCGATCTCTCATCAGCTTAATTACAGCCCCGATATCTTTTACAAACTCATATCGATCTCCTATAAATTTAAATGAGACAAATATTAGAAATTTGAAGAGTAAAAGTACACACTCAACACTCAAATTCACAAAATAAGAGTGGACAAATGAAATGACTCTATTTCACTTAATAAAATGACTTGATTGACTTAAGAAAAATGACTAGTACATAGGGTATATATAGGATTTTCTAGATATGAACTTAGACTTAGTTCATGTATTACAATTAATAAAACTCTTGATATCCTATGCATGAATATACCAATTCATGTACTATAACTAAAGACAACGAATAAAAGAAAATACATGTACTAAATAATTAAGGACTTATCTAGAAAACGAATCTAGATTAATATCTTGCAGACTTTTCCATTTTCAACATCCCCCCTTAATCTTGATTCATGACTCCAAAGAGATTCTGGTAATCTTCGACAAAATTTCAAACTTCAATGGCTTGGTGAAAAAGTCGGCAATTTGATCTTGTGATTTCACAAATTCCAACTCAACCTCTTTCTTGGACACACTTTCTTGAATGAAATGACACGTAGTATCAATATACTTGCTTCTTTCATGGAACACCGAATTTTTCGCCCATTGAAGTGCGGATTTGTTATCAACTAAAATCTTCCTTGGCTCTTCTTGTTGTTGGTAAAGCTCCTTCAATAAATTTCTAAGCCAAATTGCATGACAAACACAAGAAGTTTCTGCCACAAACTCCGCTTCACAAGTTGATAAAGTGACAATCGGTTGCTTTTTAGAATTTCAAGTAAAAACTGAATTTCCTATGAAGAAAACAAACCCGGTAGTACTCTTTCAATCATCGACATCACCAGCCCAATCCCTATCATAAAATCCAACAAGCTTAAAATCTTGAGAAAATGAATATAAAATTTCATAATCAAGTGTACCTTTGATGTAATGAAGTATTCTTTTGGTCACCTTCAAATGAGAAATAGTAGGATTCTCCATGTAGCGACTAACAAGTCCAACGCCAAAAAGAATATAAGGTCTTGTACAAGTTAGGTACCTCAAACTTCCAACAAGACTTCAAAAGAGTGTGGGAATGATCAATTCTCCATCTCCATATTTGGAGAATTTAACTCCACATTCAATGGGGGAGCTCACCGGCTTGCAATTTGTCATTTCAAACTTTTGAGAACTTCCTTTGCATAGCCTTCTTGAGAAATAAATATTTCATCATCATTTTGCTTCATTTCAATCCCAAGATAGTAGGACATCAATCCAATGTCCGTCATTTCAAACTCTCTCACCATTGCTTGTTTGAATTCATCAAACATCCTTGGAGCATTTCCTGTAAAAATCAAATCATCCAAATACAAACAAGTAAAATGTCACCTTTATTATTTGATTTTACATAGAGCTCATGTTCATGTGGACATTTTGAGAAACTGTTTTCTTGAAAATACTTATCAATTCTACTATTCCAAGCACGAGGGGTTTGTTTCAAGCCGTAGAGAGTCTTCTTCAACTTCAAGACTTTTTCTTCATGACCTTTTGCAACATACCCCAAAGGTTGCTCAATATAAACTTCTTCCTCCAAGTAGCCATTCAAAAAAGCTAATTTCACATCCATTTGGTGGATTTTTCATTTTTTTTTTAGATGCTAAGGAAATGATCAACCAAATAGTTTCCAATCTTACAACCGGAGCAAATACCTCAGCGTAGTCAATTCCCATCTTCTGCTTGTAGCCTTTCGCTACTAACCTTACTTTGTGCCTCTCTACTTTGCCTTTTAAATTTTTCTTGATTTTATACACCTATTTAACCCTAATGGTGTTCTTTTCTTTGGGTAGTGCCACCAATTCCCACGTATCATTTTTTTTTATGGCTTTGATATCCTCATCCATGGCACCTCTCCATTTTTTATCACCTATCGCTTGTTCAAAACTCAAAGGCTCGAAATTAGGAAATAAACAAAAATATGTCTCACTTAAATCCAAAGTTACCTCAATTGTAACATCATATAACTCATTAACATTTCTCGTCTTTGTAGGCTTTTCACTTGAACTTTCTTCGCCAATGGGTGGAATGTGGTGGAGTATTCGATTGCATCAACTCTTCATCATCCTCAAGAAGAGGATGTGAATTGTGCTCTTCCTTGGAGATGTTCCATTCCAAACAACTTTCCTCATCAAAGTCTACATCTCTACTAATGACAAGCTTTCCACTTTGCGGGTTATGCAACTTATATCCTTTGGAATTTGAATCATAACCAATGAAAACATACCTTTCACTTTTATCAACAAGTTTTGTTCTCTTATTATCTAAAACATGTGCATAGGCACTACTTCCAAAGACTGCAAATGAGCAACATTTGGCTTTATTTTGCTCCAAGCTTCTTGAGGTGTTTTGTCATTAACATTTTTAGTGTGGCACCGATTCATCAAATAAACCGCACATGCAACTGCTTCTGCCCAAAATTCTTTAAGCACATTTTTGGTCTTTAACGTACTCCTTGCCATTTTGATAATTGTTTGATTCTTTCTTTCAGCAACTCCATTTTATTGTAGTGTTCTTGGAACTGTCAACGGCCTCAAAATGTTATTTTATTCACAAAACTTGTTGAATTCATTCAACGTGAATTCTCCTCCTCTGTCGAAGCAAAGATCTTTGATTTGATATCCATTTTGTTTTTCCACCATAGCTTTGAAATTTTTGAAAGTTTGAAACACCTCAGATTTTTTCTTCAAAAAGTACACCCAAGTTTTCCGAGAATAAACATCAATGAAAGTAAGAAAATATTTATTCTTATCAAGCGAACAAGGATTGATAGGGCCACATACATCTAAGTGTATCAACTCCAAGGGGTGTTGAGCTCTTGAAAGTGATTCTTTCGTGAAGCTTTTTCTAGCTTGCTTGCAAAAAAGATAGCCTTCACAAATTTGATTGGGTTGCTCAATGTTTGGCAATCCTCTCACCATCTTTTTCTTGCTCATCTCCTTTAAGGCCATCAAAATTGAAATGCCCAAATCACATATGCCAAAGCCAAGAGTCAATTTTGAAACATGCTTGCCAACACCTTGGTACATCTGATACGTTGCATATTCGTTGAACCATTGAGCTTAGAATTGTTATAATTTACCCACTATTTAATTTGATTATGGATAATTGATTAAATTCTATGGTTTCCATAGAAAAAAAACATGATTAGAAGAATTTGAAGAGAAATTGGCCAAAAATGGGAGTAGCAGCTACACATCTTTGGAGAGAAGCCCATACCCTCAAGTGTGATTAAAAGGCTTCTTGGATTAATTGAAGGCAAGGCATGGGCTTTGAGGAATAAAGGAATCTTGGCCTACCAATTATTAAGTCCGCTCACACTGGAGTCTTTGGGAAGCCATCTTTGATTACTAAGTGCAAGCCCATCAATTCCAAATTCCAACTACTCTAAATTTTACAAAGTCCAAGCCCTTTGTGGGAGTTACATACATTGAAAGAGGGGAATAACGTGGCTTTTATTGCGTTATTATTCTGGAGTTAGTGGGAAACATGGTGGAGAAGTGGGGGAAGAATTCAGCACCTTTTCCACTACTTATACATGAGAGAATCGAGAACCTTGGAGACGTTTGACATACGAGAGGAACTCACGCAGCAACCCAACTCCGGGAGTTTTCTTTCTTTCTTTTCTTTAATCTAGACTATGATCTTAGACTTTGTGTAATCCATTCTTTTATGATTTGCTAGTTTCTTTTTAGTTGGGATTTTCCATGATTATGCTAGACTTGTGAGACTAATCTATTTTAATTAGTTGGTTTATGCTACCCGTATTGCTTCCGTATTCTTGTCAATGTTCTTTAATTAATTTTTTGATTGTGGCCAGATCGTAGAATTGTTAATTTGCATATAGCTATCTAATTCGTTTGGTGGTGTTAGCTAAATAATTAGTATTTGTAGCAATCGACACTAAAACATAATGCTTGTATGATCTCATGTCGAGGAGCTTGCGGTCTAATCGAGTGAAGCAGGAGTCTATGCCTAACCGGTTAGAATTAGTGTTTCTTTGGTGCTCACTTTGAATATTAAGCATAAACATTCAGTTTCTTATCATGGGAACTTTTGTTAACAAATGCTCATTTTCATCTTTCATAACCAAACTTTTATTTTTCAAATGAATGTTATAATTTTTCTCCAATAACTGTCACAAACTTAATATGTTATTTTTCATTTCGGGCACATAGAAAACATCAGAGATAAATTGATAACTTCCATCTTTTAATTTAATTAAAATGAGACATTTTCCCTTCACTTGTACCCGAGAGAAATCTCCAAAAGTGATGGTGCCTCCATATGTTTCATCAAGCTCCATGAAAAGATTTTTCTTTCCACAAATATGGTTGCTTTCACCCGAATCAAGATATTATAAGTTTTATTCTTGATTATCTTCGCCTTTGCATGCAAGAAGCAAAGTGTGACCTCCTTCTTCATTATTGCTCTCCACAAAGTTTGTTTTCTCTTCCACTTCATTTGTGCATTTCCGATAATAATGTCCAAAATTATTACAATTATAACATTGGACATTTGATATGTCATACCTTTTGCTCTTGATTATCTTCGCCTTTGCATGCAAGAAGCAAAGTGGGACCTCCTTCTTCATTATTGCTCTCCACAAAGTTTGTTTTCTCTTCTATTTCGTTTGTGCATTCCTAATAATAATGTCCAAAATTATTACAATTATAACATTGGACATTTGATATGTCATACCTTCTCAAATTCGGCCTCCAATCACTTCTTCCTCTACCGCGTCCGCAACCTCTTCCTTGAATGAAATTTTGATTCTTCTCATCTTTGTTTACATTGTTGTCTCTTCCTCTTCCACGAGCAGCTTATCCACGTCCTCGGCCTCTTTGGAACGTGCTACGCTTTTCTTGCTTTTCCGTGAAAGCAAGTTTTTCTTGTAAAACTTGCCCTACTGTTCTTGATTTAGTTTCTTTAGTCTCTCTTCGTGGGCTTGCAAAGATCCGGCTAATTCTTCAACAGTCATAGTGTTCAAATCTTTAGAGTCTTCAATTGCCACAACAGCATAATTAAATTTTGAATCCAAGGATCGTAAAATCTTTCCAACGACCCGATCATCCTTCAAGTCTTCTCCATATCTTCTCATTTGGTTAACCACCACCATTATTCGTGAAATATAATCCAAAATGGTTTCGGATTCCTTCATGTGTAGAGATTCAAATTCTCCTCTTAAGGTTTTGAGACCAACTTTCTTTACTTTATCAACTCCTTTGAACGAGGCTTGGAGAATATCCCAAGCTTGCTTTGAGGTGGTTGCACAAGAAACTTTCTCAAACATCTTCTCATCTAAACTTTGATGGATAAGAGTAAGCATCTTTTGATCTTTCTTCGTTGCCGCAGCATTGGTGGCTTCAACACTGTTCTCGATAGGTTCCTAAGCATCATAAGCTTCAAGTAAAGCCTTCATACGAATACATCGATTCCTGTATGTAGTGTTCTTTTACGAGTTTTGGAACGGAAAAAAGGAACACTCATCATTTTTTTGGTTGTCTCCAATTAAAATTGGCTCTAGATAACACTTTCTTAGAAATTTGGAGGGTTAAACTACACATTCAACAGTCAAACTCACAAAATAAGAGTGGACAAATAAAGTGACTCTATTTCACTTAATAAAATGACTTGATTGACTTAAGAAAAATGACTAGTACATAGGGTATATATAGGATTTTCTAGACATGAACTTAGGCTTAGTTCATGTATTACAATTAATAAGACTCTTGATATCGCATGAATATACCAATTCATGTACTATAACTAAAGATAATGAATAAAAGAAAATACATGAACTAAATAATTAAGGACTTATCTAAAAAATGAATCTAGATTTATATCTTGTAAACTTTTCAATTTTCAACAACAAACCAATGTTATTAAGTAAAAAAATTAGAAAAAGATACCCACATTGGAACAGCGGCTTACCTGTGGTTTCTTGCGAGTTCTACTTAAAGTTGTGAAGATCTTGAGCTTCCAATATGCTAATTGAAAACACCTGCTTCGCTGTGGCTTTTTGTGTGTTCCGCGGTAATTTGTGAATCGGATCTTGCTTTTTCAGTGGCAATATGTGAATTGAAATTCACCGCTGCTTACCTGTAGTTTGTTTCGTGTTTGGCGCCATTATAATTCAGGCAAAATCTGGCATCAACCAAAAACATTTATGAATCTCAGTCTTAGTAATCCTGTACAATGCTGATATCATATGCATATGCAAAAATTTAAAAAGAAAATGTAGCGGAACAACTGGAAATCCCAAAACCAACTTCTCGTTGATCCAATATGTTGAAAAACAAGTTGCATAGGTTGTTCCTAAGTGACAAACTAATAATTCTGTTGTTAATCGGATGAATCAAAGCATAATATACCCCTCAAGCATGCTAGAATCTAGCTATCTATACCAAAACGGCTCTATCATAACGAATCTTCCCATTATTAATTGATATGATAAAACACAGCAAAAAGAACAGAACGAGCATATAAAAAAAATACCATAATCACACAATAATTACATAGTGAATAAGGAAGAGTGGACGAGTTTTTACCAAAGGCGTGACAACAGCGAGAAGCTTTATCTGCCACAAAGCCTGTACAGCAAATCAGAAAGGAAATATCAATAACTCTTGTTACACTACAATTCCATACAAAGATATATGCAGCTGTCAAGGGTCCTCTAGCGCTGAGGGCAGAATTGGCGCCAAAGACTGTGGCGTCGTTGAAGGGGTTTGGGTGAAAAAAAGAAACATAACGAAGAGAATCGAAAAACACAAAGAAAACCAAGCGTGTGGAACAAGTTGAGCGTTCACCTTTCTTCTGTAGGGTGCTGCAATTACAAAAAAAATCATGAGATATATCATATATATAATTTTCGGGTCGTGGATTCCAAACCAACTATGAATCTGTTTGGCGGATAACTCAATTTCCTTTTTCTAAATTTACCCTACTTTGAGTTTTGGCACACATATATTGGAAATCTACTCTTTTTACTATCTGAGAAATCCAAATAAAATTTGTATTGGTCTTATAGTGTCTTTTTTTTTTTAATTTTATTTTAATTTACGATAAATTAATTATTGATCCCTTATAAGATAAAAAATTTATGGTAAACCCTGCACTTTGTAATTCGTCTATTTTAGATCCCTAACACACAATATATTTTTCCTAAACTCCCCTAAACGGGTAAAAATACCATATTGCTCTTGATGAAATTGAAGAATGATGAGTCACATCTTTATAATCACCGTTGTTCCTTCATTGGCGGTTTTTTGAAAAACATCACCACCACCTTCTGAAATCGCCGTTCACCACCGACCACCGCTAACTAGCCCAGTTAAAAATCTTCATAATTGTAGAAGAAGAAGAAGAAGAAGTAGTCGGAGAACTACCATCGATCAACCCAAGTTCGAGGAGCACCTTCCAATAATTATCTCCCACTCCCCCAAGTCGCACTCCACTTTTCCACTTCATCGGAGGCAATGACAAGTTCTAAGAGAAAGGTACATCGCACCCCATTTTTCCACGTTATTTTTCTTCTATAAATTATCTGAAATTCCAGACGTTTCCATTCAACTCCAGAAGCTATTTGGTAATCGATTGATTTAACTCTACAAACTAGAGTTTCAGTATTTTTTAAAATTATTCCTTTTTCCCTTTAATTTGACACGTTCATTCGAAGTCACTGTTCTTTAATTGAATATTGAAATGATATTTTGTCGATAGATGGTTTGTTCATTATCGACGGTTGCTTTGATAATTGCTCCTTCCCCGGCTGAACCAAGCAAGGGAAAAAAGCAAATTTTTAGAGTTAAGTAGCCCTAATGTTGAGACCGTGCCGACTTCAAAGAAGAGTGCATTTTCCATCTTGTAGCGGTGCTCGTTGGAGAAATTCAATGAGATTATTTCCCAAATTCGACCCCGAATATCTCCAACTCAACTAGAATCTGTCCAAAAATCTCCATTTGGTTCTTTCTTGAGAGCACCGATTTATTCAGGAAGTATTAACAAAGTTGGTTTCTTTCTTATTACTACAACTACATCACCAATACATTTAAATTAGGAGTCCAAGATGTTTTATTTTGTCCGGAGGAATTCAACATTGTAACTGGCCTACGGTATGTCGGTCATCCAATCCTACTATCGGGAAAATTTAAATCAAATACCTTGAACAAGTATTTTGGCGATAAGGAAAGATCTCTCGAGTAAACATTGAGAATAAACTAAACGAGTTCATTAGAAGGACTAATGATGATGGAATTGACGATTTTGTAAGAATGTACATTCTCTTTAGTATTTAATTGTTTGTTGTTCCTGCATAGCAGTTTGCATGTGTCTGCTGGTCGTCTTTGCTACGTTGATGATTTGTCCAAAGTTGGACAATACGCGTGGGGCACTAGTGCTCATATGTTTTTTTTATCAAAGGTATGCATAAACATGTTGTTGAGAGACATGATTTCGTTGATGGTTGTACCATGGGTTTGTTGGTAAGTCTTTGAATTGGTTGTCTATATTATTTCATTTTATATTGATATATATACGTGTTTAAGTTATTGTTTATGTCAGGCATGAATTCAAAAGTTCAGCATCTCAAAAAGGTTGGTAGCATTCCCTCGCAGGTTTAAGTGGAGGGGAAGTGCCTGCCTAATCCGAAAGAGAATGCAAGGAAGACTCCGAAAAAGTATTTGCTGGGCTGACGTAAGTCCATAGTATCCCAAATTTATTCAATCAATTGGCATCTTTCATTCAACATATTTGTAACATATTTTATCTAAATTTACAGATTGTTCTCATACGAGCTCAACTGATAAAAGGGAGACAAGTTTGTCACAGGTTGTAGAAATAATTTATATTGATGAAGTGGTTCAAGTTGATTGTGGCGAAGAAGAGGCAGAAGGTGGCGATAAAGGACTCTGTGATGTCCCAGTCAATGCGCAGTTGAAGGGTGATAGCAATGACGATAGTGATTCCGAACGACATGAGGTTAGATCGAAACGGAAGAATGATGTGGGGAGAGAACGACATAAGTGGTTAGACAATTCTTTATCTAATATCTAATAATATCTGGCTTTGTATGTAAATGATATGCTATGTGATATTATGTATTTGATTTGCCCTTGGATATGTATTTATTAGGTTGTGTTGGTTGGGGCTGACGTAGACAATAGGCCAAAGGAGGCCCTAGGTTGTGAGTTGGCCATTGAGAAAATGCGTACTAAGGCATTTGACTTGATTTTGGGCTACAAAGAGGAGCCTACTTCATTTAGTGATTTCACTAGACTGACTTGTATTGATGAATTAAAATTGTTTTGCTGATTTGCAGAGGGGATACTGTCTATATGAGCCAATATATGAATTTTTTGTTCGTGAAAGATCTATGAGATATCATTTTGGGGCACGAGACGAATGATAACGTTATCCAAGCTTTCTACAACATGCTGACTAGTCCTAGGAATCGATCTCTGATTAGTGATAGGGGATGCCTCCGTACCCTTTGGAGTGGGCTTAAGAACTAGCGAGCTGGTTTGCTCAGATCGAGTCGCTCATGCTTAAAGCTATATTGAGGACGAAGAGGTCCTTCGATGGGTGCAACTCCCCCGACTCGAACCTTGGAGGCCGAGGGTTAGGCTTTAAAACTTTATTATTGTTTAAGCCTAACTTCAAGATCCCTGCTTCTAGTTACTTGTGCTACCGCTAACTTTTAGCTCAGTTGTCTTTCGCATGTATAAACATTTTGATGGAAAGGGGGAGCAAGAAAAGATCTGCCAATTTGTTGGGGCAGCCGAGGTCTCAAGGTGAAAGGGGTTGTTGCGAAATTAATCAACGTCATCGTCAGGATGACAAGAGAGATGATGCCCCCGCTCACGTGGGCTAGGATCAAAGAGCCCTGGTAGGTTCGGGCTCAAGGGGGCTGAGGAATGTCTCCACTTACATTGGTAGTATCCCTCCTGGGGCTGGGGCCAGTCCTCATGGTCCCCAGTCTCCAGGCATCACACTAGGTTCTCATCATCCAAGAGAACCGAGACCAGAAGAGTAAGAGGTTTCCTGACGCCTATCAGTATCAAAGCAAAGGGAAAAGATGGTCCATTAATTGACCTTGTTGATTTTCAAGGAAGTGGAAGTTCCAACATTATTGTATCCGATGGTGGAGGAAGTTTCAACCCATCTAAACAAACTATTCAAGTTAACGAACCTGTAAAAATTTTCACTAAGATTCCTATTTCAGACTATCAACCACATCCGATGCCTATGATGTCTCAGCCCACGAGTTGCGTCAGTACTAAGATAGTGGAAGTGGTGTTTAGTTGATTTACAGAAGGCCAGGAGGAGGATTTTGAATCCAATTGTGACAAGTCATATGTGAAGAAAAAGTCGGGAAAGAAGACTAAGAAGCATTCTTAATATGGTCTATGATTTTCTGTTGTTTTTTTTTTTTTTTTTTTTTTTTTTTTGGCCTAAGAAACTATCTCTATTTTTTAATTATGCATAATATTTGTAGGAAAAACTAGTGGTGTCGTCACAAAAACTACGTTTTCGGTTTAAGTTGTTGAACTTATTAATTAGTTGTGATTTTAGTTATTGGTGTGTTATTGATGTTGCATGCATGTATTATTATTGTTTTTATGGTGTTTGGAGGAAAACTTATGAATATGTTGGAAGGAGCTGCTATTCGCACATGCATAGTGTTTTTAGATGTAATTTTATACAGTTTTGGTCACGTTTCATTAGTGTTTTAGGACCACTTTTGTTGAAAATCTGCATATATTTTGAGACTAAATTGAAAAAGGTTCTATCTTATGAGTAAAAATGCAATTTGGTCTTTACAGTTGTGAACAGCCTTCTCTCTATTGTGGAGTTGGAGCTAATTATGGGAAATACCCCAAACCTTTGGTTATTGCTACAATGCTACAACAATGACTATGTCAACATTGTATTTTCTTTTATTTGAAAGAAATATTTTGGCTTTGGATCAAATAAAAATTCTTAACAATTTATTAAAAATGAGAATACGAAAATTTATTAGAAATATTTTGGCTCTGGACTTGCCTCCTTAATTTTTGCATTCCCACCAAGACCCTTAATTTTGGCTTCCTCCTAAAATATTTTATGCATAAATTTGAAACAATAAATCAAAGTAAATTTTATCCTTGTCCCAAGAGGGCCCGAATGAAAAACCCAAGCCTACATAGCAGTTTTCTCTAATAAAATTCTAACTCCACATCATGAGTTAACTGTAAATGGATATTCGAAAATCCGATATTCATGCGCATTCGAATTCGTTTAAAGACCGAATTCGTTTAAAGAGGATATTATCCGTATCCGATTATAGGCATTCGAATAATAAACGGATAAGGATATGACTATGTTGCACGGATACGGACACGGTGACACGGACACGACACGACACGGATACGGTGACACGGATTTTTTTGTGAATTTTCCACATGAGAAGTGTCGGACTCGTGTCCGACATGACACGACACGACACGACAAACTGATATTTTTAGAAGTGTCGGTGCATTAGAGGGATATGGTAATCACACATCCAATCTGTTTAACATCCTATCCGTGTAAATATCCGTTAATACGTCTGTTATTCGATTTATCCGATATCCGTATCCAATAAATAATATATTATATTAAAAATATATATAAACACACACATTTTTTTCTTAATATATATACACATATGTGTGTATACATGTATATTATATTAGTATTTCTCTCTTTATTTGACAAAATAATGAGTTACATATAGTATATTATTGATTAAACTATTATATTTTAAATTAATTATATAAAAAAATTTATAATTGATCATACGACATTTCTATATTCACTAATAAGAAAAATAAAAATGATATATATATAGAGAGAGAGACATATTTATTCTTTCTCCCACGGTCTAAAATACATACATGTAACATTATATAACTATTAAATAATTTATGCTATAAATTAATAGTTGAAAATCCAATTAAAATTTGACATCCGTCCGAATCCGTCTTCTATTCGTATATCCGAATCGCTTAAAGAGGATATTATCCGAATCCGTCTACCTAATACATAGATAATATGACAATCATACATTCGATCCGTTTAAAATCCGCTTACCCCCTACCTGAGTGCAAAAAGTGCTTAGTAGATTATAAATATAGAGCGGCCAACCCTAAAGTTAAAATGATACACAATAGCATTCATGATTCAACCCAAACTTGGATTCATTTAATATCATTAGATTAGGGCCTTAACAATTTAATGGCATTGTAAATGTGCCGTTAAACTTCTCCTCATCTAATTGTCTCATTTAGGTCCAGCCGTCCAGCTAATTCCAACTAAATTTAGCTGCAATGCCAAAATTTAGCATTCATGATTCAACCCAAAATTGGATTAATTTAATATCATTAGATTAGGGCCTTAACATATTAAATCCAATTTAATGGCATTGTAAATGTACCATTAAACTTCTCCTCATCTAATTGTCTCATTTAGGTCCAGCCGTCCAGCTAATTCCAACTAAATTTAGCTGCAATGCCAAAAAGTCCAAAAAAAAAACCTCTGGAAATGGCAGTTATTAAAATTGTCTTGATCGTTGCACTGCACCATCCAATCCCATTTAAGCCATTAATATAGCTATTTACAGCATTATTATTGAATATTGACAATAAATAATACACTAACAATTACGTGCCCTTCGGAGCTACTTTTGTCTGCTTTACTTCGGTGGATTTCGAACTCAGCAGCCATTGTTGACGATCAATTATTTCGTTTCTATGTATAAATACGGGGTGGCTGATTGGAGCTTGGGTAGAAGAATTCTTTGGATTTGACGGAAGGGTTGAGGTTGAGGTTGAGGTTGAGGAGAGGAGGAATCGCGGAGGATGGAAAAGAGTGGGAGTGATGGGGCGAAGTTGAAGGGGGATGAAGTGAAGCTGTGTGGAGATGAAGTGTCGCATCTCGCCCTTGATATTGGAGGTAATTGATGTGTTGTTTTGCGTGTGATTGTTCTCAATTGTTGTGAATTCGATTGTGGGAAGTCGTTATTTTTTAGTTTTTTTTGGGATTAATGAAGTTTGAGCCTGCGATGATCGTCTACGCTTGATAGTGATGAGGGAATTATGATGGCTGTGTTTGATAGCTGCATTTTGCGTGCGAATTCAGAGTGGGGCGGGTGGATTTTCTGGGCCGTCTCCATTTTTGATTACGTGTTGTTGTACCAGATAAAGTTTTCAGCTCTTCTCGTTTTTAGGATTGATTAAAAATGAATTTTGATGGTTTATGAACTGGGAGGAGGTTGTACATTGCTTGTGTTTTTAATTTAGTTGCTTCAGTTTAAATGATCAAAGAGCAAGATATAAGATAGTGATATTTTGGAACTTGGATTAGGAAACATTATGGCTTGCATGGAAAATGCTATATATCTGTAAAATTGCTAGTACTTGGAAAATTTTACATTTGGTTAAGGTGGTTCGGGTGAATTCAGAAGAGTGCACTGACTTTGCTTGTGTAAGCTAAATGCCTAAAACCCTGCAGCAGTCAAGTTGTCTGAAGATTTTGAGGATTAAATGCTGGTTAATAATAAGAATCTTGTAGAGAGATGGAAATGCAACTCCAGAGTTGAAGATTGATAAACCCTAACAGATTTACAAATCTTTATAAGAATATAAATCTCCATTTCTCTCCTTATTCCACAAGGCAAAATGGACACCTTAATCTTCATTGATACCTTACCCTCGAATTTTCTTTTCCGTGGAAGAACTTCAATCATTAATTTTACACACTGCGTTTCTTGTTAAGATGTCATTACAATAACAAACTAGGAAAAGGACGAGGTACCTTAGACATGCTGTACTTGTCATATCTAATCTAGGCAGATTTAGAACTTGAATTTTAATAGCAAGTCCTTTTCAACTTGATAAACTTGTCTTCATTGCTTTGTTGAAAGATCAGGATCATAATTTAGGAGTCGACAGGATTGACTTGTAGGGTGTAAGGGGTGGCCTCCTGATTCGATTTCTAGAAACCTAACATATTTCGACTGGACCAACTCTTGTGGTGTCTCTGGGGACCTGTATCAACATCAAACTTTCCAAAAAAGCATATTGAGGCAGAAAAACCTTTTTCTAGGGAATGTGTCATGGGCTTTTATGGATGATGCCTTCTAGCAAAGCCAAGCCTACAGGTTAAAAGGCAGTTCTCTAAGTTCACATGAGTTTGTAACTCTACAATTTTGTGCCCAGCCCTCACAATTGATGAAGTTCAATTAATCAATCCTTAACAGCATACTAACCTCTCTTTTTCAAGATATCATTAGGCAGCAAAACTAACCAATCAAACAGTGTCCGTATTGTTTGCATGTCAAAGGAATATTAGATACTGACAACCTAGAAATAAGATATTATCATTTGGAGAGAGCAGTAGAATTCCTGTTTGAGCCATCTTCCATCCTGGGTTTCTAAGAAGTCCGTAAAATTATCTTCTGTGTGGATATACCCTGAACCCATAATATCGGATAAAAAATTGAAAATCAGACAGAAAATTTTATAATTAAGTATTATCATAAATATGAATTTATAATAGCAAGACAAATCACAAACTTCTAGATGGAAAGATGATTATTCAAAGGCGTAACTCGCAGTTGATATACTTCGAAACCAACATGTCAAATAATTCTCAATATTTGTGATTAGTATGAATTGAACAATGAAGGTTTGTGCTGATATTCCCCATTTCTTATTTGTAGGTACTCTAATAAAGATGGTCTACTTCTCAAGAAGTGGTAATTGCTCTAGCGATGGTCAGAGAAATGGCTTTCTAAAGGATGATCTTGAAACATTCAGTGGCAACTTAAATTACAGGGTCCTAACTGGGAGGCTTTACTTTCTGAAGTTTGAAACAGAAAAGATCAACGAATGCATAAATTTTATATCTTCAAAGCATCTTCTACACTATGGTAACTGTTTCCATCATGATCAACACATTAAAAAGCCTTAAATCTAGAAGCAATTTACATCCATTTTATATCTGCTAGTGCCTTTTTGGCTGCTGCTTGAGTTAATATTTTGTTTATGGAAAATTCTTACTGAATCGTAGATTTGGTTGGCAAGGATTGAATGTTTCTTTGGGTAACGAAATATTTATGCTCTGTCCTCTTAAATGCTGTTGAGTAATCTGCATTATCACATTTGGTCAAATGGATTGGGAATCTTCACTTATTGAGTTCTACTTTTTCTAATGGACCTGCCTTCATTGAGGTGGTGGGGTTGGGATTGGGGGTGGGTTTACTATAATCTCCTGAAAAACTTCCAGCAATTTCATGTGTGGTTGGCTTGAGACTTTGGTCCACTTGTGAGGTCTGTTTGGTCTGCCTGTTTCCCTAGATGGTTGGACCCCCTGACTCAGTGCTACACTATACAGAAGTTACTAGCCCTAGAAGTCAAACGATGTGGGAATGACTAGATTTAATGCACTGATGCTGATGATTCTATTCACAATTGATAACTTGAAAGAACTCTTCCTAAGGGATAAGGTTACCTTGAGTGCCAAATTATTGTACTCTTGCAATGTATACCAATTAGCAAATCATTTTTTACCTATGATTCCAATGAGATGGGGCATGGTTTCACATTATTTGGTTAGGCGATGCTCACTTTTTTAAAAGATGTTCACATGGGTAAAAAATTGTCTAAAGTACATAAAATTGCTATTCTTTTAGCCTTGTAAAGACAAATTCAAGTGAAAAACCATGTTTTGTATTCGCTAAATGCTCTGTCTATGATATTGTTGCATATTTTTGTCATCTTAGAAGTTCTGTGAACTCAGGTGATCAGGATGAGCAGGCCCCTGTCAGTGGAAAGAAAGTTATTAAGGTAATCTTTTCTTGAGTAATGTGAGATTGGGTGGTTGGAGATTAATCTGTGTTGTTGCCTTGTCCTTGTATGTAGGTGAAAAGTGGTTTCATCATTATAATTCATGCCTACTTTTATAGATGTTTCATGAGCCAATGATTTCTGAATTTTTGGTGTCATCATTTGTCATTTCCAAATTAATGCAAAATTAGGTCTTAGGAGCAATGAAACCAAAAGCAAAGCTAACTGATCAATGTTGGCATCATTTCTCCATAATTCATAAACCACAGATATACCGATTGCTTCCAAATAAAAGCAACATTTCTTTTGGGTTGGCTTGGAATTTGGATGATGGTTGGAAAGAGAAAGGAGGTTATCACTTTCATTTTCAGAACCTAGTGGATATCCTTCCCTTCTGATTCCTTCGATTGTGTAATGAATAATCTATTAAAGAACACACTTTGATTTTCTAGTCAAGCATAGCATAAAAATTTTGTCTCGGGTTTTAGAAAAATAAGAAACATTTATCTACCATCTAACTCGATATCTTTTTGAAGGCCACAGGTGGTGGGGCATTTAAATTTGCGGATCTATTCAAAGAAAAGCTTGGTATTATGCTGGACAAAGAAGATGAAATGAGTTGCCTTGTCTCTGGAGCTAATTTTCTACTTAAGGTAGGCCATCTAATGCTTAGAAGCACTTTGTAATGTCTGTTTTTGTATGAGTTTTGTGACTACAGTTTAATGGCATGCCACCTTCAGTTGTGAGTCTGTTTGTTTCACTTGTTGTATGTTGTTTCTGCCTTTAACATTTTTCTATAACTATTAGCTCTATCCAATTTTTATTTAGGTACTGTAATTAATGTAGTAAGATATTCCTTGGTGGGGTGGGGTTCGTTTAGTAATTAAAAATGGATAAAATTCATACTCTTGTCTGTTGCTGCACCAAAGTGGAATACCACGATTCTCTGTTAACAAGGTCGAGCTCTGTTCTATATTGACCTTTCTATGTGCTACGACAGCTTAATCTTGTTTTTGTCTATCTATCGTCTTGCCTTCGAGAATACTCAAAGAAAGAAGGGGAGTTTTATGGGTCGTTTGAATAGGATAAATACCAATTATGAGCTCTCTCCAATTTCATTTGTATTTCTGTTTTCGACATGAGGCCATGTTACTTGTCTAAATATTCAAAGACTAGGGACTTTGTTTACGTGAAACTTTGTTCTGTCCTTTTTTGTTTGGCTGTCTATAGATGCTTCTAAAGCATGCTTATATGTTGACTTTTGGCTGACATGCAGATTTATATCTTTAATATTTATTTGTTAGGCTGTGCACCATGAAGCCTTTACCTATATGGATGGCCAGAAGGACTATGTACAAATTGACCATGAAGATTTGTATCCCTATCTTCTCGTTAATGTGGGCTCTGGAGTTAGCATGATCAAGGTCATCTTTCTTGTTATTTTTGGACTACTTAAAAATGAGATTTGACTGAAAGTTACAATTTTCTAGAAAAGGAACAGGGATCTAAAAAGCACTGCACTAGGAAATTGCTAAAATTATTTCAATGTGATGTTCACTAATTCCTGGCTGCCTGCACACTTCTATGTCATACTTCACTGTGGTCCCACATTGCTTGAGCATGCTTTAATTAATGTAGACTGGAACTTGTTTGTTACCATTTTCCTTCAATTGATATTTTTCTGTCAAAATGGTTTTTATCAAAGAAAAAGGATTGTCTATGAATAAACTTTTTGCTAACAAAAGGAGGTCTTACTTCTGATCCACTGACAATACTTTTTTTTTTTTGAAAGATTGGCAACACAGTTTGAACAGCAATGTTCAGCCATCAAATAGAAAGAACAACAAAAGAGAAGAAGAGGTCTCAAAAATCATTTAAAGACTCAAATAAGATAGAACAAAATGTACTTGTAGGTAATTGCCCCAAGAATAGAAGGTAGAGCAAATAGAGATATATTTTCAGATGACTTACCTAGACTGCAAGCCCAAATTTTGGAGGTCTTGTCTTCTGTTAATATTAATGTTAAGTTTCTACAAAATAGTGTATATGAATTTTTTGGCATGTCCTAGCCATGCACATGTCAGACTAGAGAACCAAGGTTATAACTATCTTTTCCTCTTTCGGTTGATTAGGTAGATGGTGACAACAAGTTTGAGCGAGTCAGTGGAACAAGTGTTGGTGGCGGCACATTCTGGGGTTTGGGGAAACTTTTAACCAAGTGCAAAAGGTTATTCTCTTATTCCATTCGTCGTACTCTAATTTACCTCCTTTCCTATAATTTCTCATGTGCTTTTTGTTTTGCCATGATTGCCATGCCATCACTGAATCTCACAAAATTCCTTTCTCCATTTGCTTTCTTGTTTCAGTTTTGATGAGTTGTTAGAATTGAGCCGGCAGGGGAACAACAGAGTTATAGACATGCTTGTTGGAGACATATATGGTGGAACAGATTACTCAAAGGTATATATCCGTGACTGTTAAAAAGAAAGTTTAGAACAAAATATATCTAACAGTTATAGGAACCATTGGTGTAAGGTCTACTGCCGCTATTCTATCTCAAAAGGTTGGATATTCATTGCTTAAGTGCTTAACAGAGTTCAATCAATCATAGATAATGCATTCTCTCACAGAGACTCCAGTAAGTTTGAAAGAGGAAGCAGGTAAAACCTGGGACCTCTAAGGTGATGTGAAAATGTTTATGTATTAATAAAAATAATTCTGGTAATTGTTTCAGATTGGTCTATCATCAACAACCATTGCTTCTAGCTTTGGCAAGGCTATATCTCAAAACAAAGAACTCGAAGACTACAGACCTGAGGATATAGCCAGGTCCCTGTTAAGAATGATCTCAAATAATATTGGTCAGGTCAGTTCACAGAAAATTATATTCTTACATCAGGTAAATTTTATGACATAGAATTATTCTCAAGCAAAAGAAGAAGAGAGATATAAGCAGTTACATTTAATTGAAAAGTGAAGAAAATAAAACTTGGCCAGTTTGCTGTTTGACTCTGATATTCTTGTTCTGTAAAAGTTCAATGTGCCTAGAATTACTATCTAAGCATATAAGATGATCCTATTATGTACATGGAAAATAAGTCATGGCTCTTCTTCCTAGCAACATTGACTAGTATTTTCACAAGCGAGGAAGAGAGCGATTCCGAAAGCTGTAATTTGGCTAAGTTTTGGTTCTTGACCCACTTGTTAATGCAACTTAGTTTTTTCTTTCTGTTCTCCTTTTTTAGTTTTTTGAACAAATAAATAGCATGTCAGATTTCAGTACCTCGCATTCTTCTATCGTATTTTCACAATACTGGAGACAATGAAGGAACTGATCATTTGAATGTCATAAATCAGCATCTCCAGTATACTTTACCAACCAAAGGATATGATTTACAATACAAAAAGGCAATAGGTTGATTTTTATGCGTATATAAAAGAAACCATTTGCCATTTATGACTGCTTCATGGTCGCATTTGCTAGACTGTTTAAATCTACAGGAAAATCATCAGCTGAAAATTGAGCATTTTTTCTTGAAGTATAATTTTCCCAACTTCATCTCTTCATTGTTATCTCTATTCTGTATCTTTCAGATTGAGCATTTTTTCTTGAAGTATAATTTTCCTAACTTCATCTCCTCATTGTTATCTCTATTCTGTATCTTTCAGATTGCTTACTTGAACGCATTACGTTTTGGACTTAAGCGGATATTTTTTGGTGGGTTTTTTATTCGGGGTCATGAGTATACAATGGACACAATCTCCGTTGCAGTTGATTTCTGGTAACTTACCTTTCACATCAAGGAGGATGAACTTATAAAATTGAGCGAATTACATTTACTACCCGACATTTGAAAATTACACACATTTCTCTCAAACTCAAGGACCATACAATAATTTCCTAAACCACGGTGGATTAATTTGTAAATCCACCAAACCTGAGGGGTAGTAAATGTAATTCTCTCTATCAAATTATGTCCATGGTTTATTATTATTGCATTCATCTTCTCACAATTCTGTTATTTCTAGGTCAAAAGGGGATGCAAAAGCTTTATTCTTGCGCCATGAAGGGTTTCTGGGGGCTTTAGGAGCTTTTATGAGCTACCAAAATGGATATACAGATTTTTTCACTCATCAAGTCCCAGAAAAGCACTCGACAATACCGAAGTGTTTGTCGGACGGGTACGAAAGCTCAACTCATGCTGACGTGAAAGATACTGATTGTATAGAATGTAGAGTATTAGTTAGAAACTGAAAGTGCTTCTGAAGGTAAAAGGCTGTGGGGCAATTTAAGTTCAGCCAGCACTTTTACCTACACATTCTGAACATCTGCAAGTCTGAGATTGGATGGTATTTTGCAACTACACATGTAATTATCATGCTAGAATTTGGTATATATATTTGTGTGAAATGAGGACAATGATGCTCCCTTTGACGTTGTTATTGTAACATTGTAAAATCGTTCTGTGTTTGCTCCTATGGTTTTCTTTTTCTGTTTTCTTGGGACTTCTGTGAAAGGGCGTTTCTTGATTGACCTGAGTTTTGTTGGTGAGAATCATGAGTGGTTTTCAAGGGAAATTCTTGCATGTACCGAGTGTGGATCCCAGTGCATGCACGAATTTCCCTGGTTTTCAATGTGATACTTGACAAATGACAAGGAACGTTTCTTGCTTTTTGAGAAGTTGGGACTAGTTTGTAATCTTACTATATATGATACACGTATAAAACACGATACGAATATATTAATATGGGTTTTTTTTCTTGAATTTTCTACGTGAGGAGAGTTTGACACGAGTATCTGATACGATACGGGAAAAATGATATAATTTTTTTAAATTTCTGTGCATCTAACTTACTACAATGGAGGGTTGTAGATGTAATTACCCCTAATTAATATCCCTGTGGCCGTGGGGGTGGTTGATGAGCACTAACAATTTTTTACTTGGAAATTCTGCATTTCCTCTTCCGTTTTTGACATCTATGATCTATTCAAGTCCCCCGTGCGAGTTACTATTGTAATTGGGCGTATTTAGGATTCTTGTCAGTTTATTAATTTAACTTTTATACTTTATAAATGTTTACTTAATTACAAACACTCCCTTTTGATAGGTTTTGTTAGAGATTAAACATATTTCTTTAAAATTTTAATATGTAGATTGAAGCTATGTTACCACTAGCGGCATAAATTTCATATTTTCATGTTAGTAACTCCATTGTTTTTTGTTTTGTTTTTTTTAATTTTTGTGCAGTTTTTTTTTCCCCGGTGTAGGTAATTCCATGATAATATTGATATGATTTGACAATTCTTATCGTTTAATATTGATTAATTTTCACTGTATTGATGGTTTCATATTAATTAGTTTGATTCAATACATTTGATGGAAAAAACATTCAAGTCCTTGATAGAAAATAATGGAGGGCCATGTTCGTAGTCATTTTTAACAAACCATAAGGGATGAAAATATAATTTTCGTGACTAAGAGCAATTATTTATAAACAAGTCTAACCACTGGGAATCTATATTCTATATGTAATTTATCCTTAATTTAATCCCTTTTCTCTCCTCTTTCATTTGTACAAATCTTTTGTCTTGTACTATTAATTTTTAAGTTATCATAAAATGGATACTTATATTAATAAATGATTACATATTCTTAACTTTCTTTCCATAATTATATCACATAATTGCTAAGTATATCCATTCTAATTTTATACACACAGTAAGCGCGCAAATTACTAGTATATATTTCAATTTAAGCGATGGTTCCATACGTCCTTCTCTTAACTTTCTGACAATTGATTTCGACTTATCTTCAAGGGAAGGCAAAGAAAGAGCCTTTCATCCTCACAAAGAACCATCTAATAATGGCACCTCCATATCAGACTACTGCTCCAACATCATTTTCAATCCAAACCTCATACTTTCGATGAAATTAATGAAAATTGTTACCATGTCCTAGAGTTATACGGGCTTTTAATGTTATGCTTAATTACATGCGTAGTCACAAGTCAATTTACGTATATTTCTGCAGAGATTCCATCGGGGGTGGCGGCCCCCTCTCTGAGAAAATGGTACCCTTTGAACGGAAGAACCTGCAGCAGCCCCATGTGCATTATTGTAAGGTTCTGTTCGGAAGAATTCGTGGACTAAAGAATAATCATTGTCAAGTTAAGAATGACCGATATATATTTGTTACTTTGAAACTTATCTTATTCCTCTATTTTAATTCAAGAATTTGGCTTGTTGGAAACAGATTTGACTTAATTGGTATATGAATTTGAGAAATATTAATAAATATAATGAGTTGTTGGTTGTTGGTTGGGGACACCACCCCTTCTTGAATGCTTGGGAAGCTATAGTCTATACTCTATAGATTACAACACACCACACGTACACTTTTTATTTTATGTTATACTTTTTGGGAATTAATAAGCATAAGTGGTGTGCATGTCAGTTTGCTTGTTTACAACACACGTACACTTTTTATTTTATTTTATGTTTTTTTTTTTGGGGCGGGTGTAATGTGTAACTTAATAGTTGGGTTTTATACTTTTTTAATTGATAAAATTATTTATCGTCGAATCTTATAGTTTAACGATTAGATACTATATTAACTTTGTTAGATATAGCCGACAGGGGTTAATCCAATTGATTAATTGATTCATATTTCAAGATAATATCTCAAGTTCGAATCTCATTTGAGTGTGCGTGTATATATAAAAAAAAAAAAAATAGTTAGAGGTATCATATTTGAATCTTTAGAGGTGTGATTTTATATATATATATATATATATATATATATATATTATTTATTTTTATTTTTTTTTTGAATCTTTAAATATGCAGTTATTATTTATAGGTATACATATAAAAATTCATATACGACACGATATGGATACGACAATAAGTATATTTTTTTTATAATTTTTTACGTGAGAATTATTCGATATTTATTTTTATTTATTACGTGAAAAATATTTGATACAATATTTTTAATAAATATACACGATAAAATAAAACAAAATTTTCAAAACTATTTGTGCACTTGTCGCTTGTGATCATCTAAAATGTAGCGCGAATAATTGTGTGAACAATATGATTAGATATGCCGTAATTAATACTGATTCTGCGCATGGTTCAAATTTAATATTTGGGTGCGCTTGTCTATGTTGCAGAGTACATATACAAACAAGAAATCTGAAATTGCAATAATGTAACCTTAACAAATTATATACTACATGGCCCTACTCCTCGATCATGCTAGATTCGTGATTTTATTTTGAATTTCGCAATAATAAACTTGTTTTTGGAGAGTTTCTTCATATGATACTGCATTCTTATGATGTACATATGTCTGACACATCTTGAAGCAGAAACCACCGATGCTTTATTATTAGGGTTAATTACATCTAGCCCCATATTAGATGGGGTAATTACAATCCGTCACTATTTTTAGATTAAATTACAGACACCATCCTTCATGAAATAAGAAATTACATTCAACCCCCATTTCCGTTTAAAAGTTGTTGATGTCAGCAAATTTTTTTAATGAAAATCCGAAAATACCCTTCGTTGACTTTGGTCAAATTTTTTATTCCCATGTTGTCCTTGGGGTTAACTATAATTAACTATACTAATATGGGGGTTAATTGTAATTAACTATACTAATATAGGGGTTAGGTGTAATATTTTTAATAAAATTTCTTAATTTTTATTTTTTGACAAAATATAATTGTTATAACGGCTATATTCCTCTTTGAACTACAATTAATTATACACTTCGTTCATATTTTATTTGATTTTATATATTTAGTTTGATTTGTAAAACTCGCACATGTTTTCTTTAAATTAAATAAGTCTTATTTTTTTTAATACATTATATTAATTTACTTAAAATAATATTTTTACGGAATTTAGTACTTTATAATAGAAATTTACCGGTAACGATATTTGAACTAATTCTAAAATATAAAAACTATATTTTGTATTATGCAATCAAATATGCAAATTGTTCTCACTAAATTAAAAAATTATAAATTAACTCAAATCGAATCAAATCTAACTAAAAAGGTTCAATATTGAAAGTTTTACTAATTATATATCTCTATGAGGAAAATTTTTATATTTACATGAACATTTTAATACATATATTATAAATCAAAAGTTCGTAATTTTAATTTATAATTAATTATTATTTAATAATTATTAATAATTAATTTATATCTATATAAAAAATAATTTAACTAAATTAATATGTTTTTTTATTAAGCTAAGTAAATAAAAAAAATTCAATAATAAAGTCCCCACAATTAATTATGTTTCTAATTATTATTTAATCATAACTAATTGATCCTTATATTTTACCTTAACAGTGATAATAAAATAAATATTTAATTCATATTAATAAATTATAGTTGAAAGAGGAATATAGTCGTTATAAATGTTATAATTTGTCCAAAAATGACAATTGGAATTCTTTTTAGAAAATATTACACTTAACCCCCATATTAGTATAGTTAATTACAGTTAACCCCCAAGGGTAGCATGGTAATAAAAAATTTGACCAAAGTCAACGGAGGGTATTTTAGGGTTTTTATTAAAAAATTTGCTGACGTCATCAACTTTTAAATGAAAATGGTGGTTGAATGTAATTTCTTATTTCATGAAGGGTGGTGTCTGTAATTTAATCTAAAAATGGTGGCGGCTTGTAATTACCCCATCTAATATGGAGGCTAGGTGTAATTAACCCTTATTAGTATTTTATTTTTTTTTAAAAAAAAATTAGGTAGAGGGGATGACACCTCATCTAAATGAGATATGTAGAATTTGAACCTGCGAACTTGTATACGCATACCCAAATGGGATTCGAACTCGTGACCTTGTTTTCGAGAATTAACTCATTAACCACTTGGACCAACCCAGGTTGGCACGAACTTGTCAATATCAAATCCTATTATACTCTACTTGACCAATCTCATTATACCTCATCCCATGAAAACAAGAGGGATTTGAACCTATAATCTTGTTATTAAGAGAAAAACAATTCTCAAAAAATGAGAAGTAATATGCTATCAGTGCAATAAATTTCTTCCCTGTGTTTCATCTTCTTCTCTTGGTATAACCAAGATCTCCGCCTCCGGCACAGATTCTCTGATCTTTTTTTTTTTTGCCATAAAATAAAGTAAATATTCCTTCTGCTATATTCGTCATCGCAAACACATCCTTCACCACAAATTCCATCACCACAAACAAATCTTCCACCATCGCCGCAAAAAAAAACTCCATCCTCCGCATGAAGAATCTTCCACACCACCATCATCGCAACAAATTCTTTTGATACTTTTTTCTTCATCATTCGGGTCATCTCGATCTTGAACTCATCTAGCAGCCTCTTATAGGAGATAACTAGGCCTCCTAATTTTATTTCATGTGGCTCGCTTTCACCGTCAAGAGAACCAAGTTGGGATTTATCAAAAGGAAATAACTTTCCCTACTGATCCCAATCTTTTTGTCGGAAATAATTATATCTCATTTCATTCAATTGGTGTTTATTTCACCAAAATCAATTCTATTTGGAAAAAAATCTCTCTGTCGGAGATAACTATGTCTCCTTTAATTCAATTGGTGTAACATCCACTTCGTTCGGACTTCCAGGTACGGCGTAACGGGTGTGTTATTTGCACATTTAATTATTTATTTATGCACTTATGTGATATTTTAATGTTTATTTGATTAATTGCATTTATTTGAAATTATTTGTTTAAGTATGGATTTGGAATTTTGAACGTTTATGTCCTTATGCCTTGTAATTTGCTCTATATGTGTCCGAATTTAATTCCGTTTCTTGTGAACTTTTGATGTGTGTGAATTATGTGAGTTACGAACTTGGTATTATGTTCGTTTTATGTTTCGGAGTTCGTTTGGGTTAGTTTTGGCTCGTTTTTATTTTACGGGACCTAAAGGAGGATAAAGAGCATTTGGCACACCTTCCGTTCCGGGTCGCGTAACTTGAGCTCGGGAATTCGGATTCGAATTTCGGACGATGCGTTGGACTCGTAAAAAAATTTGGAAGTTTTGGAACCTAACCTCATATTTTTCTAAGTTCATTTGGACCTCCGAAATTCAACCGAAACGAGCACCTCGGGCCAAATAGACACCTTTTGACTAGTCTTGAGCTTGTGGGCCCCTCTTAACCCAATTAAGCCTAAACCATGACCAACATAACTTGAGTTAATCCCTCTCTCTCCCACCATCAGCCCCATTCGAACCACCCCTCAAAGAAAGAAGCAAATTTTAGCTCCAAGTGAAGAAAGGAAGAAGAAGGAGAAGCACTATTCCAAATTTGACCCTTTGAGCTCAATACTCATCCATACTTCATCATTTCTCAAAGGTAAGTGTATTTTTGTATTTCTAACTCTTCTATGCTCCTTTTCATCCATGGAATTCATGTTTTAATGTTGGGTTGATATAAGTTTGAAGAGATATATGAATATTAAGGGTTAGCATCCATTCTTTGAAATCTTGCCATAGCTTGAGTATGTTGGTGAATTTATGCAAATTTGTTGATCATATGAACTTGTTAACTTCAATTCTTGACACTTATTACTTGGTAGTTGAATAATAAAGGATGTGCCATTAATGAACTTGAGCTTAAGCTTGAAAGAAACTTGGAATTCTTGCATTTATTCATGAACTTATGCATGTTTCACTTAATGGTTGGATTGTGGCTTGAATTTGTGGCCTTGTGTGAGTTATTTGATGCTCTTGTTTCGTGCCTTTCCTCCCTTTCTTGCTGCTGTTGTGGTGTTGAAGTTGGAACAGGGGAATCTCCTTGGATTGCTGCACAAAAACAAAGCTCCCGATTCCAAGCTTTGAAGGTGACGCCCGTCACCATGACTTTTAGAGCTGTCGCCTGCTGTAAAGGGGGTCACAGCTTTTTTTCATGGATAGAGTGACCCCCATCTCTCCTTTGGTGTTCGAAGATGGCTGCTACTGCCAGAGTTCACGGGCGTCACTCCCTTTTGGCTTGGAAGGAGTGCACCACTCCTTTCTTGCTCTACGTGTGTGTGTTGTTGTTGTTGCTGATTGTTTACCTTTTCTTATGAATTATATGCCTCCCTTATGACTTAATTACATTGTTAACATGTTATATGATGCGTTATAATTTGTGTTTTAATCTATAAACGTGATTTAAGTGCTTACATGCAAAGTATGAACTTATATGACCTAAGTTTGATTTCCTTGCATTTCATTTACATCATTTACATTCATACGCATTTGCCGAGCGTTTATTTGGTACATTTTGAGTCTAAGAATATCCTTCGTTGTTTGTTTTGTCCAATTGACCCTTCCATTGACGACAAGGTTGATCATTAGGCATCCGGTTTGCACTTTTGTCCCCACTACACGCGTACTCAAGGTGAGGTTTTGTTCTTTTAGATATAATGACCTAAAACCCTACTTGTTTTGAATCCCGCATGCGAGTTATGTATATTATACGTTAAATACGTGTATGATATGTACTTTAAGGGCTTGTCCCGTTTGTCATATGATCTTGAAAACGATTTGTAGACGTATATAAGCTATTTTATGTTTGATTTGAAAAGCCCTGAATAAGTGTGTGTGTGTAAGCGAGTTTGGAACTTGAAAGATAACTTTGTGAAAATTATGCCTTTTGAGTTATACATTTGGGCCTTGGAGAGTGGTATGGTATCTCGGGACGGCCGTGGGGTCGCCGAGCTCTCCCATCAATACTTTCCATTTGAGAGTCTCACCCAACCTTAGGAGGTTGAGGAAGAGCGTTTCTCTTGAGCTGGCGGAAGCAATCCGTCGAAGGTTTCAAGGACATGATTAAGCCTTGTCTCGTGTGCATTTTACCGATAGTTAGGGCCGTCAACCTTCCATCACCTGGAGAAAGGATGGTTTATGTATTTCGTTTTGATTTTTGCCTTTGTTTGTGGAAGTTGGAGGGATGACTCGTTCTCGCCGAGTTTGGTGAATTCGTATGATCTATGAAACGGGAATGGATTCCTAAATACCTAAAACTTGTCCTTTCGGCTTATGGTCTTAACTTCCTTTAAGTATTTATATATATACTATCACGGGAAACGTTTTAGCTTGCAAAAACCATTCTCGGTTCATGGAACTCTTTATGAATTTTGTTAAGTGCTTTGCTCTATACGTATTATGGGTGCGTGCGTTAGCCCCCTCACTAGTCATTAGGACTAACTCCCATTGTTGTTTCTCTTTTTTTCCCTTTTTCTTTGAGTTGCAGGTACAGTTTGAGTCGAGCTAGGCGATAAGTGTTCGTCGAGTCTTACTTGTGGTGTAGCTCGAGTCACTTTTGCATTGTAGTGGTTTTAGCTTTGATACTTATGATCTATTTTGGATATGTATTATGAATACTTTGTCTCTCTTTGATACTCGTTCTATTTTGGCCCCGGATGGGCAATGTACATGTGTATATGCTTCCAGCTTATTAGTATGGATTTATTTTGATATATATGTTGATCTTGGGTTTTTAATTTAGCTGTTTAATCACTTCCGCTATGGTATTGATCTGGAAAGCACGGACACACCTAAAAATGTGTCCGTGCAGTGTCCGACACGTGTCAGACACGGCTGAAACATGTCCGAAATTAAAAAAAAAATAAAATAATAGGACACAGTGTTGGACACGGCGGGGTAAAGTTTCCGACACGGCTAGGATACGGCAGGGCAAATTTTATAATTATAAAGTTTTTTATGCATTTTTTAATATTTTTAGAATTTTTTGGGGAGAAAACTGAAATAACAAAACTTATTATAGTTTTTAATTATACATACTTTTTTAAAAAAATTATTTTACATAGATTATACTTATAAAATAATTTTATTTTTATATAAAATATATTTATTTATATATAAAATATATTTATTTATATAAAATATAGCCGTGTCGTGTCTTAAAATTTTTAAAAAATCGGTGTCGCCGTGTCCGTGTCGTGTTGTGTCCGTGTCCGTGCAACATAGATATTGATTGATTTGCACTCTGATTGAGGGTTTAGGCCGCCTAGCTAGAGCGTGAGTTTTGTTTGTCACATGTTCGCTATTGTTTGATGCGTGTGCGGACTTTCCATTCCGTTACACGTAACGGATTCTAGTGCGGGAGATGTATTGCCTTACGCTCGGGGTGCTACAATTGGTGTTTATTTCACCGAAGTCAAAATCTATTTGGGAATAACTAATAAGAGATAACTATGTTTCCTTTCATTCCATTAGTGTTTATTTTACCAAGGTCAAAGTAGTTCCATTACCTCCATGCTCATCAAAACAGTTCAATCAACTCGATCAATTTTGTGCATGATATCCAAGATGGACTCTAAAAGGTTTTATAGTCCATCTTGAGGGGGCTATTAAGAGAAAAATAATTCTTCAATTATGAAAAGTAATATTTGTTAAGATCAAATCCTAATATGTTTCACTTGCTCAACCCTATTTTACCCACCCCATGAAAATAAAGGGAATTTCAATCGTTTTATACTTTTTTTTTTTTTTTTTTTTAAACACACACACCCCAAGTGGCCAGAGGGATTTGCACTCGGGTCATTGCCTTCGAGAATTAACCCTCAAACCACTTGGCCAACCTCAGTTGACTCTTTTTATACTCTATTTGACCAGCCCCATTGTACCTCAACCTATGGAGACAAGAAGGGTTTGAACCTGTAATCTTGTCCAGATCAAACCCTAGTATGCTTCACTTGATCAACCCCATTTTACCTTATATCATGAAGATTAGGGGAATTTAAACCTACGACCTTGTTAATATTAAATTCCTCAAACCTGGCAAACGCAATTTCTTTTTTTTTTTTTTCCTTAGATTATTTTAACAATGACAGTTCTAATTTTCTAGGCTTTTCTCAATGATCAAATACTTGACATAACAATAAATAAGTCTCTCATATGTAAATTAGAATGCCAATTATTATTGCGGTGATTTACACAAGCTATTTCAAAGATAATTACTTTGCATTCATAAATAAAATTTCTCGATAACTCCTTATATTTTACTTTTTTGGATAATTCGTAATGAAAATTCCAAATTTGCTAATACATTCCTAGCATAGATATATTTTTGGGAAAAAAGCATTTTATAATTTTACGACCTTCACCGGCTATTTTGTTACAAAGTGCAACTTCGTTCTAAGTAAAGTGTGATGAATGAATGATATATAGGTCGTTAAAAAAAAATTCCCGTATTTTTATACCATAATGAAAAAAACCATATCATAATTTTTAAACTATACCAAATCTCAAAGTCATTGGTGCAAGTCACTTTAATTCCCAAAATTTCCACCACTGAATTTATAAGGGAGTCTTAAACCGTTGAATTCGAATAACATGCAGCAATAATTAAATTGTGGGAGAAATACAAAATAAACGTTAATTCTCCACTAAATTAGATCAGTATTAGATTGAAACGTATAAATAATGCGTAAAACGTAAAGAGAATAATAAAATAATAGACAAAATAATGATAAAATAGCATGAAGGATGATAACCAAGATAAATTTATGAAAAAATTATATATATGATGTAGAAATTCGAAGCGACAATATTCTCTCAAACTCCAAGCCCTCTTATATATATTTAATATTTTAATTTCTAGGACTTTACTTTCAGAACGTCAGTTAGCATTTTTTTTATTTTTAGGAATTATGGTGTTAGTGGAGATTCTGAGAATTTTTAAGCTTAAGTTGGGTTGGTTATGGTTAAAATACATGATAAACGTGGGAAAGTAGTTAGAGACGTAGGACAGGTTGTATTTTCTCCTTTCTTCAATGGACCAATCCCAAGCATAACCACGATCCAAAGGATTCGGAATATGGCGTACCTCAAATGAACTTTGAAAATTAATATAATCAATATTGATTAAATGAGATTAAATGTTGTTGATTAATATATCTATATGTCATAGGTTAACTCATTCAATTTGATGATATTTAATAATTAAACAGTATCTGATCAAAAGGTTAAGTGCTATAACCAAATAAATTTAATTTTTGAGTTATTGACACCATACCCCTTGTGTTAAAATGGACAAAAAAATCTTGTGTTACAAACATTAACATAAAAAACACTGTATTTTCAAAATATTTGCATAGTGAACCCTGGAAACTTCTGGTGTTGGACACGTGCTAAAAGCGCGTGTTACAAAAACACTGTATTTTCAAAAATTAACATAAAAAACACTGTATTTTCAAAATATTTGCATAGTGAACCCTGGAAACTTCTGGTGTTGGACACGTGCTAAAAGCGCGTGTTACAAAAACACTGTATTTTCAAAAATTAACATAAAAAACACTGTATTTTCAAAATATTTGCATAGTAAACCCTGGAAACTTCTGGTGTTGGACACGTGCTAAAAGCGCGACTAGAACACTAATTTTCTCTATGTATTGGACGTGAAATGACTAATTTACCTTTTATATTCTGATATATATCATCTTATATTTATGTGCTTCATCTCATACTCCACCTACTAGATGCTGTAAGATTTTATCAGATTTTCTAACACATAGAATTATAACATTATCAGTAAAAGGAAAATAAAATCTTTATATATCTAGCATTAAAAAAAAAACGCAAATTTATACATCCAATAAATTAAAAAGCAAGTCCTACATGTCCCTTTTTATACTTGTTTATTGGGTTCTTCATGTAATTTTTATTTTGTACAGGGTCTATAAAATTTAAAAAAGTATTGAACATATATTTGTTTATATGGTTATTTATGTAATTTTATTTTGTACAGAGTCTTAGTGTATATAAAAAAGTATTGAACAAAATAGAGAAATGTGAGATGATGTATATCAAAATATAAAAGGGTAAATTAGTCATTTTGCGTCCAATAAATAGAGAAAATTAGTGTTTTAGTCGCACTTTTAGTGCGTGTCCAACACCATAATTTTTCAGGGTTCGTCATACAAATATTTTGAAAACACAGAGTTTTTTGTGTTAGTTTTTGTAATACAGAGTTTTATTTGTTCATTTTATACATAGGGGTATGGTGTAAATAACTCTTTGATTTTGGGTAGCAAATATCTGATATTAAAAATAATTAGCGTTTTTATCTCAAATCCGATTCAACCGAACCCAACCAATTAAAAGGACAAGTATATTATACTTATTATTTAATTGGTCACTCTATCTAAATTTTCCACCTATCAAACGACAAGTGTAAAATATTCACCCACTTATTACATTGGTTTGATCGAGTTAAGTTCGGATTAGAATTATCTTTAATCAAATCTAATTAGGAATTTCAAACATTTGTCTACCTAGTAAAACGAGGAGTTTGTAAACTTCACGGGCCACAGCTATTGACTTCTTCAACCATGAAGCTTCTTCTAGTTGTACTTGTACATGTAAACCCTTGAACTAAGCAAAATACTCTTCCTTTGATTGTTTCACTTTTTACGCGTAAATTCAGCTCATTGTCCAAGATCACAATCTTTCACTTTTGCACTTTTTGACTAATTATAAATAATTAATATTACAAGGACTAAACAGCAATTACCTTCTCTGCATATACAATTATAGTATACCTTATAAATCAGAAATCAAGATTTAATTCTTCGTGTCATTTCAATACTCCAAATGCATCAATAATTACATTTCCTTACCTTTGATAAGTTCAATCAAATCAAATTAATTACTTTAAGAAAAGAATGTCTTTTAAAAATAATAAATAATAATATTATAAAGTAATAAAACATAAAAAATATTCAATACGTTAATATAATACGATAAAATGATATTTTTAAAACTATCTACAACAAAATAGGACAATCAAAGTGACAAAAATATTTGATTAGATTTGGTTATCTATACTTATATTATTAAGCACGAGAGGCAAAGGTGTCTCTTGGTGTCCTCTTTTTCTTTTTCTCTATTTATTTATCTTTTATCCGTTAGTTTTCTTCTCTTAGTATTTTTTTTCTTCTTTTCTATTTGAGCAAATTACATTTTTGGTCCCATAGGATTGGGCGATTTGCAATTTTGGTCCCACTATTTTAAAAAGTGACAATTTTGGTCCCGTAGGTTTCAATTTGTGATAATTTTGGTCCCAACCGTTAAATGGCGGACGGAAACCGTTAAATGTGAGAAAAGTCAAAGGAATGTTTGACAAAAAAAAAACACAAAGGCTGCCGTAGCCTAGTGGACGTGAGCCACCCTTTTATGCGCGAGGTCCAGGGTTCAAATTCCATTCAACACATTTTTTGTTCAAATAATTATTTTGTTAAAATATAAATAAATTTTAATAATAATATAATATAAATATATTATTATATTAAAATAAAGATATAATATATTATTATGTCAAAATATTTTATATATATAAGTATATAATATTTAATATTTATAGTGGATAAATATTTTTTTTTATAAATACATACTATAAATTTTATACATATATATATATATATATATATGATGGGGTCAAAATACGATTGTCCCACGTTAGGACACGTGGCACCACCGAGATGATGACATCTGTCTCCCCAAGGTTGCACCCATCAGTGCACGAGCGCTAAGCCCAACGAGCGCAATCCTTCTTCAGGAGTTAAGCCCAACGAGCGCTGTCACTCTCGCGAGCGCCATTCATACTGTATGATTGGCACGTCCACGTGCCAAGGGAGCCCTCTTCGAGCGTCACACTCCCTCAGAGTGGCCTCCCCTTCTGGCTCGTTACTTGAACTGGAGCCTTCATTCCCCCCAGCGGATATCTTGGCTTCCAATACTCCAGGTTGTCACGAGCGTGCTCTTAAGCCCTCGTTACCAACCATCCCAAATGGCTCTCTGACACATCGTACATGCCCGCGCACCTGCCACTGTTGCCAGCACCAACTTTTGGCCGCTTTTGCAGAAGATTCCTCCTAGGTTTCTCTCTCATGGCGCCACGTGTTAGGGCAACATTCGGCCAGGACCACTTGAGGCAAATGACCAAAGGGCCCTTGACCCTCAACTATAAATAGCAAAAGTCATCTTCTACATGGTAAGCATTCTTCATCACTGAAACTACTACTGAACCTACGTTTCTCCTTCATACCTTGAACTGACTTGAGTGTCGGAGAGCCAAACTGGGTATCACCCCCAGTTCCCCCAGCTTGGCCTTCTGACTTTTATTGTGCTTGTCCCAACAGGTAGAACCCCCTTTATCTTCTCCGGCGAGTCTCCGGTGGTTTCCCCCACAAAAACAAATCATAAAGTGATCGGATTCTGAACCACCCCTTTTGGAACCCATCATTTTTGGCGCCGTCTGTGGGAAACCGGTCCTCCACCCCTTTCTTTCTTTCTGTTGATAGAAGAGCAAGCACACTTGTACCCTTTCCAGTCATGGTCGCTACAAGGTCTGGAGCCGTAGGAGGGGGAGACCACACTTCCCCCGAGGTCAATATCGTTATTCCCCCAGCCTCTGCGGACGGAGGCCCACCGCTCACCGCCGTGGGTGGAGAGACGCTCCCCGCCGCAGGAGTAACACCACAAGCAGAAGCTTCAGCTCCTCCGCCAACGCTGCCAGTTTCCGCCGCCGCCGGAGGAATCTCTCTCTCGGCCCCTCCCCATCTGCTACAGAACTCATGGGTCCATCCCCAGGTGAATCCCGGAGTGCAGGGTTACATGATGCCCCCACCCGGATATACCCTCACCCCGGCTGTTATGGTGCCGTCGGTCCAGCCGTATCATGCTGGTCAGATCCAGCTCCCGGTGGTGATCCCCAGGGAGATTGAAGGAGTGGAGTTACCTCCACTAACCACCCAGCAGTTGAAGGCTCTCTATGCCCAATGTGAGGTTCAGGCGGCCCAGGGAGCATGGGAGAGGTTCCACTCCATGTACTTTCCCTCTGGGCAGGCCACTCAAGCTGCAGCCCCTTTGGACGGATAACAAAATTTTCCCCTCAGAGAAGCCCAGGCTGTCCTGAGGGCACAACCACCGCCACCACCAGCCAGAGAAGCGCCCCAGCAGGAGGGCAACGAGCGTCCCTCCATGGGCAGGAATAAGGAGCCCATGGAACGAGTTAACGAGAACGAAGGGGACTCTCATATCTCCAGAAGGGGCTCTCGAGCCCCCAGGCACGGGGACAGACAAGGGGACGTGAATCCTGACATCCTCGCGGCTGTGCAAGACCAGCTGCAGGGTTTAAAGGATATTGTGGGACAGCTCTCACGAGGGCGATCAACTCAGATCTCCCCTAGTCGGGATGAACGGGTTGACGCCAGAAGCGCCCGTACCAAGGACCACCCACCAAAGGTCCCCCACCGCAAGGAGCCGGAGGAAAACTTCGGCACGTATGAGTACCACCCGTTGGCGAGGGGCTCGCCCCTCGTGGAGGAAGTTTTGATGGCCCAAGCAGGCATGGCCAAAATCCCCACTTCCATCAATCGATACGACGGGACGACTGATCCAGCTGAACACTTGGATCATTTTTTGCATCTCATGCACCTCTACGAGTATTCCAGCAACTATTGGGCGAAAGTCTTTGTCACTTCCTTGGTAGGAATGGCTCAGGAGTGGTACAAACGACTGCCGCCGCGCTCGATTCACTCATATGAAGAGCTAGCTCATGCTTTCCTCAACCACTTTAATTCTTTGAAAGCGCCAGTCACCGCACCTACTGCCCTTTACAACGTGGTGCAAGGCAAGAGCGAGTCTCTGCGCTCGTTCTTCGCCCGCTTCAACAAGGAGATCCTGCAGGTGGAGAGGCCTTCTATGGATTTCTTGATCCCGGTGCTCTTCCAGGCTGTGGATCACAAGCAGTATGTGAGCAAGAAGTTTGCCGATGCCATTGTGGAAAGAAGGCCAGGGACCCTCATGGCCTTAAGAGAGGTAACCGAGCCGTTCTTCGCGCTCGAGGACATGTATGGGACGAACGGTCCCCGGCATCACAGCCCAGCAAGGAACGAGCGACCCCATCACGAGCGAGGACGGGAGGTGGTAGTCAAGAAAGAGCGCCCTCAAGAGCGCAGAAGGTCGCCACCACCCCCCGTCGATTCGAGCGAGTCCCGCTCACCAGGCCGAATTCAGAAGTCTACAACCTCTCCGATAAAAAGCTCTTTAAGAGACCCATCAAGATGAGGGAAACGGACTCGCTCAGGCACTCGAGCAAATACTGCGCATTCCACAAGCAGAGGGGGCACGACACGGATGAGTGCCGCCAGTTGGAAGCTGAGATTCAGAGGCTCATCGCAGGGGGCCACCTGAAGGAATTCGTCGGGGTCCTCGAGCGTTACGACGAACACTGCAACGAGCGCGCTGGAGGAAGAAGGAGGAGTCCGTCCCGATCGAAGAGCCCAAGGGGTAGGGGACCCCCTGAAAGCAGCGGTCGTCGGGGCAGTAAAGGAAAAGCCCCTGAGCAAGAAAACTTACCTTTCGCAGTCATAAATATGATTGCAGGAGGCTCATCAGGAGGGGATTCCAACGCCTCCCGACAGAGGTATGTCCGGAGCTACAACCAACGCCCAGCAGTGCCTAAACCCATCTACGCCATCCAGAGTTCAAGCGCTCAAAGGTCAAGAGAGAATGATGTAATAGGCTTCGATGATAGGGATTTAGGGCATATTGTAACACCTCATGGGGAGGGTGTAACCTCCGATTGCCCCATGGTGGTTAGTGTAGATGTTCACAATCACGTTGTAAAAAGGGTGTTGGTGGATAGTGGGAGCTCTGTTAATGTTTTGCCTTATTCTACATTTTTAAAGATGAAAGCTGACCTCCCGCTCGAGCCTCTCAAAACAGCCCTCATTGGCTTTGGAGGCTCGGAAGTTGTCCCACGAGGGCAAATTCGCTTAGCTACTTCATTCGGCCAAGCCCCCCAGCGCAAGACACTCTTGGTAACATACGCGGTGGTGGAGATTGACATTCCTTATAACATCATAATTGGGCGCCCTGCCCTCGTGGATTTCAAAGCCATCATCTCCACCTACCACCAGAAGATTAAATTCCCCACCTCCGAAGGCGTGGGAGAAGTACTGTGCAATGTACGAGAGGCTTGGGAATGTTACATGCTGTCCCTTAGAAAGCCTAAAGCGGAGAAAACCTTCCAAGTTGGTTCCACCAAGAAATCAGTGGATTTCCCCAATCTAGATGAGGACAGCCCAGCACGGAAAAGGGCGAAGTTGAACAAGAAGAAGAACAAAAAGAAGAAGGGAGACAACGTGGAGAATCCCCTCGAGAGTGCTCCACCAGGGACCGTTGGTGGATCGTCCTCGGAAGGAGACGAGCCAGTAGAGGGTGGACCCGCACTCGGTGATCGCTTGACGGGAAAGAAAAGGGCGCTCGAATTTCCTCGCCCTGAGATAAGGATCGAACCCTCGGAGAAGTTCCTGACCATTGAGTTGGAACCCGGAAACAAGGATAAGACTACTTAGATAGGATCTAACCTCTCGGGGCCCTCTCAGATTATGATGATTGATTTCCTCAGGGAGAACAGTGATGTATTTGCGTGGAAAGCCTCCGACCTCACAGGGATTGACCCAAGCGTCATTGTCCATAGGCTTAATGTGGATCCCTCTTTCAAACCCATCAAGCAGAAAAAGCGGGATGTACATGGCTTTCGAAAGAAAGTCATTGAAGAGGAAGTTAATAAACTCCTGGAGGCTCAATATATCGAGCCCATCTTGTACCCGGAATGGTTGTGTAATGTCGTCTTGGTGCCCAAGAGCACGAATAAATGGCGCATGTGCAACGATTTCACTGATCTCAACAAGGCCTGCCCTAAAGATCCTTACCCGCTGCCCCGGATTGACCAATTGGTGGATTCGACCGCTGGCTGCGAGCTCATGAGCATGATGGACGCTTTCCAGGGATACTATCAGATCTTTATGGCCCCAGAAGACCGGCCCAAAACCTCGTTTGTTGTCCATCTGGGGGTACATTGCTTCTTAGTCATGCCTTTCGGACTCAAGAACGCCGGAGCTACGTATCAACGACTCGTCAACAAGATGTTTGAAAAAGAAATTGGAAGGTCCATGGAGGTTTACGTGGATGATATGATTGTCAAAAGCGAGCGCCAGTACTCCCACTTGGAAGATCTCAAGCGCACTTTTTCAATCCTGCGTCAGTATGGGATGAAGTTGAACCCTTCGAAGTGCACCTTTGGAGTGCAAGGGGGAAAGTTCTTAGGGTACATGGTCAGTCAGAGGGGAATTGAGGCCAATCCGGAGAAGATCAAGGCCATATTGGAAATCCCCTCCCCTCGAAATTTGCGGGAAGTGCAAGTCCTAGTAGGAAAAATCATCTCGTTGAACAGGTTTATTTCGCGCTCGGCGGACAGGAACCTTCCCTTCTTCAAAATTTTGAGGAACGCACGTAACTTTGCTTGGACAGAAGAATGCGAAAGGGCGCTGCAAGATATGAAGGCTTACTTATCGAGCGCACCACTGCTGACTAAGCCCGTCGAAGGTGAGAGATTATTTATGTATCTTTCCGTTTCTTCCGAGGCCACAAGCGCGGTTTTGATCGCTGTACGGGAGCGGAAACACTTACCTGTCTATTATCTGAGCAAAACATTGCAAGGAGCCGAGAAGAAGTATTTAGAGATTGAGAAATTCGCGTTTGCTCTTATTAACGCCTCAAGAAGACTGAGACCTTACTTTCAAGCGCACTCCATAACGGTTCTCACCGACCAACCCTTGAAGCAAGTGCTGTCTAAGCCAGACGTGTCTGGGAGATTAATCAAATGGGCCATCGAATTGAGCCAGTTTGACTTATGCTTCGAGCCCAGGACAGCGATACAGGCTCAGGTGGTAGCTGATTTGTTGGCAGAACGCTTTGGTTTAGAGCCTGCCGTTCAGGAGAGTGAGGGGTTATGGGTCCTGCACACAGATGGTTCCTCAACCTCTCAAGGGGGAGGAGTAGGAGTGGCCCTTAGAAACCCCGATGGGATTGAGCTGGACTTTGCAATCAAGCTGGATTTCCAAGTCACTAATAACGAAGCAGAATATGAAGCCCTCGTGCAAGGATTGAATATTGCTTTTCAGAATGGAGCCTCCAGAATCACCGCTTATGTGGATTCACAGTTAATTGCGAGCCAGATTGAAGGAACTTATGAGGCTCGAGAAACCACCATGGTGCAGTACCTGAGTAAAGCCAGAGAAATCATCTGGAAGTTCAAGGAATTTCATCTACTTTAAGTACCACGGGAGGAGAACGAGCGTGCGGACGCTCTGTCAAAGTTTGCGTCAGCTTTGGAAGGTACTTCTGAGCGTTCTGTTACGTTCCTTAAGACTGAGGAACCTTTGATCAGGGAAAGGGTCGCCATTGGAATAATCGCTATGATTGATCCAAACGAGCCCTGTTGGCTTGACGACATCGTCGTTTTCCTTAGGATGGAATTCCCCCCACTGGCAAGGTGGAAGCTAGGAAAGTCCGAAGTAAGGCCCCTCGTTTTGCTTTGGATCACGAGGGGAGGTTATTCAAGAAATCATTCCAAGGACCCCCAATGAGATGCCTGAGGCCCTCACAGGCGAAGGAGACGCTTGAACTCATCCACAATGGAAGCTGTGGGAATCATTCCGGAGGGCGTATCCTGGCAAAGAAGGTTCTGAGAAGTGGGTTTTATTGGCCTACAGTTCTCCAAGATGCCATTGAATTTTCGAGGAAGTGCCCTAAGTGCCAATTTCATTCAAATCTCCCTCAATTGCCGGCCACACAGATGATCCCAATAGACGTCTCTTGGCCTTTTGACCAGTGGGGAATAGACATCGTGGGCCCCTTGCCCATGGCTGCGGGACAAAAGAAGTTTGTCATTTTAGCCGTCGACTACTTCACCAAGTGGGCCGAGGCCGAAGCCGTTTCAAAAATCACTTTCAGGGTTGTGAGGGACTTCATTTGGAAAAACATCATTTGCAGGTACGGCATCCCGAGGGTGCTTATCTCTAACAATTGATCCCAGTTCATAGCAGCCGACACACGAGAGTGGTGTTCTGAGTTGGGGATCGAGCAACGATTTACCTCCGTAGGACACCCTCAAGCCAATGGGCAAGCAGAAGTTACCAATAGGATCATCTTGCAACATCTGAAAACCATGCTTGAGAGCAAGAAAAGTGAATGGGCTGAAGAGCTGCAAGGAGCGCTTTGGGCTTATCGCACTACCCCACGAGCGGCCACTGGAGAAACACCTTACGCGCTCGTTTATGGATCAGAAGCGATGATACCAGCGGAGATAGTAAATGAATCCGCTCGTGTCGGCTATTTCGAGCCTCAGCTCAACGATGGCAACAGGAGCTTGGAGTTGGACTTGCTGGATGAAAGGAGAGACAAAGCCTGGGCTAAGATCCACCATTATAAAGCCTCTGTGGCCCAACAGTACAACAAGCGTGTGAGGGAAAGAACTTTCCAGTTGGGAGACTTGGTTTTGAAGAAAGTGGAAGTGTCCAGGCACGTGGGAAAATTAGACCCCAATTGGGAAGGCCCATTCAAGGTCGTACAACTCAGAGCTAACAACACTTACACCCTGGAGACACTTCAAGGTGAGCGCTTGCCTCGCCCTTGGAACGCATGTAACCTCCGGCGGTTTTATGTTTAAAAGCTCTTTGCGGAACATGATGTAACAGCCCTCTTTGTTGGGTTCCTCTGTACTTCCAATTGTGAGTAAGTTCCAGTATAACTTTTTCTTAATTGTTCTAACATTATGTTTCTTTGATCGCTTGAATGGATGAGACCCATGTCCCTCGTTTTCACGAGCGTGGTTGGAAATCCCTTCCTATATAAATGCTGATATTTCGCACGGGTTACGCTGGCCAGCACTCTACTCCGCTTGGGGGGACGCCCTCATAAGGATAGACTGGTTACGCTCATAACCAATTAAACGAGATGGGGAAAATCCTAGTAGGCCTTGGCCGTTTCTTACAACGCCTTGCGCTCGAAAGTGGGATCCCTTGCAGACGAAACTTCACAAGTCTTGAACGAGGGCAACCTCTAAGTAAGACCCTCGTAAATACTCAAGACTTAGCATAATTTCCGAGAATAAGAAGAAGGTCCCCAAGTCTGGATCGAGGGCAGTCTCACAATAAGACCCTCACGATCGCTCAAGACTTATGACAAAAAAAAATTTATACAAGTCTTGAAAGGGGGGGCAATCTCACAATAAGACCCTCACGACCGCTCAAGACTTAGACAAATTTTCAAGACTTATAACAAAAATAAAATTTATACAAATCTTGAAAGGGAGGGCAATCTCACAATAAGACCCTCACGACCGCTCAAGGACTTAGGCAAATTTCCAAGATTTACAGGAGATTAACAGAATTTCTCAAAAGTTCTAAAGGCTTATCAGAGAAATAAAACATCCAGAGTATGCCACACACAGTCTTATTATTATGAGATTTGTTCCAGCAAGTTCTGAGTATACGTTCTGATTCATGAATAAGCAAAAGGACAAAGTTATGAAGAAAAGGATGTATATTCACGGAAAGGAAAATTACAAGACAAGGGCTCAAAGGCCTCTGAACATTGTTTTAAAATAAGGAAACATTAAAGCAGGAAAGTACATTGAAATAGGAAGGGCTTCAAGCGGCCGGAGCAATGTCTTCATCCACAATCACCAGTATGTTTTGGGCCACGGGGCCATGGATGGGGCCTTCTGGCTCTTGGGGTTGGGCAGCTGGTGGCTCGGGAGCTTGCGGATCTACGGGCTCGTTGGCATTTGGATCGAGGGCGTTGGCACCATCCGCAGCTGGGACAGGGGCATCCTCTGCAATAGGCGCTTGGGGCTCATCTTCAGGGTTATCATTCTGAGCGGCCTGTGCAGCACCCCCTTCCCGATGAGCGTCCGCGTACTCATCTTGGATAAGCTTAACCAAGAAGTCGTACTCCATCTCAGCAATGGCGTCCGCGGGGTCGTTTGGGTCTTCATCCTCCTCCTCACAGTGGTCATTGAACTTGAGCCCTGTGCCCTCTGCCCCCCTCATAGCCGGGTCAGTCAGCCCCTTGTGGATGCCCTGCTCAACGGCCAAGTTGAAGGCATTCTGGGCCTCATCCAGGCAGTGCAACGAGGCTGCGAAGTTAAAGGCCTTTTAGTGGCAGAATTTGATAAGGGCCTCCTTATTCGCACGTTCCAGACTCTGAGGCCACTCGTTCATGGTGTCGTTGAATTTCCTCTCAGCCTCCAGAGCCCTCGTCTTCCAGCTCTCCAGCTCAGTCTCCGCCTTCTTGCGACGTTCGTCAGCCTGGGCCAATTTGCCTCTCAAGCTGCTTCGAGCGCCTTCCACCACCTGAAAATCCTCCTTCAGTTTTCCCAGCTCCGCCTCCGTTTTATTGTACAAATCCTTGAGGGATTCATACTTTGCAATTTCTGTGTCCAGCTCCGATTGAATCTGAGCCGGGTCGTTTGAGCTGGCCATCTTCTTGTACTTGGCCTTGCGCTCGGCATAAGTGGAGGCTCGTATTTGCACATTTCGGAGCCGGGGAAGAACTTGCTGCATAAGTTGGAGGAAAGGGAAGTGTTAGCCAAAAAATGCTAACTTACAGAAATTAGCAAAGAAAGCAAGGAGTGATGACTTACAGAAATTAAGGCATGAGCAGCCTCGTAGGTTACAGTCTCCACCGACTGGTTGTATAAATGACGATGGTCAGCTGTGAACTGGGCCTTGTCGTAAAGGTTCCAGCTAACCGTCGTCGCAAGCGAGCCGGGCCTCAGCAAAACTGGCCCGCCGTCGGTGGCGCCCGAGAAATTTCTGTCCCCTTGGCGGACAAAATCCCACAAACGCTCCTCCTCGGAAGAAGAGGTATCTCCCTCGCCCTTGGGGCCCTCGGCCACCTGCTTGCCCTTGCCTTTTATTGCCACTGAATCGGGCATCCTCTTCCTCTTGAGGGAAGGCCTACTGGCGCTCGGTGGGGCCTCGGTTATTGATAGGGTGGTTGTTGGCCTCGTTTGTTCTGCAGCCCGAGGGGGTTGAACGTCTCCTGCTCTCTCTGTAGTCAACCGCCCCCTGGTCTCTCTGTTGGCCAGTCTACTCTCCCCTCGGCCGCGAGGGGGCTGAACCTCTGAAATAGCGCTCGAACTGGCGCCCTGACTACAGCTACGAGCGTCTCCGCGATTGCTACGGTTGCGAGGGCGCTGTTGCTCGTTCTGTTGGTCTCGGTTCCTGTTGGCATGAGCAAAACGAGCGGCATTTCTGATTCCTCCAGCCATCTCTAATATAGCTGCTCCTGCAAAAGTGGAAGGTACAAGGGTTACAAATCCTTGAACAATATTGTTGAGTATGCAAATTACAAGTACAAAGATGCAGTTAGTATTCCTATCTAAAGGTTAGCGCCCTCGGAATCTAACCATCTCTCTCTATATCGCGAGCCGGGGGGTTGTCAAGGAAATAGGGATCGTTAGAGAGACCACACAGGAACATGAGCTCCTCGTCATCTATCCAATCTTTCGCTTGAATGAGGTGGCCCTCGTCCCTCAGGGCTGCTGCCAGATTCTTGGCCCAATCTTTGGGGAGTGCGGGTTGCAAGCGGCTCTTTGCAAACGAGCCCCATTGCGTGGACACCCCAAAGCCCTCTTCTGTTGGGGCCTTGACGAAGATAAATTTCTCCTTCCAATTGGGGCCATAGGTGCTCGAGGGCGAGTTGATCAGTTTCATATGGGCCTTCGCCTGGACGTAGTAAAAACCCGCCTCGGGAGATGAACGGGATGAACTAACCACTTGAAAGAGGGAATTGAAGTTCCGCACGAAGGGCTCGTAACCCATGCTCCTCATTAGAATTACGAAGCAGGTCAGGAGAGCCAGGCCGTTGGGCACGATTTGCGACGGGCAAAGGTCCAGATCATTCAGCAGGTGGGCCATCGGGATCGAAACAGGGAACCTCAAGCCTCCTGAGCTCACTGTGGCCACGTAAACCGCCATTTCGCCTGGAGGAGGATTGTTGGCACGCTCGTGTTCCTCAGGGATTCTCCACGTGTAGCGCTCGTCCCAGTAGATAGGCGCCAGCATTGTTTTCACTTCTCCCAACGTAACTGTGCTGGGAGTCTCTTCAGGAGTGCGTTCGGTGGCCTGGTAGCCTGATCCCTCTCCCTCGTGGGGCCCTTTGGATTTCTTGGATTTCTTGCCCTTTCCTTTATTATGGGCTCGTTCTGAAGGCCCTGTTATGACTTCGGCTATCGGTAGCGGGGTCGCGACGGCCACCGTCACAGTATGGCGGTGGGGGTGGGTGGCACTCTGAGTTATAGGGAGAGTAACTCCTTGCCTTTCTGCCTCCATTACTAAATTCATCTCTTCAAAGAGAGGTTCCACTCCACCTGGATTCCTATCCTCCATGGCCATCACTGCCACCCCCAACTCCTCGTCTCTGGGGGAATCAGGGGGAGATGAACTCTCAGTGGCCATTTCATGGATTTCTCTGGCGAATTCCTCAATATGTTGGTCAGCCATGGCAGAAACTGAGATTTGGGAGAGATTTAATCTGGGTTAGAGAATGGGAGTTTTCTGGAAAGAAATTAGGGTTCCCTAAAGGAGTAAAACCTAAGGGATTACAAAGTCCTAAAGTCCGAATCTAAAGTTAGCAGAGTTAGAAAATTAAGCTGGAAGTTTATCTTGAAGGTTTCTGAGAAAATCTGGGAGAGAGGTAGAAGATGCTCTAAGAACTTGAGTAGCAAGATTTCAGAATCCCATACTTATAGGGATGGGAGTTGGTACCTTTTTCGGCAATGAATTCAAAATGGTAATCATTTCCCGCCTAGGAAACCGCCCACTCTATGGAACCGTCACACGCTTCCCAATACTCACGCGCCCCACGCGCACCTGCATTTAATGCTCTGACGTTTCGAATGCTCAAGAACAGTACAGCATTTAATGCGGAAGCGTTACGAGCGGTCAGTTGAAAAGACCGCATTAATGGCACAATCAAAGGAAAAATTGCTCAACACGCTAAGTCTCATACGAGCATTACGTGCAAGAGATAGAAAGTGTCAAAATTCTACAGCCCTTATCACTAAGGACTACAGAATTGGGGGGCAAAAATGATGGGGTCAAAATACGATCGTCCCACGTTAGGACACGTGGCACCACCGAGATGATGACATCTGTCTCCCCAAGGTTGCACCCATCAGTGCACGAGCGCTAAGCCCAACGAGCGCAATCCTTCTTCAGGAGTTAAGCCCAACGAGCGCTGTCACTCTCGCGAGCGCCATTCATACTGTATGATTGGCACGTCCACGTGCCAAGGGAGCCCTCTTCGAGCGTCACACTCCCTCAGAGTGGCCTCCCCTTCTGGCTCGTTACTTGAACTGGAGCCTTCATTCCCCCCAGCGGATATCTTGGCTTCCAATACTCCAGGTTGTCACGAGCGTGCTCTTAAGCCCTCGTTACCAACCACCCCAAATGGCTCTCTGACACATCGTACATGCCCGCGCACCTGCCACTGTTGCCAGCACCAACTTTTGGCCGCTTTTGCAGAAGATTCCTCCTAGGTTTCTCTCTCATGGCGCCACGTGTTAGGGCAACATTCGGCCAGGACCACTTGAGGCAAATGACCAAAGGGCCCTTGACCCTCAACTATAAATAGCAAAAGTCATCTTCTACATGGTAAGCATTCTTCATCACTGAAACTACTACTGAACCTACGTTTCTCCTTCATACCTTGAACTGACTTGAGCGTCGGAGAGCCAAACTGGGTATCACCCCCAGTTCCCCCAGCTTGGCCTTCTGACTTTTATTGTGCTTGTCCCAACAGGTAGAACCCCCTTTATCTTCTCCGGCGAGTCTCCGGTGGTTTCCCCCACAAAAACAAATCATAAAGTGATCGGATTCTGAACCACCCTTTTTGGAACCCATCAATATATATATATATATATATATATATATATATATATATATTATACATATATTAATATTAAATATATATATTTTTAGTTTCAAATATTATATTTTTATTTTAACATAATAATATATTTATACTATATTATTATTAGAATTTATTTATATTTTAACATAATAATTACACGTATATAATTTATAAATACATAATATTTAATATATATTATATAAATATTATTTTTTATAAATACATAATATACATTTATACATACATATATTATATATATTAATGTATATAATATATAGTACATATAATATGCAAATATATATTATAGCTTAAAAAATATTTTAACATAATAATACATCATATTTTTATTTTAACATAATAATATATTTATATTATATTATTATCAGAATTTATTTATATTTTAACATAATAATTACAAATATATAATATATAAATACATAATATTTAATATATATATTATATAAATATTATTTTTCATAAATATATAATATACATTTTATATATATATATATATTATAAATATTAATGTATATAATATATAATACATAAAATATGCAAATATATATTATAGCTTAAAAAATATTTTAACATAATAATACATCATATTTTTATTTTAACATAATAATATATTTATATTATATTATTATTAGAATTTATTTATATTTTAACATAATAATTATACATATATAATATATAAATACACAATAGACATTTTATACGTTTATACGTTTATATATTAATATTAAATATATATATATATACATACATATATATATATATACATACACGTGTTATAGCTTAAAACAGATTTTAATATAATAATATATTTATATTATATTATTATTAAATTTTATTTATATTTTAACATAATAATTATAGGTATATAATATATAAGTATATAATATTTAATATTTCTAGTGTATAAATAATTTTTTTTTAAATACATACTATAAATTATATATATATATATATATTATATATTATATATTATATATTATATATTATACATATATTAATATTAAATATATATATTTTTAGTTTCAAATATTATATTTTTATTTTAACATAATAATATATTTATATTATATTATTATTAGAATTTATTTATATTTTAACATAATAATTACACGTATATAATATATAAATACATAATATTTAATATATATGTTATATAAATATTATTTCTTGTAAATACATAATATACATTTTATACATATATATATTATATATATTAACGTATATAATATACAGTACATATAATATGCAAATATAAATATTATAGCTTAAAAAATATTTTAACATAATAATTACACATATATAATATATAAATACATAATATATATTATATACTTATATATATATAATATTTTGACATAATAATATATTATATCTTTATTTTAACATAATAATATATTTATATTATATTATTATTAAAATTTATTTATATTTTAACAAAGTAATTATTTGAACAAAAAAAGTGTTGAATGGAATTTGAACCCTAGACCTCGCGCATAAGAGGGAGGCTCCCGTCCACTGGGCTACGGCTGCGTTTGTGTTTTTGTTTTGTCAAACATTTTATTTGACTTTTCTCACATTTAACGGTTTCCGTCAGCCATTTAACGGTTGGGACCAAAATTGTCACAAATTGAAACCTACGGGACCAAAATTGTCACTTTTTAAAACAGTGGGACCAAAATTGCAAATCGTCCAATCCTATGGGACCAAAAATATAATTTGCTCTTTCTATTTATTTATCTTTATCCATTTTCTTCTCTTTTTTTTTTCTCTCATCTTATTTCAATTATTTTTCGTTTCTTTTGGATTTTTTTTTAAAGATAATATTATTTGATATTTTATACTTTTATGTTACATTTATATTAATTCAATAGTTATATTAAAAATACTGATAAAATATATATTAATATAAAATTTAATTTAAATATATTTTAAACAAAAATTTTATAATTTACATACGCAATAAATATATCAAAATAACTAGTATATTAATAATGTGGTTGTACTTGACTTCTTACCAAAAAAAAAAAAAAGTGATGGTCCTTGAGAAAAATACAACAAAAGAATTCCCATCAAATAAAATAAAATTTCCCTAAATAGATACTAATGAAAATATACAATTGAACAACTAACAAGTACCAACCCTCTTTATTATTCTAAAAGGGATGTACATTTTTGGTTAAACCACCATTAATATTGGTAAAAAACCCCATCAACTCCGGTCGGTAAGGCAAATACGACCGCCGCCGGTCGCCGCCCTTCGCCTTGCTCTTCAAGTACACTTCGTGCGCCGACATCGCCGCCGTCTTCTTCCCCTTTCCGCCCTTCTTCGCCGTCACCTTTTCCGCCGGCGCCGCCGCGGGCGGTGGCGGGTTGGCCGCGTTGTCCAAGAAAACAAACGCGTCCCTTCCGTCGCTGTTACTCCTCCCCAGCAAGTCCTTGAACCGCCAAATCCTGGAAAACCCGGTCGAGTTGCTTTTCTTGCAGACCTCCGGCGACGCCTCCACCGCCTTCCTGGAGGACCAATCGCAGTACGGCCCGGAGGCGCCGTCGTTCTCCGCCGCGGACGACGGCGCGTGACCTTTCTCCTCGCTCGCTTCCACGAACACCTTCTTCACCGGCGGCCGCATCGGCAAGTCCTCCAACGGGAGAAGCAGTTCGCGGTTGAACAATGGGAAAACCGGCTTAATCTGGCCGTCGGCGAAGGCGTCCTCCGCCGCTATCGGCGACGAATTCGCGCCGCCGCACATAAAAGAGAATTCTTCTTCTTGCTCTTCTTCTTCCTCCTCCTCATCTTCTCCATCATCACCATGATTATCTAAAAGAACATTTTCTTCTTCCTTCACACCATCATCTTTCAAATCGTCGCTGATCTTCAGTTTTGTGAGAAGATCTCGACCCAACTGGGTCTCCAAGCTTAAATCACAATCTGGGCTAATCTTTTCTTCACCACTCGTCTGCATCTCTGGATTTTCCCCTCTTTTCTGATGAATTTTTGGTCTGATTATGAGGATTTTGAGTATTTAAGAGAGAGAGAGAGAGAAGGGATGTTCGGATATAGGAAGGAGATGGGTTGATGAAGGCAATGACTTAAATGAGTGTGTATGATTTTATATATGGTGTTTGGTGGCAGATAATTCAATTTGGTTAGGTTCTGTTTTACTTTTTAATAATTGTTGTTGTCTAACTTTGAACATACAAAATTATTTTATGTAAAATGATTTTTGTCAGCATGTTATAAATTTCAAATTAAAGATTTAAAATTTTTGCTTTATTTGACAAGAAGTTTCCACATGATCCCAACAGTAAATCATTAAATGTAATTTATTATTTACAACGTTTTTTAAAATAAATATCACTTTATTATATCCCGTCAAATATTTGTATTGAATATCCTCTCCGACACTCTTCGCCTAAAAAATTCGATAAGGAATTTCGTGTTATTATATTTATATCGTATCATATCCATATTTCTTTATTCGTTAGTGGTGGATCATAAACCGTAACTATTTAAATTATAATTAAATATTATTTTTAAATTAATACAAGATATTTTAACATTTCTAAATTTGTCCCAAACTCCTTGTCAGTGTAACTATTTAAATAATAATTAAATATTATTTTAAAATCTTGATATAAGATATTTTAATATTACTAAATTTGTCCTAATCTCCTTGCATCCACCTCCTATTTTTGGACTAAACTATAGAATGAGCAAAATAGAATTTGGCCTCCAAACTTTCATCTATTCATAATTTGTTTAGTGATTTTTGGAATTTTTATAGTTCTAATCAAATACAATGACCAAATTATTTTTCTTAATTATTGTTGTCAATTTCTGCCCAACTAGTCTTTCGAACTTATCTAATTTTTTTCCCATCATCATATTGGTCCAAGTGATTAAATACTTTTTTTTTTAAATTATAATCCGATTTTTTTTTTATTCACCATTTAAAAATGTGTGTTAAAAAAAAATCTTTTCTATTTTTTCTTTTTTTGGTGTATGAGATAAAAAAGAAAAACCACAAACTAGCAACTTAATAAAAAAATCCTCTACGATAATAAGCTTAATGTCCTCGTTCAATCTCATTCTAAACCTAAAAAAATTAAATTAATGACAAAAATGTTTATTATCACTACATTCGACGTGGACACCCATAAAAAAAATATGAATACGACATAATATTAATAAAATAATCATAAATTTATTATATAAAAAATATTTAAAATATCTAACACGACACAATATGATAAAAATAATATTTTTAAAATTATTCCTAATGCGTTGTTCTAATAATTTTAGTAAGGGGTACTTTTTTACGGAAGTTTGGTGGGAAAGAGGCTTAAGGATCGATGTGCTGCAAGCCTGCAATAGTTGAAAATTTTGGCAAAAGTGTTTTTATTTATTTATTTTATTTTTTCAGTGTTTTGGGTTGGGTATAATACCAAACTATGTGAAATCAGGAGGAGAAAGTGTGATTTTCATGTTTATAAGGGGCAAAAGGACAAATACAGGATTCTAATTTTCCTTTGTGTAGTTTCATAGAAGCTACAATAGTCTGAGAAAGTAATGGTCCTATTCGATGGTCTGAATTGAGCCTTGCAGGGCAAGTTGATGGAAATTTTGGCCTTGCTATGGCTGCCCACGTGCCACGAATATTCTTATTCTTCGCCCAAATTAATAAATCTAATTTTGTTGCTTTATATATACAGTTTGATATATTCATATTCATTCTTATATTTTGTACTAGGAGTACTTTTCAGTCTCTCACTTTTAAGTGAAGAAGTTTCTAAGGAATTTCATATTAATTGCCTGTCTTATTATTGGGATAGAAGAGGACCGAAGTTGAATTTTCGCTATTATCAAAGAAAATTTTGTGAAATTTTGATACTATCATAAAATAGTTTAAAACTAGAAGTTTTTGAGTACGGACACGAGTTAATTGAGAATTGTGTTTTTTTTTTTAAAAAATGAGACCGTTATGACGTGGCTTGGTTCCACTCATTCACATGGTACCAAATTTCACCCATAAATTACTCGGTTCATAAAATTTCAGTCGATATATTCTTCTATCATTCGATCTTCAAAGTGCACAAAGAAAGATTGAGTTTGACCTACAAGAAGATCGAATACCAATGAGATAGATCGGACCTGCAGGTCGGGATCTCTACTTGAAAGGTATTGAATATTATGTGTCTTTTAATATCCCACATTGACAATTGAAGAGTCATTGGGAATATCAAAGACATATAATAGGTGTTTGAAAAAACTGTGACTCTTAAAATACTGAAAATGAGACAGCTTTATACATTAAAGTGGTGAATATAGAATTAAATTTGTGGAACTTAAGAGAGGGTTGATGGGCTCACACGCGGTGCGGTGCACCGCACCGCCCTCGCTCAGGCATGGGACCGGGACCGGGACCGGGGCCGGGCATGGGCGAATGTGGCGTTTGATGACTCACTTTGCACTTAGCCTATCTTTTTGGACCAGGTTCGCCCCAGGTTAGCCCAGCATTTGAAATCTGACTGTTGGAAGGACAAATGTAACTGCAAGTCAAGGAATTAATTCAGGGGGCCACTAACAGCCCATTGATGCTGAATTAATTCTCTAACACACACAATTCAAATCAGTCAGTTTTGTAACACCTGATATCTATATAAGCAGTCCTCTTGAGCTAAAAAAGAACACACAACACATTCATCAGATTTCTTGTGCGCACCTATCATACGAAATCACCCTCTCAGAAAGCTTGATATATAACCTGGAAGTGTATCGCCTGAAACCTTTAGCACACTTCCCAAAAAGTTAGGGGCGATAGAAACTTTAAGGATAGGGAATACCCGTGTCTAGCTTCATCTATTGCCCAGAAATTCTTAACAATCTTAAAGTTTCTATTTGTTGAAAATGGAGTCTGAATCTTTCAGAATCATGAACCAGCAAAAGCTAGACCGATTCGATGGCAACAACTTCAGCCGCTGGCAGGACAAGATGAAGTTCCTGCTTACTGTCCTTAAACTTGCATATGTTCTGGATCCCAATCTGCCACCAATTCCAGAAGATTCTCCTGCTCCACAGCAGCCCGTCGATTTGGATCCACCAGCCACTACAGCAGGTGGTGTCCCTCCTGCCAATCCCACTACAGCAAGTTAGGCTCCTCCTGCCAATACCACTACAGCAGGTGGTGCTCCTTCTGCCAACACCGCAGCAGTAGGTCCTTCCAGCAATGCTTTGCAGATCCACCAGGAGATAGTGGAGACTCTTCAGCAACAAAGGAGAAAGAGAGCAGAAGATGAAAAATTGGCTCGTGGACATATCCTCAACACTTTGTCTGACAGGCTGTACGATTTATACACGAATGTGCAATCTCCTAGAGAGCCTTGGGAGGCCTTGGAATACAAATACAAGGCTGAGGAAGAATGTACAAACAAATATTTAGTTTCTAAATATTTGGATTTCAAGATGGTTGACAATAAACCAATTCTGGAGCAAGTGCATGAGCTTCAGGTAATTGTTAACAAACTCCGAATGGTTAAAATTGTCCTTCCAGAAATATTCCAGGTTGGAGCTATAATTTCAAATCTCCCTCCAGCCTGGAAAGATTATGCAAAGAGGTTGATGCGTAAATATGAGGATTTGTCCTTGGAACAAATTCAAAAACATCTGCGTATTGAAGAGGAGGCTCAAAAATGCGATGGAAAGAATTTGGTTCAAGGACAATCTAGTGTGAATTATGTTGAGGCTGGAAATTCTTCTAAAAAGGAGCCTTTTGGGGTTAAAAAGAATTCTGGACAATTTAAGAAAATCGGACAGAAACCTAAACCCACTAATGCTACTAACAAAAGAAAAGACAAGTGTCATGTTTGCGAGAGAATGCCCACAACGGAAGAGTGGATCCGGAGTTGCAAATATGGTCGAGGAGAACCTAGTTGCTTTGGTGACTGATCTTAGCCTCGATGTGGCTATGATTTCTGAAATAAACATAACAAGTGAACTTTTTGGCTAGTGGTTAGATTCTAGAGCTACCGTTCACATTTGCAACGATCAAAGGCTTTTCAAGACCTTTGAAGAAACTGTTAGGCAAGAGTTACAGATGGGCAACAACTCCAAAGCCAATGTCGGAGGCAAAGGATCCGTTGAACTCAACTTTACCTCCGGGAAGAAATTAACTTTGATTAATGTCTTGTTTGTACTTGATTTTAGGAAAATTTTAATTTCTGTTGATTTGTTAGACAAAAAGGGTTCTAAGATTTCTGTTGAGTTTGGAAAAGTCATCATTATGAAAAATGGTAAATTTGTTGGCAAGGGTTATGCTTGTAATGGGATGTACAACATGTCTATGAATAATATGAATTCTGTTTCTGCTTATAAGATTTCTTCAATTTCTTTATGGCATAGTCAATTAGGGCATGTTAGTGCAAAGAACTTGAAAAATATGCATGCAATGGGATTAATAGATATTGGTAAAAACGAACTTGATAAATGTGAAATATGTGCAAAATCAAAAATAGTAAGAAAACCTTTTCCAAGTGTTAAAAGAGAATCACAAATATTAGATTTAATTCATACGGATATTTGTGAGTTAAATGAAACTTTAACTAGAGATGGAAAAAAATATTTTATTACTTTCATTGATGATGCTAGTCGTTTTTGCTATGTTTATGTAACGACCCGATTTTCAGACAGTCAGGTACGTTCGACACGTGTGGGTTCGAGCGTTAGGACTTTATTTTATTATTTTCGTTTATTCAATTTATACGTGTTATACTAAATTTATGAATTATACCATAATATGATTATGTGAAAATATATGAAATTCGTGCCAATTAGAGAATTATTTCATATATTGAATTCATTATCAATCCGAACGTGCCTTAATTGCTTATATGTCCTTAATTATCCATTTACATAAATTAGAGGACCAAATTGCATGAAAATCTTGGGGACTAAATTGACCAATTTGTAAACTTTGCATCCTTAATTGCCTAACTTATAGAACTTTAAGGATTTGATCATAAATATTGCATATTTTCCCCAAATGTATCGGTATACACATCTCTTCCTCAATCATCATTTTTATTTCATGCCAAACATCCCATATTTGCTTCTCCTCTCTACCGATCCAACCCTCAAGAGAAGGAGGGATTTCTTCATTTCTTGCCAAAATCTTTGAGGAATTGGAAGTCTTAGGCCATCATCTTCATCATATCTCCATATTTTCTTCTTCTTCTTTCATTCAAGGTAGGGATGAGCATATATATGATTTCTTGGAAATTATGTGTGAAGCTAGGGTTATGATTTTGATATAATAACTTGTCTATATGATGTTAGAAGCAATATTCTGAGCTTTGAGCTTGAATTCCTTGCATAAATCTTGAGAATTATGAGATATTATGATGAGTTTATATATGAGCTCAAGTTGGTGATTATGATGATTAAAGCATGGGTTGTGTGTTTATATTGAATATTATTGCTTCTCAAGCATGTATACATACTTCTTTTCATGAATTATAACATTAGGAGTTGATTTATTATGATTATGATGAGTTTTGGAGGTGGTTCGTGTATGCTCTGTTCTTCATCCTCTGTTTCTGCATCTTCTGCATAACGGGAACGACCCTTCCCGTTCCCTTTGTAATTGGGGAACGGCTGTTCCCATATTTTGAATAGTGTGCTTGGCGGTGAGGACGGGAACGACCGTTCCCACTTTGTCTCACAGACGGGAACGGCCGTTCCCATCTTCGGGGAGCCGCTTCGGGACTGGGGAACGGCCCTTCCCACTTTGAACTGAAACTTGGAACGGCCGTTCCCAGCCCTCTGGTAGTGTAGAAAGTTTCTGCATAAAATTACATTTTTAGCCCCTCGATCCGATGACATATTTGACCCAAAATTGCTATTATATGATTAATTATGTGTCAAAACAAGATGTTATCATGCTACATTGTTTATTGCTCGACGTCTCGTACATGATCATGCCGTGCGTCTTATATGAAATAATATGCTTGAATTGTGGTCTCATGCACGTACATTGTCCCGTTTCTTGTCCAGTTATTCTCCAGGGCGGAGATTGTGGATCATGAGCACGTTCACGCATTCACGAGTCGTGTGTTGCCTGTCAGGTGAGGTTTAATTGCTAGTTATATGGAACACGTATAACCTTTACGTGATCTTTCGATCAAAGGTATTTATATTTATAATTTTATGAAAGCACTTGTCCTTTTCAAGTCATGTTCATGAAGCACAAGCAAGCAAGCAAGCCATGTTATTATCATGAATCAAGCATGTTTTAGGCGAGTAGCATGACCGTTCACGTTGGGCCCGAGGGTAGTGACTAGAGCCAACCGGGAAAGCAAGGGATGACGGGTAACTCTGGCGCTATCCTCACCACATTTGGGGTCACCCCTGAATCCGCTAGGAGGTTAGTGGAGGAAGGAGCTCCGGGCTTAGGGATTCATGTACCCTCTGCTCAACACGCATGGATGATGGGGCCTTGCAATCCCATCATCAACCGGAGGAAGAAGGAGACTGGGGATGGGTCCGGCGCCACGGATCGTCCTCGGGTTATTGCATGATTTCCATTTCATGAATGTGTTACCTGATTACACATGCACGATTGCACGATAATTGAATTGCGTGATCACCTATTGTTTAATAATCAAGCAAGCATGTTCATGTACGTTTGGAGTTCGGTTGGAGACCGCCCTTACTCGCCGGGGCCATGTATTGATTGCATGTAAATGAATAAAGTATTTAATATTGATAGTTGTATTCTCGGGCGAAGCTACGTTGTTATTAAACTCGTATATTATCTTTTCCAAATCTTTACCCGAGAATATAACTTGCATGTTATTTGCGCTAATATGTATTTAAACCCCTCACTCGGTCTTCACAGACTGACGCCTCCACCTTTCAGGTATTGCAGGTGCACGCTAGGCGGGAAGTGTGTCGAGTCCGGTCCGGGTAGTAGAGTTTTGCACGGTGCATTTTATTTACTTGTTTATTTATTGTTCAAGGGATTTATGTTTAATGTTATTAGTGATTATTATTGTTTTATTTGGAGATGATAATGTATTGATATGTAAAGTTAGAGCATGTTTTAAATTGTTAAATGAGAAATGTCATGATCTGGTAAATGGAAATATTTGATAGAGATTAGTATGTTTCCGCTTTATTATGTCGCATGTTTGAGTTATCCCGCCTAGCTTATCATTTATTGCATTGTCACCCGTTCGCTATAGGTTAGTTCATGTACGGATTGCCCATTTCGTACGTGGATTGATCTATAGTGCGGGGGTGTGGCACCTCCACGTGTAAGGGGTGCTACAGTTTATCTATTACGAACTAAAGATGAAACTCTTAGTTCATTTGTGAAATACAAATCAGAAGTAGAAACCTAACTTGAGAAGAAGATTAAGGCTCTACGTTCTGATCGAGGTATGAAATATTGTTTGAATGCTTTTGATACACTTTGCGAAGAAAGTGGTATCATACATCAAACAACTGCCAGTTATACACCCCAACAAAACGGTGTAGCTGAAAGAAAAAATCAAACCTTTCTAGACATGGTAAATTGCATGCTAAATCATGCTAACTTACCTCATAACTTGTGGGGTGAAGCCCTTCTGTCTGTGGACCATATTCTGAATAGGATACCTAGTTCTGTTGTGAAGACTAGTCCCTATGAAATATGGAAAGGCAGAAAACCCAACATAAGTTATTTCAAAGTGTGGGGGTGTGTGGCTTATTTTCGAGTCCTGATCCCAAACGGACTAAGTTAGGGTCCAGAGCTATTAAAAGTGTATTTGTAGGATATGCTCTTAATAGCAAGTCCTATAGACTTCTTGACTTGGAATCTAATGTGATAACTGAGTCCAGGGATGCCGAATTCTTCGAAAGTACATTTTCAAAAGATGTTGGAAATGAAACTGGGCCACTCCAAATTGAGCCTAGAGATCCTATTGCTGGTACAGGGACCCGAAATAGTACTGTTCCGGGACCGTACTTTAAATTTTTTTCCTAATATACACGTATCAAAATATTTCTAAAATATTTAAATACAAACAGCGGAAGACTAGCCGGAACTACTCAAGTATATACATGCAATTGATAATAAATTTTAAATCACAAAACAGATAAATAAAACATGCAATTAACACTTAAGAGCACCTAATTTATCATGCTTAAACAAAAATAATATAAAAATACCTTTCACCGAATATAGCTACTACGCCCGGAATTCACCTCCCGAGAACCCGATTCCCGATCTCCTCGTGAAACCGGCAGAGCTTCCCTGCAATAACCCCAGGGACACCCTCGGAGTGTGGGCTCCGAAAGTATTTCTCTAAATACTTAGAGAAAATAAAACTTTAAATTAGAAAACCCTTTTTAGGGTTTATTCTCCTGAAATTAGGCGTTTATATATAAACACCTAATTAAAATTAATTCCAAAATAAATCAGAATTAATTAGGAGAAAAGGGTATGATTTCAAAGCCTAGAACTCAGCCAAAACCTCTCCTAAAAGTTGTGTAAAAAAAATGAGGAGCCGAGGCCCCTATTTTTAGGGGAAAAACCGAGGGCAAAATAGTAATTTCACCTCTTGCCGAGGTGACTACGTCGAAGCTCTCATCACCACGAGTCCAACACCGGCGAGAACGCACCAGAATACCACCGCATGCGCCACGCACCACCTGAAGGTGGCGCGTGTGTTATACACGCGGCTAGGGTTTCCCGGTGACGTGGCCTATTCTGATTCGGCCACGTGTCCGGGTCGGTCCAACCAGACCCGGTTTGAACCAACCCTATCCATTTCCGACCTGACCCGTTGACCCGGTCCGAACTCGTTAACCGGACAGGTCCAGATCTAATCTGGACCGTCCGCGGCGTTGGCGTGGCTCAATCTCCGTCGTCCACGTGTTGTGCCACCTGGCGCGCATTCAGCGCCACCTCATGCCTGTCCGCTGACGTGGCATTCCACGTCAGCTACCACGTCATTTTTTTTTTCCCGATGAAAATTTTATTTTCTCCAAAATAAAATTTCGGGCATTTCCAACTCTTTGGAACTTGATTTATTTTCTTAAAATAAATCCCTTGGCTATTTTCAAACACTTTGAAAATTTATTTCTTTCATTCCTTTTAATGTTTTATCTTCGGGTTTTCGATTGGGGCTTGCAGGGGGACCTGCAGGACTAATTAATTTTAACTCCAAACGGATTAATATATTATCATCTCATGATAATAATTAATTACCGTTTAACAATATTTAATTCCACTAAATAAATATTGTTGCACTCTAAAATTAATTAAATTATTCACGAATTTCTCGATCTAGAATAATTTTGCATTTTACTCCTCCGTGTAGATATCCATGAAAAATAAATTAATACTACCATCATTTATTTTTCACTTCTAATCTGAAATCTCCTAATTCGCCTTAAGTTCAAATCTCTTGTACGTGAAACACATTCAACATACAACTTCAGTGACGCATCACACGAAGTACTTTGGCCAAAGTTTTAATTCGAACTTTGCAAATCTATTTCAGGAATATCTTTTAACTTTCCAGCAAAGCCACAGATTCCTCGATCAATATTTATCTTTAGCACATTTCATGTAATCACTGAACGTACAAAGGTTTCGGTCATTCGATATCGAGACCTCACTTATGGGTAAGTTACAATGATAAACACTACATGCCTAAAGTCGAAATGCTACCAGGATTAAGAGTTCAATGCTCCATAAATTTGTTCATTTTAGATAGTAGTTTAAAATGAACTATCTTAGTGGTCCAGTTCGATGTTTCCAAATCTATTGAAAATCATCAATGTGTTATAACTGGAAACTCCATTTTCCTATGACGAAAGACTAATCATCTTATATAATACATTATAGTCCTTTGTAAGAACTTATTCTTATCTTACCGACTAGAACTTTAATAACACGTGATTTCGATATTCAAAGTCCTTTCCCATGAAACACATTTCATATAAGAATATCATCACACGTTATTAATTATGTTAATATACTCATAACTTGCGATAATTTCAGTTTTATTAATCCAACAAAATACGAAGTATTTACAGAGAAATTGGATTTTCAGGGCACTAATCCCAACACCTATAAGGCCGGTTGTGGAAAACAATCTTCCTACACAACCAACTGAGCCTAGAAGGAGTACTAGAGCAAGAAAAGAGAAAAGTTTGGACAAAGACTTTATCTCTTCCGAGGCTTTATTGTTCTTGGTGGAGGGGGACCGATATAATAAAGTGGTAAGTGAAATACCTTTTGTATTTACACTTGAGACGGATCCTAAGACATTTTTGGAAGGAAGCTATAAACGATGAAATGGATTCGATCTTAGATAACAATACTTGGGTACTAGCTAAACCCATTGGGTGCAAGTGGGTATTTAGAAGAAAATGCAACACCGATAGAACTATCTCAACTTTCAAAGCTAGATTAGTTGCCAAAGGGCTCAAACAAGTAGAAGAGATTAACTACTTTGACACTTACGCACCGGTGGCTCGAGGTGCTTCCATTAGAATTCTTCTTACCTTAGCCTCTCTTTACGATCTGTTTGTTCATCAAATGGATGTAAAGACAACATTTTTAAATTGAAATTTAAAAGAAGAAATCTATTTGGAACAACCTGAGGGCATTGTGGCACTGGGACCAGAAAATAAAGTGTGTAAGTTAGTCAAATCTCTGTATGGTGTGAAACAAGCACCAAAACAATGGCATGAGAAGTTCAACACTGCTATCTTAAGCTTTGGATTCAAGTATAACAGTGTTGATAGGTGCATTTACTCCAAAAGTACAACTGACTATATGGTGATAGTCTGCTTATATGTGATGATATGTTGATCATCGGGACAAATATGATTGGAGTAAACGAGACTAAAAAGTATCTATCCTCAATCTTTAAGATGAAAGACTTACGTGAAGTAGATACTATTTTAAGCATTAAAGTTAAAAAACATAGTGGGGGGTTTTGCACTGAACCAATCTCACTATATTGAGAAAATTCTGACTAAGTTTAAACACCTCGAGATCAAGGAGGTGAATACTCCGTTTGACAACGGACTGAAACATAAAGAAAATACTGGTAGAGCTATTGTACAACTTGAGTATGCAAGTGTTATTGGCAGCCTTATATATATAATGCTTTGCACTAGACCAGATATTTCTTTTACAGTTTTAAAACTTAGCAGATACACGAGCAGTCCCAATGCTGATCATTGGAAAGCTGTTATTAGCGTACTCGGGTACATTCAGAGGACTATTAGCTTTGGTTTGTTCTATAACAAATTCCCTAGCGTGTTGGAAGGGTACTCAGACCCGAGTTGGATAACTAGCGTGGGAGATAACAAATCCACAAGTGGGTAGATTTTCACTCTTACGGGTGGGGCTGTTTCATGGGCAAGCAAGAAACAAACAATAATCTCTCACTCTACCATGGAATCTGAGTTTACAGCTTTAGCACAAGCTGGACAAGTGTAGCACCCGCAACGATAGGCACCATATCCCCTGCACTACAAGTCTAGTCCACACATGAAATGGAGAATCCAAGCATGAACTGGACTTATAGCGAACGATTGACAAAATAAAATAACCTGGCTAGGCGGAATCTAACTTTGTACCAGTTAATCAAGAATAACTAAAATGAGGTGCGGAAGCAATAATATTAAACATGAATCTCAACGATGGCTACAAGTCCAACAATTTCACAACATAACTAATCCAACATGCATCCTAACAACGGGTTCAACTACGCATGCAACCTGTCCCAAATCAATATCCAATAAATCATAATTGGCACACAGGCTCGAATACATAAAGAAATACTATTTAATCATAACATGGTGAAATGTGACTTGAGTGTACAAGTGACTCGAACAAGAAAGCTAAGACTCGACTCCCACCTAGCACAACCTGCAAGAATCTGGAAAAGTGGGAAAGAGGGGTCAGTCTCTAGAAGACTAAGTGAGCAGGAGCTATATATATATATAAAAACATGCACATGCAAGTCATAAATCCCAAAGAAATTTTTATTTAAAGTTAGTTCCCACGAGGGGCAAGAAAATAGCTAAACAATGCTCGGACTTTACGACTAATTCAAGTTAAATTCATTAAGCTCATAATCCATAATAATCATAATGGCTCGGCGAGTGAGCGTGCATAATTCTCCAACCAAACTTCGACCGTGTACAATAAACATGACTTAATACATTGATTACGTGATCATGCAATACATAATAATATATGCGAGTCATAAATATATGAGACATGATCATTTGGGCAATCCGTGTCCCGGCCTTCCAGCACGGTGAATAACAATAATAATCATGTGCATAATCATAATCATGAAATACTTCCAACCTTCTCCCTCCATAATGGTCAGGCCTGCAAACCTGAACCATTCCATAACAATATTGAGAAGGGGGCTCGTGACTCCTACCTGCTCCTTCAATGGGTTAACCACCGGCTCAAAAATATCCCGCCTCCCGGGCCTCCTGGTCGCGAGAGGATACTCTCAAAGGGTACTTTGTGCAATGGTTTAGCTATACGTCGGCCTGATGCCGAACCGGTCTCCATTCACATATTTTCCCAGGGCCCACTAACATGAACATGATCAATGTTAATACGTTTCAAAATCCTTGGAAATAACTTACTCGACAAGGATTTACTCGAAGACTCCACTTTGAAAGCAATATATATATATATATATATATATATATATATATATATATTAGGTTTTTCGTCAAAACTTGTCACATAGGGTCGTAGGGTTTGATAAGTAACTAGAACGAAAACACCCTCATCTGGAAACTACGAAACAAGAGACAAGAACAATACGGGTGCCTATTCGATCCGGAAGTCTCCGCCTGGAAACGAACTGTACAAGAGAGAAAATAATGTGTACTTGTGAGAAATGACTCAACATGAAACCAAGTAGGACGCACGATAACATTCATGAAGTGGTGTACACATGTTATGAAATAATACAATATATAATGAATCATAAAATGCTTTGAATTGTGGTGATCATGGTCATGTGCACAATTAATGTCCCACGTATCGAATAAAAGAAAAATATAAGTGTACGTGTGATATGTGATCATATAACGCATGCCCGAATATATATAAATCAATTAAACAACTAACATACTCACGTATAGCATTTAAATACAAAATTACAATTCATGCAAGCACATAAACATGTTAAACACGTTAGGGAATCAAGCAAGATACGTAAATAAGTACACGACAAGAAAACAACAAAAGTTAAAGCAAGAACACAAGGCCAACAGAGGTAATCCCGGCCGGCGGAGAGATGGCCGGTGGTGGTGGTTCGACCGATTGGGGGAGAAAGGAGGAAGAGAAAGGAGGGAAAAGAATGAAGGAAAAAGAAAGAAGGAAGAAGAGAAAAGAGGGGAGGGGGGCGTCTCGTGTGGAAGGGGAGAGAGAGAGTGGTTGATCAAATGTGGGGTCCACCCGATTAGATATTTTGGTATCGTGATATTTTGTGTGGTTTAGGCTCGAATTAAATAGGGTTGGGGGTAGAAATAGGTTCCCAAATTAAATAAAAAGATAGACAACGGATTTGAGAATTAACGAGGAATAAAAGGGTAAGGTTCGAGAAAAAAAGAATAAACGTGGTCGTGTGTTAAATTGTAAAAACAAATAAACGATTAGTCACGCACGCATGTACTCATAATTAAATCACACAAACAAATAATTAAAGCTCATAAAACACTTAATCACATAATTAAGCAATTAAATCACGTAACACTCGGTCTGACCTCACCCGTGATGTCGTACCTAGTCAGTCTTGAAAACACAGGGCGTTACAACAAGGGGCTAATTGGATTGGAAATATATTGTTAGACATAGATCTTTGGCCAAGTCCAATGCCTCCAATTTCGTTGTATTGTGACAGTGAAGCAACACCTACAAAAGCGTACAGTGGTACCTATAATGGTAAGTCTAGACATATTGGTCTTAGACACACATTCGTGAAATATTAATACAAGATGGTATTATAACAATTGTCTATGTAAGGTCAAATAAGAATTTGGCTGATCCGTTTACTAAGCTTCTGACGAAAGACTTAGTAGCTTCAACTACAAGAGATATGAGACTTAAACCACCTGAATCAAAGTGATGGTAATGTAGCACCCGCACAGTGGGTTACCACATCCCCCGCACCAAAGTCCGATTCACATACGAAATGGGAAGTCCGTACATGAACCAAACAGTGGCGAACGGGAGACTGACAGACTCACACCTAAGCTAGGCGGAACTTAGACCCTAAATAACAGAACCAAACAGACAACAAAAATGCGGAAGCGAAATAAGTCACGCAACAATCAAACATACATAAACAGTTGACGGGTTCAACTAGCATAAATACCTAATCCCGAATATCCAACAATAATCATAAATCCAACGGGTTCAACTAATTCAGGCAAACCTGTCCTAACCTGTCTCGAAATATACATATCAATTCATAATTAAATTCTGGATATCATAAACAAACATATCTTATACATAAGATGAAAGAAAGGAATGCGAATGCAAGACCACATACTAGACAATACTCAGAACAGACTCCAAAAGACAGACATACTCCGCCTAGCACGAACTCCAAGCAAACCTGCAAGCTAAAAAGTAAAAGGGGAGGGGTCAGTCTTAACTTGACTGAGTGAGGGGTTAACACACTCACACTATATATATAAGATCAAAGCACATATCAAACTCATAATGTTCATGAACGCGGGGATAGTTTTTGCACACTAAATCATTTCCCGTGATATATACACATTTAGGGTTTACTTTAACAAAACCAAATTAACCAATTTTAACTTACCGAGCAAACTTAGCAAAGCCTATTAAATCTTAACATATTCAGAACTTAGCTTATCTTATAAAAACTCCCTTTTAGTTTAACTTAGAATCTATCCCCGTTTCATAAACCTTAACAGAACATACATATCATATCATATAGAACTCGGCGGGTACGAGCTCCGACTTCCCCAAACTCCTCATAACATAACCTATCAGAATCAAAACAGAAAACTTACATACAAATCATATCATATCATCCTCAACTCCGGGTGATGGAAGGGTGTATATGTAGCACCCGAGCGTAAGGTACCACATCCCCTCGCACCGAGACCCGACCCGTATATGAAATGGAAGTCCATACACGTGCCAAATCCACGGCGAACGGGGACACAACACACACGCTATGCTAGGCGGGACTAACCCTTAAACCATTCAACTCAAGAAACATATAGAATCAGAGTTAAAGAAAATTGCGGAAGCCATAACGACAAAGCATATACAGTGAGCCACCAAGCCCCAAAAATAGATATACAAGAGCATTCAAATATGCAACGGCACTCACGGCCTACAAAATCATAACGCTCCAATCTATAATATGATCAAATACAAAAGTAGCAACAAGAGTATGAATATGAGACTGAAAAGAAGTGCTAAACATAAATGCAAGACCTAGACGACTTGTATTCCCGCCTAGCACTCCTATACCTGCACAAAACAGCTGAAAACAACCGGGTTCAGTCTAAAAGAGACTGGTGGGTATAAAAACGGGGCATAAGATATATAATATCACATAATTTAGACACATACATGCAAGCCCTAATCCCGTGTGAAGTTTGATAAGAATTTACCAAGCGGTTAAAACAAAAGAAAACATCAACGGGATTACGACGTTCATTTTCATTCATAATTGTTCATAAGGGTTTAAGCTCGGCGAGTGAGCGTGCACAATCTCCAACCTTCTCCTCGTGTAATCATATCATAATTATTGGTTGTCATACATATCTTTCGTGCACATACATAAATGATCATAATCATACATATACACCTTCTTCCTCCGGGTGGTGGACAAGTTAGCTAGACCTGACCACCGGTTCATACATAATGGCTAGTGAGGTACATGAATCCTCAAAAGCCCGACCTGCGTTTCCTCGTCAAAACTCCTAACGAGGTCCGTATCATCGTAAATTTTGGTTGGAACTAGTATATGGGATCCCCGTCAGCCCTTGCTTCCTCGGTTAGCCACATATACTAAGTCCCGGGGCCCGTATAATCAGAAATCAGAAATGTGTCTCGCCAAATATAAGGTAGGGTTTCATAATTACAAAGGGGTCATACGTTTGAAATCATTTACCCAAAATGACTCGATTTATATAAATATATTATTTTGGCTTAAAACTTTGCACATAAGGGATTTATAGGGTTGTTTAACTAGTAGAAGAAAAACCCACCTTTACCAAAGCAAAATAAAAGCACAAGCGTCTCAATGCTCGTCCTCGTCTCCGACCAAACCCGAATCTGTGCAAAAGAAAAGGTATGAGACTCAATGACCACGTATGACGCTCGGCAATGAAGTGCATATGACATGAATGCATAAATGATCATATATATATCAATAAGATGTTCATGTGCACTATTAAGAGATTTAAATCATATAATCATATCATTCTTTCATATAATTCATTCAATTTCATAATTTCATAAATTCATAGGTTCATATAAATTTCATAAATTCAAATCATTCATAATATTCATAGTACATAACAATTAATCTAAAATTCATTTAATAAGCATAACACATATTATTCAAATTCACATTGAGGAATAAAATAAATAATTGGAAACGTTCAAACAATAGTCAGTAGAATAAATACGCGAAATGGAAATCAATTAATTTCAATAATTAAATCAAATCAAATAATATTTAAAATATATATAATATATAATATAATAACATATATACACATTATATATATATATATATATATTCACGTACACACACACACAAACATGCATGCATATATACTATATATTATATACATATCATATACTATATATTATATACATGCATGCAACACATGCATGCACACACAAATCACAACCAACACACACACACAGACATATATATATACACAGCCATGTATACACATGCACACTCAGTAAAGCAGCAGCAACCATTTTCACGCAAGGAAGAAGAAGAAAATGCAGGCCAAAGAATTCAGAAAAACGGGGTGACACCCCCGTGTCACCCTCCCAGCCTGGACCGAGACACCCCCGTGTCTCGGTACAGCAGCTCCAGACCACACAGCACCCCCGTTCCTCGTTGGAACGGGCAGAAACGGCACCCCCGTGCCTCGCCTGTGCAACCTCCCCTGTTGACAGCCGAATCGCGCAGAAACAGAGCAGCTATGTATGCAGGAAAAGCAGGCAACACGAGCAACAAAACAAGGCATAAAATGCTGCAAGAAACTAAACTAAACCCACACCAAGAACCCATGAAAGATGACAGCAAAAGAAGAAGGAAAAGACAGCAGTTTTTGACAGCAAACCTCAAGCCAAAACCGATCAAAAACTAGAGGAAAAATAGAGCATGCTTGCTCTCAGCTCAAACGACTCAGATCAGGTCCAAAAGGCCAACAAATACGCAGCAAAACATCAAGAATTCAACACAAGATTCAGTCCCAAACAAACTCACACAAGAAGGAAACCGTACGTGACAAACATGTGGGATTTTCTCAAAATTTCATAAGTGATATCTCATATATATTTCAACAACCACGAAATCAAAGATCATAAATGTTATGAGGATGTTAAAACAATTAATCTCAGGCTTGGAATCAATCAAAATCATTGAGAATCAAAGGAGTTCAAGAATTTGCCCAAAATCCTCTAATTTCGGAAAAATGGCCCAGAATAATAAAACCATGCTCAAACTCGTGAATGAAAGGATGGAAATGATCAGAAATGAACATATAATACAACCCTTAACTTACCTTGATGATTGGATGAAGTTTGGAGGAGATTTGAGCTCCAAAATCTCCAAGGATGGAAGGGTTTCGGGTCTGGACTGTAGAGCAGTAGCTTTGGCTGATGTTTGGGATTGTGTGAGGGTTATCTTGGTTAGGGCTTGATATGTCATGCTAGGTGGTTGAGTTAGGGATCTAATGAATCAAACCATGGTTAGTTTGGTTATGATTTGGGTGAGATATGGTTCATTATGTGCAGCAAGGTCAAGTTGAATGCCTTTTCGTTTTTCGGTTGGATTTCGGAGTTTCAAATGATTTAGGAAAAATATAAGGCTAAGTTACTAAACTCGAATTTTCATTACAAGTTCAGCGGAGTTGACGGAACTCGAATCCGAGTTCCCGAGCTCAAGATATTAAATTCGGAACCAAGGGTACGCTAAGTGCTCGTTAGCCTCCGTTTTGGTTCCTCGAAACAAATTAAATTCGTTAACTAATCAAATGAATTCGAAAACATAAATTGAGCATAAAATCATGTCCATAACACATATATTTATAACATACTACAAATTCACGGCAATTCGATATCAATTCATATAAGAACAGTGCACAAAATGAATAATATGACATTTCATGAAATTCATGCATAAATTTAAAATTTCATGCATAAATATAACTCCCATGCATAAATCAAATAAATAAATAAGTTCTAATATTACATAAATTAAATTGGTCACGTAATTAATTAGCTTAAACATGATTAATTATCATAACATATAATTAGCATAATCATTAAATTAATAATAATATATATAAACAACATATATATATATATATAATACGAAATATATATATATAATTAATAATATTAAAATAAAATAATATAATATAATATAATATACTAATAACAATTATAATAAAATTAAATATAAAACACGTAAAAACAATTAATTCGCGCAAATAGGTAAACACATACGTCCTACCTTTACGTCCGAAAAGTCGGGGCGTTACAATCTCTCCCCCTTAAAAGAATCCGTCCTCGGATTCACTGCTCGCTCGGAAATAACTCAGGGTGAAACCTTTTCATCTTATCCTCCGTCTCCCACGTAGCCTCTTCGGTTTTATCACTTCTCCAAAGACCCTTAACTAGTGGAATACGCCGATTTCGAAGTTCCTGAAACTTTCGATCCAATATCTTAATCGGCTTCTGAACGAAGGTGAGATCCGGTTCTAACTCCATTTGTTCAACTGGTAGAACCTCGGACTCGTCTCAATAATACTTTCGGAGCTGTGAAACATGAAACATGTTATGCATTCCAGTTAAATTCGGAGGCAAGTCCAATCGATAAACCGTATCCCCAGTCTTCTCTAAATCTCATATGGTCCCATGTACCAAGTGTTTAAATTTTCCTCCTCGTCCAATCCTTGAGAATCCTTTTCCTGGGAAAGCCTTTAAGAAAACCTTATCTCCAATCTCAACCTCCAATTTCTTCTTCCGAAGACCTGCATAAATCTTTTGTCGATCCTGAGCGGCCTTCATCCGTTGTCTAATTATCTGGACCTTATCAATAGCCTCTTGTACAGCCTTAGAGGGTTTTTCCTTCTTTTCCCCTCTTTTAATCCCTTCTTGCTTGGTCCAATTCCATTCCTCCAAGTCAAAGGACAACGGTGATCAACATTTACGTCCATAAAGAGCTTCATAAGGAGCCATCTCAATCGAGGCTTGATAGCTATTGTTGTAAGAAAACTCGATTAACGGCAACTGCTCATTCCACGAGCTTCGAAAATCCAATGCACATGCTCTCATCAGATCCTCCAGATACTTAATCAACCTTTCTGATTGTCCGTCGGTCTGAGGATGGAAAGCTGTGCTGAATTGAAGCCTTGTTCCCAAACACTTCTGCAATTCTTGCCATAACCTTGAAGTAAATCTGGGATCCCGATCCGAGACAATACTAACAGGTACACCATGAAGCCTGACAATCTCAACATTGTATCTCTTGGCCAACTTACTCACTTTATCGGACATCCTGATAGTAAGAAAATGAGCTGACTTCGTCAACCTGTCCACACTAACCCAAATTCCATCGAAACCTCCTCTCACTTTTGGTAATCCCGAAACAAAATCCATAGCTGTTTGTTTCCATTTCCACTCCGGGATAGGCAATGATCGAAGTAGCCCCGATGGCTTTTGATGTTCCGCCTTAACCGCTGGACAAGTCATGCAGTGTTTCACAAAGTTGATAACATCCCGTTCTCATCCATTCCACCAATAGAATTGCTTAAGATCCTTATACATTTTGTTCCCTCCGGGATGTATCGAATACCCTGACCGATGGGCTTCCTCAAGAATAATCCTTTTTAACTCTTCCGGGACAACAACTCTATTCTTGAATCTTAGAAGTCCCGTATCATCGAACCCAAACGGACACTCTGAATCAGCTCGAGCTTTCCCAACTAATTTTTGAACCTCGGGATCAATCCTCTGAGCATCAAATAATCTCTGTTTAAGATCTGGTTGAACCGTAATATTCCGAACACTAGCCCTTAGTCTGAACAACTCATTCTCATCTCCAATTTCCACTTTCACATTGGACACACTAGTTTTCCCACTAAGTGCATCCGCGACCAAATTGGCTTTGCCAGGATGGTATCGGATTGTACACTCATAATCCGCCCAAAAGTTCCATCCAACGCCGTTGTCTCTTGTTCAATTCCTTATGTGAGAATAAGTATTGGAGACTCTTGTGATCGGAGAAGACCTCGAACGAAATTCCATAAAGATAGTGTCTCCACTTACCCAAAGCAAAGATCACTGCCGCTAATTCCAAATCATGAGTGGGGTAGTTCTGTTCATGTGCTTTCAATTTCCTTGAGGGATAGGCGATTACTCTTCCATTTTGCATCAACACACATCCCAAACCTTCCTTTGAGACGTCCGTATAAACTGTATATCTTTCTGTACCTTTGGGAAGTGCTAATACAGGAGCGGTGGTCAACTTTCCTTTACAAGTTGAAAGCTATCCTCACATGCCTCGTCCCACTCAAACTTAACCACCTTCTTAGTCACTCGGGTTAAAGGAGCTGCAATCTTCGAAAATCCTGTACAAATCTTCGATAGTAGTCTGCCAAACCCTAGAAACTCCTTCCTTCTGAAGCATTTTTCGGGCTTTGCCATTGAATAACCGGCTCAATCTTAGAAGGGTCTACCTCCACACCTTTCCTTGAATTAATATGACCCAGAAATGCTACCTGATCAATCCAAAACTCGCATTTGCTAAACTTAGCATACAACCGATGCTCTATTAAGGTATCCAACACAATCCTGAGGTGCCTGGCATGATCCTCCGGAGTTCTCGAATAAACTAGGATGTCATCGATGAAGATTACCACAACTTATCCTTCCATCAGAACTGAACACTCCCGAACCAACTGATCTATCTGAAGACTACCACCCAGTGGCGAACTCACCAAACAACAAGAAGAAAAAACAAATAACAGACAAGCACAGAATAGCAACTAAGTCACAAGAAATAAAGGGATGCGTAGCACCCGAATCAAAGAGTGCATGAATGCTCATGTTATGTATGCATAGGGTACCTTCTACCACTGCTGTGGGATCAATCTCTACATCTGGCTCCTCACCCTCGAGGGCGTAAGCACGAGCCGGGATCATTGGCCTTTGAACTCGTCTTTGATATTCGGGGTCTTTGTAGGGACAAGTATCCGCCATATGGTCAGCTTTTCCACATATTAGGCATAAACCCAACCTCTTCCAGCATTTGTGATAGTTGTGAGTTAGCCCTCCACAATATGTGCATGGTGGCTTGGAGAATCGTGCTTCACTCGGACCTTGTCGATCCCTCATTGGTGCAGGCAAAGCTTTTAGAACCAGTGGAGTTGGTCCTCCCATTCTTGGCTTCTTAAACGGAACCTTAGGAGGGGGACTAGCTTGCATCATCGGCCTCTTTCCCGAATTCGATCCGGAACCTCTTCCCATTGGAGCTCTAAAAACCGGATCCTTCTTTTTGATTTCCTCCCCTTGCGTAGTAGACTGTCGGACTCCAGATTTCCTCTCTACTCGAATCAACCAACCCTCCGAGACCGCATCATCGATAGAACCAGAAAATCGAGGGGGGTTGTAACTCAGAAACACCCCATGAGGGTCTCTATTGTTATTATGATTTGGTGGAGGAGCTTGTTGTTCTGCCTGTTGTGGTGGGGGAGCTTGAGCCCTCCTATGCTCGACATAGTTGAAAACTGCTTCCATAAATTTCCCCATATCCATCGGTGGTGCTTGTGGTTGGGGTGGAGGCGTAGGAGATTGATCATGATGACGACGGTGTCCGGGAGATCTCTCACGATGTCTACGTGGAGGCATCCTGTTCAAGAAATACTGAAATGCATGCTATTTTTAGTCCATGCATGCAAGTGCAATTAATTCGATCAAAATTCAAGATTTAGAGCACACAAGCACGTAAACAATGCATATGCAACACATTGACAAGTTGTTCCTAAAGCCGAACGACCTAACTGACTCAACACGACACTAGAGCCCGGGTTTTGCAACCCTAGGCTCTGATACCACTTAAGGATGTAGCACCCGAGCGTAAGGTACCACATCCCCCCCGCACCGAGACCCGACCCGTATATGAAATGGAAGTCCATACACGTGCCAAATCCACGGCGAACGGGGACACAACACACACGCTATGCTATGCGGGACTAACCCTTAAACCATTCAACTCAAGAAACATATAGAATCAGAGTTAAAGAAAATTGCGGAAGCCATAACGACAAAGCATATACAGTGAGCCACCAAGCCCCAAAAATAGATATACAAGAGCATTCAAATATGCAACGGCACTCACGGCCTACAAAATCATAACGCTCCAATCTATAATATGATCAAATACAAAAGTAGCAACAAGAGTATGAATATGAGACTGAAAAGAAGTGCTAAACATAAATGCAAGACCTAGACGACTTGTATTCCCGCCTAGCACTCCTATACCTGCACAAAACAGCTGAAAACAACCGGGTTCAGTCTAAAAGAGACTGGTGGGTATAAAAACGGGGCATAAGATATATAATATCACATAATTTAGACACATACATGCAAGCCCTAATCCCGTGTGAAGTTTGATAAGAATTTACCAAGCGGTTAAAACAAAAGAAAACATCAACGGGATTACGACGTTCATTTTCATTCATAATTGTTCATAAGGGTTTAAGCTCGGCGAGTGAGCGTGCACAATCTCCAACCTTCTCCTCGTGTAATCATATCATAATTATTGGTTGTCATACATATCTTTCGTGCACATACATAAATGATCATAATCATACATATACACCTTCTTCCTCCGGGTGGTGGACAAGTTAGCTAGACCTGACCACCGGTTCATACATAATGGCTAGTGAGGTACATGAATCCTCAAAAGCCCGACCTGCGTTTCCTCGTCAAAACTCCTAACGAGGTCCGTATCGTAGTAAATTTTGGTTGGAACTAGTATATGGGATCCCCGTCAGCCCTTGCTTCCTCGGTTAGCCACATATACTAAGTCCCGGGGCCCGTATAATCAGAAATCAGAAATGTGTCTCGCCAAATATAAGGTAGGGTTTCATAATTACAAAGGGGTCATACGTTTGAAATCATTTACCCAAAATGACTCGATTTATATAAATATATTATTTTGGCTTAAAACTTTGCACATAAGGGATTTATAGGGTTGTTTAACTAGTAGAAGAAAAACCCACCTTTACCAAAGCAAAATAAAAGCACAAGCGTCTCAATGCTCGTCCTCGTCTCCGACCAAACCCGAATCTGTGCAAAAGAAAAGGTATGAGACTCAATGATCACGTATGACGCTCGGCAATGAAGTGCATATGACATGAATGCATAAATGATCATATATATATCAATAAGATGTTCATGTGCACTATTAAGAGATTTAAATCATATAATCATATCATTCTTTCATATAATTCATTCAATTTCATAATTTCATAAATTCATAGGTTCATATAAATTTCATAAATTCAAATCATTCATAATATTCATAGTACATAACAATTAATCTAAAATTCATTTAATAAGCATAACACATATTATTCAAATTCACATTGAGGAATAAAATAAATAATTGGAAACGTTCAAACAATAGTCAGTAGAATAAATACGCGAAATGGAAATCAATTAATTTCAATAATTAAATCAAATCAAATAATATTTAAAATATATATAATATATAATATAATAACATATATACACATTATATATATATATATATATTCACGTACACACACACACAAACATGCATGCATATATACTATATATTATATACATATCATATACTATATATTATATACATGCATGCAACACATGCATGCACACACAAATCACAACCAACACACACACACAGACATATATATATACACAGCCATGTATACACATGCACACTCAGTAAAGCAGCAGCAACCATTTTCACGCAAGGAAGAAGAAGAAAATGCAGGCCAAAGAATTCAGAAAAACGGGGTGACACCCCCGTGTCACCCTCCCAGCCTGGACCGAGACACCCCCGTGTCTCGGTACAGCAGCTCCAGACCACACAGCACCCCCGTTCCTCGTTGGAACGGGCAGAAACGGCACCCCCGTGCCTCGCCTGTGCAACCTCCCCTGTTGACAGCCGAATCGCGCAGAAACAGAGCAGCTATGTATGCAGGAAAAGCAGGCAACACGAGCAACAAAACAAGGCATAAAATGCTGCAAGAAACTCAACTAAACCCACACCAAGAACCCACGAAAGATGACAGCAAAAGAAGAAGGAAAAGACAGCAGTTTTTGACAGCAAACCTCAAGCCAAAACCGATCAAAAACTAGAGGAAAAACAGAGCATGCTTGCTCTCAGCTCAAACGACTCAGATCAGGTCCAAAAGGCCAACAAATACGCAGCAAAACATCAAGAATTCAACACAAGATTCAGTCCCAAACAAACTCACACAAGAAGGAAACCGTACGTGACAAACATGTGGGATTTTCTCAAAATTTCATAAGTGATATCTCATATATATTTCAACAATCACGAAATCAAAGATCATAAATGTTATGAGGATGTTAAAACAATTAATCTCAGGCTTGGAATCAATCAAAATCATTGAGAATCAAAGGAGTTCAAGAATTTGCCCAAAATCCTCTAATTTCGGAAAAATGGCCCAGAATAATAAAACCATGCTCAAACTCGTGAATGAAAGGATGGAAATGATCAGAAATGAACATATAATACAACCCTTAACTTACCTTGATGATTGGATGAAGTTTGGAGGAGATTTGAGCTCCAAAATCTCCAAGGATGGAAGGGTTTGGGGATTGTGTGAGGGTTATCTTGGTTAGGGCTTGATATTTCATGCTAAGTGGTTGAGTTAGGGATCTAATGAATCAAACCATGGTTAGTTTGGTTATGATTTGGGTGAGATATGGTTCATTTTGTGCAGCAAGGTCAAGTTGAATGCCGTTTCGTTTTTCGGTTGGATTTCGGAGTTTCAAATGATTTAGGAAAAATATAAGGCTAAGTTACTAAACTCGAATTTTCATTACAAGTTCAGCGGAGTTGACGGAACTCGAATCCGAGTTCCCGAGCTCAAGATATTAAATTCGGAACCAAGGGTACGCTAAGTGCTCGTTAGCCTCCGTTTTGGTTCCTCGAAACAAATTAAATTCGTTAACTAATCAAATGAATTCGAAAACATAAATTGAGCATAAAATCATGTCCATAACACATATATTTATAACATACTACAAATTCACGGCAATTCGATATCAATTCATATAAGAACAATGCACAAAATGAATAATATGACATTTCATGAAATTCATGCATAAATTTAAAATTTCATGCATAAATATAACTCCCATGCATAAATCAAATAAATAAATAAGTTCTAATATTACATAAATTAAATTGGTCACGTAATTAATTAGCTTAAACATGATTAATTATCATAACATATAATTAGCATAATCATTAAATTAATAATAATATATATAAACAACATATATATATATATATATAATACGAAATATATATATATAATTAATAATATTAAAATAAAATAATATAATATAATATAATATACTAATAACAATTATAATAAAATTAAATATAAAACACGTAAAAACAATTAATTCGCGCAAATAGGTAAACACATACGTCCTACCTTTACGTCCGAAAAGTCGGGGCGTTACAGTATATGCCCAAACCATCCAAACAAACGAGGGGAGCGCCTTGCGAGTACTCAAACCCTCAGGATTCCTTCCCTCACCAAACCTCCTGGTGAGTTCAGGGGTGATCCTCTACAGACATATGGAGACTATGCACAGGCTTAACCTCGAAGGCCCTATGCCGTCCCGAGGGCTCCTTACCCATAGCTCCGGGGCCCAACATACACATATCATATCATAACCCGCTACAACAGAGACAGACAGACATAACTTATATATATATAGGTATACATACCACTTTCCGTTTCAATCAAACTCGGTCCTTGCCAAACTTGGCTCATGAGAAGTATACGGTTAGAAGCATAGCTTCACGTGGCAAAACATAACAAATCATTCCAAATCAAGCATACATAGGCTCGTACATTGCTTAACATACTTGCAAACTCGAGGCATATTCAACAAATACATATTTCACACTTATTTATATACATATAAGGCTTATTAAATCACATGCAATCAAAACCGAGCACATTGCAATAAGGTGTAACTATATCCTAACCTCACCTGACACCGAAGTGGCCGAAGACACAACAAATGATCCACCCCGAAATCAACACGACCAACAAAACACCACCCCGGGTGTACCTGAACAAGCTTAGTACAAAACAGGACTTAGATACGTGAATGAACCAAATAAACGCAAGGCGTATGCTTATGATTGGCATGAAGTCATGGATCACGTATACACTCATAAAATACTCATTCTTTAATATAAAGATACAATTCATGCACCTAACATAGCATATAATACGAATTCAAATCGAAACATGCAATACAATTAAGATATAAATCAATAAGCGGCAAAAGAAATCAATTAAAAGCACAAAAACTCAAACTAACCTACTGGACCATGGGAAGGGCCGTTCCTAGACACAAGGCAAAACGGGAACGGCCGTTCCCACGAGCACTGCCTGGAAGGGCCGTTCCAGCCCGAAGAACAAAACGGGAACGACCGTTCCCATACGCGGATGGGAAGGGCCGTTCCGAACCCAAGGCCAAAACGGGAACGGCCGTTCCGGACCGTCCTGCTCACTAAAACAGAGCAGAAGCAGCAATGGCGTCGGGAGCCAACACCACCACACTCACATAGCCACAACCAACAACCAAATCATGCAAAATTAACACAGTAAAGCATATATGACATATATAGCACATAATTACACTTAAGAGCTTAAGAAACAAGCTTAAACACGCCAAACCCCCGACCCACTACTATTCATCATCTCCCCCAATGAGGCACGTAGGCACATATCCGAGGCACGAAAGAGACGATAAAATAAAGCACGTAACGAGAGGGTCACAAATCTTACCTTAGGTCGTTGATCGGATGGTTGGATCTCCCAAACCCGAGCTTAAGGCTTGATGGCCAAAATGGGGAAAATATCTTCTCTTCCTCTTCCTTGCTGCTGCTAACGATCAAAGTGGGAGAGAGAGAAAAGGGCTAGCCCTTTTAGGGCCGGGCAAACGGGTCGGTTAAAACGGATAGGGTCAAACGGTATCCGGTCCAAACGGATCGGATTTAAAACGGTGAGGCTATCAAATGGCTTTAGAATTTAAAGGGTTAATTCATTGAATCCGAGTCGTCGAAATAAACTCAATGATAGGGTCGGAATTCGAATTCGAATTCCCGAGCTCAAATAGCCACGAAGGCTCAAACGTCCTAATTATAATTATGTCCCTAAATTGCAAATATTGGACAATTGAGTCCTAGACATTAAAATAAATTCTAAAGCACACATAATTAAAATAAATATCACGTTGACACGTAAGCATGCTAAATCACATAATCCACAAAATACTGAATTAAACTCTCTCATGACGCCATACCTGGAATGCCGAAGAGGAGGGGCGTCACAGGTAACCCTACCTATAATCTAGGTTACCCCTGATTATAGGTTCAAAGGGAAAAACAAGTCACAGTTTGGTTAGAGCTATCAAGTGGTCTCATATGTAGTAGAAGGTAGCTCAGTGAGTTGCAACGTGATAAGGTTGAGCTATATCATAAAAAAATGCTGCACTATTTGTAACAAGTGCTCGACATTTTGCCTATATGACCTAGAAGTGAAGCCGCTTCTTATAGAGAGTTGTGGTTTACTCTCTTAGAGGTTCATGAAACGGAATATGGCGTATGGCTTGATAAGCGCCAAGCAGCAGAGTGCTTGTTGTGCTAGAAAGAACACGTGTGTATGATCACTCCGATCACGCCACTAAGGAGTTGAGGTTCAATCTGTGGACACCATCAACTTCGGCGTGATCTTGAGCTATTCACACTAAGGGAAGGTTTAATGTTCGTCATACCTTCCATTATGCATGTGATCATTAAAAACTCTTGATCAGACACTGGTTTGGGAAAAGAGAAGTTTTCCCAAACAAGTTGGGGATTGTTGAATATTATATGTCTTTTAATATCCCACATTGACAATTGAAGAGTCATTGGGAATATCAAAGACATATAATAGGTGTTTGAAAAAACTGTAACACTTAGAGTCCCACATTGGAAAAATACTGAAAATGAGACAGCTTTATATATTAAAGTGGTGAATACAGTATTAAATTTGTGGAACTCAAGAGAGAGCTGATGGGCTCACACGCGGTGTGGTGCTCTGCACCGCCCGCGCATACGCACGGGCACGGGGCCGGGCATGGGCGGATGTGGCATTTGATGGTGCACGTGTGCATTGTCGCTAGGAGCTTGGAGCCTCGCCTCCGAGCCCAGAGCCTATCTTTTTGGATCAGGTTAGCCAAGAATTTGAAATCTGACTGTTGGAAGGACAGTGCACATCGTCGCTAGGAGCTTGGAGCCTCGCCTCCGAGCCTAGGGCCTATCTTTTTGGACCAGGTTCGCCCCAGGTTAGCCTAGCATTTGAAATCTGGCTGTTGGAAGGACAAATGTAACTACAGGTCAAGGAATTCATTCAGGGGCCACTAACAGCCCATTGATGTTGAATTAATTCTCTAACAGTCACAATTCAAATCAGTCAGTTTTGTAACACATGATATCTTTATATGCAGTCCTCTTGAGCTGAAAAAGAATACACAACACATTCATCAGATTTCTTGTGCAGTGCTATCACACGAAATCACCCTCTCGGAAAGCTTGACATATATCCTGGAAGTGTATCGTCTGAAACCTTTAGCACACTTCCCAAAAAGTTGGGGGCGATAGAAACTTTAAGGACAGGGAATACCCGCGTCTAGCTTCATCTATAGCCCATAAATTCTTAGTAAAATGAATCAATATTTAATGCACAAGATTCTCTGATATGTGTATGTTCATACTTCTACTTTGTCACTTCACAAATCCCGCTGAAATAGTTACCAAACTTGCAGGTTGCATTAAATGCATATCGGATTGACCATTTTGGTGCATTTATTGCACACCAGACGGTGTACTTCTCATGCATATGAGTTTAGCCTCTAAATACATCGTGCATTTATGTCAATAGATAAACACATACATTTATTGAATCTTTTGAACTGTTTTCAGTTATTACCTCTCTTTGAGTTAAACATTGATTTGAGCGTCGGTGAATTAAAATTGGGTCACACCCCTATTCTCTTAGCTTGGTTTAAGCACACGTTTGTCCACTCCTTCTCTACTCTCTGATTGAAAAACTTCCACCTAATACAAATTATTGAATGGTCGAACTAGGATTCGAGCCACATCCACCGGCTAGCTCAGAGCACGATCACCCTATACTTTACTTATGACTTGAGCTAGTTCTCTACCTAATATGCTATGATGCACGGACACGGACACGACGACACGATACGGATACGGCGACATAGATTTTTTCTTGAATTTCCCACGTAAGGAGTGTCCGACACGACACGACATGACACGACACGACAAAAATGATATTTTTAGAAGTGTCCGTGCATCATAGCTAATATGTCTTGATGGAAATATGTGCGTTGATGTGTTTGCTTATCCAATCTATAATCTATTCTCATTCCCGTACATTAAGAGTAGGCCTTCCCCGGTCTCTTCAAGCGTTATGGGACTCAAAAAAACTGTATTTTCTAACAAGTTAGATATTGATGTTGACTTTTCTCTTTATAAGGATCGTATAAATATTTTAAGTAGTTGTTAATTTTTTTGTTAAAAATAAAATAAAATATGGGTTGATTCCCGTTATGCTCCTAAATATCTTTTCTATACACATAATAATTTGTCATGTGAAATTATTAATATAACTAAATATTAATATAATTTCTATACACCTAAACTTTTTTCCCACTTTATGTAACTAAATTGGAGCAAATATATTAATAGTTAAACTACTTAGGTTTCATTCGTAATAAATTAAAGATAAAAGAATTTTTTGCCAACCTTACTTTGTCCATCTTTGCAGTTTGCCATCTTGATCAACTTTCATTGCAAACCGCCATCTAAACTTCGTGTTTTATACAAACAACCTTCTCCGATGGGTTTTTAGCTGTTTCGGTGCCTGAAAACAACTCACGTGAAACTTTCATTGCATTTACCATCTCAACTTTGCAATTTTCACAAACAACCTTCTCCGATAGGAATTTAGGCTTAATATTGAAACGTTTTCATACAATATAAATCTTAGGTTCGTTTGTCATATTAATTTCAATATTAATATTAAGTTTTAGGTTTTTTTTATTTTAAGTAAATTTTAGGTTAATATTGAAATTTAACGAAAATTCTAGTAACTGCAATGCCAACACAAATATATATTGCGATTTTCACAAACAACCTTTTCGAATATTGATTATGTATGAACAATTATATTGATATTAAGAAAATATAAGTATAATAGATAATGAGATATGTTCCTAATAAAGAAATTTCACCATAGATACACACACATACATACATACGTACATATATATCAATATTTTCCTGTTACATGAAATTACAGGTTGCTTTATCTAATTATATCACGGATTTCATTGACAAATGGAGAGGAGTGGCCACCCTTATAGAAGTTAACCCTTGGTTTTTAGATTAAAGTGTTCCTTATCTTAATTGTATTTTTTGAGGGAAAAAAATTGATTGACTTAAAAAAAAAAAAAAAAAGAAAAGAAAAAAAAGGAGGAGTGGACTAATTGTATCGGAAAACTCTAATTATTTTAGGTGAAGAGAATAATTTTGAAAGACAAATTTGTCCCTTAATAAAGGCACGTGAATTGTTTTTAAGCCACCGAAACCGCTAAATGTATTGAAGGTTGTTTGTAAAAATCATAAAGTTAGGATGGTAAAATGCAACGAAAGTTTCACATGATTTGTTTTCAGGCCATTGAAATAACTTAAAATCCGTCGAAGAAGGAGGTTTGTGAATATCGCAAAATTGGGATGGAATTATGCAATGAATCACGAAGTTCAGATGACGATTTACAATAAAAGTTGATCGAAATGGTAAACTATAAAAATGGACAAAGTATGAATGATCAAAATTTTTTTTCTCTAAATTAAAAATCGCAGAATTATTGCATCCAGAAGTAGCAAGTCATGCTTAGCCTGTGTACAACTTGTCATCATGGAATTCAACCCAATTTCGCAACTGCTAACACCTCACCTCTTTGATCTATTCATATTTCTACTTTTTCCTTTTCATAATAGCGACTTACATTACATGCCAACGACAATATGTTCTATACTCATCCTACGCCATGTGTATATATCTGAACAGATGGTATGCACCTAATTTAATTTGTAGGAAGCTTTGATTATGTAATATTATTATTTAATTTTTATTGAGTTTTGTTCTATACTCATCCTACGCCATGTCACGTGGCCCATGTGTATATATCTGAACAGATGGTATGCACCTAATTTAATTTGTAGGAAGCTTTGATTATGTAATATTATTATTTAAAGTTTATTGAGTTTATATTAGTTAAAATTAAATTGTGTTTATATATAAATATTTAGAAATTTTTTTTGTATTTGATATTTAAATTTATAAAAAAACTCCAACAAATTATGGTTAATAATATTTTAGATACGTTAGATTCAATGAGTTATAAAATAATATATTAGATATGTTAGTGTATATTTATTTTCAATGAATTGTAATTTCATACCCATTCCCCCCCCCCCCCCCCCCCCCCCCTAATCACATACACTTTCCTTGATTCGTAATCGAAGTTAATCCATATTTTTTTTGAGGATCAGCCGCCCCGAAGGACAAAACTAACTCAGGTTCGAAACAAGTAACTCAGTAACAAAACAAGGAAAATTAATAAAACCAACGCAGGCCGAAGCCGCATTTTTAGTTAATTTGTGGGCCACTCCATTTGCGCCACGCCGAATAGACTAAAAAATCACTTCATCAAAATTCGAGCAAAGAGTCCGAGTATCCACGATGATGTTCCCTATCACAGACAGATCTTCCCCTCCCGTTTGAAGCTGGAGGTTAATCAATATTAGTAGCAGAATTAAATCTACCTAATTTCACCTAATCCAAGTCCAATAACTTAATATCACTTAATTAACGCAAAATTAAGTGAAATTAAATCAAATAAAAAGATCTAATTCACCATAACTAACACTTTCTACCAAAATCACGTTTAACAATGTTTTGCACAAGTTGACCAATGTTTTGCTTCACCTTTGATGGGTCCGGGAATGGGTGGATCCGAATCCGATCACTTTACGATTTGTATTATGTGGAGGAAACCACCGGAACTTCGCCGGGGATGAGATAGGGGTTCAACCTGTTGGGACAAGCACAAGGAAAGTCAGAAGGCCAAGCTGGGGGAACTGGGGGTGATACCCAGTTTGGCTCTCCGACGCTTAAGTCAGTTCAGTGTATGAAGGAATGTAAGTCCAGTCACAGTTGCAGAGGTGAAAAAAGCTTACTTGTGTAGAAGATGACTTTAGCTATTTATAGTTGAGGGTCAAGGGCCCTCTGGTCATTTGCCTCAAGTGGTCCTGGCCGAATGTTGCCCTAACACGTGGCGCTGTGAGAGAGAAACCTAGGAGGAATCTTCTGCAAAAGCGGCCAAAAGTTAGTGCTGGCAACAGTGACAGGTGCGCGGGCATGTACGTTGTGTCAGAGAGCCATTTGGGCGGTTGGTGACGAGGGCTTGAGAGCACGCTCGTGACAACCTGGAGTACTGGAAACCAAGGTATCCGCTGAGGGGAAGGTAGGCTTCAGTTCAAGCGACGAGCCAAAGGAGAGGCCGCTCTGAGGGAATGTGACGCTCGAAGAGGGCTCCCTTGGCGCGTGGACGTACCAATCGTTTGGTATGTAGGACGCTCGTGGGAGTGATAGCGCTCGTTGGGCTTAACTCCTGAAGAAGGGTGGCGTTCGTTGGCTTAGCGCTCGTGCGCTGATGGGTGCAGCCTTGTGGAGACAGATGTCATCATCTCGGTGATGCCACGTGTCTTGATGTGAGACGATCGTATTTTGACCCCATCAACCTTATTACTCTATCTTTTACGATAGTTGGTAGAGTATCATATAAGTTAGATAGTGTTGATAATCTCCTTTAACTTTAAATTTATTCTTATCTTATATAATAATAATGAAAATTAAAAAATTGATTGTTTGTAACTCTTTTTATTCCCAATCTTAAATCTTAGTCCGCTCCTATCTACAAAAATATATTAGTACTTAAACATTATACTTTTTAACTAAAAAAGAAATTAAATGAAATATTTCAAAAATTTCTCCATAGATGATGGTCTGGAAATTCCCCTAAAAATGTGAAATATATCCATTGAATAAACGATTGAATGATGAACTCCATTGATGATGTGAAATTTGATCATTGGTGCATTTTATGAAAGACTGAATGATAAACGTGCTCTTTCAACTAAATAAATTAATTAAATATTTAAATATTTGATTTTTTATTTTCTTAAATCCAGTCCACACATATAAATGTATAATAATCTATTGATAAAATTGTCCACACATAATAAATCTAAATAATTGCTGGAGATATATTGTGTATTTATAAGGTAGCCAAGTCGCAATAAATGAGAGCACATAGAAGAAGAGACTAACCACATGGAGAATCCCACAAAGCCATGAGCGTGCGAATAATCCGCCTCCTGGGGAGATGGCAGTGTACGTGGATACCGTGCGTTCAGGAGGCTTGAGGTTCCCTATCTCGGTCTCCATGGCTCATTTGCTGAATGACCTGTGTCTGTGCCCATCGCAAATTGTGCCCAACGGCCTGGCCCTTCTAACCTGCTTCATAATTTTGATGAGGAGCATGGGTTACGAGCCCCTCTTGCGGAACTTCAACGCCCTATTTCAGGTGGTCAGTTCATCCCGCTCATCCCCCGAGGCCGGTTTTTATTATGTTCAAGCAAAGGCCCATATGAAGCTGATCAACTCGCCCTCGAGCACTTATGGCATTGATTGGAAAGAAAAGTTTATCTTTGTCAAAGCTCCAGCAGAAGTGGGCTTTGGGGTGATCACGGAATGGGGCTCGTACTCAAAGAGCCGTTTGCCACCCTCACTCCCCAGAGATTGGGCCAAAAGCCTGGCAACAACCCTAAGGGACGAGGGTCACCTTATACAAGCAAAGGACTGGATAGACGATGCGGAACTCATGTTCTTGTGTGGTCTTTCCAACGACCCTTATTTCCTTGACAACCCTCCGGCTCGTGACATAGAGAGAGACGGTTAGATTCTTAGGGCACTAACTTTAGATAGGAATAAACACTAACTTCTTTTTTAGTACTTGTAACTTGTAATCTGAGTAGGTGATTTGGATACTTCTGACCCTTAAACATTTCATTCCTGCAGGAGTCGCTATACTCGAAATGGCTGGCGGAATCAGACAAGCGGCTCGTTTCGCTCATGCAAACAGGAACCAGACCCCACAGGGGGACCAACAACGCGAGCCACCACGCCCTCGTAACCGCAACGATAGAGGGGACGCTCGTGCTGGCGCCAGTTCGAGCGCCAACCCTGAGGTGCAGCCCCCTCGTGGCCGAGGGGAACGTAGATTGGTCCCGAGAGAGACCAGGGGGAGATCAGAAAGAGCGGGAGATGTTCAGCCCCCCATTCCTGCAGAACAACCGAGGCCAGTAACCACTCTGGCGATAACTGAGGCTCCTCCGAGCTCGAGCGCAAACAGGCCTTCCCGCAAGAGGAAGAGAATGCCCGATTCTGCCGCGATCAAGGGCAAGGGCAAACAAGTGGTTGAGGGCCCCCGTGGCGAGGGGGAAACTTCCTCTTCAGAGGAAGAACGCATGTGGGAGTTCCCCCGACGAGGGGACAGGGATTTTTCCGGCGCCACCGACGGGGGGCCGGTTTTGCTGAGGCCGGGCTCGGTTGCCCAGGCTGTTACCGAGAATTTGTACAGCAAGGCTCAATTCTCGGCTGACCACCGGCATCTCTACAGCGAATCTGTGGAGAAGGTGACCCTAGATGCGGCCCACGCCCTGATTTCCGTAAGTAATCATTCCTTGCACTTTTCCTTCTCTTTTCTGTAAATCACCATTTTTTGGCTAACACTTTTCCTCTCGTTTGTGCAGCAAGTTCTTCCCCGGCTCAAAAATGTGCAAATGCGAGCCTCCATCTACGCCGACCGGAAAGCCAAATACAAAAAGATGGCGCGCTCGAACGACCCGGCTCAAATTCAATCAGAGCTGGATGCAGAAATTGCAAAAGACGAATCCCTCAAGGATTTGTTCAACACGACTGAGGAAGAGCTGGGCAAGCTAAAGGAGGACTTCTTGGCGGTTGACGGCGCTCGAATTCGTTTGGGCAACGAGCTGGGCCAGGCCAACGAGCGGTGCAAGAAGGCCGAGGCAGAGAGGGAGAGCTGGAAAACAAGGGCTTTGGAGGCCGAGCGCAAATTTAACGACACCGTCAACGAGTGGCCACGAAGCTTAGAGCGTGCGAGCAAGGAGGCTCTCATCAAATTTTGCCACTCCAAAGCTTTCAATTTTGCTGCTTCCCTGCATTGCTTGGAAGAGGCTCAGAAGGCTTTCAATCTAGCCATCGAGCAGGGCATCCATAAAGGGCTAACCAATCCTGCCATGAAGGAGGCCGAGGGTACGGGGCTCATGTTCAACGAGCGCTGTGAGGAGGGAGATGATGAGGGGGATAACCCCGCGGATTTCATTGCGGAGCCAGAGTATGAGTTCCTGGTCAAACTCCTTCAGGATGAGTATATGGATGCTCATCCGGCTGGCAATGCTGCTTCATCCGTTCAAAACGATGACCATGGAGATGAGCCGCAAGCGCCCGTTATGGAGGAGGCCCCGGTCATAGCCGCTGAAAATGCCAACGCCCCAGAAGCCGCTGCAGATGAGCCCAACGATCCCCACGCTCAACAGCAAGAGCCTGAGGGCCCAGTCCAAGGCCCCGTTCTGGTGATCGTTGATGAAGACGTTGCCCCAGCCGCTTGAAGCCTTTTCCCCTTAGCAATTTTTCATGTACTTTTCAGTTTTCATGCTTTTTCTTTCAATAGAATTCCATGGGCCTTTGAGCCCTTTGTTTTGTAATGATCCCTGCAGCAATGAATAAATATTCCTTTTTCATGCCTTTGTTCTTCAGTTTATTTATAATAAGACCGTTTAGCATACTCCGTGAATGTTTTATTTCTTTGATGCAATGAAAATTTGTCTAAGTCTGGAGCGCTCGTGAGGGTCTTATGGTGAGATTGCCCCCCCGCTCCAGGCTTGTATAAATTTTTGCCTTTGTAAATCTATCTTGAAAATTTGTCTAAGTCTTGAGCGATCGTGAGGGTCTTATGGTGAGATTGCCCCCCCGCTCAAGACTTGTATAAATTTCTGCCTTTGTAAATTTGTCTAAGTCTTGAGCGATCGTGAGGGTCTTATGGTGAGATTGCCCCCAAACTCAAGACTTGTATAAATTTTTCCTTTGTAAATTTGTCTAAGTCTTGAGCGATCGTGAGGGTCTTACGGTGAGATTGCCCCCCCCCCCGCTCAAGACTTGTATAAACTTCGTTTTGCCTTTGGGGGAATTTTGCTAAGTCCTGAGTGTGCTCGAGGGTCTTACTGAGTGGTTGCCCTCGTTCAAGACTTGTGACATTCTTTCCGCCCTTGGGGGATTTTGCTAGGTCTTGAGTATTTGCGAGGGTCTTACTGAGTGGTTGCCCTCGTTCAAGACTTGTGCAATTCCTTTTTGATTTTGAAACCATCGTTCGAGCGCTCTGGTTTTTTTTTTTTTTTTTTTTTTTTTTTTTGGCAGGAAATCCCATTTTCGAGCGCAAGGTGTTTTAAGAAACAGCCAAGGCCTACTAGGATCCGTTCTTGTAGGAGATCCCGTTTTCGAGCGTAAGGCGTTTTAAGAAACAGCCAAGGCCTACTAGGATTTTCTTCGCAATCTTCTTCCAACTTGCCTAATTGGTTTTGAGCGTAACCAGTCTATCCTTATGAGGGCGTCCCCCCATGCGGAGTAGAGTGCTGGCCAGCGTAACCCATAAGAGATAACAGTATACACAATGGAATGAGTTGCCAACCACGCTCGAAATGACGAGGGACGTGGGACTTATTCATTCAAGCAACCAAAGGAACAGGGATATTAATGGAATTAAAAAGATTATGTTACCTTTTACTTTGATTGGAAGTACATAGAACCCGTCGAAGAGTGTTGTTACATCAGGGTTTGCAAAGAGCTTTTAAACATAAAACCGCCGGAGGTTACATGCGTTCCAAGGGCGAGGCAAACGCTCACCTTGAAGTGTCTCCAGGGTGTAAGTGTTGTTAGCTCTGAGTTGTATGACCTTGAACGGGCCTTCCCAATTGGGGTCCAATTTCCCCACGTGTTTGGACACTTCCACTTTCTTCAAAACCAAGTCTCCCAGCTGGAAAGTTCTTTCCTTCACGCGCTTGTTGTACTGTTGGGCCACAGAGGCTTTATAGTGGTGGATCTTAGCCCACGCTCGGTCTCTCCTTTCATCCAGTAAGTCCAACTCCAAGCTCCTGTTGCCATCGTTGAGCTGAGGCTCGAAATAGCCGACACGAGCGGATTCATTTACTATCTCCGCCGGTATCATCGCTTCTGATCCATACACGAGCGCGTAAGGAGTTTCTCCAGTGGCCGCTCGTGGGGTGGTGCGATAAGCCCAAAGCGCTCCTTGCAATTCCTCAGCCCATTCACTTTTCTTGCTCTCAAGCATGGTTTTCAGATGTTGCAAGATGATCCTATTGGTAACTTCTGCTTGTCCATTGGATTGGGGATGTCCTACCGAGGTAAATCGCTGTTCTATCCCCAACTCAGAACACCACTCTCGTGTGTCAGCTGCTATGAACTGGGATCCATTGTCAGAAATGAGCACCCTCGGTATGCCGTACCTGCAAATGATGTTCTTCCAAATGAAGTCTCTCACAACCTTGAAAGTGATTTTCGCAACAGCTTCGGCCTCGGCCCACTTGGTGAAGTAATCGACGGCTAAAATGACAAACTTCCTTTGTCCCGCAGCCATGGGCAAGGGGCCCACAATGTCTATTCCCCACTGGTCAAAAGGCCAAGAGACGTCTATTGGGATCATCTGTGCGGCTGGCAATCGAGGGAGATTTGAATGAAATTGGCATTTGGGGCACTTCCTCGAAAATTCAATGGCATCCTGGAGAACCGTAGGCCAATAAAACCCACTTCTCAGAATCTTTCTTGCCAAGATACGCCCTCCGGAATGATTCCCGCAACTTCCATTGTGTATGAGCTCGAGCGTCTCCTTCGCTTGTGAGGGCCTTAGGCATCTCATTGGGGGTCCTTGAAATGATTTTTTGAACAATCTCCCCTTGGGATCCAGAGCGAAACGAGGGGCCTTATTTCTGACTTTCCTGGCTTCCACCTTGTCAGTGGGAGTAATTCCATCCCTAAGGAAAATGACGATGTCGTCAAGCCAACAGGGCTCGTTTGGATCAATCATGGCGATCATCTTGGCGGCGACCCTTTCCTTGATCAAAGGTTCCTCAGTTCTAAGGAACGTAACAGAACGTTCGGAAGTGCCTTCTAAAGCTGAAGCAAACTTTGACAGAGCGTCCGCACGCTCGTTTTCTCCTCGTGGCACTTGAAGTAGATGAAATTCCTTGAACTTCCCAATGATTTCTCTGGCTTTCTTTAAGTACTGTACCATGGTGGTTTCTCGAGCCTCATAAGTTCCTTCAATCTGGCTCGCTATTAACTGTGAATCCACATAAGCAGTGATTCTGGAGGCTCCATTCTGAAAAGCAATATTCAACCCTTGCACGAGGGCTTCATATTCTGCTTCGTTATTAGTGACCTGGAAATCCAGCTTGATTGCAAAATCCAGCTCAATCCCATCGGGGTTTCTTAGGGCCACTCCTATTCCTCCCCCTTGAGAAGTTGAGGAACCATCTGTGTGCAGTACCCATAACCCCTCATTCTCCGTAACGGTGGGCTCGAAACCAAAGCGCTCAACCAACAAATCCGCCACAACCTGAGCCTGTATCGCGGTCCTGGGCTCGAAACATAGGTCAAACTGGCTCAATTCGATGGCCCACTTAATTAATCTGCCAGATACGTCCGGCTTGGACAACACTTGCTTCAAGGGTTGGTCGGTGAGAACTGTTATGGAGTGCGCTTGAAAGTAAGGCCTTAGCCTTCTGGAGGCGTTAATAAGAGCGAACGCAAATTTCTCAATCTCCAAATATTTCTTTTCAGCCCCTTGCAATATTTTGCTTAGATAGTAAACGGGTAAGTGTTTCCGCTCGCGCACGGCGATTAAAACCGCGCTCGTGGCTTCGGGAGACACGGAAAGATACATGAATAATCTCTCGCCTTCGACAGGCTTAGTCAGCAGTGGAGCGCTCGATAAATAAGCCTTCATATCCTGCAGCGCCCTTTCGCATTCCTCGGTCCAAACAAAGTTACGTGCGTTCCTCAAAATTTTGAAGAAGGGAAGGTTCCTGTCCGCCGAGCGCGAAATAAATCTGTTCAACGAGATGATTTTGCCTACCAGGACTTGCACTTCCCGCAGATTTCGAGGGGAGGGAATTTCCAGGATGGCTTTGATCTTCTCCGGATTGGCCTCAATTCCCCTCTGGCTGACCAAGTATCCCAAGAACTTTCCCCCCTGTACTCCAAAGGTGCACTTTGAGGGGTTCAACTTCATCCCATACTGTCGCAGGATTGAAAAGGTGCGCTTGAGATCTTCTAAGTGGGAATCCTGACGCTCGCTTTTGACAATCATATCATCCACATAAACCTCCATGGACCTCCCAATTTCACTTTCAAACATCCTATTGACGAGCCGCTGATATGTAGCCCCGGCGTTTTTAAGTCCAAAGGGCATGACTAGGAAGCAATAGACCCCCAAATGGACAACGAACGAGGTTTTGGGGCGATCCTCTGGAGCCATAAAGATCTGGTAATATCCCTGGAAAGCATCCATCATGCTCATGAGCTCGCAGCCAGCGGTCGAATCCACCAATTGATCAATCCGGGGCAACGGGTATGGATCTTTAGGGCAGGCCTTGTTGAGATCCGTGAAATCGTTGCACATGCGCCATTTATTTGCGCTCTTGGGCACCAAGACGACGTTGCATAGCCACTCGGGATACAAGATGGGCTCGATATACTGAGCCTCCAAGAGCTTATTGACTTCCTCTTCAATGACTTTCTTTCGAAAGCCATGTACATCTCGTTTTTTCTGCTTGATAGGCTTGAAAGACGGATCCACATTAAGTCTATGGACAATGACGCTCGGGTCAATTCCTGTGAGATCAGAGGCTTTCCACGCGAATACATCTTTGTTCTCCCTTAGAAAGTCAATCATCATGATCTGAGAAGGCCCTGAGAGGTTTGAGCCGATCTGGGTAGTCTTATCCTTGTTTCCAGGCTCCAGCTCAATGGTAAGGAATTTTTCTGAGGGTTCGATCCTTACCTCGGGGCGAGAAAGTTCGAGCACCCTCTTCTTTCCTATCAAACGGCCGCCAGATGCTGGTTCACTTTCTCCCGGCTCGTCTCCCTCTGAGGATGATCCCTCAACGGTCCCTGGGGGAACATTTTCGAGGGGATTCTCCCCGTTGTCTCCCCTCTTCTTCTTGTTCTTCTTCTTGTTCAATTTTGCCCTTTTCCGTGCTGGGCTGTCCTCATCCAAGTTGGGGAAATCTACTGACTTCTTGGTGGAACCAATTTGGAAGGTTTTCTCTGCTTTTGGCTTTCTGAGGGACAGCATGTAACATTCCCAAGCCTCTCGCACATTGCACAGTACTTCTCCCACGCCCTCGGAAGTAGGAAATTTAATCTTTTGGTGATAGGTGGAGATGATGGCTTTGAAATCAACGAGGGCAGGGCGCCCAATTATGATGTTATAGGGAATGTCAATCTCCACCACCGCGTACGTCACCAAGAGTGTTTTGCGCTGAGGGGCTCGGCCGAATGACGTAGCCAGGCGTATTTGCCCTCGTGGGACAACTTCTGAGCCTCCAAAGCCAATGAGGGCTGTTTTGAGAGGCTCGAGCGGGAGATCAACCTTCATCTTTAAGAATGTGGAGTAAGGCAAAACATTAACGGAGCTTCCACTATCTACCAATACCCTTTTTACAACATGATTATGAACATCTAAACTAACCACCATGGGACAATCTGAGGTTATACCCTCCCCATGGGGTGTTACAATATGTTCCAGATCCCTATCATCAAAGCCTATTACATCATTTTCTCTTGATCTTTGAGCGCTTGATCTCTGGATGGCGTAGATAGGTTTGGGCATTGCTGGGCGTTGGTTGTAGCTCCGGACGAACCTCCGTCGGGAGGCGTTTGAATCCCCTCCTGATGAGCCTCCTGCGATCATATTTATGACTGCGAAGGGCTCGTTCTCTTGCTCAGGGGCTTTGCCTTTGTTACCTCGGCGGCTGCTGCTTTCAGGGGGTCCCCTACCCCTTGGGCTTTTTGACCGGGAAGGGCTCCTCCTTCTTCTTCCGGAGCGCTCATTGCATTGTTCATCGTAGCGCTCGAGCACTCGGACAAATTCCTTCAAGTGGCCCCCTGCGACGAGCCTTTGGATTTTAGCCTCCAATTGGCGGCACTCATCCGTGTCGTGCCCTCTCTGCTTGTGGAAGGCGCAGTATTTGTTCGAGCGCCTGAGTGAGTCTGTCTCTCTCATTTTGATGGGTCTTTTGAAGAGCTTCTTATCGGAGACTTCAGAATTTGGCCTGGTGAGCGGAATGCGCTCGAATCGACGAGGGGGTGGTGGCGACTTTCTACGCTCCTGAGGGCGCTCCTTCTTACCGGCCACATCCCGCCCCCGCTCGTGATGAGGTCGCTCGTTCCTGGCCGGGTTGTGATGCCGGGGACCATTCGTCCCATACATATCTTCGAGCGCGAAGAACGGCTCGGCTATTTCTCTTAGGCCCATGAGAGTCCCAGGCCTCCTCTCCACGATGGCATCAGCAAACTTTTTGCTCACATATTGTTTGTGATCCACAGCCTGAAAAAGCACTGGGATCAAGAAATCCATTGAAGGCCTCTCCACCTGTAGGATCTCCTTGTTGAAGCGGGCGAAGAACGAGCGCAGAGATTCGCTCTTGCCTTGCACCACATTGTACAGGGCCGTGGGTGCGGTAACTGGCGCCTTCAAAGAATTGAAGTGGTTGAGGAAGGCATTGGCCAGTTCTTCATACGAGTGGATCGAGCGTGGCGGCAGTCGCTTGTACCACTCTTGAGCCATTCCTACCAAGGAAGTGACAAACACTTTCGCCCAGTAATGGCTGGAATGCTCGTAAAGGTGCATGAGATGCACAAAATGATCCAAGTGCTCCGCTGGATCAGTTGTCCCGTCGTAACGGTTGATGGATGTGGGGACCTTGGCCATGCCTGCTTGGGCCATTAGAACTTCTTCTACGAGGGGTGAACCCCTCGCCAGTGGGTGGTACTCATACGTGCCGAAGTTTTCCTCCGGCTCCTTGCGACGGGGGACCCTTGGTGGAGGGTCCTTGGTGCGGGTGCTTCTGGCGTCAACCCGTTCATCCCGACTAGGGGAGATCTGAGTTGAGCGCCCTCGTGAGAGCTGTCCCACGATATCCTTGAGACCCTGCAGCTGGTCTTGCACAGCCGCGAGGATGTCAGGATTTACGTCTACTTGCTTGTCCTTATGGGCTCGTGAGCCCCTCCTGGAGACATGTGAGTCTCCTTCATTTTCGTTCACTCGCTCCGTGGGCTCTTTATTCCTGCCCACGGAGGCACGCTCGTTGCCCTCCTGCTGGGGCACTTCTCTCGCCGGTGGTGGTGGTTGTGCCCTCAGGACAGCCTGGGCTTCTCTGAGGGGAAAGTTCTGTTGTCCGCCTAAAGGGGCCGCAACCTGAGTGGCCTGCCCAGAGGGAAAGTACATGGAATGGAACCGCTCCCATGCCCCCTGAGCCGCCTGAACCTCACATTGGGCGTAGAGAGCCCTCAGTTGTTGGGTGGTCAGTGGAGGTAACTCCACTCCTTCAATCTCCCTGGGGACCACCACTGGGAGTTGGAGTTGTCCGGCATGATATGGCTGGACTGGCGGCATCATCATAGCCGGAGCAAGGGTGTATCCAGGCGGAGGCATCATATAACTTTGCATTCCAAGATTCATCTGGGGGTGGACCCAGGAATTCTGTGCAAGCGGCGGTGGAGCTGAGAGAGAAACTCCTCCCGCGGTGGCGGGAACGGGCAGCGCCGGCAGTGCAGGTGGTGGTGCAGAAGATTCAGCTTGTGGAGTCACTCCTGCGGCGGGAGGTGCTCCACCAGCGGCGACGGAAGGTGGTGGTACTCCACCAGTAGCGGAGGAGGGAAGAATGATATTTGCGTCCTGGGAGGTGTTTTCTCCTCCTCCCACAGCTCCAGATCTCGTGGCAACCATGACTGTTAAAAGTGAGGAGGTGCTTGCTTTTCAACCAACAAAAGAAAGGAAGAAGATGAAAAACTGGTTTCCCACAGACGGCGCCAAAAATGATGGGTCCGGGAATGGGTGGATCCGAATCCGATCACTTTACGATTTGTATTATGTGGAGGAAACCACCGGAACTTCGCCGGGGATGAGATAGGGGTTCAACCTGTTGGGACAAGCACAAGGAAAGTCAGAAGGCCAAGCTGGGGGAACTGGGGGTGATACCCAGTTTGGCTCTCCGACGCTTAAGTCAGTTCAGTGTATGAAGGAATGTAAGTCCAGTCACAGTTGCAGAGGTGAAAAAAGCTTACTTGTGTAGAAGATGACTTTAGCTATTTATAGTTGAGGGTCAAGGGCCCTCTGGTCATTTGCCTCAAGTGGTCCTGGCCGAATGTTGCCCTAACACGTGGCGCTGTGAGAGAGAAACCTAGGAGGAATCTTCTGCAAAAGCGGCCAAAAGTTAGTGCTGGCAACAGTGGCAGGTGCGCGGGCATGTACGTTGTGTCAGAGAGCCATTTGGGCGGTTGGTGACGAGGGCTTGAGAGCACGCTCGTGACAACCTGGAGTACTGGAAACCAAGGTATCCGCTGAGGGGAAGGTAGGCTTCAGTTCAAGCGACGAGCCAAAGGAGAGGCCGCTCTGAGGGAATGTGACGCTCGAAGAGGGCTCCCTTGGCGCGTGGACGTACCAATCGTTTGGTATGTAGGACGCTCGTGGGAGTGATAGCGCTCGTTGGGCTTAACTCCTGAAGAAGGGTGGCGTTCGTTGGCTTAGCGCTCGTGCGCTGATGGGTGCAGCCTTGTGGAGACAGATGTCATCATCTCGGTGATGCCACGTGTCTTGATGTGAGACGATCGTATTTTGACCCCATCAACCTTATTACTCTATCTTTTACGATAGTTGGTAGAGTATCATATAAGTTAGATAGTGTTGATAATCTCCTTTAACTTTAAAATTATTCTTATCTTATATAATAATAATGAAAATTAAAAAATTGATTGTTTGTAACTCTTTTTATTCCCAATCTTAAATCTTAGTCCGCTCCTATCTACAAAAATATATTAGTACTTAAACATTATACTTTTTAACTAAAAAAGAAATTAAATGAAATATTTCAAAAATTTCTCCATAGATGATGGTCTGGAAATTCCCCTAAAAATGTGAAATATATCCATTGAATAAACGATTGAATGATGAACTCCATTGATGATGTGAAATTTGATCATTGGTGCATTTTATGAAAGACTGAATGATAAACGTGCTCTTTCAACTAAATAAATTAATTAAATATTTAAATATTTGATTTTTTATTTTCTTAAATCCAGTCCACACATATAAATGTATAATAATCTATTGATAAAATTGTCCACACATAATAAATCTAAATAATTGCTGGAGATATATTGTGTATTTATAAGGTAGCCAAGTCGCAATAAATGAGAGCACATAGAAGAAGAGACTAACCACAAGTTAATGCTCCACACATTTATGATCGAAATTTTGGAAGGCGGCAAAGTTTAAGACTTTAAGTAGATCTTCAACTTTTTATATATCCTATACTATTATGTACCAATATGAGTATATATCCTATACTATTATGTACCAATATGAATATAATGATATTGATACGATATGATACGAATACGATGATATAAATTTTTTCTTAAATTTTTTACATAATGAGTATCCGGTAAGGTATTGTATCGGTATCTGATACGAATGTCCAATACGATATGATACGATACGACAAAATGATATTTTTAAAAGTATTAGTGCACACCTATAGTGGAAATTAATATTTAGCTTAAATTATTCAAAACCAAATTAAATAAATTATGACAAGGATTTCATTAAATATCTAGGAAACATAGGTGGCTACACTATTTAATTTTGTGGCTTTTATTTTCAAGTATTAATAATGGTGGTCGGCTCGATCGTTGAGTTATTTAAAAAAGTAGCTAGGCAGAATTTATCACAATGTATAAGAACCTTGGTCGTACGATTTGTTGCCTGCAATAAGCTTAAAATTTTCTTGAAAAGCCACTTGCAGATTCAAGTGCATCATTTTTCTAACTTTATTCTTTGAAAACCTGCTCAACAATGTTAAATTTCTGATTGGGCATAAATATAATTTTTAAATTAATTAATTTTTTGATTAAATTATATTTAATCTATCTATATCTATATCTATATCTATATATGTTATAAAAGCACGAGTTGGGTTTTTGGTTTCTTATAAAATACGGATCGCCTAAAATATCCTCACAATAATTAAGTCAATAACTATTAGTCAAGGATAATGATGTAAATACATGTTATAAATTATTAATTTAACTATATTTAAAAAGTACTTATCAACTTAAAATAGGACTCTCGGTAGAATTAAAATTTCTCCAACTTACCCAAAAAAAGATATATAGTTCAACAATGATTGTTTTAATATTAATATATCAATTAATTGTATTCAAATTTTATGATATAAGTTGTCTATTTTTTAATTTTAAGGTCTATAATTTAAAATGTTATAATAAGATATATCTAAAAACGAATCAAAAAATAACAAATTGATTCCCTTTATCAATTTTAATAAATTTTTATAATCATGTAAAATAAAATATTATTTAAATTGAACAAGTTACATAAGATAACTTTCAATAAATAAATCCTAATGTAAGTCTAATTATATAAGTCCATAGTTTTAATTATCTAAATTCATAAACTTTCTTAAATTAATATCATTTTATAATTCTATAAACTTACCTAATTAATAAAATAATATAATTGAATAATTTACATAAAATATTTTTCAATAAATTAATTAATTTTAGTATAATATTTTTTAATAAACTTACCTAATTAATATAGTAATATAATTGTAATTATCTAAATCTAACTAACCATATGATCTTCCTTTAGTTTAAATAATAAAATTAAATCAAATACGTAAAAGTACAAATAACATTTTTGGTTTTTTACGACTTAATATACCACAATTTAGAATGTCAGGTCATTAGACCAAAGTTACTTTAAATTAATAATCCTAAAGAGACTGAATGTGTGTGCATATAAAAATAAGATATAATCTAATTTTATAAATAATTTTTATAGTATTCGATTAAACATTCCTTAAATTTTTATATAAATATAGTCTTTTAATTATTTCTACTACATACATAAAATTAATTATAAAAAAAATTGACATAAATTTGAAATAATACTCATTAGAGAAATATAAATAAGAAAATGGAATGCAAGATCAAAAGGCCAAGATAATATAAAAAAGAGATAAAGAATAGTTAGTAAAAGAAGAAATACTTAATTTTAATGTATTAAGGACAACTGTAAAATATCTTTACAAATATATTTATAAAGGACATGGCAAAGTGAGAATTAATATTGTGTACAATGGTAAACAAAATTTTGAAGATTAGATTAAAAATTTAAAGATGTTAGATTGAGTGTTAGTTCAAGAAACGATATGGAGAATTTTTTTAATTTAATTTAAATGAGATTGATACAACAATTATCAATTTAGATCTACATTTTCCAAAGTAGCAATACACGACTTATTGGCCGAATCAAAATGTGAACGGTGGACCGACGGAGGCTGTACGGATGTGTGGCATTAGATAAGGCAATCACTCTCACTTTATTTGTTTGTGCTCTACATGGAACAACTTACGTATATAATTAAGGAGACAATTTCAGCCAGACCTGGAAGCCAATTACGGTTTGTCAGAAAAGGCCTCACATCTCAAACTTGCTTTTTGCGGACAACTTAATATTGGGAGCCAAAGCAACCGTGGATGGAGCAAAGTGCATTCAAAGTGTGGTTGAGGCGTTTCGCAAGGCATTGAGTCTCAAATTAAATTTCAGCAAATTACATGTGTTGTTTGCACTTTATGTGTCAAATGATTTAAAGCAGTAGGTTAGTAGAACTCTAGGCATGAAAAGTATAAACAACTTAAGGAGTTAATTGGGGGTGCAGAAGCTAGAACTTTAGTTGAAACCACAATGAGTATTTTTCGATTGTGAAATCAAATAGAAAAATAGAAAGAAGATGGGAAGAAGATGGAGAAAGAAAAATAGAAATACCCATTAAATAAAAGTACAATTATGGAGAAGAAGATGGAGATTTTTAGGAAAGGAGATAATATTGAAAATGATGATATGCTAGAGATGGATATTTAGTTTAAGGTAATTATACTAAAATTAGTGATTGTCGGGGACATACTCATTAGGCCTATAATGGAACCAAACCTAACATCAACTCGCCTGAGGAGTAGATTGGTCAGTTCTCTATTAGGTGGCAAACTGAGGAAGCGGCGTGAGGCGAGCCGGTGAGAGTAAAACCAAGAGAGGTTAGCACATATGAGATTCTATGAAATATCTTATAACTAAGCTTGAAGATAAGAACAAATCTAGGTTAAGAAGAGAACGAGTAATTGTGACTAAGATGAGTTTAATATCTATAAATAAGGGAAGATGAATCATTAAAGGCTTAAGAAAACTTATAGGAGATAAAATGAGAGAAAAGAGTGATTAGGAAGGAACCCAAGAGTGATAATGATATACCAAAACTACAATTCTCAATATTATGAAATAAAAAAAATAAAAAAAAAACAATATGTCCATCTTAAATGATGGAATTGAGATTGAAATTATAGAGAAAGATAAGATGCAAAAGCCATAGTTTTGAAAGTGAATATAACTTTTACATTTTGAATGACGACGAAAAGTTCTCCAAAACTTTATAAAGAAAATTAAAAATAAATCACAAATTATATTAAAAAAAATCAAACAATAAAAAGAATAAAGTATATATAATAAATATAGCATTTTATATGATCTTTTATGTAACACCCCAGTTCTCTTGTTAGTACAGCATGACGTATATGTTTACTTAATTGCGCAAATTAATTGGTCTTAGTGTTTTCTATAATTAATTTTATTGTTTAATTGTTAAATAAGTGACTAATTGAAATATATGCAACATTTGAATTTGAATTTATGTGAATAACTTGTGTGCTCCTTAATTGCGCGAATAATTATTTTTACGTGTTCTATATATTTCATTTTATTTTTATATGTATTAAATGTTAATTATTTTATTTAATGTTATTAATATTAATTACATTTATATAATATATAAATATATAATTAGGGTGTACGTGTGCATGAATTTGTAATGCATGCATTTATATTTATAACCTATATATTGCATGCATGTATTTATTATATATATTATATACGTATGCATGCATTTTATATATAATATATTATGAATGAATTTAGTTGTTTATTTATGTTAATGTTAAGGATTTTATTGTTTCATTGCGTATGAGTGACATTTACGTGCTTCGTTTCTATTTGAATTGATACCGGAATTTTGTACGAATTTAATATGTTGAACTTATACGTGTCTTGTATATGAATATTTGTTCGTTTCGTATTTTCGAATTCATTTGCTTGTGTTTCGGATTTAATTTGAATTTTGGAATCCAAGTCGGGGGCTAACGAGCACTTAGCGCACCATTGGTTCCGTATTTAATATCTTGAGCTCGGGAACTCGGATTCGAGTTCCGTCAACTCCGCTGACTCGTAACGAAAATTCGAGTTTAGTAAACTTAGCCTTATATTTTTCTAACGTCATTTGAACCTCCGAAATTCAACAGAAAAGCGAAACGGCGACGAAACTGACCTTGTTACACTAAAATGGCCATAACTTATTCAATTGTTGACCAAATTAACCATGGTTAGATGCTATAGAACCCTAACTCAACCACCTAATCTGCTGTACCTTGCCCTAACCGAACCAACCCTGTCACAATTCACAAATCTCAGCTAAAGTCACTGCCTTCCAGTTTCTTCCCGCAACCCTTGATCACCTTGGAGATTCAAAGCTCAAATCTCATCCAATCCTCATCCAATCAACAAGGTAAGCTTAGTGTTGTATTATATGTTCATTTCTGATCATTTTCATTCCTTCATCCCCAAATTTGATCATGGTTTCATGCATTTTTCGGCTGATCTTGATATAGAGGCGATTTTGGACATTATGTCGATCTTCTTCGATTCTTGATGGATTTGAATGATTCCAAGCCTGAAAATGATTGTTTTGATATCTTCTTCTCATTTATGATCATTAATTTCATGGTAGTTGAAGTATTTATGAGATATCAACTTTGGAACATTGAGAAAATTTCATAAAATGGCCACGTATGACTGCCTTTCATGTTTGAACTGTTGTGGGACTGATTTATAGGTTGAATTTGTGGTGTTTTGCTGCACATTTGTTAGCCTAACTTATATGAATGTGTTGGGATTAATGGAGATCAATCATACCCTGTTTTCGCGTGAGTTTTTGCCCTGTTTTGGACCTGGAATGTTGCTGTCAAAACTGTTGCATCTTCTTGCTCTTTTGCTGTCAGATTTGGGGTGGTTTTGAGCTGAATTCTTGCTGCATTTCATGTCTTCTTCTTGCTACATACGTTACTTATTTGTTGCTTGAGTTGTGGCTGCGTTTGAGCTAGAGAAACAGGGGTTGTATGCGTTTTGTTGCTGCTGCTACCTGTTGCGACACGGGTGTGTCTTTGTCCTTCTTTCAGGCGCAGAACGGGGGTGCGGGTGGCCTGAGTTTGCTGTACCGAGACACGGGAGTGTCTCGGTTTGGGCTTGAGTGGTGACACGGGGGTGTCACTATGTTTTTCTTTCCCAAACGTTGCCTGCGTCTTTTCTTTTTCTTGTTGCATGAGTTGTTAATTGCATGCATGTTGTGCATGCATATATGGATAATTAACTACACTTTTGCATGCATGAGTCTTATTTGCATGGAAATTTCATGTATTTGTTATTTGCATGCATGTGTGTATATTTGCATGTGTATTTATACGTATATATATATAATATAGTATATGTATACGTATGTATATATATATTTAATATATATTATATATATCTATTAAATATTAATTGCTAGTTGATTTAATTTAATATTAGAATTTAATTGTTACCTATTTCATGTTCTAATTAATTTTCGATATTTAATTGAATGTATTTAATTGTTTAATTTCTAATTGTAAATGCGATTGAATGTGTTTAATTGTTTATGTTCTAAGTTTAAATGTGATTTAACTTGTACTTGATTATATTTGAATTTCTTGAATTAATTTTATTAAAAATGTGAATTCGAATGAAAGTGAATGAAAGATTGAACGACTTGATTATATAATTTAAATTCCTTTGACGTGAAATGTGAAGGACATGAACTCGTTTGAATACGAAGGCTTCATTGAATGAATGAATTGAATGTTTATATGTCTTTAAGACTTTAATAGTGCACATGAACATTTTCATAGCATAGTCTTATCTCTTACATATTCATATCATGATCATTGCATTGCCGAGCGTCTTAATTGGTCATATTGAGTCTCACTTCACCTCTCTTGCACAGATTTTGAGTCCGTTGGAGACGAGGCCGGTCAGTGAGGCTTGTGTTTGCTCCTTTTTGCGGTTTAAGGTGGGTTTCTCTTCTACTTAGATAAAACGACCCGGTATATCTCCCTACGTGAAAAGTTTTAAGCCAAAGTAATATGATATATATATTGAGTCTTTTATCGAGTAAATGATTGCAAACGTAAAGCTCTTATTTCATGAATCCTACCTAATGTTTTGGCGAGAATGATTGAATGTTCACAATGAATGGGGCCCAGGGGCTTGGTGTGAGTGGGGACCCGAGGAGGCAAGGGCTGACGGTAAACCCTCACACTAGTCCCACCAATGAACGGCGTAACCCGACCTCGTTAGGAGTTAGCGAGGAATGGACGCTGAGTGCCATCTGGGGAGTCATGTTCCCCTTTTGGTCAATGAATGGGTGGATGGGCCTTGCAAACCCGCCACCAACCCGGAGGAAGAAGGTGGAATGTTATTGAATGCGCACGAAAGATTGAAATGCATGAAAAGAATGAATGAATGAATGTTAATGAATGTTAATGAATTACACGAGGTGTTGGTTGGAGATAATGCACTCCCACTCACCGGGCCAATAATGACCTAATGTTAATGAATCGTTATAATCCCTTTTGATGATTTCTATTCACCCACTTGGGAAATTCTTTAAAACCTCACTTGGGATTATAGCTTGCATGTGATTGTTTAAATATTGTCGTATATTATATTATGCCCTGCTTTTTTACCCACCAGTCCCTTTTGGACTGAACCCGTTTGGTTTTCAGTTGTGTTGTGCAGGTGTCGAGGGAGCTAGGCGGGATTCGAGTCATAGGTTTTACCTTCGTGTTAGCTCTTGTATTTTCTTGGTCTTACACTTTCATATTGCATGTTGGATCAATGTATATGGACCTTAATGGAGCGTACTTGTTTGTTGAGCCGTGACGGCATTTGATAATGTATATGGATCATTTTTGGATTTTGATTACTCATTGTTTATATAATGGCTAGTTATTGCTTCCGTACTTGTAAGTACTCTGATGTTATGGTTCAAGGGTTAGTCCCGCCTAGCTTAGAGTGTGGGTTTGTCCCCGTTCGCCGTGATTTGGCTTGGGTATGGATCGTCCATTTCATATTCGGGTCGGGTCACGGTGCGGGGGATGTGGTACCTTGCGCTCGGGTGCTACATCCTTAAGTGGTATCAGAGCTACGGGTTGCAAAACTCGGGCTCTCGTGTCGTGTGGGTCAGTCTAGGTCGTTCGGCATAGGAACTACGTGATAATGTGCGCATTGCATCGATTTTGAACATGAAATTGTCTTTCTTTTTAATCTTGTTGAATTACCTGTTGCATTTTATACCGGATCCGTGTCTTTCGTGTTGAATATGTGCCATATGCATGCCCTAATCGCATGCATGTACCTTCGAAATGAGTTATGATTTACAGGTTATAAAGATAATATCAAACCACGGCCAAGTTCCACGATAAAGACGATCTATTGCTAGCTCTTCCTGAGGCATGGAAGCTAGGAGGGATACACCCGGGAAGAATGTAGAGAATTCGAGATGTGAGGTTTTCTAGAGGGAGCTAGAGTTCAAGGATTACGATTCGGAATGGGAGGTTTGAATTAAGAGATGCGGCGGTAGAAGGATACTTGGTGAAATAGGGATTGATTATGAGATGGTTACGACTTAGAAGATTCACATATACGGCGCTGCCATATAAGGTGCCTTTGATTCGGAATGGGAGGTTTGAATTAAGAGATGCGGTGGTAGAAGGATACTTGGTGAAATAGGGATTGATTATGAGATGGTTACGACTTAGAAGATTCACATATACGGTGCTGCCATATAAGGTGCCATATAAGAATTATTATTTCTTAAGACTCCTTACTTGCAATGAATAAGGTTTCAATGCATCATTAGGTTTTGAAACATCATTTTAGTGATCATTTGACCGAATTAGGTTAAGGAGGAATCCTCTCGCTAGTAGAAGATCTCCGAAGTGTTTAAATGCAATGAAGAATAAGAATATGCTAGGATTTGGAAAACGATCACAAACTTAGAGATCAAAATGGGTTAGAAGTCTATAAACATTCAAGATTAGAATTCCAATTTTTCCATCATTACCACAAATCACATTATACATGCACTCCACAAATCACATTATACATGCACTTATAGTTGTATTCGTTTTATAGATTTAGTTTTCGGTTCTTGCGTTAGTTAGGTTTCAGTACTTTCATTTTAATCCGCATTCATAAATTCAAGTTTGGTTACAACTTATAGTTGTATTCGTTTTATAGATTTAGTTTTCGGTTCTTGCGTTAGTTAGGTTTCAGTACTTTCATTTTAATCCGCATTCATAAATTCAAGTTTGGTTACACCGTAACTACGTAGGAATTTGCTACTTATAATGAAGAGGGAAAAAAGAAAAACTTGAGTTGGTATAGGCATTTGAATGTTGCTGTAACCCAGCCTTCTATTTATATTTTCACCTATCACATCATTTTTTCTATTTCATTTATTTTGAATTTACATCTGAGTTAAACTATAAAGATATAAAAATCTTTGTTAATATTACTTGAATTTTTAAGAATTCAAACACAAAAATTCTCTTTCACTAATGTTGTAATCTCGAATGTATTGACACTTCTAAAAATATCATTTTGTCGTGTCATGTCGTGTCGGATACGCTTCTCACGTGAAAAATTAAAAGAAAAATCCATATCACCATATCCGTGTCGTATCGTGTCCATATCCATGCAACATATGTTGTAATGTGCCATTGTGTTGCTAAAATACAATATTTTGGAATAATTTATTTTAATTGATTTTGTTGAGTGAGCTCAATTATCACTCACATCAAATTGTTTACTTCACTTGTATCTTAAATCTTGTGTAAGAAGAAGGGTTTGAATCTTGTTTACTTCACTTGTATCTTAATATTAATATTTTAATTAATATCAAACAAGATTTCCTTGCCAACGTATTTTGGAATAATTAATTTGGTTATTTGTTTTCCAATAACTTAATTTATATTATTGTTTCCTGCTTAAAGAAATTTAAATGATAATTTTTATGACAAAAAGATTTTTTACGGAACTATTGAATTAAAGAACATCCAGAAAGATTCAAATACGTTTAAAATTAAATATTAAATTATTTAACAAATTTTGTATACATTAATAATTCAAATCAATTAGGTTACTACGTTAAATAAATCACTTCTAAGTGATTTGCAAGGAAAATTCTGGTATGGATCGGGTGTGAGCTCTGATGTATACACTCCTTATTTTTTTTATTCCAAAATAAATAAATAAAAGATAGAAAAAAAAAATCAAAAATCAAAAAAATATATATATATTTTTTGGAATAAAAAAATAAGAGGTGTATGCACCGGGCCCACACTCGGTGCATGCAAGAATTTCCCGATTTACACTCATATAGTATTCGACATGGTTGAAAGCATCTGCGTAACATTCAGTCATTCATCCAGAATTCTACATGTATTTTAATGGAATATTCTAATCCAAATCTAATTTGTTCGAACTCAATTAATTAAAAGGATAAGTGTATTATATTTACCATTTAACTTGTCATTCTTTTTAAAATTTTCACCAACCACATAATAAGAGTAAATCATCCATCTGATTGCACCAATTTAACCGAGTTAGACTCAGTTAAAATTTCCTGTATTTCAATACATCTTATTTAATTGATTCACATGAAAATACAAAAATATGCTCATACCAGTATCAATTCACTTCATCACCCAAGTTAGACTCAGTTAAAATTTCCTGTATTTCAATACATCTTATTTAATTGATTCGCATGAAAATACAAAAATATACTCATACCAGTATCAATTCACTTCATCACCCCGACTCTACGCCATTCCTCATCACATTTTAGTAAACTTAATCTTCATTCTTTTCTAACATCCAAACTTCCAAGCAAGGGTTTAGATTTCCCTCTCGTATGAGGGCCTTCCTCGCATGAGAGCCGCCACTACCTTTCTCACAAACCCTAAACAGCCGGTAGTTTCACGGTCATTCTCGCTGTCGATTACCGCCATCCCAAGCGTCGTTGCCTTCTACCATTCTCTGTTCCGCTTTACTCAGTTTGATTTACTGATTCTTTGTATATGTGGCTATGTGGGGAAGGAGATGAATAGTGCCGGTTTTGGGGTTTGATGTGTTTAGGCTAGTTTCATGAGCTCTTACTAGCGAATATGTGATCTACGTGTTGTACTTGACTTGTGGTATGATATTTGTGCGAATCGGGGTTGTGGTGTGGGGTGTGTGTGTGTGTGTGTTTGTTGTTGCTTGTCCGCCATTAATGGCGGACTTAGAGCTCCCTCTCGGGGGGAAACACGCCCGTGTCTCTCCATGCGCTTTGTGACGCCCTAGCGTGGGCCCCACATCCCTTGCACTAAGACCAAGAAGAAACCCTGGCTAGGCGAACGAGGACACTACACGGACCCTGGCTAGGCGGGACTAACCCTGTACCAACAAACAGAAGTCGAGCAGGAATATAAACAGGAATCGAAACAGGAGTTACAGAAACATAGTTATATTAGATCAAGAATATACAATCAAACCACAAGTCTTAGGTACATAGCCATCAAGATATAAAAGTATCCGATCATAAGCTAATACAAAATCAGAGGTAAATGCAAGTGTGTGGTACAGGATGAGTGTGACCCAAGCTAGATACAAAATTACAATAAAACTAATGTAATTTCTCGCCTAGCTACGCCAAGAAGTATCTGAGGGACAAAGAAGGGAGGGGTCAGTCTCTACAAGACTGAGTGAAAGGCATAAGTAATATATAAAGCAGTAACGATCATACAAGCCATAATTCCACACAAGGTTTTCAAAGAACAAGTGGAAACACAGGATATCAATGTATGGAATTACAACTTTCAAGTTTATTTCAGGAAAGTGATCAGTGGCTCGGCGAGTGAGCATTCTCCAACCTTACTCCTTTAGTGTACAGGATATAGTTATTAAGTAATCATGCAAGAATTAAGTTTCACTTAATATAAGATTGAATTCAGGTGCACATATACTCCTTTTTCCTCCGGGTTAGTGGTTCGGGTAGCTAGCCCTTACCACCCAGGACAGGATGATCAATGGGTACATGAATCCCAATGATCGGGAGACGGGAGCCCCTTCGATTCACCAAACCTCCTGGTGAATGTCCGGGTAGTCCGAGTTTGGTTGGGACTTATGCAAGAGATAGCCGTCAGCCCATGCTTTCTCGGTTCTCTCAATACACCAGCCCCTGGGTCCCAAGAAGTGTCAGGTTCTCGCCAAAACAGGACAGGAACAGGTTTTTGGTTTCATTTGAAATCATTAACATTTGAAATCAGAGTAAATAAGTATAAGATACGTTTTTGGCCAAAACTTCACATACCGAACCAAAAGGAAGGAAACAAACTCCCCGAACCCTACACGGTAGACTCATCGTCCTCCTGAGAACCCTATGGACAAGAAAAATACGTTTCTAGTGAGACTCGACTTAAAATGAACCAAGTACGACACACGGCAATGAAATACGAATGGGATGAGATGATTATGAAGTCAAGATATGGCATGATCATGTTCTTGTGCACAATTAATGTTCCACGCATGCTTTAACGAGAATTAAACCATAATCAAGTCATGTAAATCTCAATCAAATATCAAAGGAAGCAACGAGAAGCCATTAAAGCATGAAATGAAGCAGAATCAACCAAGCTAAAAAACAGGGGAAGCATCGCGGCCGCGCCCGAAAAACAAGTAAAGGTCGTCGCTGCCGCCACGGGCTGGCAGAGACTCCCACCGGACTACCATCGCGGTCGTGCCAGAAAACATCGTGGGCGCGATGGGGGTCCAGTGGCATTCACTGACAAGGTATGGCGGCCGCGGCCGCAGCCGGTTTTAGTTTAAAATCATCACGGGCGTGACGGACATCCAGGGGCCAAATCTGTACTAGTGACGCGGCCACGCCAGAAATCAATTCAAAAGGTGTCGCAGCCGCGACGCCATTACAGCAACACAAGTTTGAAAAAGAGCAGAGCAGGGGATGGTGAAAATCCATCCCCAAGCTAAAGTTACACGTTCCAACAACCATAAAAACAACAAGAACACATATATAAACACTTAATACATGATTAGGCAACAAAATACCCAAGAAGCCAAGCTTCAATCCAATCAAAATTCATTCAAGAAACCCTTAACTATCAAGTGATAAAATATGCTTCCAACTTCAAAAACTCATAACATAAATGTATGAAACTAATAAAAAATCAGCACATATACTCACATAAATTCATGGATTCAATAAATATCACAAAGCCCTAACAAATTCTCAAGAAATTCCAACATATACATATAACACCATACCTCGAAGTTGAAGAAAAGAAGGGGAAAGAGAAGAGAGGTGGTAGAACTTGAATTCTTGAAGAAAATGATGGAAGAAAACTTAATACTTTGCCTCCTTGATTGGTTCGAATGAAGAGGGAAGGAGATAAGAGTGTCTTGTGCTTGTTCTTGAGCAAGAAAGAGAGAAAATGCAAGTATGTGTATGTATGTGTCTAAATGTCGAGATATGTAGGTGGAAGAAAAGGAAAATTGCTCTAATGTCCTCCCAGAATTTAAATGTATGCAATTAGGTACCCAATTTATGAATGTTGCTATTAGGTCCACAAATTATATCAATTAAGTCCACAAGTTTCAAAATATTTCAATTAAGGACAAGTAGGCACAAAATTTTCAAAGTTACGAGTAATTAAACAATTATTCATGCTCGGGAAAATGAAACATATAATCCAAATAAATAATTCACGAACGAAGGAATTAGAAGTTAAATCACAAATATACGAATCAAAATAAATCAAATCACATAAATAATAACGAAAAAAGAATTAAATAATCCTAAATCTCAAAACTCACATGCGTGGCGAGCGTACCTGCACGGTCGAGGAATTGGGGTGTCACATGCTTTGTGTGTTACACGCCCATGTCTGGCTGTGTTTGGGCTTCTGACCTCAGACACGCCCGTGTCATCTTTTGCTCTTGGAGGGAGACACGGTTGCTGAGCTTTTGTACTGAGACACGCCCATGTCTCAGTTTCTTCTTGGAGGGAGACACGCCTGTGTCTCCCCTCTGTGTGAGTTTTTGTGCGTTGTTCTGTTCGGTTTTGTTTTATATGCTCGTTTTACACTTTTATCCCTCTCCGATTATGATCCTAACTTGATGTACGACTTGATATGAATATGAATTCATGTGATAAGATGTGTTATGCAATTATATGAATTGATTTTGGTACTAAAACGTGCTATGTGCTCTTAAAAGACTAAGTGCCACCTTATGTGTTTCGGTTGCTCTTATTTGCATTAATTGTGCACATAAACATGTTTTAATGAGTTTTATGCATATGTTAAGTCAGGATATGCATTCCTTTGCATGAATTGGTTTCAATATGTGTTGTGCCTATGTAATTGCATCTCTTTAGTGTCAATGCATATGTCGTGCGTCTATGTGGTTCATCTTTAAGTCTAAGTCTTGTTTTATGTCTTCAGTTTGTTCAGGTGCACCCGGGGTGGTGTCACATTGGCCGTGTTGATCCCGAGGTGGATCATCCTTCGTGTTCAGCTTCCGTCGGTGTAAGGTGAGGTTAGGTTATAGTTAAACCCTAATGAAATGTGCTCGTTTTCTATACATGCGAACTATAACCTTATGTATAAGTAGATACGTGCGGATATGTAAGTTTAAGACTTGACTAAGTATTTGCAAGTATGATACGCTATGTACAAGCCTATGTACACTTGTTTCGGTTTGTTATTATTCGTTCTATTTTGCAACATTGAACTATACTTCAAACCGTGCGCCTCTTATGAGTTGGGAGCTGCAAGCTATGGATACGTTATGGATTTGGCACGAGAGGTATGCATAGCATAGTTGTTGCAAGGTAAGGTTGTTACGTCAGTTAAGTTCAGTAGCGGGTTAAGTTTACTCTATATTGTACTGTATTGCTTGATAGCCCCCGGAGCCTGCGAGTCAGGACGCCCGGTATGACAGCAGGCCATCGGGTTAAGCCTGAGCATAGTTTCCACCTTGATAGGACTAACCCGGAACCTTCTAGGAGGTTTGGTTGGGGGATGGGACCCTGAGGGTTTGAGTGTGCGCGCTCCCCTCTTCTGTATGATGGTTAGGGTTGCGCAACCCTTCCATCGCCGGAGAAGGAGGTTATATTGTAAGTATGTATTATTTTATTTTATTTGATTGCTTGATTAGTCGAAGGAGCCCATGATGGGATTAGGTACTCGTACCTACCAAGTTATGTATGTATGCTCTGTTAAAGTTCGTGAAACGAGGATAGACTCATAATTAAGATAAAATATGAACCTTTTGGAAGTATAACCTAAAATATGATTGGATTTGTTAAGTTTTAATAAGATTTGATACGTAAGAATTTGTTAAGAAAGAATTTATTTCGTTTTGATTAGAAACCCCTATATGTATGTATCATGGGCAAATGTTTTAGTGTGCAAAAACTGTCCCTGAGTTCACGAACATTATGTGTTGTATGTGCATTGCTCTCTATATATGTAGTGTGTGTGGGTAGCCCCTCACTCAGTCCGTGCGACTGACCCCTCTCCCCTTTGTTTTTAGTGTGTAGGTGCTTATCTTGGAGTTCGGGCTAGGCGGCGTGAGTCGAGTACTTGGAGTCTATCGAGTCTTTGTTTTGTTCGAGTCTATTGCGTTTAACATATTCTAGATTTGTATAAGTATGTTTATGTATACCTTGTTTATTTTATATAATTGATATATTTTCCGGACAGGCTTCTAGGAAATAGATTGAACCCGTTTATTTTATGATTTATATTTATATTCGGGATTAGGTATCAATGCTAGTTGAACCCTTCACCTCCTACTTGTACTTTAATATTTGAATTGTATGTTTCGCTTCCGCATACGCATTTATTTTCATGATTTGTTTTGTTGCAGGGTCTACGTTTTGCCTAACTTAAGTGTGAGTCTGTCTGTCTCCCTTTCGCCTCTGCTTGGTTCATGTACGGGTTTCCCATCTCGTAAGTGGATTGAGCTTAGGTGTGGGGGATGTGGTGACCCACCGTGCGGGGTGCTACAGGCCGCTGTTACTCTATGCGGGCGTCTTCTTCACATACCCCTGCCAGCCATGAAAGGCGAGATACGGATCTCTCTTGCCTCATCAAATCCCTTTCACTCACCACCAGAGAAAACAGAACGGTAGAGATATCAAATCCTTCATGGGGCACGTCTAAACCGAGCTACCCACTTTCTCTAGTGGGTAGGGTTTTCACTCGGTGATCAGTACGTTTTGAGTTCTTCAGATCAACTATGATCCGATCAATGAATCCCGTAAAAGGCATGGAAATTACAAAACTGAACGAGAAACGGTTTCTTCTGTCGTTCAATCACAAACTTGATCTGGAAAGGGTCCTTGAGAATACTCCTTGGTGCTATGGTAAATACCCAGTGATCTTGAAGAGAATTGGGAAAGAAGAGGATCTGATAGCGACTGAACTGAATACCCGTGACTTTACCGTTCGTATTAAGGGACTCCCCTTTAATCGACGCGACCAAGAAACTGTGCGTTTGATTGCAACAAACCTGGGGTACTACAGAGATGATTTAGTAAGAATTCCATAATCTCAATCTGCTGAATATTATAAATTCCGTGTGGATATGGATGTTACCAAATCTCTTATGCGTTGTATGAAATTAAAAATAGCTGGAAAGGAATTGAATCTGACTTTCTCATACGAACGTTTGTCGAACTTCTGTTACCTTTGCGGCATTTGTGATCATGTTGATAAATATTGTCTGGAAAGGTACGAAGATAACTTTGTTGATCCCGGAACGGCCTTTCCTTATGGCCTTTGGCTCCATGTCTCCTCATTGGATATCTCACCCTTCAGCCAAGATCAATAGCCATCCTCTACCGCTACTCCCCTTAACCCACATCCTACGAACACTAACCGCACTGCTCATCCCTTCATAATCCCACAGCAGTCCCTAGCCCAGACCTTAAATGGCGAGAACATGGAACCCCCGCTGACCACCCAAGCCTCTCCCCCATACCTGCCAGCTCCCACAAACTCTTTAGCCACAGATACTCACCCATCTCACCAAAACGCTGTCTTCTCCCTCATATTGCAGTGGGCCCTCAATACTTATACTCTCATCTCCCCACCAGAATATCATCAATCACTGATCACCAATCTCCTTAATCCTAACCTCATCACCAATGCCCCAGAGTATCAAATGATCCCATAGATATCCTCCTCAAGTACGAACCCCCTTTCGAATAGCCTGGTCGGGCCATGCTCCCCTGATCCGGCCATGCTCCCCTTTCGAACAGCCCCTCAAAACAGAAACTCAAGATCATCCATCCCACTCCCATTAATTCGAAGAAATTCACTAAGTCACTCTCCAGCCTCCCTGTAACGCCCCGACTTTTCGACCGTACAGGTATGACGTCACGAGTGAGTTGAGCCCGAGAGTTATGTGATTTAATTATGTTTTAATTGCTAAGTGAATGTTTAATTTAACAATTTCGTGAAATAATTGCTATTATGTGACTTATGTGATTATGAAACTTGAACTCGTTTTTAATATGTTTACTTGTTATTTGAATGTTCTTTTTGGAATATGTATGTATTTGGACCTATATGAAATCCTTGGACTCAACCGAACTTTCAATTGAACCCTAATTGCACACCTACCAAACCTTGGGACCCTAATGGGATACTTAAATTATAGAAGGACCAAAGTGCAAATTCTCATTTTTCCTCCCCTTCATTTCACGATATATCCCTCCCCTCTTCTCTCATTCTTCCTCTTCCATTTTCTTTCAAGAGACAAGCTTCAACCCTTCATATCTTCTCTTCCAAAATTGAGTCCAAGCAAGAGACAAGGAAGCAAGGAAATTTCATCAAGGTTTAAGATAAGAATCGAGCTCCAATCTTTCTCTTATCCCTCTCTCTTCCAAGGTATATAAGAATATATGTATATATGTGTGTATATGTGGTAGATTTGTGTAACTTTGAAGTTTTGGATGAAACTTGGGATAATTGGAGAATTAAGTGTTGTAGTTGTTGTCTTGGGCTTTAATCCTTCATTTTTCCTCCTCTCTTGCAAGGTTTGTGTATATATATGTATATATGTGTATTTGTCTATATATATAGAATTGTGTATGGTGGATTGAATGATGATTTGGTGATGATATATGCATATATGTATGATATGTGGTATATTTTGATGTATATTAGTGCTTGTTTTGGTCCGGATATGTCTTGGGGTGGTTTTGGAACATTTCTACTCGAACCCTTGCTTCTTGGCCATGGATTTTCGGAGAAGATGACCCAACACGGCCGTGTCCAACTTTAGTTCATTTCCAACACGGCCGTGTCAGGGCTTCGAGTTGGAATTTTTATTTCCGACACGGCCGTGTCAGCTTTCAGGCCAATATTGACACGGCCGTGCTGACTTCGTTTGAACTCGGATGACCTTATTTTTGAATCCACGGAAACCTCTTGAAGTCTAGAACATCCTCCAATTGGAATCACCTCATTATCTTTTCTCATTTGTGAGATATGATCGTTTGCAAATGGTGTCGCCACTTTGTCGAAAGTCTGCGTTGGTCCAACTTCAAACCTACACCATTTTCACCTCGCTTTGAATCTTGATTCGTGCCATATACCATTGAAAAGATCTATGTGTCTAGTTTCATTTTCAATCAACAAAACTTAATTCCAACTTCTATAACTTAAGATATGATCAATTCTTTACAGCTTGCTCATTTCCAAAACTGTCAACTTTTGCCAAAATCCGTCTTCTTGCGTTCCTTTCACCCCCTTGACATCCGTATGTGTTTTAATTGATCTCTTGTGCTTCAAACTTGTATTTATGATATTAATGGATTATTTGATGATGCTTATGAGTGTTATGGCTTGATTTGCATTGGACAAACGTGGCATATATGCATGAACGTTTAAGTGATATAATGTGACTCTTCTTGAAGACTATGCACTCCCTATATGTTTAGTGAATTCCTTGCTCTTCTAAATGATGCATAGGCATTGTAGACATGTGTAAGAATGTATTATGAATTGGATATTGAACGAATGAATGCTATTGAACGAACGATAACGTGCAAACACGATTTACTCGTGTAATGAATGAAAGGCTTGTTTATGTGAATAAGTGGCATTAATGGCGGCATGAACATCTTAGCACATTGTTATTGATCATGCATGTTGTCACATGTTAATGCATGGCCATGCGTCATACTTGGTCTCATATTGAGTCTCGTCTCACGAGTTTTCACTATTCCCTTTCTTGTCCAGTTTTTTTTCTCCAGGGTGGAGATCATGGATCATTTGGGCACTTTCTTGTATCCTTGTCTTGTCCCGTCGCTCGTCAGGTGAGGTTTAAATTCTAGATATATAGAACCCTTACAACCCTTATGTGATTTTCGACCAAAACGTATCTATATATCTATAGTTTTCGAACCTTATGATTTTTAAATGATTTCACGAAAGTGGATTGATTGATTGATTGACGGATTGATTGTTTGGCGAGTAACGATTGTTCATGTTGGGCCCGAGGGTAGTGTATTGAGCCAACCGGGAAAGCAAGGGCTGATGGGTAACTCTTGCACTATCCTCACCATTGTGGGATCACCTCTGAATCCACCAGGAGGTTTGGTGGAGGAAGAAATCCCGTGCGTGGGAGTCATGTTCTCGACGTACACCATGATTGGATGGTTGGGTCTTGCAAGCCCGCCATCACCCGGAGGAAGAAGGATTTATTGATTGAAATTGCTAATTGGGCACGGAATTGTTTGTGTGATCACCTAATTCATTAATTAAATTGGAGTATTATACACTGTCGGAGAAAGGTTGGAGATTTGCCCTCACTCGTCGGGCTACTGGTTGATTGAATTGATTGTTAACTGTAAATTGAATTGTTATAATCTCGGACGGGAATCTGTTGTTATTTTAAACCTATATCGTTTTCTTTATAAAATCTTACGCGAGGTTATGAATTGCATGGTAATTGCGCATATACTTATTTATACCCCTCGCTCAGTCCGTGTTGGACTGACACCTCAACTTTTCAGTTTTGCAGGTTCGTGCTAGGCGGGAATTAGATTCTAGCCTGTCTTTTATTCGGGTCTAGCACTTCACCTTCATATTTTGTTCATGTATGGATACTTGTTATATTTTGTTTTATGCCTGAGTTAATGTTGGGAATGATATTGTAGTGATATGTAAATGTTGGTATCTATTAATAAATATGTAAATATGGTACCTATAAGTATTGAATGTTATTGTTTCCACTTTTATTGCTCCGAATTGTTTATTGGTATTAATTGAGGGTACCCGCCTAGCTTTTAAGTTTTTATTGTCTCCCGTTCGCTATAGGCTTGATTCATGTATGAATTGCCCATTTCATATGTGGATCGAACTATAGTGCGGGGGATGTGGTGCCTAGCGTTCCGGGTGCTACACTCCCCATAGTGAGCTCCCTTCTCTCCAACTCCATCCAATAGATCGACAACCAGTCTGACAAGAACCTCATAAACATTCATATCTCATTGAACATATCCATGACTGATTCCCCTGGACCTCCTAAACTCAAAAAAATCCGCAGTAAGACTAAGAACTCCCATAACATATCACCACCCACGATAGCCTCCCCTCCCTCTATCATTACCCCCCCCTCTCTCCCTCCTCATCGGATAAGCGGATACTTTCGGACATTACTAATCTAACGGCGGAGGCTGCCGAGGACAATGAGTTGCTTAAGTTGGAACTGCCAGGGCTCGGGGGGTCCTGGAGAGTTCATAACCTTCGTTCCCTTATTCGGGAGCATAACCCTTCGGTTATTTTTTTATCAGAAACCAGATGCAATCAAAGAAGAGTTGAGAATTAGAAATCTTTGTTCAGTATGAATGGTATCGGTGTTGATTCGATTGGTAAGAGTGGTGGTCTCGCCCTTCTTTGGAGGCGAGATGTTGATGTTTCTTTGCTCAGTTATTCAAGAAACCATATTGATTTAGTTAATTCGGGAACAAATAGTGATGGTGATTGGCGTTTTACTGGCTTTTACGGGGTCCCGAAATGTCAAAACCGGGGTTATTCTTGGGAGTTACTCCGCTCATTTAGCCGAAACTCTTCTCTTCCTTGGCTAGTGACTGGAGACTTCAACAAAATTTCCTCAAATGATGAAAAGGTAGGTGGAAACGACCATAGTTTCACCCAGGTGGATAATTTTGCGGATGCTTTACGCAGCACAGGTCTTACAGATATGGGATTCTCGGGCTTCCCATTTACTTGGTCCAGGAACAGTACCTCTCCGGACACCCTCAGTGCAAGGTTAGATCGTTCAGTTGCATCCGACGACTGGCGTACGCGATTTTCGGAGGCTAAAGTGGTATACCTTTCGTCTTCATGTTCTGACCATATTCCAATCCTTACAAAGCTTTACAGTGATAGAAGGAAAAAGAGAAGGGGTCGTAAACCGTTTCTTTTCAAGGCTTATAGGATTAAGAGCTCGGTTTTCCGGGAACTAGTTGAGAGTGCTTGGAAATCATCTGTGACGGATTCTCCCACAGACAGGGTTATGAAAAGCATTGAGAACTGTAAAATTGCCTTTCTTAATTGGTCCAGCTCCAAACGCAACCAGAAAGATGAATTGGAAAAATGGAAATCACGATTGACGGAACTTCGGTTTGAGCAAGTTACAGTGGAGTCTAAAGAAGAGGCAAGTAAGTTTCGACAGAAAATCGATAGGGCACTTTTGGAGGAGGAGATTATGTGGAAATAACGGGCTATGGTTCACTGGTTGAGAGAAGGTGATCGTAACACCAAGTTTTTTCATCAAAAAGCTTCGGTTAGACAAAAGACCAACCTAATTGATTCCTTCAGGGATAATAATAGCACGGTTCATTCGTCAGAGGAAGGAATAAAATGGTTTATTGTTGATTATTTTGGCCAATTTTTTAAAGCCGGGAACTGCACTGAAGAGGAGATGTCTTTGGTCCTTCAGGTTATCCCTTATAGAGTAACGATGGAGATGGAACAACGCTTGCTTACTCCGTATGCGGCCGACCAGGTAACTTTAGCCCTTAAATCTATGTATCCCATGAAATCCCCGGGACTGGATGGTCTCCCCCCTCCTCTTTTCTTTCAATGGTATTGGGGGGTTGTTGGGTGTAATATGGTGGGTAGTGTGCTTGATTTTCTTAATAGAGGGATTTTCAATAGTAAGCTTAACTATACCCATATTGTGTTGATTCCCAAATGCAAGTCCCCAGAGGTGATAACCCAGTTCTGTCCCATAAGTCTGTGTAATGTTATTTATAAGTTAGCGTCGAAGGTGCTTGCTAACTATATTAAGCCTTTCCTTGATCAGCTTATTTCCCCGACCCAATCTGCTTTTATATCAATCGCCTTATAAGTGATAATGTTCACGTGGCTTTTGAGGTTAACCATTTTATCAAGCTCTGTAATTCATGAAAGAATGGCTATTTAAGTTTAAAGCTCCATATGAGCAAGGCATATGATCGAGTGGAATGGAGGTTCATTATAGCACCCCAATACGTAAGGATGTCACACCCCCGCACTATAGGTCGATCCACATACGAAACGGGTAATCCGTACATGAACCAACCTATAGCGAACGGGTGAAAATGCAAATAAAATGATAAGCTACGTTTACAATCGTTTATCAAGTAATTCATACTTTGACTTTACATATCAATACATTATCATCTCCTAAGATACATAACAAGTAATATTAACAATAATTCCTTTGAACGAATGAATAAATAAATGCACCATGCGGGGCTCGAATGCAAGGACTCGACTCAACTCGATTCCCACCTAGAGTGTACCTACAAGAACATTGCATATATATCGATTTCATGAATAACTCTATCACTCCGATAAACTCTATCACTCCGATAACTCCATCACTCCAATATACTCCGTCACTCCAATAACTTCATCACTCCGATCACCCCATCACTCCAATCACGGGAAGGTTGCGAGCCTTCACCGTTCACGGTAACACGGTAACATGATGCACGTAGCGTTAAGATTCTAGAGGTGGCTCCTACGGGTTCAGGAGGTGGCTCCCACACATGTAGCAGTTTGCCCCGCAGGTTCAAGAGGTGGCTCCCATGTGCGTAGCACGCTGTCCCGTATAGTACTTAGCTCCTGTGGCTGACGAGCGGTACACGGTAACATGATAACACGATAATCACGATGCACGTATTGCTTTGCATGATCATGACATTAGCACGATAATCACGGTACGCGCATTGCTTTGCACGACTATGACATTAATCAAGCGACACGCATTGCTTTGCATGAGCCTGACTTGCTTGCAGACAGGTGACACGACGTCTCATGGATGAGTGAACGTGCTCATTGATCCCAGTCTCTGCTATGGAGAACAACTGGACAAGAAATATAAACATTTGTGCACTCATGAGACTATAACTCGATAATGTTACCAAATAGAGCACACAGCATGATTAAGTGACGAGATAGCATGCAATGATCAATGTAGCATATAAATACCATGTTATGACATGTAATCGATCATATAATAACATGTTATGGTCCATTAAATGATTAGAGAAGGAATTGGAATTGTCACATTTATGCAGAAACATTCTGCCCCTCCAGGGGTCTGGGAACGGCCGTTCCGACCCTTAGTTCAAACTGGGAAGGGCCGTTCCCAACTCCCCGAAGTTACTCCCCGAAGTTGGGAACGACTGTTCCGGCTGGTAAGCCAAACGAGAAGGGCCGTTCCCGTCCTCGCCTCCAAGCAAAGCTATTCAAACAAGGGAACGGGAAGGGTCATTCCCGTTACACAGAAGATGCAGAAACAAGGGAAGAAACAGGGGATGCACGAACCAATCTTGAATTCATCATAACTCATATGATTCAATCTCCAAAGATATGAATTCATGAAAAGGGATGTGTATACATGCTTAAGGCACAATAAAACTAATATAAACACTTAGTTCTACCTTGAATCATCAAGAAACCAAGATCAAACCCCATGAACATATTGTTGGGAATAGTGCCCTGAAAATTCAATTTGTTGAATTAATTAAACTGAATTTACACAAGTTATGAGTATTTCACATATTAATAATTAATAACGTGTGATGGTATTCTTATATGAAATGTGTTTCATAGGAAAAGACTTTGAATACCGAAATCACGTGTTATTAAAGTTCTAGTCGGTAAGATAAGAATATGTTTTATCAAGACTATAACGTGGTTATATAAGATGATTAGTCTTTCGTCATAGGGAATGGTGATTCCAATTATAACACGTTGATGATTTTCAATAGGATTGGAAACATCGAACTGGACCACTGAGATTATTTATTTTATACTGCTATCTAAAATGAATAAAATCTCAGGAAGCATTGTACTCTTAATCCTGATAATATTTCGGCTTTAGGCATGTAGTGTTAGTCACTGTAACATACTCGAAGTGAGGTCTCGGTAACGGGTGGCCAAAATACTTTGTATGATTCGGTGACAGCATGAAATGTGCTAAAGAGTTATATTGATCGAGGAATCTGTGGCCTTGCTGGAAGGTAAGAGATATCCTTGAAATAGATTTGCAAAAGTTTGAATTAAGACTTTGGCCAAAGCACTTCGCGTGATAACGTCACCGAAGTTGTATGTTGAATGTGTTTCACATACAGAGAATTTGAACTTAAGGCGAATCAATAAATTTCAAATTAGAGATGAAAAATAAATGATAGTAGTTGCAATTTATTTTTCATGGATATCTACACGGAGGAGTAAAATGCGAAATTATTCTAGATCGAGAAATTCGTGAATAATTTAATTAATTTTAGAGTGCAACAATATTTATTTAGTGGAATTAAATATTGTTAAATGGTAATTAATTATTATCATGAGATGATAATATATTAATCCGTTTGGAGCTAAAATTAATTAGTCCTGCAGGTCCCCCTGCAAGCCCCAAATTGAAAACCCAAAGAGAAAATATTAAAAGGAGAAAGAGAAATGAATTTTCAAAGTGTTTGAAAATAAGCCAAGTGATTTATTTTAAGAAAATAAATCAAGTTCCAAAGAGTTGGAAATGCCCGGAATTTTATTTTGGAGAAAATAAAATTTTCATCGAAAAAAAAAAAAAATCCGGTGATGACGTGGCAGCTGACGTGGCAGTCCACGTGGCATGCCACGTCAGCAGATGGGTCCCAGGTGGCGCTGACTCAGCGCCGCGTGTCATGCCGTGTGGACGGTCCAGATCGAGACACGTCGGCGTGAGTGAATGATCTGGATCAAGCCCCAAGAGTTGGTCAACGGGTCAGTCAACGGGTTCGTGAATCGGGTTAACGGGTCGGTTACTGGATAGGGTCGGACCGGGTCCGGTTCCGGGTCGGACCAGACCCGGACACGTGGCCGAATGAGAATCGGCCACGTCATCCCAAACCCTAGGCCGCGAGTGATCACACGCGCCGCCTTGTGGCCGCGCGTGCGGGCGCGTGGAGCGTCAGAATGGGAAGCGGCCGGCGGCGTTGGACTCGTGGTGGAGAGACCTTCAACGTGGTATCCTTGGTTTTCGTGTCCAAGTTGTACACGCAAGTGGGGTTGTAAAATTACCATTTTGCCCTTGCTTTTGAATCCAAAATGACCGAAATGCCCTCGATTTTTCCCCTATAAATAGGGGCCTTGGGTCCTCATTTCTCATTCAACATTTTTGGGATGGTTTTGGCCAAGTTTTGGCTTTGAGACCAAGTCCCATTTTTCTCCTAGTTAATTCCGATTTATTTCGGAATTAATTTTAATTAGGTGTTTGTATAAAACACCTAATTTCGGGAGAATAAACCCTGAAAAGGGTTCCTAGTTTAAATTTTATTTTCTCTAAGTATTTAGAGAAATACTTTCGGAGCCCACGCTCCGAGGGTGTCCCTGGGGATATTGCAGGGAAGCTCTGCCGGTCTCACGAGTGGGATAGGAGCTGGAAAAATGCCGTTAGATAGCCATGTTTGCAGTACGGTAATATTTTACAGTTGTTTTATTTTAAGCATGATAAATTATGTGCTCTTAAGTGTTAATAGCATGTTAGATATTTATCTGCTTAAGTGATTTAAAATTTATTATCAATTGCATGTATATACTTGAGTAGATCCGGCTAAGTCTTCCGCTTTGTATTAAAATGTTTTAGAAATATTTTAATACTTGTATTATAATAAAAATTTTAAAATGTGGTCCCGGACTGCTACTGTTCTGGGCCCGCATCCCATCATGTGGTATCAGAGCCGTGCTCTAGATATATACATGCATTGATATGATGCATGTGATGCATAATTTTAAATCTGATACTGTGCACGGAAATTCTGTCAAAGGAGGCTGGTTTTTAAGTGGGACCGTTGTGACCCCTCCAGTGTTTCCTGGGAATTTACGTGGAATGGTAATTTTCTGGGAATTGATTTCAATAATCTTCCTGGTTAATTACCGAATCAGTAAACATGATTTAAATTATGAGATAATTTATTTATAACATGTTTACTTTATGCCATTTATTTTAAGCATGATAATTATGTGATAATTACAACAGCAAGCTTAATTGATTTAAATTTATGGCATATTTATTTTGTGTCATTTAAAATTTTAAGCATGATAATTATGTGATAATTATATGAAAGCATGCTTAATTATTTTATTTTATGGCATGATCATGATAATATGAGATATTATGATATTTACAATTATGCATATTTTATTTAATGTGATTAAATAGTAATGTTTAATAGAAATTAGACGCGATGCATAATTGAACTAATATTTTTTGGCCTAATTAATAAATAGTTATTAAATTGCCTTAAAATATTATTATTAGGATTTTAAATATGATTTAGTAATCCTAGTGGGAAGGTATTAATTAGATTAATTACTTCCAACAATAAGACGCCAAAAGTGATTATTAAATAATCAACAGATAATCCACACCTTTTAAAAATTCAAGTGGGAGCGAGATGAAAAGAGTTGGATTCTCACGGCCTCCATTACCCGTCTATAGTATAGTGGATGTGTACTACTCCCTTCGGCGGGTATATATTCGCGGTATACAAGATTAGACTTCTACGGATAGAATGAAATACGGGGAAGTCAGCTCGACCACGCCTCCGTGGAGTGTCTTGACCTACTCGTACGGACTTCTAGGTAATGGTACACACTTGACTAAGTAATGTATTAACCTCCCTTCGGAGCTATGTTACATTTACTTAGAGGCCAAGGGTTGACGTGGTGGATTGACATTGTTTGGTAAGAGTTAACTGCAGTTAGTTAAGTCACCATTGCGTAAACCAAAATGCTTACGTGGATTTCATTTATTGGTTGGACGCAGAAGAAAGTGAAATACATAATCATAACCTGCATATATTTATTTATTTCAGTTTTATAATTACGATCTCTCTTAGCCCACTCCAAACTGTATGTCTATAAGGAAATAGGCTAGTAAGGGTTCAACTACGCTGACTAAGTAATAAATCTTGACATCGTGTTGGGACACGAAAGTTTACGTACTCACTGAACCTTATCCGAAAATTTCGGAAACTATAACCAGTCAGGATTAGAAAGACGTTTATTCTAAATAGATCAAGTGTGATGATCTGGTTAGTCTTATATCCTGACATCTGTTTTAAATGTTCTTAAGCATCAAACACATGAGATGTCTACTGATAAGAACATGTGTTGAAGACAGAGTCGTACGTAGGTACGAGCCATGAAAACGGTTGTCAGTTAAAGATGTTTGAAGGATCACTATTTCATAATCATATTATGAATATGATAGCTAATCTGAATGAGATTGAAAGCCTCTGTGCTTAAAGAGACAATCTTAACAGATAGGATACGATCCTATACTCTCTGCCTAAGTCATTTGAACGTTCAAGATTATTTTAAATATTTTTTTAAAACCAATGAACGACCTCAATGTGGCAGAAAGGGTGATATAGACTAAGGGAAAAGTTCTCTTTAATCAGACATCAATATCCACGGGCTAGAAAGCCAGCAAGTGGAAGAAAGAAAAGGAAAAGTTCCCAATCGAAGGTTCAGAAATAGAAAGTCAAAATCCGACAATGGAAAAGTGTTTCTATTTCAGTGGTAACGGGTATTGGAAAAGGAAATTATCCAAAATACTTAGTCTGTCGGTTTGTTACGCCGTTTAGATAAGATATGAAGATATCTTACTCGTTGAAAATATGTTTAGTTGGAAATTCACCGGACTCCTGGTATGTGAATTTGAGATCAACTAATCATATTTGCAAGTTGTTGCGAAGATTCAAACCAACCAGAAAGGTTGAAAAACGGCTAACACATAACTACTGCTCGGGGATAATACAAGTGTAATTGTATTAGCAGTAAAGACTATAAAGTCGTATTTTGGCAAAAGGGTTTTAATATTATACGTGCCATATATACAGAAATTTAATTTCTGTAAGTTATTTGATAACTAATAGTTTAATTGTTTGTTTTGAACAAAAGTTTACCACTAAGCAAAATAAAAGGTTTATTTGCTCTGGCACAATAAAAAATGGTCTTTTATACATCAATGAAAACCCTAATTCAAGTTTAACATTAAGAAGCTTGACCTACCATCTAAGAAGAAAAACTTCTTCGTGGCACCTATCTATTGGTCAATTGAATCTGAATAGGATCCAAAGACTGATTGTTGAGTCCTATTGACTTGAAAATAGTATCAATCTGCGAATCCTATTTAGAAGGTTAAAATGACCAAGAAACCTTTTTGAGACAAAAGGTATTTAAGCCATGAAGTTGCTTGTGTCAGTTCATACGGATATGTGGTCCTATGATTATTCAAGCAAGAGGAAGTTTTGGATATTTCATCATTCGTTTGAATGATTACTCTAGATACATATAATTTTATTTGATGAGACTTAAGTCTGTAATTGTTGAAGAGTTAAAAGAATATAAGACTGAAGTCAAAGAATCAAATTAGAAAACATATCAAGGCACTTCGATTAGGTCGAAGTAGTGATAAGTATCTAAGTTCAGAGTTAAACAGAATTTCTCAAATGAGATTGGATCTCAAAGGTTATACTAAGAAAAACAAGAGGTGGTATATTTTGTAATTTGAGAAATCACAAAAGATGTTTGTGAATATTTCAAAGATAATTACATAGATAACCGCAAAGGGTAGAAGCAAAGTAGTGTTAAAAGAAATAACAGTATTAGATACTGATTTCCATAAACCCCGTGATAACTGAAAATGTATTAGATACATGTGATGTACCAAATACAACATGTTATGTAGAGACGTGTACACGAGTGCATCATTATAGTGGGAGGATTGTCAGGACACCTGACAAGATACCTAAGATTAACCCAAGTGGTTGAATCTAACGTATCTGATCCTATCACGTGTAATGAAGCTGTAAAAGATATAGACGCTGACCGTTTGGTCAATATCCATGGAATCTAAGTTAGAATATCTGTATTCTAACAAAGTCTTGAACTTGTAGAGGCGCCTGAAGGCATTAAACCCTATTAGATACAATTGGGTTCTACAAAACGATAAAAGGATAAATTGACGAAAAAGTAGAGACTTTAGAGCAAACTTATGGCAAGGGATTTTACCCAGAAAGAAGAAATCATTTATGAGGTCTTCTCGCCTATATAAATGCTTAAGTCCATTATCCTCTCCATTTTATCTCATTATCGATTATGAGATTAGATAAATGGATGTAAAGACTATGTTCTTGAACGGGCAATTTCAAGAAGAAGAGATACATGGTACAACCTGAAGGCTTCACAGTCAGAAATCAGGTGCATATAATGCAAGCTTGATAGATCGATTTATGGTCTTAAGCAAACGTCTAGATTATGGAGCATCAGAATTATAAGGCAATTTAGATTCTTTGGATTTGTATAATTGCCTGATGAACCATGAAGTGTACAAATGACATCATGATAGCGTTGTAACACTTTCACTTTGTACGTAATTAATATTCTGCTCATTGGGAATGATGCAAGAATTTTGTCAATGGTCAAGATTCGGATGTCAAATCATTTTGACAAGAAAAGACCTATGTGAGACCAATGTTATTCCAAGGATCAGACTTTTGTTGTGATCATAGGAATAAGGAGATTGGTTTATCACAAGAAACATATATGGATAAGATGCTGGCAAGGTATAATATGACAAATTCCAAGGAAAGGTTCATTACCTTTTAAATGTGGAATTTATCTATCTCGAGATCAGTGTCCTAAGACAACTGAAGAGATAGAAGACATGATTAGAGTTCCGCAGCGGAAGCTTTATGTATATCATATTATGTACAGGGCCAGATGTCTATTATATAAATAGGTCTAAGTCAGCAGATATTAGTCAAACCCTAGAATTTGATACTGGGTAGTAGTAAAAGCATATATTGGAGTACTTGAGAAGGATTTGAGATTATATGCTTGTCTACCACAGTGGTGAGCTCATTTCAATAGAGTATAAAGATTCGGATTTACAATCTGATTTGTATTCTAGATGTTTGACATTAGAATACGTGTATACTCTAGGAAGAGCAACCGTTAATTGGAGAATGTTAAGCAGACTTGTATTGCTTACACCGACATGGAAGTCAAATACATGGTAGCTTGAGAAGCAACCAATTAGATGTATTGGATTCATGATTTCCTAGTTGTTGGCTCAGAGAAACGTCTAATAGATTCCTTCACTAAAGTATTGGAGCGAAAGAGTGCAAAACGAGTTTTGACACTCATGAGGAAGGAATAAGACTTAGATGTGTAGCCAAATTGAATTTAGGGCAAGTGGGAGATTGTTGGGAATAGTGCCCTGAAAATTCAATTTGTTGAATTAATTAAACTGAATTTACACAAGTTATGAGTATTTCACATATTAATAATTAATAACGTGTGATGGTATTCTTATATGAAATGTGTTTCATAGGAAAAGACTTTGAATACCGAAATCACGTGTTATTAAAGTTCTAGTCGGTAAGATAAGAATATGTTTTATCAAGACTATAACGTGGTTATATAAGATGATTAGTCTTTCGTCATAGGGAATGGTGATTCCAATTATAACACGTTGATGATTTTCAATAGGATTGGAAACATCGAACTGGACCACTGAGATTATTTATTTTATACTGCTATCTAAAATGAATAAAATCTCAGGAAGCATTGTACTCTTAATCCTGATAATATTTCGGCTTTAGGCATGTAGTGTTAGTCACTGTAACATACTCGAAGTGAGGTCTCGGTAACGGGTGGCCAAAATACTTTGTATGATTCGGTGACAGCATGAAATGTGCTAAAGAGTTATATTGATCGAGGAATCTGTGGCCTTGCTGGAAGGTAAGAGATATCCTTGAAATAGATTTGCAAAAGTTTGAATTAAGACTTTGGCCAAAGCACTTCGCGTGATAACGTCACCGAAGTTGTATGTTGAATGTGTTTCACATACAGAGAATTTGAACTTAAGGCGAATCAATAAATTTCAAATTAGAGATGAAAAATAAATGATAGTAGTTGCAATTTATTTTTCATGGATATCTACACGAAGGAGTAAAATGCGAAATTATTCTAGATCGAGAAATTCGTGAATAATTTAATTAATTTTAGAGTGCAACAATATTTATTTAGTGGAATTAAATATTGTTAAATGGTAATTAATTATTATCATGAGATGATAATATATTAATCCGTTTGGAGCTAAAATTAATTAGTCCTACAGGTCCCCCTGCAAGCCCCAAATTGAAAACCCAAAGAGAAAATATTAAAAGGAGAAAGAGAAATGAATTTTCAAAGTGTTTAGAAATGAATTTTCAAAAGCCAAGTGATTTATTTTAAGAAAATAAATCAAGTTCCAAAGAGTTGGAAATGCCCGGAATTTTATTTTGGAGAAAATAAAATTTTCATCGAAAAAAAAAAAAAATCTGGTGATGACGTGGCAGCTGACGTGGCAGTCCACGTGGCATGCCACGTCAGCAGATGGGTCCCAGGTGGCGCTGACTCAGCGCCGCGTGTCATGCCGTGTGGACGGTCCAGATCGAGACACGTCGGCGTGAGTGAATGATCTGGATCAAGCCCCAAGAGTTGGTCAACGGGTCAGTCAACGGGTTCGTGAATCGGGTTAACGGGTCGGTTACTGGATAGGGTCGGACCAGACCCGGACACGTGGCCGAATGAGAATCGGCCACGTCATCCCAAACCCTAGGCCGCGAGTGATCACACGCGCCGCCTTGTGGCCGCGCGTGCGGGCGCGTGGAGCGTCAGAATGGGAAGCGGCCGGTGGCGTTGGACTCGTGGTGGAGAGACCTTCAACGTGGTATCCTTGGTTTTCGTGTCCAAGTTGTACACGCAAGTGGGGTTGTAAAATTACCATTTTGCCCTTGCTTTTGAATCCAAAATGACCGAAATGCCCTCGGTTTTTCCCCTATAAATAGGGGCCTTGGGTCCTCATTTCTCATTCAACATTTTTGGGATGGTTTTGGCCAAGTTTTGGCTTTGAGACCAAGTCCCATTTTTCTCCTAGTTAATTCCGATTTATTTCGGAATTAATTTTAATTAGGTGTTTGTATAAAACACCTAATTTCGGGAGAATAAACCCTGAAAAGGTTTCCTAGTTTAAATTTTATTTTCTCTAAGTATTTAGAGAAATACTTTCGGAGCCCACGCTCCGAGGGTGTCCCTGGGGATATTGCAGGGAAGCTCTGCCGGTCTCACGAGTGGGATAGGAGCTGGAAAAATGCAGTTAGATAGCCATGTTTGCAGTACGGTAATATTTTACAGTTGTTTTATTTTAAGCATGATAAATTATGTGCTCTTAAGTGTTAATAGTATGTTAGATATTTATCTGCTTAAGTGATTTAAAATTTATTATCAATTGCAAGTATATACTTGAGTAGATCCGGCTAAGTCTTCCGCTTTGTATTAAAATGTTTTAGAAATATTTTAATACTTGTATTATAATAAAAATTTTAAAATGTGGTCCCGGACTGCTACTGTTCTGGGCCCGCATCCCATCACATATATATGATCAAACTCCATAGTTCTCAAGATTTATGCATGAAATCAAGTCTAAAGTTTATAATCGTGCTTCTAACATCATATAAACAAGTTATCTCATACAAATCCTAACCCTAGCTTCAAGAATTATTATCATGAAATCCTACATATTACCTTGAATGAAGTTAGGAGGATGAAGATGCTTCAAGGTTCATAATTCTTCCAAAATATTAGCTTGGAATGGATGAATTCTTCTTCTCCCTCTTTGGATGTTTGATCGTGGAAAAATGGGAGCAAATATGGTGTGTTTGTATGATATAAAATGATGAATGAAATGGAGATTACATGATTCTTCTACATATATGGATGATCAAGCACAATTTGCAATTAAGTCCCTCAAATGTATAAGTTATGCAATTAAGTTCTATTCCTACAATCTTATTCACTTTGGTCCAAGAATTATTTCATGCAATTTGGTCTACTAATTTAAAGTAATGATCAATTAAGGACATATAAATAATTAAGGCATGTTCGGGAATTAATTCGCGTAACAATTAAATTCAATTTATAAAATAATGCTCAAATTGATACATATTTCACGTAATCACATTGAAATATAATTTATACAATTGTCATGAGTTATAGGAATTTAATAAACAAAAGAATTAAAATAATCATAACTCTTGGAAAATTCACACATGTTATGCGTACCTGGAAAGCCGAAAATTGGGGCGTTACATTCATCGATCGAGTTATGATAGGTTAGGTTTCCCACGTGTTTTCATTGATCGTATAATGACCTATGTTTCCTCTGTTTCTTATTCTTTCTTACTGGATGGCTGCGAACTCGGTTCTTTGGCCCCGGAGAGAGGCATTCGCCAAGGTAAACCTCTCTCCCGTTATCTCTTTCTCTTCTGTCCAAAAGTATTTTCCCTTCTTATTGAGGAACAGGAGAATTTGGGCAGTTTAGTGGGTGTAGCTGTCTGTCGCGAAGCTCTGAGGGTGTCCACCTCCTCTTTGCGGATGATACCCTAGTCTGTAGCAAAGCTTCTAGGGAGTCGATGGCTGCTATCAATTCAGTTCTTGAGAGATATGGACGGGTGTCAGGCCAGGAGATGAATGGGGCTAAATCTTCTATTATCTTTAGCCCCAATATCTCTGATAGTGATGGATCAAATTTAGCCAGTGTTCTTGGTGTTAGGAAAGTGGATAAATTGGATGAGTACTTGGGCCTCCCCTCCTCAATAAGGCGGTTCAGAAGGGCGGTGTTCTTGAGCATATTGGATAAAGCGAAAAAATAGATTTAAGGGTTCTCGGAGAAATTTCTGTCGAAGGCGGGGAAAAAGGTGCTCATTAAAGCGGTGTTACAAGCAATCCCTTCATATTCCTTAAACTGCTTTTTATTGCCGGATTGTTTGATTAGTGAGATCGATTCAGCCATCTCAAAATTTTAGTGGAATGATAGGGATAAAAACCGTACACATTGGCTTGCTTGGAATAGAATATGCGTTAGTAAGGGTGGGTAAAGGAGGAATGGGCTTTCGAGCCATCAAGTTGTTTAATCTTGCGATGCTTTCTAAGCAACTGTGGCGCCTTGTTCGGAACCCGGAGAGATTGATTAGCAGGATTATAAAGGCGAGATATTTCTCATATTCTGAGCCGTGGGATGCTGACCTCAGTCGCTCGCCTTCCTTTACCTGACGTAGTCTCCATGCTGCTAGGTATCTATTGGCGGCTGGGACGCATTGGAGAATAGGGAACGACTCGTCGGTTCATGCATGGAGGGACCGCTGGCTCCCAAGGTCACCGGAATTCATGCCAAAATTTAGAAGTGATGCTAGAATTAAACCGGAGTGGGTGGAGGAGTTGATGAAACCAAACTTGATCGAATGGGATGAAGAGCTTATTCTCAATTCCTTCCACGAAGAAGACACTAGGACCATACTCAACATTCCGTTGGGGGACTCTCCTCACCCGGACTCTTTGGTTTGGCACTTCAACAAGAACGGGGCTTTCTCGTTTCGCATCGCCTATCATTTAGCGGTACAATTGGCTGAGAGAGATTCTCCGTCGACTGCTCAGGGGGACTCAAATGACGTTTGGAGAAAAATTTGGAAGATTGATGGTGCGCCGAAAATCGAACTTTCCTTTGGAGATGTGGGCACAATATTCTGCCCACCGGAGAGATTCTGCTTAGGAGGCACATCAGTGAGGATTCGGCTGTATTAACTATGGCTGTCAGGTGGAGACGATGGTTTATGCCTTGCTTGATTGCCCGTTCTAGCGCCAAGTTTGGGCGCTCACGCCTATTCCAAACTCGGTGGTACATTGGTTGACTGAGGATTTCCGGGATGATCTGTCCCGGGCGGCGACTGAACTGCCAGCAGAGAGTTGTCCCCATTTGGCTATGGTCTTATGGAGTATTTGGAGAGCTAGAAACACACGCAGGGCGGAAGGCACTACTCAGATGCCTTTGGAAGTGGCGAATGCTGCTACACTGTTTGTCGCGCTTCTTCCAGCACTTGAAGATGGTGTTGCCGGCTTTGCAACCCCTCCGGCGATAGAGAAGTGGTCAGGCCCAGAAGTTGGATGGGTGAAAATTAATTGTGATGGTTTTGTTTTCACTGTTGCGGGAGCCATTGGGATAGGAGTTATCGAGGAACTTAGAGGGCACCTGTATCAGTTGGGAGACCGACCGGAGAAGGAATTGTACAAACCCCTATGAGGCTGAAGCTTTAGTAGCACTCTCTGCTGCGAAGATGGGTAGGGACTTCGGTTGGCGCAAGATCATTATCGAAGGAGACAATGCCAATGTGCTTAATCAGATTCAAAATTGTGGCGAGGACCACTTGATCATTGGTAATATTGTGGAGGACACCCGCGCTATTTGTGCTTGCTTTGATGATGTTCGGTTCTCTATAGTTCGGCGTGGTGCCAATAAAGTAACCCACAAGCTAGCTAGAAACGCGGATTCGATCTGCATTGGTTCTTTTGATTTCCCTAGTTATGTTTCTGATTTACTTGTTTCGGACTTGATGTAATGCACCCGTCGGGATGCTTGGTGGGAAAAAAAAAATCCAAACTTCCAAAGAAAATGCGGATTTCCTTTTCTTTTGAGACAAAAAAAAAATCCTAAACCAGCATATATCTTTTAAAGTGATCATTATATTACTGGGAGAAACGTTAATTAAACGGACAATTAATCAAAGATCCCCATTATACCATAACATTTATCCTAAACCCTCTAATTGTTTTTTTATATGTTTTAAGGACCAATTATTCATCAAACATTTCCTAAACCCCCTATTTCGCGTAAAAAGACTAAAATGCCCTTAAAAAAATATGAAAAATTACCCCATTACCCTTTTTTTTTTCTTCCCTTTTTTCTTTTTCTTTTTCCTTTTCTTTTTCCTTTCTTCTTCCTTTTTTCCGTTGAAGACGCAGCCGCACAGCGGGCGGCGGAGCCGCAGTCTCCAGCCATTTTCCGGAGACGGAACCTACGTGTTTTAACTCATTTCGACGATGCGACTTCATTGGTACCAACCACGTCTATTGAAAATGGCCGGAGAAGGCGCCGGGAGGCCCGCCGGAAACCTACAAATTTCAATAGAAAATGGGTTTTCCGTCCGCCGATTTTTTCCGACAAAAATGGTATGGATCTTGAAGTTCTCGACATGATAAACATATTGCACGGAACGAATTCGATTTTCGTTAAGCGGTTTGTAAGTTATGGTCATTTCTTTTTTAGATCTAAAATTTTTAGATTTGAAATTTGGGACAAATGAATTCGAATTTTGAAAAACTAACCGAAGATATGGAACGAGGACGAGAAGTACGTACCCGGTGAATTTTTTGGGAATTTTTGGACCACCTCCGACGGCGGCCTGACGGTGGTGGCGGCGGAGCTCCGGCGAATGTCTTGATGAAGAAGATGATGGTGTGGAAGAAGTGAAAATAGAGTGGAAAAAGTTAAAAAATGGGGGTAAAGTAGACTTTTTAGGTGATTGGGGGTTTTAGAAAAAATGTTTTGTGTATTGGAGATTATAAATGTATAAAAATTGAATTGGGGGGTTTTGAATAAGTATTAGGAATATTTGGTCCTTATAAAAAATTACCCCTTAATTAAATTATAAACTTTGATGAGGGCCTAACTTTTTTTTTTCTTTTTTTTTTTTTTGACTAAAGGGGCCTAACTTTTCTCTAACATCTCATTTTGGTCCCTAATTTTATATATATAGCTCTCGATACCCCTCCAACCAAAAATCCCAAGTTTGACATTATTATCCAAATTCAACTTTCTTACTTTTTTCTCAAAAAAAAATTATTATAAGTTCTCCAATTATACTCAATAAATCTTGAACCTTAGCTCTATTTGTCCATATATCTTGAGTTTTTAATCGATTTGTTCATATATATAGATATTTATCATTCCATTGTTTATCTCCCGATTACAAACTCAACTCGTAAAAAGTTCTCTACTTTCATATATATCCAATCAACTACTTTAATTTTTCGCCCCTAGTTTGGCTTGCACTCAAAGAATGGAGCTTCTATTAGTCTTGACTTCAATTCCAATTAATTTATGAATTGATTGCAAGAATTTTCCTTTATTATGTATACAAGAAAAAACATAAAATATAAGATGGTTGATAGAGTCAACGTCAGCAATATCTGCGATTCCATTAATAATGTCAAAGAGACATATGAAAGTTCCAAGGTTGTGCGATTTGGGCGATAAATCAAATCACTTACGCAGTTGGTGGCAGCCATTGAATGTCTCCATTACTTTCCGTGTTTTACACTTCTTTAACTTAGGTTGACTTTGACTCGTCTTCAATTCCTTGAAATTCCTGACTTGTAATTATATGTGCAGCCCATCATGCTGCTTATTTGTGCACCATTGGAACATATATAATGTTTTAAAAAATTGTTATTGTAATATCGTTACTGTGGGGGTGATGTATCCAAAGTTTTATTTTGTCATGAGATCATCAAATATACCCTAAAAGATAAATTAAAAATATGTATGACATAATTGAATATGTTTTTTTATTTGAAATTATTATATATTATGGGTTTGTACCTAAACTCGTTTAATGTCAACAAATATCTTAAATTAATATTTTATGTACATCAACGTACCGAAATATACATATCAAGTAAATATAAAATTACCTTGTAATACTTAATTTAAATAATTTAGAGATGTTAGTCTTTCTTTTTGTTCTTTTTGAAAAAGGAAAAAAAAAAAAAGATTAAAAAATAGAGATATCGTCTGACAAATAAGAAATAATGCAATTAGGGAGTTTAACGTCCCCATAATTCTCATGAAAAGCTAAAACTCAATTCGTTCGCCCATCACAAAATAAAACTCTACATCCGGGAATTGAGAAATACCCTCACGAATATCAATGATGACAGGGCTAATAAACGAGAAGTCTGTATCAGTTGACTTAAGTTTACGGATCAAATTTAGGCAATCGCTTTCAAATATCACTTTGTTATATTGATTGAATTTGACCAAACCGACTGCCTCCGTGATAGCTAAGGCTCCCACAGCTTCCCACAGCTTCAGGCGCCACCATTTCGTCCTACGAACACTTGGCCAATCTATGCAATTCTCTAAATGATCACGTGTTTTATTACCATTATTGTAGTCATTTGCGCTTACATACTTGGGAGTAAAAAAATGAGAAATGCTGTTATTACTTTTAAAACCTTTACTTATTTATGAATATAGCCTAACATTTTAGAAGAAATTGAGATAAAAATTGGTCTTTATCTGCTTTAATTTTCTAGTTTGTTTAAAATTTAAAAAAGATTGGTACTCCTTCTTAAAATATTCAAACAAGACAAAGTTCACAAATACCGTATATCGGTTCTCATAAAATATAATTGTGAAACAACCAATATATTACTTCCGCAACGTTTACGACCAAACCATTTTATGAAACCCACTTATATATCAAATAGTGGAAGAACTTTCCTAACATATGGATAAGTGACTCATGACTTAATCTCATGTCTATCTTTTTATTGGAAGACTTAGGGGAGTAGGTTTGAGCTATTCCTATTGATTTTCCAATAATTTGTCCAAAAAATTTTGTAGTGTTTATTTTGATAGAAAATAAGTTGTTACACTTTTCAGAATTATTTATGTATGTTTGTCTTACTTGATGTTTAGTTCGAACCTCTGTATCATTGGCTCTTCATGGCAATAAATGAGTTGGGTGATGGTTTCCTTGACCGGTTTTTTCCAAAAAGAGAAAAGAAAAAAAGAAAGGATTATGCTATTATCATATTTTTTTCCATCGACTAATTAAGGGTTTCTTTCCATCGACTAATTAAGGGTTTCCTGTTAAGCCCAAACGTCTGCACCAACTTTTTTAGTGTTTTTTTTTTTTTTTTCGTTTTTTTTTTGGAAATGGCTAAAAAAGTCGTAAAGTTATGATCGAGACTCTCACCTCATATATATATATCATCCAAAACATTCAAAACTTCTGTACCAACTTGAAATCACTAGACTATTTGCCTACTAAAAAAAAGTAATGGCTAAATAACAAGAATTCACAAGACATGAAATTATTATTTTACCTCCAATATTTCCACAAAATCACACCTTGGGTTCCGTAAAACACAAATAAAGAGGAAAATAAATTCTCACATTAATTGATGAAATATTATGCAGCGAAATAAAGAAGCCCAAAATACAGATAATACAAAAACTGGCACAAAGGTATATAACTCACTAGTTTATAATTTATAATCAACCCAATTGAAGAACTCACCAACGGGTTGGTCCAAATAGTTAAAGGATTAGTTATAAAAGATAATGACTCGAGTTCAAATCCTTCTTACCGTTTGGAGTGTTTAAAAAGATTAAAAAAAAAAAAAAGCCAATTGGAGAACTCCCTAAATAAACAATGTTGAAAAGAAAAGTGGTTGGTCAGATAAATTTTCCTTTTAATTATATTGATGATCATCCAAACCTTGCTCTCTAAGTTTCTTTCAGAAATAACTCTTCTACACGGCACATTATTAATTTAATTACTCGATTCACAATAGACCAAAACCATAAATATCTTAATAAAGTTTATATTAATTAAAGTCCTGAGCATGACAATCATAATATTATATTTTTGTTAGCAATATACATATATCCAATCTTGGTATACCAATCCACAAATCAGACTGGGTCATTATCATATATATTATTGAATTAATTATTAGTCGAAAACGACCTACAATCCCTCTAGAAGTTGTTCGAGATTGCCTGTATATATATATTGTCGAATATTGGAGTTTAATAAAGTTGATGACTTAATAGTACTAATTAATAATGTTAGAACCGGGGGCCTATAACCTTAAGTCTGTGGGTTTTATTGTAGTAAATAAGGATGTTATTATAATTATATATTGTTAATTTTAAATGCGATTTCTATTAATTGGTCTTAAAGTTTAGTGTATTCACAAGGAAGTTCATGAAGTATTATAAATTACGTTGCAATTCTAGAAATTTGATTTTGGTGTAAAAATACCCTTCAAATTTGGATGTTTTGGCAGTTTTTAATTTTCTTTGGGGATGTTTATATAGTAAAAAGGGAAACTTTGAGGGGCTATATGGTGATGTATAAATTATAATGCTTTGAGGATTTCTTTTCATAAGTACATCAAAATTTAAGAATAGCCGAAGCAAATTACGGAAAATTCTATCCCAAATTCGACTCGGTCGAACCCAACTAATTAAAAGGGTAATTATATTACACTTGTCATTTGATTTGTCACACTCCCTAAATTTTTCACTGATCATACGAGAAGTGTAAAATACTCTTCTCTCGTTACACCGATTTGACCGAGTCACCTACTTTTTTATAAAGGGAAAATTACATTTACTTCCCCTAATTTTAGGTTCAATTACGAATTACTCCCTTAATTTTTATTAGTTACAACAAACTCCCTAGCATTTCATTTCTATTACAAAATTAATGGCACATTAAGAATTTTTTTTTTCTCAAAAAACAACATTGAAAACTAGTTTGTAATATGTTCAAACTACAAAGAGCGAATTGTTAATTTACGATATTGTTAGAGATTTTTTTTCAAAATAAATTTAATACGAACATATAATCGTTTGTAATATTTGAATATTAATTCTCCCATAAACACACTCTTTTTTCTTTAGCCAAGAATATATTTTTCTATTTAACTGACTTTATTTATAATTATTTTAACTTAATTTAAAATATTTCGTACCACTAAATATTTTTTCCTTCATATGCATGCGAAGATTGTCTTCGCAGTGACAAATTTCTCGTTCTCTCGACCATTGCGATCAATTATTCTCAACTTAGAACATGTTACACACGAAGTAAAAACAATTATTTATATTGTCGTGATGATTTGATTGGTTGGGCAACATAAAATTGGATTAGATAGAGAGAACATTCCGTCGCATAAATGTCTTATATTACCCCTGGGTTTCAAGTTACTGCATTTTTACTCGAATTAATCGTTTTATTTATTGATTAACAATGCATTATAAGGAAAATGGTAACATCTAAAATGTGACCGGTGAATACCTGCCCTTCAAGATAATGGACAATATTATTTTTCATTCTCCCAAATTATATAGTTTACAAGCTAATTATAATAATAATAATTATTTTTAACTAAAACCTGGGGATTTTATAGAGAAACCTTTAAAAGAAATGAATTACATCAAGTATCAAATATTTAGAAAAATGACGTACTACTTTTTTTATATAAAAAACTCATTCTCAAAATTATCATATTAATAGTCATCATTAACGTCATAATCTCAATCATCATCATCTCCATCATGATAAGTTGACGATACATTGAAGATACAGGGTAAAAATGAGATTTGACTTTTGGTGACCGTCGTTGACAAACTAAATTTTGGGCTAACAATTAATTGATCGGACAAATGAGACAAATCATAAAACATCTGTACAAGTTCAATGGATGTCTCTTTTTGGATATAAGCCTATTGGGCTCCTACTCGTTCACAACTTGTCAAGGCCAACTCTGTAAATGTAAATCTTTCGATTTACAAATATAATAATCTCAACAAATGTTTCCTATTGACTCTATGATTTCTTTTTCTTCGTAATGCAAGTTACACAGAAATGCCTCAATAGCCGCAACACTCATATATCTATCTATTTTAGAGAAACCCAATAGGCCAAAACTGATAAACTGGATCAAAATATTTCTCTTCAACTGCAATGTTGGTAAAAGGCCCCTACATTAACAAAGAATTGGTTCCAGGCTTCCAGCTTTACAAACTCTGCAAGAATTGAAGTACAAAGATCACTAAAATTTACCTTAAAAAGAAAAAAGAACATGGCCCAGTAAAAGGATGATCACACCGGCACAACCCGAGGTTTCGTCTAATTACACAAACTTCTCTTGAGATTTGGAAATTACAACAATTTCCCCAATTATACTTTGATATTTGGCCTAATGTATGATAACATAGTTTTGAATTCAAAATCAAATACTGACCGGTTAATGCAAAGCGCAAAATAGTGCATTCGTACAGACACCATGCCACCAAAATTCACCGATGTCACATGAATTCATTTACACTGAAACTTTGAGAAGTTCTCAAACGACAGGGGGGAATTTGTGTAATTACTCCAAACCTCAGACATGTTAGTGTAATTATTCCCGAGTGAATTTCAACAGGATACTAGACGACCAAGTTCAGTAATTTACCTGATTTGTGCACATTTTTATTGCAGAACTCAACAAACTGTCTCCCGCTAAACTCCTCAAGTTTATGATCAGTTGAGACTTATCAATCTTGTTTTCCTGTTAACAAGCATCAAGAAAAGTAAAAATTCAATATACATTATACCCCTTAAGCAAAACAGAGAGAAAACAATCTATAATTCAAGACCCCAAAAATGCTTACCCTGAATTCTTTGTAATTGTTCCAAATCAAACCCATTTTTGAAGGATCAAGAAATCTCGAAACCACCTTCAATAGAACAACTAATTTCGTGTTTGGGAAACAGGGATTCGTAGCAGAATTCGAAATTCTCCCTGAAACAGAACGGTCCAAATCCAATAAAATTAGATAATAACACAATATAATTTTATGATTTTGCAGATAAAACTTGAATGTTAAAAAAATTTAAAATTAAATTTTCATGATATATCTTGTAGGGATCATCAAATCAAAAGCACAAGTTCCCAATACAGCACCGGTTTCTATGAGCTTTATCATCACCACTTCTACTTTACCTTTTACTGAATTGACTCTGAAACTGACTATGGAAATAGGAAGGATGTGGGAATTCATAAAGGCACTCCAAATGATGTATTTTCTAGGTGCTACAGGATCGTCAATTCCGGAGTCGAAATGAGTCGAACTCGGTTGGGACTGTTGTGAACCACGACAAACCGTTTCCGGGTTGCCCAAGATTACTCGACACAGCAATATATGCCTTACTCCATTTTCATCTTCCTCTGCTCTCCATGCACTGTAAATTAATATTACCAAAATTGTTAGAAAATAATTTGATGCTATTGCAAGAACCTAAACATTAATATACAATAACTTTGTGCATAGAATCCATCTCATGTGATAAATTACACACAATATGTGTGTGTATGACAAACAAAAAATTAACATAAAATTCGAGTGATCCGACTCCATCGAGAAGCTACTTTTCCTACAAGCAATGACGATAAACTGATTTCTACAAAAATTGATACAAAAAGTACTTCTGAACTGTATCTCAAGTCTCAACAACAACTTTTTCTATTGATTTCTAAAGAATATATCGAATCAATTGACTCAAAAAGCTCAAAAAATGACCAAATATTGTGCTGCTTCAAATAATCAACTGCAAAAAGAGTACGGAACTGCGTAGAAACAAATCTACAAGACTACAACAATCGAAAAGCAAATCGAAATTACCTGTCAAGAGGAACATTCTCCGGCGACAGATAAACCCCAACGCCGTGAGAAAATCCCTCTCCAAACCCCGCACACCTCCCAAATCCATAAGCCACAACATCACGAATCTCTTCCCTCGAGCCCCCGTACCAACCATTCCTGACATTAGCATCGCCGCCGCGTTTGGCGGCCACCGCCTTCGAGAAAATCCCAAAAACCTCCATCCTCGAATGCGCCGCCGCACTCGCCGGCGAGTTCTTATGCACAGCAACCACATTAACTTCCTTCCCAATCAGCAATCCCATCCCCGCCAGAAAGCTCTGCTTTATCTCACTAAGCTCGCCGCCTTCATCTAATCTCACCATTAATCCATTACCCGTGAATTCTCTAAATTCCTGATCGGAGTTCCCGAAACTCGAAGATTCGCAGTCGGAATCGTACACCGCCGCTTCATAATCGTCCACAATCACCGAAACTTGGTCTTCCACTACATCAATCCGCTCCATAGCAGCAAAATTCAACTACCTCCCCGTATGACTCACAAATCAAGGATATGAATATATATACATATACACATGAAGTGTGTATGTATAGGCTATAGTTGAGACATGATTAAGCTTTTTGTGTGCATGAAAAGGTTATGCAAACTTAGGCTTGAAGAAAGTTGAATGGTGCCAAAAGCCGGAATATTAGAAGTTTCACGACAACTATATATAACAAAATAAATTTTAAAAACCCAAAATAATAAGAATAATTGTTTTGTCTTTTGAAACTTTTTCTTTTATTTATTTATTGAATTTATCCGTTTATTTATTTTTATTGAATGATATATTATCTATTGACTCTCTTTTCTTTTATATCCCGTTACTTCTTCTTTAATAATTATTTAATATTTTTATTTTTTATTAATATAATATTATTAAATTATTTTATCATAATTTGATAAGTATTTACTTTTTAATTAATATAAAATTTTAATTTTGATACATTTTAACTATATATATATATATATATATATATATATATATACATGTTATGTGCCGCCATATCATGAATTGTGTGGTCCTTTGTCTCTTGCTCTACAAGATTAACTATTTGAATTTCTTATCTTGGCATGCAAGGTGCGTGCTTCCGTATAAAACTTGATTTTCCTAACTTTAATGTTATGTGAACAATGTTGCTGAAATTAATTTGGTTAATTGATACCCTAATTAATGGTACTTTGTGAGATTTTGTTGAAGCAATCTTTTTGAATTCGTGAGTCTTGTGGTCAAAGTTTATAATATTTTATTATAGGGTTAATAACACTTTTCTTATTCCTATGATGGAAATTTTTACACTTTCGAAAATTATGGTTATAACTTATAAGTTTACTATTAGTAGTTAATTCTTTTCATACCGTCCAAAAGATGATTTTCTTATTACTTTGACATTAACGTCGTGTATCTTTGTTTAAGTAGTCGATAATTTTTTCTATTACTTTAACATCAATGTCGTGTATTACTGATTAAGTAGCCAATGATTTTTTTAACTACGTAAGTATCCGATGATTACTTTGACATCAATGAAGTGTATTAATACTTAAGTAGACGACGATTTTTTTGGCTATTTATCGACCGAAAAATGAATTGAAGTGACAAACTATAACGAAATATCCGAAAAATATAAAAGAATTCATGAAATCCCAAAAAATGAATTGAGGCAACAAACTATAACAAAATATCCGAAAAATATAAAAAAATTTATGAAATCCCAAATTACTTAATTAATCGATCGAAAAATAAATTGAGGTGACAAATTATAATGACCTAAACTACTTAATCGACCAAAAAAAATAAAATTAAGGTGACAAATTATTACAAAATATCCGAAAAAATTATAACGACCTAAACTACTTAATCGACCAAAAAATAAATTAAGGTGACAAATTATTACAAAATATCCGAAAAATATAAAGGAAATCATGGAAAAAGGTATTTTAGAATACCTCTTAATTTCTCATTCACTCTTCCTCTCACCAATCTTTGAACCCATGACCTTCATAGCATCATAACCACGGAGGAAATGGGGATTGGTGAGACTGACATATAGTTCAAAAGTATTAATTATGGAAAGCATTGTTTTGGCCCAATATCAATTTTAGGAAGTAGGAACATCTGAGCCAGCCCAATTTATTCCAAACCCATTTCTGGTCCATCCACCTCCGATGGTTAAACTTGTCAGCTCCACAAATCCAACTTTATTGTATGTACAAAATCTTAAAATAGCTCAGTCCTAATTTAGAGGCCATAATTTGTAACTATCGAAATGTATGAGGTTAATATGTTTTTTAACCGTAAATGCGAACATGGAAGCGAAGTTTTGGAGCTGAATGTCACCGATGTGAATACAGGTGTTGTATTTTTGGCACGCCTTGCCATAGAGCTTAGGGAACTGGGTGCCCTTTGAGGCCAGTTCTTGATCCGAGTAATTAAACGAGTATCAGGGATGAATTATACCGTATTGTCCAGCTTTGCTTATTATATTACTATTGTTTTTTCAATTTGGCTTTATTTAACACTCGAATAATGTCGCTTTATATTCTAATTTGTGTTTCAATTGATTTATATATCAGCAAGAAGTCTCGATAAATACCCTACAATCATCTTGAAATGTTTTATTTAAAATAAAACCATAAATATGAACATAATAATCACTTTTAAGAATCTAACGGGTATTTTCCTAATATTTTTTTAATCAATTTGACATAAATCTTTTTTTTAGAATCAACAATTTCAATATCATCAATTATTAAAAAGTAATGCCCTAAAATACAACAAAAATACAAATTAACACTTAGAAGTTTGAGAAATTATGAAATTTAACGGATCCTTTAATTCTTACGTTAAATTTGACATAATTTGCTATTTTATTATTTTAACTTTAATATGTTGTACAAATATTTGTAATGTTTCCGAAACTCGGGGATATATATAATAAAAAATTCAAAAGTGGGGGTCAATGTTAACATGACCGATTATGAACCTACCACGTGGCGTGATACGACATATTCTTTGTCATATATAGCTGACCAATTTACACGTGTGCATGACACGCCATCCTTTCTTAAGGTGCATGACACGTTACTCCCCGCTAGGGGTGGCAAATGGGTGGGTTGGGCTGGGTTTGGGTTGGGTCTAAATGGATTGGATCAAAAATGGGTTCTATACTAATGGGTTCTTAATGGGTTGAGTTCTTAATGAGTTTTTAATGGGTTGTGGTGGGTTTTAATAGTTTGCTAGTGGGTTCAATAATGGGTTATTAATGAGTTCCAACTCAATTCAAGTACTTAAATGTCCAATATACCCTTCACTAATATATTTAACTTATTTTTGATTTATTTGACCCAATTAATATATTTTCAACCCATTTGGTCTATTTTGAGTCCGTTTTTTCGTTTTTCGACATGTTCATTTTATTTTAGACTCGTTTAACCCATTTTTGGTCTGTTTCACCCGTTTTTTGACATGTTCGACCTATTTTGGACTCGTTTGACCCTTTTTGGACCAATTTCACCCAATTTTCAATCTGTTCGACCTATTTCTGACTCGTTCGACTCGTTTTGGGCCTTTTTCACCCGTTTTGACCTATTCGACCTTTTTAGGAATCATTTGATCCGTTTTGGACCCATTTCACCCAATTTTCAACCTGTTCGACCTATTTTGGACTCGTTTGACCCATTTTGGACCCATTTCACCCAATTTTCAACCTGTTCGACCTATTTTTGACTCGTTCAACTCGTTTTGGGCCCCTTTCACCTGTTTTTCGACCTATTCGACCTATTTTGGAATCATTTGACCCATTTCGGGATCGTTTCACTTGTTTTTCGACTTGTTTGTCTTATTTAAGACTCGTTTGACCCATTTTTTGCCATTTCAACCCGTATTTCGACCTATTTGACCTATTTTGGACTAATTTGACCCGTTTTTAACTTATTTCGCCCGTTTTTTGATATGTTCGTTCTATTTTTGACTCGTTTGGCCCATTTTGGGCTATTTTAACCTGTTAAATCTATTTAGACTCGTTTTGAACCGTTTGAAGCCCATCTCACCCGTTTTTCAACCTGTTTGACCTATTTTCGATTCGTTCTATTTGTTTTAGGCCCGTTTTTGACCTCTTGACCTATTTTGGACTCTCTTTTAACTTGTTTTTTGACCTATTTGTCCTATTTTGGAATCGTTCGACTCGTTTTGGGCCCTTTTCACCCGTTTTGGAACTACTTTACCAATTTTGGATCCATTTTATCCATTTAGATCCATTTTACCGATTTGTATCCATTTTACTCATTTTGCATCCATTTTACCCATTTGGATTCATTTTACCCACTTGGATCAATTTTACCCATTTGGATCCATTTTACCCAAATTTTACCAATTTGGAACCATTTTACCCATTTCGATTCAATTTTACCAATTTGTATTTATTTTACCCATTTGTATCAATTTTACCCATTTTGAATTCATTCTATACTTGGATCAATTTTACCCATTTGGATTCATTTTACCCATTTGGATCCATTTTACCCACTTGGATCCATTTAACTCATATTTTACCCATTTGGATCCATTTTACCAATTTAGATCCATTTTACCTACTTGGATCTATTTTACCCATTTGGATTTATTTTACCCATTTTTGATCCATTTTACCCACTAAAATCCATTTTACCCACTTGGATCCATTTAACCCATTTTGGATCCATTTTACCCACTAAAACCCATTTAACCCATTTTGGATCCATTTTACCCATTTGGATTCATTTTACCCACTTGGATCAATTTTACCCATTTGGATCCATTGTACCCAAATTTTACCAATTTCGATTCAATTTTACCAATTTGTATTTATTTTACCAATTTGTATCAATTTTACCCATTTTAAATCCATTTTACCTACTTGGATCAATTTTTATCCATTTGGATTCATTTTACCAATTTGGATTCATTTTACCCGTTTTGGATCCATTTTACCCACTTGGATCCATTTTACCCACATTTTAACCATTTTGGATCCATTTTACCCACATTTTAGCCATTTTGGATCCATTTTACCCACTTGGATCCATTTTACCCATTTTGGATCCATTTTATCCATTTGAATCCATTTTACCCAGTTGGATCCATTTAACCAACATTTTACCCATTTGGATCCATTTAGCCCAGTTGGATCCATTTTACCCATTTGGATCCATTTTACCCACTTGGATCCATTTTACCCATTTGGATCCATTTAGCCCAGTTGGATCCATTTTAACCATTTGGATCCATTTTACCCACTTGGATCCATCTAACCCACATTTTACCCACTTGGATTCATTTTACCCACTTGGATCCATTTTACCCATTTGGATCCATTTAACCCATTTGGGTCCATTTAGCCCAGTTGGATCCATTTTACCCATTTGGATCCATTTTACTTATTTTGGATCTATTTGGCCCATTTTAGATCATATTCACCAAATTTGGATATATATGATACATTAGAGTAAACATGCTAAAAATAGGTTGAAACAAGTCCAAATTGGTTGAACAATTCAAAAAATGGATCAAATGGGTCTAAAATAATCAAACACATAAAAAATCGGTGAAATAGGTCTAAAATGGGCCAAACGAGTCCAAAATAGATCGAATAGGTTGAAAAACGAGTGAAAGAGGTCCAAAACTGGTCAAACGAGTCCAAAATTGGTCGAATAGGGCGAAAAACCGGTAAAAATAGTCTGAAATGGGTCAAACGAGTCCAAAATATGTAGAACAAGTCAAAAAACGGGTGAAACGGGCTCAAAATAAATCAAACATATTGAAAAATAGGTGAAGCAAGCCCAAAATGGGTTGAATAAGTCAAAAAACGGATCAAATGGGTCTAAAATAATTCAAACACACAAAAAAACCGGTGAAATAGGTCTAAAATGGGCCAAACGAGTCCAAAATAGATCGAATAGGGTGAAAAACGAGTGAAAGAGGTCCAAAATGGTCAAACGAGTCCAAAATTGGTCGAATAGGTCGAAAAACCGATTAAAATGGTCCGAAATGGGTCAAACGAGTCCAAAGTAGGTTGAACAAGTTGAAAAACAGGTGAAACGAGCTCAAAATGGGCCAAATAAGTCCAAAACAGGTCTAATAGGTCGATAAATGGATGAAACGGGTCCAAAATTGGTCAAACGAGTCCAAAATAGGTCGAATAAGTCGAAAAACCGGTTAAAATGGTCAAAAACGGGTCAAACGAGTCCAAAATATATTGAACGGGTTGAAAAATGGGTGAAATTGATCTAAAATGGGTCAAACGAGTCTAAAATAAATAGAACAGGTTGAAAATTTGGCAAACGAGTTAAAAATCGTGTTCGTGTGTGAAAATACGTGTAAAATTATGTTAGTGTGTAAATGTGTGTGAAAAATATGAAAATATGTGTAAAATTGTGTTAGTGTGTGTAAATATGTGTTAGTATGTGTAAAAAATATGTAATTATGTTTAAAAAGTTTATGAATAAAAATATAATATTTAATTTATGGGGAGGGTAAAATAGTAATAAAACATTAAAATTGGATAATTAATCTTAAACCATTAAAGACCCAACTCAAACCCAATATCAACCCACCATAACCCATTAAGGACCCATTACTTTCCTAACCCATCATTGACCCAACCCAAACCAACCTAATTTAAATTTCATCAAAACCAACCCAACCCAACCCACCTATAATGGGTTGGACCCATTGGGTTCAACCCATTTTTCCACCCCTAGTCCCCGCTCATGTCAAGTGACTTGCGCGCCTGTGAGCAATAACCCAACCACCCCACAAGCCCAGTTCGTGGTGGGACGACTAACCCACCTTGAGCATGCAAATCGACCAGGACACGATCAACATAACTCCAGAAGCATGCTAACATAACGCGTTAACATCTCGCCGATATGATCTTTGTCGACACCTCTTGGCCGTTCGACCAAGGGGGTATAGACATGGTAAGTCATTTCCCTTTGGCTTGAAGACAACCACAATGTGTTATCTATGTGGTCGATTACTTCTCAAAATGGATTGAGGCTGAGGCCATTCCTAAGATCACGTTTGCAGTTGTCAGTAACTTCCTTTGGAGGAACATCACATGCCGATTCGGAGTTTCTATTACTTTGACATGATAATATCATGTACCACCACTTAACTAATTGAAAAATAAATTAAAGTGACACATTTCAACAAAATATATCTTTTTTTCTTAAATCTCAACAAAATATATCTTGAAAAATGTAATTCACGTATCATTGTTTAATTGACTGAAAAGGTAAGGTGACAAACTAACTTCTGTTTAATATTTTGCTAGGTTGATGTTTCTATTACTTTACATGATTGTCATGTATCACCACTTTGAGTTACGACGAAATATACATTAAAAAATATAAAAGAATCCACGAAACTATTACTTTGATATAATTGTCATGTATTACTGCTTTAAGTAACCGAAATAAATGTTTAAAAAATGAATTGAGGTGACGAATTACAAAGTAATCGTAATAAGTGACTGAAAAATGAATTGAGGTGACGAACTACAATGAAATTTGCATTAAAAAATGTAAGAGTCCATGGATTGAGGTGAGGGGACAAACTAACTTCTTTTTATTATTTTCCTAACATGATGTTTCTTGTAATAGTCCTGATCGGGACTCAGCCGATAACGTAAGCTAAGGGCAACGTAAGGGCGTTTATAAATCTTGATCCATTTCTAAAATATTTCATTCCATACATTCTTACATGAATTAAGTGCTCTTTTATGATATTATGTGATGTTAAGGGGAAAATGCCACCGAAACCCTAAAATTCCTATTTATTTTCGAGCCGGCACTACGCTGTTTTATTCAAGAAACTCTAGAGGACCTATACTTATCCTTTCAAAAATTTTTAGTCCATTTTTCAATGCTTCGAGGCTTCGTTTGTATGTTCAGAGCAATTTAAAAATTTATTTTCAAAGAATATTTTCCGTCGGCGTAATATATTTCCATAGACGAAACCTTTTAACCCTTGAAGTCATAGTTATAACGTTCCTCTTTTTTTCTACATTTTTGGAAAGCTTTTCAGACCTTCAAATCATATCCAAGCATTTATTTCATAATTAAATTATTTTATGAAATTAAAGAAAATCCTTTCTCCTGAAACTTATAACTTTTAAACTGTAGGTCAGATTTTGTCCCATGAGTAACCGTTTTGAAGCTAATTTTATTTCCTAACTCTTGGGAACTTTTTCAGTTCCTAAAATCCACAGTATAAAGGTGAAATTGCCAGAATACCCTTCTCCTAACAATTTTACTAGAGGCAAACCTACTTTAGGGAATTTTCAAAAGTTACCCCATTTAAGTCCCTAAAGTAAATATTATTTTCACAAAGGTCCCTCACCATAACTATAAATAAGTGTCCTAGGATACCATTTCAAGATCATACCTTCTCTCTCTCAACCTATCGAGTCCGCCCCTCCCCCCCCCACCCACCAAAAAAAAAAATCTAGGTAAGTTTTTTTTTTTATTTTCATGTTTTAATTAGTTAATTTACGTTTTTATTTATGCTTTAATTATGTTAGCTTTTAGGTTATAATATATGCTTTACTTTATGCATAAATTATGTGTGTAGCGCCACCCCTAGCACTACATCCCCCCGCACCGGAATACTCCCCGAGTAGAGGTTAGACCTAACAGTCGAGAAATAATACGACGAACGGTCTAAACGGTACTTAAATAGAGCGCAAGGCATAATGCTGCAGCAGATAGGAAAACTTAAAAGTTTGCAAGTAAACGGGGATGATAACACATAAAGAACAAGTACTATTATTATTGCTTGAAGTAGTTCACATAAAGGGGAGTACAATATGATACCTTAACACTTTAAGATACCTATAGTTGTCGTTCCCTTTATTCCTAAAACCATGTGTTTTAAAAACAGGCGAGGGGTTAGTCAAAGTGATTAAGTGAAGGTGTATAATAACTTATATATATATATATATATATATATATATATATATATATATAGGATCAAGAATATCTTGATCTAAAATTCATATATGTAACCACATTTTATATAAAACTAACAATTATGCATATAATTCATAAAATAAAATTCCTAAAGGCATAAATTAATTAAATCTAAGCATCGTATATTCATAATACCCTAAGACCATCTTATAAAGAATGAAATAATAAAAGAAAAAGACTCAGACCTTAGAGAGAGAGAGGGAGTGGCCGAAACTTTAAAGAGAGATGTGAGGAATTTGTGTGTTCTTGGAAATGAATTTTGAGAGGTATTTATAGGTATGGTTTTGGGGACATAAGAGGCATTCTTGACTTGTTAGGCAGTGAATAAGGCTTCTAGGGTAGTAAGGTGCATAATTATAGGGTACTAAGGTGTATTGCTAGGTGTATAAGTGATGTAAGTGCATATGTATACATGTATGATCTTATAAATACATCATAATAAAATAATTCTAAAATAGGTTGAAAATAATAATAAAAACATTGAAGAATCTCTAGATATGAGTTTGAAATGGGAAAAATTACAAAAAAAAGAGAATCGAAAGAGCTTTCCGATGGATATAAACACTTAACGTTTAAACGTTTCAAGTTAAAGTAGTAAGTTTCGAAATTTTGAAAAATATGATAAAATACATAAAAAAAAGCTAGGATGAGAATTAATTTCCGAGAAAATGGTCATGATTCATAAAATAATTTAAGAATTATTTTCAGTATAATATTGGATACCAAACGCCGTACGGTTTAAAAGTTAGTTTTTACGGCTCGAATAATACTTTGTGATAAATAGAAAAATTTTATAAAATGAGTTAGGGTTTGAACTAGAGTTTGGAAAAGGTCTTAAAATTCATAAAATAATTCAAGGATCGTTTGGTTATAATATTAGTGATAGGTTTAGATTTCGTATCCATTTGAGCCGTATTTTGTTAGATTTATTCCCCGTTTGATGAGCTTATATGCATTTTATTGCTCCACTTCAGGTATTTTACTGTCGGGAGTCGAGAACGGGAAGAGCAGAACGAAATCGGGCAAAAGAGACAAGTTTTGGCCATTCTGTACTACAAACGGGGCGTGTGATGATTATACTGCAAGATCAAACGCCCGTGTGAAAACCTACTGCCTAAAATCTTGAAGTGAAACGGGCGTGTGGAAATTGTTCTGCCAGACGACACGCCCGTGTAGAAAGCTACTGACCTCGGCAGCCTTGGACCACATGCCCGTGTGATGTTTACTCTGTGTTTGTAAACGAGAGTGTGGTAATTTGAAATTGTGCCAGAGTTTTTATTATGAAACGGCCGTGTGGAGTTTACACTACATATCCACATGGGCGTGTGGCACTCATGGGAACGAATTGTTGTTGCATTTTTCAGCATCGTATATAAGTGAGAGTTTGGTCTTTTGAGCAACATTTTACCCTAATTGGAGAGCAGCTGCTTTGGAGGCTATGGAGGCATCAAGTTTCTTTCCTTTATGGCTTTGAAGATGTGTTGAAGACATTTTGTTCAATTTCTTTCCCTTCTTTTATTGCTTTCCTAGTATTTAGCTAAAATTTCATTTTCCTTAGTTAAATTAGCTCTAGTAGAGATGTTGAACCTTGTAGTAAATGAATATTTGTTGAATGCTTGATCATAGTTTAATTCAATGAATATGAGTCCATTTATGTTTTATAGCTCTTGTTCTTTGATTGGTATGAATATGAGTGGCTAGATCTTTAGGCAAAAGGGTGATGAATTATGTAGGGTAAGTTTTTGATAAAATGCCTAGGTGGGATTTTCTGATCTTATGCTTGTGAAATCGTTTTGTTTGCATGATTAAGATTGATCACCTTAGTTATGAGCTTAGATTTGCATGCTAATTGAAAGATTATATGTAAATTGGAAGAGGTTTCACAACACTTTAGGGGCTAAGTATAAAGAAATTTAACTTAGACTTGAGCAATTAAGCAACTGATTAACCGGGCCAAACCGCTAGTTAGTTTCTTGCACTAATCTTGTTCAATTGATCTAATTATTGAGCTAATGACCACGAGAGCGGCGTTAGACGTAATTAGGTACACGCATTTGACTTCGAGAGGAGCTTTTGCATATTTTAGTGATTAGAATTGTGAGATTCTTGTCCCCCTAAAGCACTTATTGAATACAAACCTTGCATGATCATTACTTCCCCTGCCACTTAGTTAACTTGGTTATTTGCTACTTTTCTCACTTTCTAGTTGTTACTTGTTCTTAGTTTGTTGATCTTAGTTAACTTACATTTCCATAATTAGTTAATTCACTCTTGCACTCGACTTGGTCTATAGATTGTTGAATACATTAGGTGATTGATTGATTTACTCCTCCCCGTGGATTCAACCACTTTTGCCACATTGATTTATTGATGCTTGCACTTGGGCTTTATATAAAAACAAACAACAAGTTTTTGGCGCCATTGCCGGGGAGGCGTTTAAATCACTCTTGCCGAGTGTTAGTAGCTAGTGACTTAAACTTTTACTTTTGTTATTGTTGATCGTTTCCTTGTCTCTTGTAGGTGTATGCAAAGGGCTCGGAGTTGGGACAATCTCAAGCATTACCCCGGGATTGAAAAGAAGCTCCGTGCTTTAAGAAGAGAGAGAAGATAAGAAGTTGAACATATACCATTCGAAATGGCCGGGAACGATAGAATTAATCCAAATGCACAAAACCAACCTCAACCGCCCATCCAACCAAATCATCCGAATCAACCACCTTAAAGGCAAATTAGGGATTATGCCATGCCTAGCATGGAGAGTATACAACAAAACCTTGGAAGACTGAGAGTGGCGGAAAATCACTTTGAAATCAAACCGGCCTACATTTCTCTCCTCCAACAAAATCAATTTATCGGTTTAGCTATGGAAGACCCAATCTCACACGTTAATTGGTTCACCGAAGTGTTTGACACGTTCAAATTGAACAATGTCAAGGAGGATGCCATTCGGATTCGCCTATTTCCTTTCTCCTTAAGGGATAGAGCGAAAGCTTGGTATAGTGCCCTTTCTTATGAGACTAAGGGGTCATGGGCTTTATTGAGTTTTTGGATAAGTTTTGACCTCATGCAAAGACGGTGAAGCTCCGCAACGAAATCACCTCATTCCGACAATATGAAGGGGAAAGTCTATATGAGGCTTGGGAAAGATTCATAGAATTGCAAAAAAGGTGTCCCCATCATGGTTGTGAGGATTGGAAGCTTGTCCAATCATTCTACGGAGGAATCTCCCAAGCTTTGAAGGTAATGGTTGACTCCGCCGCGGGAGGTGCTATTATGAGCATGTATGAGGTCGATGCAATACATTTGTTAGAGAGTATAGCGGCTAATAACTCTTGGTTCTCCGAAAGGGCAAATGCACCGATCCCACGGCCTTCAAACTCTACTCCCAGGATGATGCAAGTGGGAGAATACACTTCAATGCAAGCCAAGATCGAAGCCTTGGAAAGGCAAGTAGAGCAATTCAAGGTGAATGCCATTTCAACCCAACCTCCCCCAATACCACCGATAACTTGTGAAATTTGTAATGGGCCACACGATTTTGGTTCATGTCCTTATGCATCTCAAGGTGTTCCATCTATCCCGTCTCCATCACCCAAGCAAGTACATGCTCTAAATCAACCAAGACCCCCAAATAATCCTTATTCACCCACATACAACCCCGGATGGCGAAACCACCCTCATTTTTCATGATCGAACAATGTCAACGTTCAAAATGCTCCAAGACCTCCTTTCCAACCGAGACAACCCATGAACCAACAACAACCTCCACCATTCCCTCCTCAAAACCAATACCAAACTCCTCAACCTCAATATCAAGCTCCACCCCCTCAACCGCAACAACCTCAAGTTCCTCAACCGACCGAGAAAAAACAAGGTTGGGAAGTTGCCTTGGAAAGATTCATCACGGTTTCTTCGGACCGTATACAAAAGCTTGAAACTCAAGTGGATCAAGTGGTTACCCAAAACCGAAACATAGAGGTCCAAATTGGGCAACTTGCAAATGCTATCAATCCTAGGCCTCAAGGATGCTCCCTAGCAAGACGGATGCAAATCCAAGGGAGCATTGCAAGGCTGTAACGCTTAGAAGTGGGAAAGCTTATGATGAGCCACCTTTGCCTACGTGGTATGAGTCCGGTTTGAGTGGTGTAAATCAACAAGAGAAGTTGGTGGATGTTAATGTTGACAAGGGAAAAGCAAAGATGAATGAAATGGAAAAATTGGAGGAAAAGAATGGGAATGAGGGAAAAGAACAAGAAGTGGAAATTGAAGTTGTAAAGTCCAATTTGGGTGAGAACCAAGACAAGAAAGAAGAGCCCCCTTTGAAGCCAAATGTCTATATTCCACCTAAACCGTATGTTCCACCGGTGCCATTCCCACAAAGGCTTCAAAAACAAGCAAAGGAAAAACAATTTGAGAAGTTCCTAAACATGCTAAAGCAACTTCATATCAACATTCCTTTTACCGAAGCTTTAGCTCAAATGCCATCATATTTGAAGTTTTTGAAGGAGCTAGTTTCTAACAAGAGGAAGCTTGAGGATTATGCCACCATAGCACTCACCGAGGAGTGTAGTGCCATCATACAAAGGAACTTCCACCGAAATTTAAGGATCCCGGGAGTTTTTCTATCCCTCTCACCATTGGTCCTTTACATTTTAATAATGTTTTATGTGATTTGGGTGCTAGTGTAAGTTTAATTTTCTTGTCTACTTGTAGGAAATTGAGACTAAAGGAGCTAAGGCCAACGAATATGACTCTACAACTTGTGGATAAATCGGTCAAGTATCCAATGGGAGTACTTGATGATGTGCTAGTCAAAGTGGGAAAGTGTTACATATCTGTGGATTTGGTTGTCCTGGACATAGGTGATGACGAAAGCATGTCTCTCATTTTGGGAAGGTCGTTCCTAGCTACGACCGGGGCCTTAATAGATGTGAAAAATGGCCGCCTTACTTTACAAGTGGGTGAAAAGAAGGTGGAATTTAATTTGTACAAGGCAATGAAGAACCCAACCGTGGAAGAAAAGTGCTTTCGTGTTGAAGTGTTGAAAGAGCACCATATGTTTGAATTGCATGAAAAGGATCCGTTAGAGCTTTGGTTAGGAGGCTTGGGCAAGATTGAGGGAGAAGAGAAGATTCTTGAAGAGCATGAGTCATATGTGAAGGCATTGGAGGCTACACCTTTCGTTCCCTTCCAAATGAGGTACCATTTTGAGGACTTGGGGAGCGGTAAACCCCTTCCTCCTCCTTGTGTTAAAGCTCTCGTACTTGAATTGAAACCCCTCACAGAAAAAGTGTTTGATTTAAAAAATGCCTAAATTAGGGTTTCCCGGCCGGTTTTAGTTACTACGGGAGTTACAATGAGAATTAGGGCTCGAGAATGGAACCATAATTCATAAAATTTCTCAAGGATTCATTTGACCCCTATACTTGATGGGGTAAAAGTGTCCGAATAAATTTCTACATTTGGGAAGTGAATAGTAACTAGGGACCTAATGGGAATTTTTGGCTAACAATTTTCAAGGTGTATCTTGGGATAACAAAAGCTAGGATATGAATCCGGAAAATGTGAGATCTAATTTTCTATGGTTTCATGGGAAATATATGAAGGTTTAGGCTCGGTAGATGAATAGTGATGTAGGTCTCATAATGAAATAAAAGCATGTAGTTCACATAAAATGCAATGCATACTGTACCAAGAAATATTAGTGTAATTGGTTGTGTAAAGTCCATTAGATAATGTTAGTGTCTTTGGTTGTGTAAAGTCCATTAGATAATGTACCAAGAATAACGGAAGTTTTATTCTTCTTAACGTAGAAATTTTCGTTCTTAGTGAAAGTTTCATATCCTTCGCAATCTAATATTGGAATGAAAATAATATTACGAATAATATAAGGTACATAAAGGATTTTGTTCAAACCAAATAAAGACACTTAAATCTAATCTAAACGTCCCAATGGCTCCAGCTTGAATGCTTGATCCATCTCCAACCTTCAAGACGCATTCTCCTTCTTTATACTGCTGAACCTCACTTAGCATCTATAAATTATTACAGATATGAGCTCCACAGCCGGTATCAAGTACCCAAGATTAGAATCAATAGATAGATTTACTTCAACAATAAACACACCTTTCTTTAGAGTATCCTTGTACTCTTGGCAGTTCCTCTTCCAATGCCCTTTCTTGCCACAGTGGTGGCAAACGTCCTCTCTTTGATCTCTTTTCTTCTTCACCTTTCTCTTTTTAACCCTTCCTTCGGGTTTAAGAGATCCCTTCATCTTGGGAACTTTCTTCCCTTTGCCTTTGGAAGGCTTAGAAGACGATGTAACCATCAGTTCTTTGTTATCCCTTTTAATCGTGTGTTCAGCAGTCACAAGTTGACTAATCAGCTCAGCTACAGTAGCATGAGCATGATTCATGTTGAAGTTCAACACAAAAGGGTTGAATAATGGTGGAAGTGATATGAACAAGAAGTCCACAACGAGTTCTTCACTCAGTGGCATGTCCATGGAGGTAAGTTTCTCGTTCAAAGCAAGAAACTATAGCCCATGCTCATGAACACTTGTACCTTCTTTCATTCTAAGATGAAAGAGCTCCCTAGACGTGTTGTACCTTAAAACACGTTCCTTGGAACAGTCAGTGTTTTGAAAATCGGACCGGACCGGCCGATCCAATCGGTAATCGGTGTCTTGTCCGGTCTGGATGAGACCTAAAAACCAGTAGGGATCGGATCGGCCTGGAACCGGGAAAATCGGCAGGTTAGCCGGTGATTTCGGTCCGGGAAACCGAACCGGACCGCCGGTTCATGAGAGAGAGCAACATTTTTTTTCCCACGCCTTGAAGATTTCAGTCTGGTGCTTCCTCATGTTTTTTTTTAGGGAGAGACAAAAAGTGGTTGGTTGATTTTGTTAAGAGAATGGTTGGTTGACATTGTTTCATATTTTGCTTGTCAAAACTATAGAAAACATAGAATTATTGCATGAGAAATCGAAGAAGAAGATTGTCGTGTTATTCTTGAGAAATTGAGGAAGTAGACAAGTCAGCGACAGACTTAAAAAAACATCAAAAATTTTAACTACCCAATATAATTGTTGTTTGGGTTTTTTGGCTTTTGGGCTTTTAGGGTTACTCTTAAAAGTTAAAACTATGTTAATTATTATTATATATATTAAACATTATGATATATATCTTTAGATATTGTGTAAGAAATTACGATTAAGTATTTTAAATATAAACATTAGAAATTAACTTTTTAAATATTTATTATATTATATATTTACTTAATAAAATAATAAATATTGCATAAGAAAATATGATTTTGTGTTTTAAATATGATTTTCTTGCAATATTCTAGGAAATTCTTGAAGAAAAGTATGAAATTCTCTTCCCTTTTCCTTCTTGTATGAACCGAGAGAGAGAGAGGATGAGGATGTTGGTGAATTTTGATGATAGAATGATCAAGGAAGCATATGGAAGCAATATACCGTGATTCATTCCTTAGAAATGTGTGAAATGATCAAATTGCTAATTAATCCTCCAAGAACCCAGGGCATGCAATTGAGGATATATGATTTGAAATATGATCAATTAGGTCCTTGGAAATGTTATGCGATTTGGTCCCTAAATTTAAAAGAATGGACATATATGTCAAGTTTGACAATTAAATCATATTCGGTAATTATTTCACGAAATAAATATTTTCGAGTCATGAAATAGATTCTCAATTTGACATAAATTTATAAAATTACATGAAAGTATTATAAAATATAACTTATGAAATTATTTTAAACGTAAAATATTACTGAATAAAAATCGGGGCGTTACAACTCTCCCCCCCTTAAAAGGACCTGGTCCCCAGGTCCAATGTCAAGTTTCAATTGATGCGCAAGCTATAAGAGAACCCCGTCTCTTGAACAAGGGATGAAAGAACCCCGTCTTTCACCAAGAAATGAGAAAACCCCGTTTCTCAACCAGAAGTGAGAGAGCCCCGTCTCTCAACAAGAAAGGAGAGAGAGCCCCGTCTCTCAACATGCACGAAAATAATCCAAGGAACAAATTGCGAAAATAATGGCATGAACGTGACATAGACAAATAGAATCATATTAATTTCATAATATCATATAGACAAATAAAAATCATTTTAATCACATACTTATCACTCATGATTAACTAACTTGCAACAAATAAGAAATTAAATACAATAACAGTAAGGTTCGTGATGCAGATGATATGCATGATTACATGTACCGTTCACCGTTGGTGGTGTCATGCATATAATTAATACCTTCTTCTACCCTAACCAAGCAAGCATATATGTTCTTTCTAAGTTATGGGCATAGGCTAGGGTGTGAGTTCTTTCTAAGTTATGTTCAAGCTACCCAATACCAATGATATCTCACTAATATGTCAAAATCGGACCCAACAATTAGAAGGGAAAAACAAAGACTAGGGTTCTCAATGTTCAACCAAATTCAAGTAAAAATCAATTCTGATCAGTTACCCGAACTCTATCATGCACAAAGTCTTGAAAATTCCCCAAAACTCGACAAGAATTCACCTATAATTAAAGAACTTAACCTAGGGCTTCAGGTTTTAAGTTTGAGAAGAATTTAAACCAAATCTATACTAATGAGGGAGATAACTTAGCAAACTAAGAAGATAGCACAGTGTTTGCTCTAGTGCGCTGAAAAAGCTGTGCCGCCGCCAGAAGTATCACGGTGGTGGAGGTGGAGTCTCGTGTTCTTCAAGAGGAAAAGGGCAAACACGGTTTGAGGGTTGGAGTCTTGAGAATGAGTTATGTATTTAGGTGAGGAGGAATTTTCGGTTTATGTTGAAAGGGGGAAAGAATACTAAAATCGCACCTTACTTATTCAAAATGTAACAACGCTTTAACCAAGACACAACCATGTCACTATTTTGCCTAGATGGGGGGACACGACGGTATCTCCAACTACCCCCTGTTTCTGTAATGAGACACGACGGTGTCTCAGTTTGGCCTAGCTTGGGGACATGACGGTGTCCCCTTAAAAACCCAATATCTCAATTTTTACGGAAATTACCCCCCTCCCCCCCAACTCCACAACTCAAGGTGTTTATTTATGTTAATTCAACAGCAATTAACTAATTTTTTGTATCAAAACCATAGTACACCAGTCGAAAACACATACTCGCAATCATCTAAGATTCATCCATCAATTCAACACCAAACACAAACACAATTACACACATAAATACGATAAATGGACCTCAATGACGACACTAGGCTCAACCACTTGGTCCTTTCATTTTTTTCAAAATTTCCACTAGCCATACCTAACCTGCATCAAAAGATCGAGATAACAAATCAATAACCGGAGGATAACAAGGATGAGAGGAAAGAAAAAGAGAGAGGATGAGGGAAAGAAAGAAAGAAGTAGTTCTAACTTATAGTCGTTAGCTTGACTTTGGAACCCGGTTTAGTTTGAGGGAATCGTTAACACATACGAGGTATGTTTTTTGATGGGCTCGCCAACTAGATAAGGCTTCAATCGCTGCCCATTCACCACAAATGTGCCCGTAGCCTCGTTTCCCATCTCCACGGCCCCACTTAGCATCACTTTAACAACTCGAAACGGACCGGACCATCGGGGACTTCAATTTCCCGGGGAACAACTTCAACCTTGAATTAAACAACAAAACCAGTTGTCCCACTTCGAATTCCTTAACCCGGATGTGTTTATCATACCATCTTTTTGTTCTCTCCGTGTAAACCTTGGCATTCTCGTATGCATTTAACCGGAACTCCTCTAACTCATGTAATTGCAATACCCTCTTCTCTCCGGCTTGCTTTAGATAAAAATTAATGGCCCTAATGGCCCAATATGCCCTATGCTCGAGCTCAAGTGGAAGATGGCATGCCTTACCATAAACCAACTTATACGGGGACGTTCCGATCGTTGTCTTAAAAGTAGTTCTGTATGCCCACAACGCATCATCCAACTTAGATGCCCAATCCTTCCTCAAGCTACTCACAGTCTTTTCTAGAATCTGCTTAATTTCCCTATTGGAAATCTCAACTTGTCCACTCGATTGGGGATGATACGGAGTCGCCACTCGATGATGAACTCCATACTTCTTCAAAAGTATCTCAAGAGGCTTATTGCAAAAATGGGAACCTCCATCACTAATAAGTGCTCGTGGAACTCCGAACCTACTAAAAATATTCTTCCTCAGAAATTTCAGCACAAACATCGAGTCATTTGTAGGAGTAGCCACGGTTTCCACCCACTTAGAAACGTAATCAACCCCCACTAAGATATACTTGTTTCCATAGGACGACGGGAATGGACCCATGAAATCAATGCCCCAAACGTTGAAAAGTTCGATCTCCAAAATATATCTCAAAGGCATCTTGTCCCGCTTTCCTATATTCCCCATTCTCTGACATGCGTCACACTTTGTCACAAACTCATGCGCATCCTTAAACAACGAAGGCCACCAAAATCCAGACTTTAGCGCCTTTGTAGCCGTTTTACTCGCACTCGCATCACCTCCATAAGGGCTGGCATGACACTGATACAACACTTTCTCAATCTCATCTTGAGGCACACATCTCCTTACCAAATCATCTGAACAGTGTTTATACAGCAACGGTTCCTCCCAATAGTAATATTTCGCATCTGAAAGGAACTTCCTCCTCTGGTGGAATCTAAGGTCGGGAGGTACAACTCTACTGACCAAATAATTCACGAAATCTGCATACCATGGGACTCCAGAATCCACCTTAAACAGTTGCTCATCTGGGAAATTCTCTACAGTAGCTTCCTTTCCATCCTCAACCTTCTCCTCAAACTCCAATCTAGACAAATGATCAGTTACCACATTCTCCGTTCCCTTCTTGTCTCAGATCTCCAAATCAGATTCCTGAAGCAATAGGATCCATCTAATCAATCTCGGTTTGGAGTCCTTCTTTGATAACAGATACTTAATAGCTGCGTGATCCGTGTAAACCACTGTCTTCGAACCTATCAAATAAGAATGGAATTTATCAAATGCATGCATAATTGCTAATAATTCTTTCTCAGTGGTGGCATAATTTAGTTATGCATTAGTAAGTGTTTTGCTAGAATATGCGATAACATGTAAACGTTTCTCCCTTCTTTCGCCAAGTACAACTCCTTTGGCAAGTCACTCGTATCGCACATTAGCTTGAACGATAGATTCCAATCCGGTGCCACCATGATCGGAGCTGAGGTAAGTTCCTTCCTCAACCTGTCAAAAGCAAGCAAACACTCATTATCAAACACAAATTCAGCATCCTTTTGTAAAAGCTTGCAAAGAGGTAAAGTGATCTTAGAGAAATCCTTGATAAACCGACAATAAAATCCAGCATGACTAAGGAAACTCCTAACTCCCTTAATGTTGGTTGGCGGCGGCAACTTTGCAATCACTTCAATTTTGGCTTTATCAACTTCAATCCCCTTTTCTGAAACTCTGTGACCTAACACAATACCCTCCTTTACCATGAAGTGGCATTTTTCCCAATCGAAAACCAGGTTAGTTTCTTCACATCTCTGCAAAACTTGGGTTAAATTCTGCAAACAAGATTCAAAAGAAGAACCAAACACAGAGAAATAATCCATAAATATTTCCATAGTACGCTCGATGAAATCAGAAAAAATAGTCATCATACATTTTTGAAACATAGCAGGGGCATTACACAAACCAAACGACATTCTCCTAAAAGTAAAAGTGCCATAAGGGCAAGTAAAAGTGCATTTTTCCTGATCTTCCAGAGCTATAGCTATCTGATTATAACCCGAATACCCATCCAAAAAACAGTAATATGCATGCCCTACTAATCTCTCTAACATATGATCAATGAAGGGAAGGGGGAAGTGATCTTTTCGTGTTGCATTGTTCAATTTCCTATAGTCTATACAAACTCTCCACCTTGTGACCGTCCTAGTTGGAATTAACTCATTGTTCTCGTTTTTTACCACAGTCATCCCCCATTTCTTAGGTACAACCTGTACAGGACTAACCCATTTACTATCTGAGATGGGATAAATGATCCCGGCATCTAGCAATTTAATTACCTCAACTCTAACAACTTCTTTCATGTTCGGGTTTAACCTACGTTGGTGTTCTACATAGGGCTTATGCTCATCTTCCATCAAAATTTTGTGCATCCAAATGGTTGGGCTAATCGCCTTTATATCAGAAATAGTCCACCCTACTGTTTTTTTATGATCCCTCAAAACCCTAAACAAAGCATCTAATTGTATCTCAGACAAATCAGCAGAAACAACAATAGGCAATCATCTGATTCACCTAAGAATGCATATTTCAAATGATTGGGGAGGGGTTTCAATTTTAAACTAAGAGCCTTAACAATCGAAGAAGGAGGAGTGGGTTTACCTGTACCCAATTTCCTCATAAACAAACCTATGTCGAAACGGTACGAATGGGATTGCCTCAAGTGCTTTCGTGTAGGCTGCAAGTTCTTCAAGCAATTCTTCCCCATCTATTCGGTCTTCCAATCCTTGCAAACACAACTTAAGGGGATCATTCTGTGGTGTGGAGATCAACGTTTGATCGGACTTGACTTCCACCATGAAGTATTTTTCTTCCATCACTGGTCCCTTTACGACCTTAAACAAGTTAAGCTCCACTTGTTCTTCCCCCACTCTTAGAGTTAGCACTCCATTCTTCACATCAATCAATGCCCCGGCCGTAGCTAGGAAAAGTCTTCCTAGAATCAATGGCATATCTTGGTCCTCTTCCATATTAAGCACGAGAAAGTCTACCGGAAGGTAGAACTTTCCAACCCTTACAAGGGCGTTTTCCAAGATTCCAGTAGGCTATGTGATGGACTGATCAGCTAACTGTAGTGAAACTGTAGTCGGCTTCAAAGCATCCAAACCTAATTTTCTGCAAATAGACAAAGGCATTAAACTCACACTAGCACCAAGATCACATAAAGCTTTATTAAAAGTTAAATTGTCAATAGTACAAGGGATGGAAAAACTCCCTGGATCCTTAAGCTTCCCTGGATCCTTAAGCTTCGGGGGAAGCTTGTGTTGGATAATAGCACTAGACTCCTCAGTAAGTGCAATCGTGGCATACTCCTCCAATTTCCTTTTGTTTGATAGGATCTCCTTAAAAAACTTGACATAAGTCGGCATTTGTGCTAGTGCCTCTGCAAAAGGAATGTTGATGTGTAGCTCCTTGAATATGCTCAAATACTTCTCAAACTGTTTTTTCCAACTTCTGCTTCTATAATCTTTGAGGGAAAGGAACCGGTGGCACATATTCGTTGGGTGCCACACTCACCTTTGGCTTTGAGGGGAGCTTTTCCTTTTTATCCTCTACGTTCTTCTTCTTCTCTGTCTCAACCTCCTCATCAACCTTCTCACCAACTCTCTTGTCTACATCAGAATCTGTAAGAAACTTTGATCCTTCGTACTCTTTACCACTTCTTAAGGTTATAGCTTTACAGTGCTCTTTAGGGTTATTCTCAGTTTGACTAGGCAACATTCCTTGGCCCCTCATATTCAAAGATTGGGCAATCTGACCAATTTGAGTCTCCAAATTCTTGTTCTGATTCACCACCTGTTCTACTTGAGTTTCCAATTTCTGATACCTATCTGAAGACACGGCTATAAACTTCTCAAGTGCAGCCTCCCATCCTTACTTATGTTCCTGTTGAGGTTGATTTTGGGGAGAAAAAGGTAGATTTTGGGGTGGCATTTGGTATGGGCCTGGTGGTCTCGATTGGAATTGTGGCCTAGGTTGAAACTGTGGTCTGGGTTGAGATGGTGGTGGTGGTTGACAATTTTGATAGTTAAACCAAGAAAAGTGGGGATGGTTCCTCCAACTTGGGTTGTAGGTGCAGGGTCGTTCACCGGCTTCGAATTGTTCATATAATTCACCTGCTCTTGCCCGGCAACAACCTGTTCACCTGCATTTGTATAAGGACACACGTTAAATGAATGTGGACCACCACAAATTTCACAAATTACCTGCACTGGTTGGGCATGTGTCCCAACTGCATTCACAGAAAGTTGGTCCAATTTCTTGCTAAGAGCCTCAAATTTGGCATTAATGGCAATTAGGCCATCTAGCTCTAAGACTCCCGTTGTCCCCTTGGTTGGTTGAGAATGGCTCCTCTCGTGCACAAAACCATCATTTTGTGTCATGTTGTCTAACAGTTCAATGGCGACCATTTTAGATTTTGACAAGAATGCCCGCCAGCTGCGGCATCCATCGCCCCTCTCAAAGTTGTGGACATCCCATTGTAGAACGTCTGTATCAATAGCCAACCTGGAATGCCATGATGTGGGCATTTCTTCGGCAAATCCTTGAATCTCTCTCAAGCCTCATAGAAGGACTCCCCATCCAATTGTCTGAAACCTTGAATATCATTCTTGTACTTCGTGGTTTTGCTAAGTGGGAAAAACTTAGCTAGGAAAGCCTCGTCCTAGCTCTGTAAGGATTCACGTGGTATAGTACTCAACCACGCTTTAGCTCGTTCTCTTAGTGAGAATAGAAAAAGCCTGACTCGGATGGCATCGGATGTGACATTGTGGATCTTGAAAGTATCCCACACGTCAAGAGAATACTCAAGATGTGATGTTGGATCCTCCAATGGTAACCCTGAAAACGGATTGTTCTACAACAATTGATTATAACTGGTTTGATCTCAAAATCGTTTGCTACAATTGGGGGTCGGACTACATTCTGAATTGCCCCAGCATTCGGCAAGTTGCCATCTCTCAATGCCGATGGTGGTGGGTCTTGAGGCAGGTCGACCCTTACATTATTCGGATTGTTGGGATCGTCAGCCATCAGTTTGATAGTGGATTTCTTACTTTGCTTTCGCTTCCTCCTAGTAGTACTAAGTGTTCTCTCAATTTCCAGATCGTAAGGTACAAATTTTGGATTTTGAGATCGTCGCATGCACCGTGAACCTGCACAAAGGCAAAGAAACTCCTTAGTTCAATTCCACAATGACAAAAGACTAAGAACACAAAGTAAAGTAATGGTCTAAAGCACTAGATTCAGGTATTTGAGTAATATTGATTTGAAACGCCTTCCCCGACAACGACGCTAAAAACTTGTTGTAAATTTTAAGTTTAAAACCAATCGTGCAAGTGTACACTATAAATATACGCGTAGCACAATAGGATCGTACCCACAGAGAAGGGAAATCAATCACTTCTTTTATACTTAATTCTAATCTAAAGACCGAACAATTATCAAGTTGGTTGTTTATCTAATAATACGAAAGTGAACAATTAACTAAAAAAAACACAAATAACTGATTTAAAAGCGGATTGAAATCAATAAACTAATTAGGCCTGGGAGTAATAACTATGCATGCATAATTCAATATAATACTCGTTTGACAGGTGCAATTCTACAACCTAGTCACTTAGATTCGTATTATCCTCTTTCAAGGTATAAACAAGTGTTCAATTAATTTCAATGTTTTTCTCACAATCATCAATAACCAATTAAACCAATATAACCAAAACTAGTGAAATTCAGATTCTAGCGGCTTGGCGCAGAATAAGATTTACAAGTAGTATGGATTATAAGTTAAATTTCTTTAAATCCTAAATCCACTAGTTATGAAAATATCACAATTACCAACAATCTTTTGACAATTAGGCAATCCTAGATTATGCTAAGGGTGGCCAATCCGTTGCAATTAAATTAAAATAAGTTTTCACAACTAAGAATTAACACAAGTCATTCAAACATTATATCAAACACTTAGCATGCATTCATCATCACTCCCCAAGCCCCAAGGATTTAGCTACTCATATGATTGAAACAAAATCCATAAAACTAAAGGAAATTGCATTAATTGAAACCAAAGTCTTCATGTCAAAAAAAATTCTCAAAACCCAACTCATAAACATTCATGAACTCAGAAAAACGAATCTAACGTCTAAATGAATTAAATCTAAAAATTGGAGGAATTAGTTTGATCAAGAAAGCGATAAATAAAATCGGAATTAAATTGAATTGTTTGAAGTAATCGATCCTCTCGTCTTCTCGAAATCCTCCGAAACACCTTGGCAAACTCCGTCTTGAAATCTCTATGTTAGGTTAGAACTCTGAAAAAGTCAATCCCCCACTTATGAGCCCCCATGTCATATAAATAGCAGCTGCCAGGAATTCTTTGCCGACACGAGACACGATCGTATCTCGTCTGTTCTTAATCATCGCCACCGTCGTGCATGGACGAATTGCCAAAACACTTTTATTAAGTGACACGACCGTGTCATGCATTCCTCTTCTTAGGAGACACGACGGTGTCTCCCCATCCTCGCGCAAGGCTACACTTTCTGTACCGAGACACGACGTTGTCTCGGTTTACTCATGCCAGGAGACACGACGGTGTCCCCTTTCCGTCTAAAAATTCCTCAGCTTCTGTATTGTGACACGACGGTGTCTCAATTTCTTCTTCCAGGGAGACACGACTGTGTCTCCTAAATTACACCAATTTCTTCAAATTTGCATCTTTTCGCCATTCTTTTTAGTCTCCAACGCACTAAGTACCTAAATGGAGCAAATTAATGAGAAAAACGCATCAAACGGCTCAAAGTAATCAAAATTTAGAGCTTAAAATCATGTAAATTTTACACTCAACAGTGATCCTTCTCAAGGACGTAATCACATAAGCAAGTCTCAACGAAGTCAAGGTTGACATCCCACTGTCTGTCGGACTCATTGACTTGGAGAAGTTTCTAACCTTGTCTATGGAGTTAAAAACTTGTTTCATGTATCGTTCTTATAAGGACAAAGTTCTTAACGGCCTCATCGGACTAGGGGAGTTCAAAACATGCAAAGCACTGTGAAACCTAAACAGACATAAATAAGCACATAAAGAAGTGTTGTCTATGAACAAAATCATTTTGTTTATTATTTAAAGACTGTTTGCGATTTTACAAGGAAATAAAAAAGTAAAATAGCTGGTTTAAGAGCACTACTCCTAATAGACATGTGGTCCCTCTTAGATCATCCATGTGGGTTTCAATGCCACCTCAGAATCCTACCAGATAAGGAATTACAACAATAGAATAACTACAAGTCTTCCCTCGGGAGAATAAACCCGATACCCAGGGCCCTTGCTAACCTAACGCCGCCCTCGAGACTAAAGTGCTTGGGGAAAAACTGTGTTGGACCCCAAGATCCCCCTAAAATCATTTGGAGTGAGGTCCCCTCGGAACATAGGATTTCTAAAGAGATCTATGGATTCTGCTAGGGATCCTACGCTTTAGGGATGCTGCCTTCCCTCATACACCAAGTGCACCAACCCCTCGTTAACAGCCGAGTAGTTTATTTTGACACTTAGTACCTAAACATGCACCTGCTATAGTTGTTTTACGGCTACCTTTCTGGTAGACCTACGGATGCTTTCCCTCAGAAAGCCCTCATTAGGCCATGTATTTAGGGCGACATCCCCTATGTACCTGAGCCATGCAGAATTACTAAAGGTTCCTCACCGTCAACTATAAATACGCCAAGAATCATCTTCTTCAGTAAGCAAGCTTTACATTTATAGGAACCTTTACTGCAATTTCTCTAGCTCACTTGAGACTCCATAACTATTTCACTGGTTTGAGCGGGGAAGAGCCAAAACTGGACTTCCCCCAATATTCCCCAGTTTGGCCTTCTAACATTGTGCTTGTGTTAGTCTAACAAGTAGAATCCACATCTCATCAACCTCCGTTTCATCTACACCGGAGTTAAATCTTGTCCTGGATTCCCCATCTTTTATGAATTCTAAGTGGTGGTTGTGCGACACATCAGATTACGCTCCATCAAATTTATCCATAATAAAAGAAAAAATAAAATTAAATATAATTTAATATTGCCTTTTATTTGACTTTATTTGATTACTCATTTGAACTTGAACCATAATCTACTTCGTTTTTCAACAAGTATAAATTTGAAGATTGAAAAATGAGGATTTTACATTGATAAGAAAAGAAAAGACAAGAATACAAAAGAATAAGAAGAAGTTGTAGTAGAAAGAAAATAAAAAAGATTGAGTTGAGATTTTTTGTTATTTGAAAAGAAGAGTAAAAGAAATTATTAGGAAAAGGAATAAAAAATGTATTTGAATGGAGAAAAAAAGATTAAAGTAAATTAATGACAAAATTCAAATTAATCTAAAACTAAATCCCAACTATTATGAATGATGAGTTGTAAACTTGTAATTGAGTTATAATTTTGTTGAAGTACGGGAGACAAATTTATAAATTCAGGAGAGAAAAATAATAAATATTTTAAAATTCATTAAAAAGTTTAGGTAGGGCGGGGGCCACCCCATGTCCCCTTGCCTCTGTCTCTGACAAGACCTATTTTTTTGAGATAGTGATCCAATTAAAATTTTAAACGAGAGCCTCTGGACTTCTTCTCTTGGGTTTGATTGTCAACCAAGCTTGTCCACCTAATGGGCCAAAAGTCCAAATAAGCCTGGAAACTGAAAGGACTTACATAGGGTTTCCAAGTGATCGGATTAGAAGATATTGGATCTGAATCCGATAAAAAAAATTTTTAATCGAAAGGATTCGAATTCATATATAATCAGGTTAAATCAGATCCAATAGAAGATTTGCCCCAATTAAAAATAAAATATAATTTTTCATTAAAAAATAAATATAAATACTTAATTTTTAACAAATAGTTATTATTTAATGGATTGTTTGATGGTTTTATTTAAATTTATTTAAACTAGGTTAATTTAAACTTATTAATAAAATAAAATATATATTTTTCGAGTTAACAATTCAAATTTTATTATTGTTTAAAGTGATAAATATGTGAAAATTTTAATTTTAATCATTTTACTTAATATTCTTTACTAGTAAATAATTTATTTAATTAAATATTATATATAAAATCAGATTTGGATTTTTAACGGATTAAATTTCTTAACTTTGTATCCGGTCCATTTATATCAGATAATGAATATTTATAATTGGATATAATTAATCTAACATTTTTGTCGAACGAATATGATAAAATTCATATTGGATTCGGATTAAAATGTGACTCGTTGACAGCCCTAACTTATGTCCTCCTAGTACTTCTTGCCTCCAAATTGGGGTATAACATGAATATTCATAGAGATAATATCATACTATCACATCATCATTCTTATTTCTAAAATTTTTTTGGGAAAATTCGTATTTTAACTATATGTTAATTATCCCAAAATATTATTATACCTTTTAGATTGGAGCTCTCTCCCTTTACCATTAACTTGGGCCTCATCAACAAAACTTTTAATTATTCAAAAATAAAAAATTAATAATAATAAGTGTGCGCAAAATGAACTATCACACAAAAAGTCCTGCCCAGAATTTAATAGTCATGACAAAGAATAACACTTGCCACAAAAATAATATCACACAACAAACTAAATAATCCCTTAGCAATCCCATTTATATCATTACCAAAAGCCACTACATTTTCAAATTTGTCCTTGACTTCCACAAAATGCTAGAAAAGAAAAGATCAACACGAAAACATACCCCCTTTTTTTTTTTTTTTTTGAAACCTAAAACATACCATTTTAGTCCCACAAATTAAACGCAAAACTAACCATGCATGCACAATCCAACCCTTACACATTATCTGCAAATCTAACTTCTTGCTGATGTCCACCATCATGACGGGCTGTTTTAGCTTTCCCTCCACAATTTTTACCTCCTTTTGGAGAAGGGTTTCTCTTATCAAACCCAAATTCTATGACTCCATCTTTCATATTGAAGCTCGGCTTTTGCTTAGGCTCCCACTCCTTCGGCAAGCCTTGGCTCTTCTTTTTCGCCGCCTTGTCGTGGTGGCCAGCCATCTCCTTGCCGGGGTGGTGCCGCCTGCTGCACAACCGTCCAAGAACACAAGCCACAACCGATATCACCACGATAACCGCCAAGACCGCAAAAACCGGTCCAAATGAGCCATTAGAATGATCAGAAGAATCAGGCTTTCTAGTTATGACTGGACTTGGGTATGCCTCATCAAGGGGTTGTGACATTTTTTTAAATTCTTTAGGAAATAATTTGATCAAGATTTGATTAGTGTGGTCCTTTTTATCTTGCTCTGTAAGATTAATTAATTGAATTCTTTTATCTTGGCATGCAAGGTGCGTGCTTCCATATCAAACTTGATTGTCCTGACTTAAATGTTATGTGAACAATGTTGCTGAAATTAATTGGTTAATTAATACCCAAATTAATGGTATTTGGTGAGATTTTGTTTAAGCAATCTTTTTAAATTAATGAGTTTTGTATTCAAAGTTTATAATATTTCGTTATAGGGTTAATATGGCTTTGTCTTATTTCCACGATTTTGCACTTTCGAGCAGTACGGTTACAAGTTTACTACTAGTACTTAATTTTTTTCATACAGTTCAAAATATAATTTTTTTTAACCATTAAATTTACTGTTAATACTTAATTTTAACCATTAACCACATGGATGAGATAAGCTTCTGTTACTTTGAAATCAATATTCTGTATCACTGTTTAAGTCGTCGAAAAATAAATTAAGTTAACAAACTACACCAAAATCTAAGTTGAAAATGTAAAAGAACGAAAAATAAATTGAATTAACAAACTACAACAAAATATAGGTTGAAAATGTAAAAGAATCCATGAAGTCCCATAAAAAGGTATTTTAAAATACCTCAATATTACTCTTCACACTTTTCATCTCTCACCAATCTTTGAACGCATAAACCATGAAGGAAATGGGCATTGGTGAGGCACATAGTTCAAATTTTGTAAATATTATAATTAACTATTGGGATGATTAAAAGCGCTGTTTTGGCCCAATTTTATTCTTAACCAATTTGTGGTCTATCCACCTCGGATGGTTAAACTTGTCCTGTCCACTAGCCCAACCTTTTTATATGTACAAAATCTTAAAATTTTCTAAATTTGCAGCTCAAATATTCCCAAATTTTGATTCCTTCGCAGTCCTAGTTTCGAGTACATAAGTAATTATCGAAATGGAAGAAGTTAATTTGTTATTTAACCATAAATGCGAACATGGACGCGAGGTTTTGGAGCTGCCTACGAATGCTCAGGACGCCATCAACGCGAATACGATGAGGAGTTGTATTTTTGGCACGTCTCACCATACGACTCAGGGACCTAGGCGCCTTTTCAAGTCAGTTCTTAATCCGAGTAGTTCGATATGTATTACAGTATTAGAGACGAGTTATATCGTATGGCCCAGCTTTGCTTATTATATTCCTATTCTTTTTCTGGTTCGATTTTATTTAACGCTTGAATAATGTCACTATATATTATGACTTGTGTTTTTATGGTTTTATGTATGAGAAGGGAGTCTCGGCAAACACCCTACGACTCTAATGCACAATCACTCTTATTTTCATCCTGTGAAGTGTCGGGCACATGTTGGAGACAAACACGATTCCGACACATGTTCAACATGGTAAAAAGTGTCCAATTTTTTTTTTTTTTTAAATAAATAATAAGAGTAGTTCGAACACATGGCGAACACGGCTGGAACAAATGACGGACACAGGAGGAACATGGAAAACACAAAAACAATTATTTTTTTATATATTTATTTTAATTTGAGGATTATGTATTTTCTTTTGAAAAATAATTGTATACATTTACCAAAAATATATTATATAAATTTAAATTTTTTATTTTTGTTTTATTTTAAAATTTTCTCATAATATCGTGACATACAAAATGTAATAATATTATTTGTAATGACTTTAACTATTGAATTTGATATGAATGTATTTTATTTAAATTTATAATATTGATTAGTCTTATAAATATTATATTTTAAATTAATTAATAAATATAAATATATTTATTTTTACATAATATAGTCATGAAGAAGCGTGTCATGTTCTAAAGTTTTCAAAAGATTAGTGTTGTCTTGATAGTGTCGTGTTGTGTCCGAATTATTATATTTGTGTCTATGCATCTTAACTCTATTATTATTCTGACCAGTTTTATTTAAAATAAAACCATAAATGTGAACATAATCATCATCTTTAAGATCTACCATGTATTTTTCTAATATTTTTTTAATCAATTTGACATCAATCTTTTTTTAGGATCAATAGTTTCAATACCATCAATTATTAAAAAAAAAAGTAACACCCTCTCTGATGGGTCTGAATATGGGGTACAAAGTCCAATCACTTTAGAATTTGTTTAAAGGTGGGGAAACCGATGGTGATCGCCGGAAAAGATGGTAGGTTTAACCTGCTAGGACAAACACCAAAGAAACAGAGGTCAGACGGTGTAACGCCCCGATTTTCATTTATTAATTTCTTATGTTGATTATACTTTTATAAATTATATTCTAACATGCTTTTATAAAATTTTATGAGTTTATATCGAATTGACAATTTCTTTCATGATTTGGAAATATTTACTACGTGAAATATTTACCGGAAGTAGTTTAATTACGAAATTGTCCCTACATGTTCATTTCTTTAAATTTAGGGACTAAATTGCATAAACTTCCAAGAACTTAATTGATCATACTTCAAAACTATACATACTTAATTGCATGACTTGAATACTTGGAGGATTAAATGGCAAATTGAATATTTCACATAAATAAAAAATGGTGAACCACGGTATTAATCCATCTCCAAGCTTCCTTCTTCATTTTGATCCAAAAATTTCATCGACATTTGCTTCCTTTCTCTCCACCGAACCATAAGCTCACAGGCAAGAAGAGATTTCATCCAAAATTCATCAAGATTTTCAAGAAATATTTCAAGTTTGAGGCTTTGTCATCATCTTCATCTCTTTTCAATATTTCTTGTTCTTCAAAGGTGGGTGATGCATGGTTTAATGATTCTTGATCTTATATGAAGAGGCTAGGGTTTGGGAAATCGTTGAATATATGGATTATTGTTTGTTTGATATATGAATACATGATTATAGCATGATTCATGGAATGAATTCTTGCAAAATATGGAATTATATATTAATATGAGCTTGAACTTGGAACTTGGAGTTCTTGATGATTCTTCATGAATTAAGTGTTTAAAGGGTATATTATCATGTCTTGAACATATATGCATGTATATTTCCAGAATCAAGGTCTTTTATGGATCAAAACTTGCTTTTGCTTTGTTGGTTGTTGTTGTCGTGAGCTTCCCCTGCTTCTGCTCTGTTTTAAAACTTGCAGAAGCTGGGAACGGCCCTTCCCGCCTCAAGGCATTATGAGAACGGTCGTTCCCACGCTTCTGATTTAAATTAGGCGGCCGAACTTGGGAACGACCGTTCCCATTTTGGCCTGCGTGCCGGAAGGGCCGTTTCCATCAAAGGCACGCTTTTTATTTAAAAACGCTGGCACGTTTTCTGAAGGCCTGGGAACGGCCCTTCCCATTTTCAAAGGGAAGCTGGAACGGCCGTTCCCCCTTCGTCTGGCAGAAGCAAAGCTACTGCATAAATTTCAAATTTTGGGATTTTAACTCAATCACTTCTTTGATCCCAAATTGCTATTATATGATAGAATACATGCTAAAACAAGATAATTTCATGCTACATTTCGTATTGCTCGTCATCTCGTTGCATTTTCACCGTTCGTCATATTTGGTCCATTTAGAGTCATGTCTCACGTGTACACGTATTTCTTGCACAGACCAGCTTCCACGGGACGAGGAACCAGCCCCGTAGGCCGTGTCCCACTGATATTTTGTCGGTAAAGGTGAGGTTTAATTACTAGTTATATAGAACCCTATAACCTTTATGTGAACTTTCAAGCCAAAAAGGTATTCATATATTTTCTTATAATTGTTTCCAAACTTTTAAAATAATTCCAAGCAAATCAAGCTCATGCAAAGCAATGCATGTGGTTTGATAATATCATGATCATGCAAAGAAATACGTGTATTGTGATTATATCGTGATTGTTTAGTGGCGAGTAACATGATAGCACTTTGGGCCGGAGGGTACGTGTATGAGCCAACCGGGAAAGCATAGGGCTGACGGGTAACTCTGCACACCCCTCAACATTGGGATGACCCCTGAATCCACCAGGAGGTTGGTAGAGGAAGGAATCCCGTACGTGGGAGTCATGTTCCCTACGTACGTAGCATGGATGGTTAGGGCTTTGCAAACCCATCGTCACCCGGAGTAAAGGAGTTCATGATATGGATACGTGTGCACTCTAAATGAATTGCCTGATCACATGATAATTAAACTAGCATGTAATGATTCACTATTGGTGCAAGGTTGGAGAATCGCGCTTACTTGCTAGGGCCACTAATTGATAGCATGAATTAACCAAATAAACTTGTTAAACTTGATAGTTGTAATCTCGGGCGATGTGTATTATATCCTTGAACTTATATTAATATTATATCAAAAACATTACCCGAGGTTATAACATGCATGTTACTTCTGTTTATATATATTTATGCCCCTCACTCGATCTTCACAGACTGACCCCTCCACCTTTCAGGTTTCGTCTGTGGCGTGCTAGGCGGGAGTCGGGTCGTGTCTTTTATCCAGCTAAGTCTAGCATAGCATTTCTTCCTATGTATTAGCATTCCAGGGTATCATATTAGTAGTTTTTAGTGCTTATTTATGAATGTTATTTAGGAGATGATAATGTATTGATATGATAAGTTCTGGAGATTGGATATATGATGATGAAATGATAATATAATGCTTTTGCTTTTGAACTTCATGTATTGAATTTATTTTACTTGAGGGTCTAGTCCCGCCTAGCTAGCTTGTTCTTTTAATTGTCACCCGTTCGCTATAGGTTAGTTCATGTACGGATTATCCATTTCGTGTGTGGATCGACCTATAGTGCGGGGGTGTGGCATCTCCACGTGCAAGGGTGCTACAGACGGCCAAGCTGGGGGAACTGGGGGTGATTCCCAGTTTGGCTCTCCGACGCTCAAGTCAGATGATGATCTGAAAAAGAGAATATGTGAAATGTGAAGTTACAGTAATGGTGATTGCTTACAGTGAAGGAGATGAACTAGCTTATTTATAGTTGAGGGTCAGGGACCCTTTGGTCATTTGCACCGTGTGGTCCTGACCTAGTGTTGCCCTAACACGTGGCGCTATGAGAGAAACCTAGGAGGAATCTTCTGGAAAAGCTGGTGAAAGTTAGTGTTGGCAATAGTGGTATGTGTGCGGGCATGTACGGGGTGTCAGAGAGCCGTTTTAGGGGGTTGGTAACGAGGGCTTAAGAGCACGCTCGTGTCAACCAAGGGCCTTGGAGGCTAGTGAATCCGCTAGGGCATGAAGGCCAAGGCTCATGCAATGAGGAGGAGTAGCACTTAGAGAGAGCTTCCTTGATAGATTGGAGCATAGCCTGGTATGGAGGAGTGCACTCGTTAGAGAGCGGCAATGTTGACCCTGCGTGTGCGTAGCAGAGATGGCGCGTGCCCTTGAGGAACCTTGGCGCTTGTGTACAACTGCCTTGATCACAAGAGAACATTTGTTACTATCTCGAATTGCCACGTGTCCAAACGTGGGACGAGCGTATTTTGACCCTATCATTTTGCCCCCCAATTCTGTAGCCCTTGGTGATAAGGGCTATGCAATCCTTCGAGCGTTGCGCTTGTAGAAGGCATGGCGTGTTGGGCAACCATCCCTCTGATTGCGCCATAAATGCGGTCCTTTCTTCTGACCGCTTGAAACGTCTATGCACTAAATGTGGTCCTTTCTTCTGACCGCTTGAAACGTCTATGCATTAAATGCTGATGCGCGTGGGGCGCGTGATTCTTGGGAAGTACGTGACGGTTCAATAAAGTGAACGGTTTCCTAGGCAGGAGATGATTACCTTTTGAAATACTTACCAGAAACGTACCAACTCCTATCCCTATAAATAAGGTATTCTGCATCCATATCGTCCTTTACACGAACAAATCTTCAGAGCACAAATTTACGGAACACTCTTTGCAAAACAAATTTCAGAGCATTCACAACTTTCTTCCAAGTTTTTCTAGAAAACTCAAGATAACTTTCTGTTGAAATTTTTTAACTTTGCTAACCTTAGAACAGATTAGGATTTAGTTCTCAATACATCTCCCTTATTTCCCAGAGTCCCTGAATTTTATAACTCCTTCCGATTCCTAAAAAACCCTTCCACTTCTCAAAAACCCTTCTCAAACCATGTCTGGAGATCATGTCGAAGAATCTGTCCGGGAGGTTGACGAGATGGCAAGTCAGAATTCACCTCCAAGGGATGAAGAATTGCATGCTGCCGTTTCTGCCATGGAGGAGAGGAACCCAGGTGGGGTTGAGCATCTTTTCGAAGAGATGGACTTAATGTTAGAGGCGATGAGGCAAGGGGAAGTTCTTCCGGTGACGGAGAGGACCACTCATCCCCATCGCTATACCGTGACCATGGCGTTGCCTGCTCCGGCGTCATGGGGGATCTAGGAGGCTGGGCCCTCGGAGGCGCCCCCAAAGAAGAGGAAGACCAAAAAATCCAAGAAAACCCAGAAATCCAAAGGCACAGACGAGGGTGAAGGCTCGGGTATGCAGGCGACTGAGCGTACCCTTGACGAGACTCCCAGCATCATCACTCTGGGAGAGATAAAGACTGTTATGGCCCCGATATATTGGGACGAGCGGTATACATGGAGAATCCCAGCCAAGCATGAGCGTGCGAATCGCCCGCCCCCAGGCAAGATGGCGGTCTACAAGGATGCAATTGGGTCAGGGGGCCTAAGATTTCCAATCCCGGTCCTGGTGGCCAACATTTTGAATAACTTAAACTTATGCCCCTCGCAGATTGTACCCAACGGTGTTGCACTCATCACCTGCTTTGTGATCGTCATGAAGTGTACCAATTACGAGCCTTCAATGTGGAATTTCACCTATCTTTTCCAGGTTGTCAGCTCACCATGCTCGTCTCCCGAGGCGGGCTTATTTTACTATATTCAAGCGAAGGCCCATATGAGACTGATCAACTCTCCATCTTCCACGTATGGCCCCGATTGGAAGGAGAAGTTCATTTTTGTCAAAGCCCCAGCGGATGATGATTTCGGGGTATCATGAGAGTGGATCTCGCACGGGAAAGGATCCTTTGTGAAGAATCGTCTGGACCCCACTTTCCCTGAGAACTGGGGTAAAGAACTAGATGGGGCGTTGAGGGACAAGGGCTGGCTGATACAAGCTAAAGATTTGATAGATGACACGGAACTCATGTTCCTCTACGGACTTACCAACGACCCTCATTATCTCAGCAACCCTCCCATTCGAGACTTGGATTGAGATGGTTAGATTTTAGGGCACTAACACTTAGATAGGGATACTGACTTTCATGTGTTTTCATGATTTACATTATTTGAACGAGCGTTTCCAACCCTTGTGCTTTTCCTTGTTTTTATTTTCCAGGACCAGGTATTATAATGGCCGGTGGAGGGATTAGAAACGCTGCTAGATTCGCCAATGCTAACAGCCGCCAAGCCAATCAAGGAGATCAGCAAAACCCACCACCCCAAGGTGCAGGTCGCGGCAACAAGCGTGGTGGTCATCAAGCCACAAGTTCGAGCGCCAGTCAAAGTAGAGGGAAGAATCAAGCACCCAACCCTGATACAAGGGTGACTTCGAGGGCCCCGATCGCTCCTCAAGCGACTGGAGCCATCATTCCCGCTCCGGTTTCGCCGCCAAGGCCTCAGACGAGCGTCAATATCAGAGATACTCAAGGAGAAGGCACCTTAGCCTCTAGAAAGAGGAAAAGGATGCCGGATTCCTTTTCTATAACTGGCAAGGGCAAACAGCTTGTGGAGGGGCCCAAGGGCGATGGAGATACTTCCTCCTCAGAAAAGGAGCATTTGTGGGATTTTGATCGTCGAGTAGATAGGAGCTACAAGGGTTCGGCGGATGGAGGCGCTGTGTTATTGAGGCATAGAACGGTCCGCGCAAACCATCAGCGAAGGCTTATATGAGAGGGTCCAATTCACAGCGGACCGTAGGGCCCTGTACTCCAAGTCCCCCTCCTCCTTATAATTTTTTTTTTTAATTTCGAAGATGTTATTCTTCAAGATTTTTATTAACACTCCTGTCCTTTCGAGCCCGTGCAGCAAGTGCTTCCGAGGCCTAAAAACATCCAAATACGTGCCACGGTTTATGCTGACCGAAAAGTCAAATACAAGAAGATGGCGCGCTCGAACGATCCCGCTCAGATTCAGGAGGAATTAGATGTGGAGAAGGCCAAATTCCTATCTCTTGACACGGAGCATAAGAAGATGGAGGCAGAAATGAAGAAGTTACAGGAGGAATTCACGAACGCTGAGACAGCTCGGAGGAGTTAGAGCACACAATACAATAATCTCAACGAGAGCCATCAAAAGCTTACGGATGTCCGTAACGCCTAGATGACGAGGGCCACTGAAGCGGAGAAGAAATATGCGGATACCATGAACCAAATTCCTTATCGCATCGAGCAGTCGGTCAAAGAGGCGCTCATCAAGTTTTGCCATTCAAAGGCATTCAATTTTGCGGCTTCATTGCACTGTCTCGACGAGGCTCAAAAAGCCTTCAACTTGGCGATTGAGCAGGGTATCCACAAGGGCTTAACAGATCCATCCGTTCGTGAGGCGCAGGACATGGGGCTCATGTACAACGAGCGTTGCGTCAAGGAAGATGACGATCGTGACTACCCTGAGGCAAACCTCTCCGAGCCAGAGTATAACTTCCTGGTCACACTCATTCAAGATGAATACATGGCGGCTCATCCTCTAGTGGAGGCCCCTCGTGTAGAACAAAATGAGGGCGTTGATGCTGCCACTATCTCCTCCGAGATCATCCCTGCAAATGAGCCTTCAGCGCCCGTGGTTAGTGCTCCTGCTCCAATTGCGGAAAATGCCCTTATTCCTGCAAATGAGGTTAATGAGCCCGATGCCCCCCAAGTGCCAAGGAATAACGAGCCTGCGCCTTCTCCAGCTGCCCAGAACCAAAATGAACAAGCCCCTCAAGCACAAGAGCCAGCGGCCCTAGTATATGGTCCCGTGGCCCAAAATGTCTTAGTGGTTCTGGATGAAGACACTGCTCCTGCCGCTTGATGATTTCCTTCATCTGTTTATGTTGTAATTCCCCTTTATTTCCGCTCAGTATTCACTTTTGTAAGAATGTCATGGGCCCATGTGCCCTTGTTTTCTAGCTTTTTAAGAAAGCTTTAATTAATGAAGATCTTTCCTTTCTTAATAGAGTCTCCCTTCATTTCCTTGTGTTATTTGATTGTGAGATTTTTACCTTGCGCTTGTTGTAACAAAATCTCATGATGCTAAGATTCTGGGTAACATGCTTGGTAAAATATATACTGTTTTAGCTAAGTCTTGAGTAACTATGAGGGTCTTGCTGGGATGCTGCCCTTTGTCCAAGACTTGTGAAAATTTTATTTTAAAACTTGGAAAATTTTTACGAAGTCTTGAGTAATCACGAGGGTCTTACTGGGAGGTTGCCTTCGTTCAAGACTTGTGAAAATTTTGCTTTACAACTTGGAAAATTTTACTAAGTCTTGAGTAATCACGAGGGTCATACTGGGAGGCTGCCCTCGTTCAAGACTTGTGAAAATTTTGCTTTACAACTTGGAAAATTTTACTAAGTCTTGAGTAATCAAGAGGGTCTTATTAGGAGGATGCCCTCGTTCAAGACTTATGAAAATCTTGCTTTAAAAACTTGGAAAATTTTACTAAGTCTTGAGTAATCACGAGGGTCTTACTGGGAGGCTGCCCTCGTTCAAGACTTGTGAAAATTTTGCTTTAAAAACTTGGAAAATTTTACTAAGTCTTGAGTAATCACGAGGGTCTTACTGGGAGGTTGCCCTCGTTCAAGACTTATGAAAATTTTGCTTTAAAAACTTGGAAAATTTTACTAAGTCTTGAGCAATCACCAGGGTCTTACTGGGAGGTTGCCCTCGTTCAAGACTCGAAAATTTTGCTTTGTTTCTTGCAAAATACAATTGCGTAGCAAGTCCTGTTTTCTAGCGCTAGGTGCCCATAGTATAGGCTACCCAGGCCTACTGGGATGCTCGTGCGTACGGGGTGGACTTTGGGCGTATCCTTAGAGATGCTGGATAAGCCCGCTCGTGGAGTTATGCCGATTCCTAAATTACGAGGAAATTCATGCCCCTTGGGTTTAATATCCCAAGAGAGAATTCTCAGTAGCCTGCATACTCAGATGAAATGAATGAGAGGAGCAGTTTTCATTATAAATTTCTCGAGAAATAACATATGCTTCATGTTTTACAAAATAAACTCAAACATAGAACCGCCTGAGGTTGCATGCGTTCCAATGGCGTGGGAGACGCTCGCCTTGCAGTGATTCGAGTGTGTATGTGTTGTTTGCCCGTATCTGTATAACTCTGAACAGAGCCTCCCAGTTGGGATCTAGCTTACCCACATGCCTTGAGACCTCCACTTTCTTGAGGACCAAGTCCCCCAACTGAAAAGTTTTTTCCTTTACCCTTTTGTTATACTGTCGAACGACAGAGGCTTTGTATTGATGGATGAATGCCCATGCCTTATCCCTCTTTCCATCTACGAGATCTAATTCCAGTGCCCTACTCTCCTCGTTGGCTTTATGTTCAAAGTATGCTACCCGAGTGGATTCTTGTGCAATCTCCGCAGGTATCATTGTTTCTGACCCATATACGAGCGCGAAAGGTGTCTCGCCAGTAACCGCTCGTGGAGTAGTGCGATAAGCCCATAGTGCCCCCTGCAATTCCTCTGCCCATTCACTCTTTTTGATTTCTAGCATGGTTTTCAGATGCTGCAAAATGACCCGGTTGGTGACTTCCGCTTGTCCATTTGCTTGGGGATGACCCACTGAAGTAAAACGTTGCTCAATACCCAACTCTGAACACCATTCTCAAGTGTCAGCTGCTATGAACTGGGACCCGTTATCTGAAATGAGCACCCTTGGTATGCCATATCTGCAGATAATGTTTTTCCAAATGAAGTCCCTCATGACTCTGAAAGTAATCTTTGCTACGGCTTCAGTCTCGGCCTATTTGGTAAAATAATCGACAGCTAAAATGACAAACTTCTTTTGTCCGACAGCAACGGGCAAGGGACCCACAATGTCGATCCCCCATTGGTCAAAAGGCCATGAGACATCTATAGGGACCATCTGAGCGGCTGGCAGTTGAGGGAGGTTAGAGTGAAATTGACACTTAGGGCATTTCCTGGAGAACTCTATGGCGTCTTGGAGAACTGTGGGCCAATAAAACCCACTCCTCAGGACCTTTTTTGTGAGGATACGCCCTCCTAAATGATTTCCGTAGCTTCCATTGTGCATAAGCTTGAGCGTTTCTTTAGCTTGCGAGGGCCTTAGACATCTCATCGGGGGTCCTTGAAATGACTTCTTGAATAATCTCCCTTCAGAGTCTAAAGAAAACAGAGGGGCCTTGTTTCTGACTTTCCGGGCCTCCACCTTGTCAGTGGGACAAACGCCATCCCTAAGAAATCTTATAATATCATCAAGCTAGCACGGCTCGTGCGGATCAATCATGGCCACCACTCTCTTGGTGCCCCGCTCTTTTATCAGAGGCTCTTCAGTTCTAAGAAACGTAACGGAGCGCTCACTGATACCTTCCAAAGCTGAGGCAAATTTTGATAGAGCGTCAGCGCACTCGTTTTCTGCCCGTGGGACCTGGAGTAGATGGAATTCCTTGAACTTCCCAATAATTTCCTTGGCTTTGTTCAAATACTGCACCATGGTGGTTTCTCGAGCCTCATAAGTCCCTTCAATCTGGCTCGCAATTAATTGTGAATCCACATAGGCGGTAATTCTGGAGACTCCGTTTTGAAAAGTAATTTTCAATCCTTGAACAAGGGCTTCATATTCTGCCTCGTTATTGGTGACCTGGAAATCCTTTGGGGTCTCTAAGGGTAACCCCTGCTCCTCCCCCTTGAGAGGTTGAGGAACCATCTGTGTGCAGGACCCATAGACCATCGTTCTTTAGAACAGCAGGTTCTAAACCGAAGCGTTCAACCAGCAAATCCGCTACAACCTGCGCTTATATAGCAGTTCTGGGCTCGAAACTTAAGTCAAACTGGCTCAACTCAATGGCCCATTTTATCAATCTTCCCGACACATCTGGTTTGGACAGCACTTGTTTCAGAGGCTGATCAGTGAGGACAGTTATTGAGTGTGCTTCGAAGTAAGGCCTCAACCGTCGTGATGCATTAATAAGGGCGAATGTGAATTTCTCAATTTCCAAATACTTCCTCTCGGCCCCTTGTAATATTTTGCTCAAATAATAAACAGGCAAGTGCTTACGTTCCCGTACAGCTATCAGTACTGCGCTCGTTGCCTCGGTTGAAATGGAGAGGTACATAAACAGCCTTTCACCCTCAATTGGCTTCATCAAGAGTGGAGCGCTCGAAAGGTAAGCCTTCATGTCTTGTAACGCCTTCTCACACTCCCCAGTCCAAGCAAAATTTCGAGCATTGCGTAGAATTTTGAAGAAAGGGAGGTTTCTATCCGCCGAGCGCGAGATAAACCTGTTTAAAGAAATGATTTTTCCTACCAGTACTTGTACTTCCCGGAGATTACGAGGGGATGGGATATCCAAAATAGCCTTGATTTTTTCGCGATTAGCCTCAATTCCCCTCTGGCTGACTATGTAGCCCAAGAATTTTCCTCCTCGCACTCCAAAAGTACATTTTGAAGGATTCAATTTCATCCCGTACTGGCGCAAAATGGCAAAAGTGCACTTGAGATCTTCTAGGTGTGAGCCTTGACGCTCACTCTTAATAATCATATATCGACATACACCTCCATGGATCCCCCAATTTCTTTCTCAAATATTTTGTTAACGAGGCGCTGATAAGTGGCCCCAACGTTCGTGAGCCCAAAGGGCATGACCAGGAAGCAATATATACCCAAGTGGACGACAAATGAGGTTTTGGGACGGTCTTCCGGAGCCATAAAGATTTGATAGTACCCTTGAAAGGCATCCATCATACTCATGAGTTCGCAGCCCGCAGTTGAGTCCACCAGCTGGTCTATGCGGGGCAATGGGTAAGGATCTTTAGGGCAAGCCTTGTTAAGATCCGTGAAGTCATTGCACATGCGCCACTTATTTGCGCTCTTGGGCACCAATACCACGTTACATAACCATTCTAGATACAGTATGGGCTCGATATACTGAGCTTCAAGAAGCTTGTTAACTTCCTCCTCAATAACTTTCTTCCAAAAGTCGTGCACATCTCGCTTCTTCTGTTTAATTGGCTTAAAGGATGGGTCCACATTGAGCCTGTGGACTATGATGCTTGGGTCAATCCCGGTAAGATCCGAGGCTTTCCATGCAAAGACATCAATATTTTCTCCGAGGAAGTCTATCATCATGATCTGCGAGGGTCCAGAGAGGTTGGACCTGGGTAGTTTTATCCTTGTTCTCTGGTTCTAGCTCAATAGTAAGGAATTTTTCTGAGGGCTCGATCCTCATTTCTTGACGGGGGAGCTCAAGCGCCCTTTTCTTTCCTGTCAGATGGCCATCATCCCTAGGCTCCCCTTGCCCACGCTCATTTTTCTCAGAGGAAGACTCTCCAACTGTCCCTGGCGGGGCAGTTTCGTGGGTATCTTTGTTGTGGGGATCTTTCTTTTTGTTGTTCTTTTTGTTCATTTTGGCCCTCTTACGCACGGGACGGTCCTCGTCCAGATTGGTGGACCCAATCTGAAATGCTTTCTCTGTTTTAGGCTTTCTGAGGGATAGCATGTAGCATTCCCAGGCTTCTCGTACGTTGCACAAAACTTCACCGACGCCCTCGGGGGTGGGGAACTTGATTTTCTGGTGGTAAGTGAAGATAATCGCTTAGAAATCTACAAGAGCCGGTCGCCGGATTATGATGTTATATGGGATATCAATTTCCACCACTGCGTAGGTGACCATGAGCGTCTTGCGCTGTGGGGCTCGGCCAAATGAAGTGGCCAAGCGAATTTGCCCTCGTGGGACGACCTCAGAACCTCCAAAGCCAATGAAGGCTGTTTTGAGGGGTTCGAGCGGGATGTTGGTAACATTCATTTTTTGGAACGTGGTATAGGGCAAAACATTAATAGAGCTTCCACTATCCACTAACACCCTCTTTACAAAGTGATTGTGGACATCTAAGCTAACCACCATGGGACAATCAGAGGTTTCGCTAACCCCATGGGGTGTTACAATATGTTCCAAGTCCTTATCTGTAAATCCTATTACATCATGTTCCTTCTAGCGGTCGTCCTTGGATTCTCGGATAGCATAGACTGACTTGGGTTTCGAGGGACGTTGATTGTAACTCCGGATATACCGTCGCCGAGAAGCGTTAGAATCTCCTCTAGAGGAACCTCCTGCTATCATGTCGATGACCGCAAAAGGGGCATTTTCTTGCTCAGGAGCCTTTCCTTTGTTGCGATGGCTGCTCTTAGGAGGGCCTCTCCCTCGCGGTCTCCTTGAACGCGATGGGCTCCTCCTCCTCTCTCTTGGACGGTCATTACATCGCTTATCGTAGCACTCCAACATTTTAACGAACTCCTTAAAGTGGCCCCCAGCAATGAGCTTTTGAATTTCAACCTCCAGTTGGCGGCATTCATCCGTATCATGCCCCCTTTGCTTGTGGAAAGCACAGTACTTGTTCGAGCGCCTTAATACCTCCGTCTCCTTCATCTCCATGGGCCTTTTGAAGAGTTTCTTGTCTGACAAGGCGTAAACCTCTTAGATAGGCCGGTTAAGGGGGACATGCGCTCGAATCTCCGTGGGGGAGACGGCGACTTGCGGTGCTCTCTGTGAGGAGGCTCCTTTCGCCCTCGTTCGCTTTTAGAGGGTCCGAAATGCCTCGGAGCATTGGACCCATACATGTCTTCGAGCGCGAAGTAGGGCTCGGCTATCTCCCTCATTGCCATGAGAGATGTGGGGCGTTTCTTCACAATGGAATCGCCAAATTTCTTACTCACGTATTGCTTATGATTGCGGGCCTTGAAAAGGACGTGTATCAGGAAATCCATGGATGGTCACTCTACTAGCAGCACCTCCTTGTTGAAACGAGCGAAGAATGACCGAAGGGATTCATGCTCGCCCTGAATCAGGTTATACAGCGCAGTGGGTGCGGTGACAGGAGCCTTCAAGGAATTAAAGTGGTTCAGGAAGGCACCTGTGAGCTCACTGTAGGAGTGGATTGATCCTGGCGGCAGACGCTTGTACCACTCTCGGGTCATTCCAACGAGGGAGGTAACAAATACTTTTGCCCAGTAATGGCTAGAGTGCTCATACAAGTGCATCAGATGCAAAAAATGGTCCAGATGCTCTGCGGGGTCAGTGGTCCTGTCGTAGCGGTTGACTGATGTTGGGACCTTGCCCATGCCAGCTTGGGCTACCAAGACTTCTTCCACAAGGGAAGACCCTTTTGCGAGCGGATGGTGGTAGTGACATCCGAAATTTTCTTTCTGCTCCACATGGCGGGGAACATGCTATGGGCGGACATTGCGTCGAGCGTCTTTGGCTTTTTCACACTCGTCCCCAGCGTGGGGGACTTGGGATCGTGCTCCTGAGAGTTGTCCCACCCTATCCTGCAACTCCTGCAGCTAGTCTTGCACAACCGCGAGGAGGTTCGGATATTCTCTTCTTACCTGGCTCCCTCGGTGGGAGGCTTGTGGCCCTTGTTTTGATGCCCGAGAGTGGACCTCTTCATCGACATCAATCTTTTCGATGGGCTCCTTGCCTTTGTCCGCTTGGGGACGCTCGACTCCCCCTGGGTTGGGAACTTCTTTATCTATCGCAGGTGGAGGAGGTGGCTGAGCCCCTAACACGGCCTGAACCTGTAGGAGGGGATGCCCTTGTATTAACCCCAAGGGCGAAGCTATATGGGCGGTTTGCCCAGGAGGAAAGTACAGGGAATGGAATTTTTCCCATGCATTCTGGGCTGCTTGAATCTCGCATTGGGTGTATAAGGCTCGCAGTTGCTGAGGAGTCAAGGGCGGCAACTCCGCCCCTTCAATCTCCCTAGGAACTACTACTGGGAGTTAGATCTGGCCGGCGTGGTAAGGTTGGATGGGTGGCATCATGACGGAAGGCGTGAGCGTATATCCTAGAGGCGGCATCATGTAGTGTTGCCCTCCTGGATTCGCATGGGAATGAACTCACTGATTCTGGGGGGGTTGTGGAAGAGAGGGGAGTTGAGCACCTCCAACGACGCTAGAAACGGGCGGTGCTGGTGGCGGAATCATTGATTCTATAAGCGGGGGCACACCTCAGGCGGGTGGTGCTCCACCAGTGACTGCGGATGGAATGGTGGCGATATTGGCATCATGGGGAGGAGATGATCCTCCTCCAACAGCTCCAGATCTTGTAGCTACCACGGTTAGGAAGGTGTTGGGTGTTTGTTTCTCGACTAGCGAAAACAGAAAAGATAAGCTGAGAACGGCTTTCCCACAGACGGCGCCAAAAATGATGGGTCTGAATATGGGGTACAGAGTCCAATCACTTTAGAATTTGTTTAAAGGTGGGGAAACCGATGGTGATCGCTGGAAAAGATGGTAGGTTCAACCTACTAGGACAAACACCAAAGAAACAGAGGTCAGACGGCCAAGCTGGGGGAATTGGGGGTGATTCCCAGTTTGGCTCTCCGACGCTCAAGTCAGATGATGATCTGAAAGAGAGAATATGTGAAATGTGAAGTTACAGTAATGGAGATTGCTTACAGTGAAGGAGATGTACTAGCTTATTTATAGTTGAGGGTCAGGGACCCTTTGGTAATTTGCACCGTGTGGTCCTGACCAAGTGTTGCCCTAACACGTGGCGCTATGAGAGAAACCTAGGAGGAATCTTCTGCAAAAGCTGGTGAAAGTTAGTGTTGGCAACAGTGGTAGATGTGCGGGCATGTACGGGGTGTTAGAGAGCCGTTTTAGGGGGTTGGTAACGAGGGCTTAAGTGCACGCTTGTGTCAACCAAGGGCCTTGGAGGCTAGTGAATCCGCTAGGGGATGAAGGCCAAGGCTCATGCAATGAGGGGGAGTGGAAGCTTCCCTGAGGGGGAGTAGCGCTCGGAGAGAGCTTCCTTGATAGATTGGAGTTTAGCCCCATATGGCGGAGTGCGCTCGTTAGAGAGCGGTAATGTTGACCCTACGTGTACGTAGCATAGATTGCGCGTGCCCTTGAGGAACCTTGGCGCTCGTGTACAACTGCCTTCATCACAAGAGAACATATGTTACTATCTCGAATTGCCACGTGTCCAAACGTGGGACGAGCATATTTTGACCCTATCACCCTGAAATACGACAAAAATATGAATTATTACTTAGAAATTTGACAAATTATAAAATTTAATTTGATGGTGTCTGATCCGATATGGCAAACTCCAACACTTTAAAATTTGTAATGTGGGGAAACAGGGATTAAAAGCTCAGGCGGAGATCGCTGGAATTGAATGGATTCTACCTGCTAGGAACAAACACGGAAACAGTAAGAAGGCCAAGCTGGGGAAATGGGGGGGTATGACCCAGTTTGGCTTTTCGACGCTCAAGTCAGATGATGAAGAAGATGGGAATAAAACAGAGCTCAAAATGTATGAAGCTTGCTTACAGAGTATAAAGAATACTCAGTATTTATAGTTGAGGATCAAGGTCCCTTTGGTCATTTGGCATCAAGTGGTCCTGCACTGATGTTACCCTAGACACGTGGCGTAATGAGGAGCCTTTGAAAGGGAACTCCTGCAAAAGCCTACAAAAGGTAGGTGGCGGGCAACAATGGCAGGTGCGCGTTTGTGTACTGTTTGTCAGAGAGCGTTGTTAGGTTGTTATCGAGGGCTTTGGGGCTCGCAGGTCCAAGGGGACATCTGGGCCCATAGAGGAGAGGCGAGTGGCTTCGCCTTTTCAGCCATGGACTAACCCTCGAGGGGGAACCCTGAGGAACCCTCAAGGCTCGCATTGTAGTTGCATCGCTAGCCCTGTATGTCCGCTCGGGGAAGAGGCTGGGACTTTCTTTGAAGATGAAGTGGATGGTCCCTTGAGGTGAAAGTCTGGCCTTCAAGGGGGAGCCTGAGGTATTGACCCTGAGATGTCGCGGCGTCATGCTCTGATTAAGCCACGTATCGCATACATGGCTAGAGCGTATTTTGGCTTTATCATTTTGCCCCCCAATTTTGTAATCACAGTAATGTGGAATAGAATTCACATTTTCAAACTTCCGAGGGCCACCTTCGACGGGGAGGTTGTGCTCTCGAGAGCCCTTCTTTGAGGATGCATTCAATGCGGTCTTTTCGCCTTGACCGCTCGGACTATCAGGCATTAAATGTCATTAAGAGAGTGGGTGCGCCTTTTCAGGAGGCGGTGCGTGAGTCATGGGGATGCATACGATGTTTCACAAAAGTAGGTGGTTACCAAGGCGGGAATGATTACAACTTTTGAATTTATTACCCAAATCCCACCAACTCTCTCTCCTATAAATAAGGAGAGTCGCATCCATTCGCAAGTTTCCTTTCACACAGAGACTTCTTTCAGAGTAACCAGAAATTCCCAGAGCTTTCTTTGCATTTCTCAGAGAATTCAAGCAACTCCCAGATTTCAAAATCTTAGGTATTTCCTTGAATCACTTTCTTTCGCTAACTTTCCCATCTGCTAACCTTAGAACAGTAGGTATTTCTTTCTTCCTCACCCCTTCCGCCGTATCTATTACCCATCATCCACCATGTCCAATAAGTACATTGATGAAGTTGTTAGAGAGATAGACGATATGGCGAGTTCCAGTTCTTCGCCTCATAACCCTACTCCCCACCATCAAATATATGAGAAAATCTTTGGAGAGGCCAGGGATGAAGAATTCGACGCCACTGTGTCGGCCATGGGGGAAAGAAATCCTGGTGGAGTGGATCATCTCTTTGAAGAGATGGATCTGGTTTTGGACGCGGAGCGCGAAGGGGTTATTCTGCCCTTGGTGGAGGGTTCAACTAATCCACATCGCTGCTCTGTAACCGTCGCTATCCATGGTCCGCCTCCTGAGGAGGTGTCTGAGGGGCCTTCAGAGGAACCCAGTATAAACGCCGGAGGAAGAGTAAGAAAGCCAAAACACCGGCCGAGAGGGAGAGTTCAGGCATGCAAGCCACGGATAGGACCCCATATGAGATTAAAAGTACCATGAGCTTGGGGGACTTTGTCACATTGAGGGCCCCAAGACATTTGGATGAGAGGTTCACCTTCCGTCTATCGAAGGCGCACGAAAGGGCCAATAATCCACCCCCCGGAGAGATGAAAGTGTACAAAGACACCATAGCTGCTGGGGGATTAAGATTTCCAATCCCAGTTCCGATGGCGAGCATTTTAAACTACCTCAACCTAAGCCCCTCGTAGATCCTCCCCAATGGGATAACCCTCATTAATGCCTTCATCATTCTGATGAAGTGTACTGGACATGAGCCTTCAATCCACAACTTCACAAGTTTGTTCCAAGTGGCCCGCTCGCCCCGCTCTTCTCCGAGGGTGGGTTTTTATTATGTTCAGGTGAAATCCAACCTTAGGTCATTGGCTCACCCTCGACATCATATGGTACTGAGTGGAAGGAGAAATCCTTCTTTGTGAAGTCTCCTGAGGGTGATGATTTTGGCGCCCCAAGAGCTTGGGTAATCCATGGAGAGGGGACCCTTGTGAAATCTCGTATAGAACCTGCTTTTCCCATAGATTGGGCTCAGGATCTGGCCCTCTTAATGAAGAACGAGCATTAGCTTATTAAGGCCAAAGACTTGATGGATGATGAAGAGTTGTTATTCCTTTGCGGGCTTGTGAGCCTACCTGATATGATAGCTAACCCTTCCAAGCGGAATTTGGAGAGAGACGGTTAGATTCTAGGATACTAACTTTAGATAGTAATACTAACTCTACCCCTTGAATTGTTGAAGGGGATATTGACCCTCATTTTCTTTTCTTTGGCAGGTGTTGATATTATGATGGCAGGGGGAGGCATGGCTAGTGTGGCCGCACTTTCGGGCACTCAGAGAAACCAAGGGCGCCCTAGGCAATAGCAGCAACAACAAAGGCCAGGCCGCTCTGGCGGTGGCCAGGCCGCTCTGGCAATAGCAAGCGGCCCTGGTGAAAGTTCGAGCACCCCTGGCAGAGGTCGAGGGGCCACCCGGGACAACAGAATCATTCCTCGCCAGGGGGACAGTTCCAACCAACGAGGCAGGGAGTGTCCTCTTCAAATTGCTCCCAATGAACATCAAGGGCAGCACACGGGCTTTGTCATCAGAGAGATACCGGAGGATAAGACTCATCCTTCTAGGAAAAGAAAGACATTGTCGGACTGCATTCCGGTAACGGGGAAAGAAAAGTCCATCGTGGTGGGCAAGTCAGGAGACGGAGAGACCTCCTCTTCCGAGAGGGAAAGAATTTGGGCCTTTGAGTGCACCGGTGACTGAGCGTACCAGCGTGTCTCCTCCTCAGGTCCCATCCTTTTGAGGGACTGCCCCTCCACAAGAAACTTGGTGCACGACATTTTTCAGGGACTACAGGGACACTGTTTGCCCAAAGCACAAACCAGGCGGTAGATAGCATCTGCTATTCCATAATTGGGGAAAGTGTTACGTTCCTTTGTAGGTACTTCCTCGTTTGTTACACGGTGTTTCCTTCTTTGAAGATTGTCTAAGCCTTACGCTGATTCCATTCAAGTGGTTCTCCCGAGGGTGATGAATCTGCAGTGGCGCTCGATGACTTTCGCTGAGCGCAAGGCCAAATACAAGAAGATGGCTCGAGCGGGCCACCTACGCAACTCCAGGAGGAGAATGATCTACTAAGGGCCCAACTTGAGTCCCTCCAGACGGAGTTTGGCAAGACCAACAAGGATCTGAAAAAGAAGGAGGAGGCTCGCAAGAAAATACGAGACAGATTGACCAAGGCCCAGAAAGACAACGAGGAGATAGCCAAGAACTTGGAGGAGCAGATTCAGTAGCTGAATAACGCTAAGAAAAAATTTACTGAGGAAACCAAGAAGGCATGCAAGGAGGAATTTAATTGTGTGCTCCCCGAGCGTATATCTCAGGCAAACCACGAGGCCCTGCTGAAGTTTTGCCACTCCAAGGCTTTTGGATTTGCAGCCTTCCTGCACTGCTTTGACGAGGCTCAAAAAGCCTTTGACTTGGCTATGGGCCAACTAATCCATATGGGCCTGGTGGATGCTTCTTCTCTGGATCTCGAGCACATGTGCTTCCAGTATGACGTGAGCCTGAACCTTCAAGTGGCGACCGAGGGGAACCCTGAGGATAACATAACTGAGCCGAAATATGCTGATCTGGTGGCACTCCTACAGGGGGAATTCATGAAGACTCATGAGCCTGTTGAGGGGCCTATTATCGAGGGGAAAAACAAGACTTCACAAGTCCTCGAGGGTCCATCCGCTGCAGTGTCCCAAGAGCATATAATTGAGGAGACTCCTGCCCCTGTGGTCGAGGCCACCAAACCCCAGACTCTCTAAGCGCCAACTACAACTTCAGAGGTTGTGGACTTAGAGGGTGGCCAAGGTCAAGATGCTTAGTCTGAAGCATCACAACACATTGCCCCTCACTAGTATCCTATATGCCCTGTAAGTTGTTTATGCGCTGACACCATGGGTACTGGTCCAGACGGGCATCTTGTGATCTTTTCAAGGGGTTTAATCTCGTAAATAGGAATTAGATAGCTACCCTTGATTATCTTCTGAACTTCTGTATGTTTCTTCCTTAGCATTTGCTTGTAATTCTCTTATTGTTTTAGGCTTGGTAGCCCAGCTTGTGTACTTTGAACGTATGCTCCTTTTGAATAAATGAACATTGCCTTGAATGGATGTTTTTTGTTCTTTACCTTTGCATTTTACTGTTGTTTGCTTTTCCCAACATGACTCTAACGTAAGAGGTTTTGGGATGAAACCGAGTAAAATTTGGTATGAAAATTAGCATTATTTTAGGCTAAGTAGGGAAATACGATGGGCCTGCTTCCGAGGGTGCCCTGGTTAGGTTATAGGATTACTTAGAAAATTTCTTCTAAAGAGTTTTTCGTAAGAAATTTCAATAGTAAAGAACGCGAGGGGCCCGTTTCCGAGGGCTCCCTGGTTACTTAGAAAATTTCTTCTAATGAGCTTTTCATAAGAAATTTTACTAAGTGTTCCAAAGTTTCGAGCATGAGCTAGAAGCGAGATCTAGTTGGTCTATCCTTATTTTGTTATCCCATAACTGACTTTGACTTAGTAGTTGGGGATATGTACATATGCATCATCAAGCTTTTTGATGCAGAGGACCCTCGACGGGGAGTTGACACTTGACAAGTATAATGTGCCCCTTGTATAAGGGATCCGCTCACTTTGGGCCTGAGTGGCTTTTGCCTAGGGAGCCAGGGGGGGTTTTAATAGCGTATTACAAGTACGCTTTGCACAGAGCCTTTTGTTTAGAAGAAGTTTCTTTACCTTAAGGAGTTACATTGGGCCCAAAGTTGGGGTTTTTTAATGGTTATCTTGAAGAAATTTAAACATGAAACTTTCTAAGGTTGCAAGCATTCCACGGTTGAGGGAGGCGCTCATCTTGAAGAGTTTCAAACAGGTAAGTATTATTGGCCCTCACCTATGTGACCTTGGATATTCCTTCCCAATTTGGGTCCAACTTGCCCATATGCCTCGATACTTCAACTTTCTTTAGAACCAAGTCTCCCAGCTGGAATGTTCTCTCCTTGACACGCTTAATAATACTATCGAGCCACTGAAGCCTTGTATCTGTGGATATGCGTCCAAGCGTTATCCCTCCTTTCTTCCAAGAGATCCAACTCGAGCGCCTTGTTCCCCTCGTTGGTCCCAGGTTCGAAGTAAGCAACGAGTGCAGATTCTTATGCAATTTCCACAGGTATCATAGCTTCTGAGCATACACGAGGGAATAAGGGGTTCTTCTGTGGCGGCTCAAGGAGTTGTGCGATAGGCCCATAAGGCTCCTTGCAACTCTTCAACTCACTCACCCTTCATGCTTTCGAGCATAGCTTTCAAATATTGCAAGATGATCCTGTTGGTAATTTCAACTTGATCGTTGGCTTGGGGATGCCCCACGGAAGTGAAGCGTTATTCAATTCCTAATTTCGAGCACCACTCTCGGGTGTCTACAGTAATAAATTGGGATCCATTATCTGAAATCAATATCCTTGGAATACCATATATGCAGATGATGTTCTTTCATATGAATTCCCTAACCACACAAAAGGTGATTTTGGCAACCTTTTCTGCCTCAACCCACTTTGTGAAGTAATCCATTGCCAAGATGACAAATTTCTTCTGTCCCATTGCAATTGGCAATTGTCCCACAATATCAATTCCCTATTGATCAAAAGGCCATGAAACTTCTATAGGAGTTATTTGAGCCGCGGGTAGTTGTGGAATGTTGGAATGAAACTGGCACTTGGGACATTTCTTAGAGAAAGCAATTGAATGTTATGTTAGGAATAGTGCCCTGAAAGCCGATGTAATAGTCTGCTTAGTACTTTTCCTTTTGTAAATCACAGACAATCTTTGAATTATAAACGAACTAGGCAACACTTCTTTATATGCTTTTGTCCGATTGTATTTACTTTAGCTTTGCATGTATAAGAAGTCCTCTAATCAATGTGACTTAAAGGACTCAACTATTTAGGTGAAGTGGTTCATGAGACGAGCCCTAAATCACTTAAATCATGATTAGAAATCACTCCAAGCCGATGAGTCCAAAAGACAGTGGGAGTGTCGACATAACTCGTTTGAGGTTTGCTCATGTGATCATACCCATAAGAAGGACCATCTTGTTTCGTGGGGTGCAAAGTATATTGGTTGATAGGTGCATGATACATGGGGGTGCTTACTTATTTTAAGTAGGTACACTGAGGTGTCCCGTGTGAGAAGATTCCTAAATGGGAAAGGAAGTTTCTATTTCTAGAAATAAAAACTTCCAGATTATGAAATATCTCACAAGTCATTGATGTGATTAAGTAGTCCTTAGACTTGAGATTTCATCGATGCTTTGTGAGCTAACTCTGCAGTCTTAGGTGTAAGCTTTAAAAGGTGTTACCTTAGACAACTGATTCAAAGCTTATGCTGGGGCTGCACAAGTGGCACATGGAAGCATATGAGAATCAATAAAGGACCTACACTTACATTAGTAAGTTGATCTCTTATTGTGTAAATCATTCATATTCCATAATGGAGTCCTTGGCCAAGGCAGTGGATCGAGATCAAGAAATGGGTTTCTTAGATCGAGATCAAATGGATATGAAATGCACTTAACTTTAAGATCGAGATTATTAGGGTTCTGATTATTCCCTTGCCCTAGATCTCAATTGAGAGATGGGGTGTAGGAGGATTTTATCTCACATATGTCAATGACTTAAAGGTTCTTTCAAATTGAGATATTCTTATTCAGCTAGGGGTCACACACCTATTGTTAGACTATGGTAGTGTGATCTGTGGACTGATTAATTAATTAGGAATTAATTAATTAGGGTCACTGCTAATTGAATTAAGAACCTAGAGGGTCACACACAAATACCCGGTCACGAGGGTTAAGGCTTGAATCGATTAAACGAGTTGATCCAACCAACAAAGTGTCGGAAAGGGGCCACACATGTGGGGTACGTGTCCCAAGATGACACGTGTCACCTTGTGATGGTAATTAAATAATTAATATTGATTGATTATTTAATGGACTTTGATTTAATTTTGAATTAATATTAAAATTCTAATTTGGAGATTTTAAGTCTAATAAAGAATTAATTATGATTTAATTAATTATTAGCTTCAAGTTATTTATTATAAATAAATAAAGTTAATTAAAATAACTAAGAGAGTTAGATATTATATTCTTGCTCGACAAGTTGGTCAAAATGAGACTTTTGGTCAAAGGAAGAGTCTTTCTCTCCAAGCAAGAAATCCCTTACCAAAAGGGTTTAGGAAACTTTGTCCAACAAGATAAAAGGGTTCGAACACCTTATGCTATAAATAAGTGGGGTTAGAACCCCATAAGGGATTGATACGTAATAGGGGTTGATACACAATCTCCTTCTCCAAATTACTCTACACAAACCCTAGTGCCTAAACACTAAATATAGAACTAGCATCCTCCATGTTTAGATCGTTATCGAGGTTGGTGTGGACTACTTCTCTAGAGGGCTGCTTTCGTGGAGTCTTGAAAGATTCGTAGGAGCTTGGGGACTTGCCGCTTTATGGGCGGCTCAAACGTGTCAAGAAAGCGTCGATTTAA